>VKOC01000005.1:10202551-10291873 GCA_009364415.1 Spea multiplicata
AAGAAAAAATACCTGTTCTTCAAAAAGAGAAAAATATGGTAGAAGCTGCAGCTATGTAAATGCCCTTCTACCCTGTGGTCCAATGATTCTTGGACTGCATGATGTGTTCAGTGGGGTTGATGTCAGGGCTCTGTGTGGGCCACTCGAGTTCCTCTATACCAATCTCTAGATTGTAAGTTGGTTTGAGCAGGGCCCTCCTCATCTGTTGTCTCTGTAAGTCAAATTGTTATGTTACATGCTACTTGTTATGACCTGTCCTCCCATTGTACAGCGCTAGAGAAGTTCATGGCGCTATATAAAACAATAAATAATAATAATAACTTGTGAAATCATATCTTTATGGACTTTGCATTGTGTACAGGGGCACAGTCATGCTGGAAAGTGCCTTTCTCCAAACTGGTGCCACAACGCTTAAAGTTGTGCAAACTGGTGCCACAACCTGTTGATGTTTCTCTAAAATATTGTATTCTGCAACATGAACATATCGGTGGCTTTACGGTTTGGCAAATTCTTGGTCAAGGTTCGGATTATGGGTGAGGCGTAGAAGCATTGAGAAAGGGATATACCAGTGTTTTATTCATTAATCTGTGAGATGAAAATAAGTTTTGGTAAAAAAACTAAATTCACCTCTTTGTCATCAGCACCTTAATGCATGTGATTGTTGAGTGGTCCCTCTAAAATCCCAAGGTCTGCCTTGTAAAGGGATTCTGAAGTATATGCATTTGCCTCTTTCCTCGCCCCCCCAGCTTCTAAGCTTCTAATTGGCTAAACATATCTCCTACTCAATAAATCACATACAATATGTACCAGCAAGCTCTGGTTTGCAAGATAGTTTCATGGGGTCTTATAAGACCCTCCGCACACATGGCTTAAATTGAATGTGTCAGTTAGCTAACAATAGACCACAGACGTTGTTGTGTGCTGCAGTTTTATCTTCAGGTAAGTGATTTATTTTATTATTTGTTTTACAGTTTGAAGAATACTAAAGTACTTTAATGTGCATTTTTCATTGGCAGACTGCACGGGATTCTAGAGTACTATAGCTGAGTACCTGACTTGTGAATAGAGGACGAGTATGAGATAGACTCGATCCAGCACACATCCCTCCTCTCATTTGTGGTTTACTTCTATAGCTCCAAACCTGCTGTTGAATAATAATTCCCACACAACGACCAATTTACTGGTAGACTTGGGTCACATTTATAAAGAGCAATTCTGGCTTCAATATGTTTTGCATTATCACCATGGAAACCCATGGAATATTCCTGTGTTCGATCCACAATTAACACTTTTCCACAGACCTACTCTTTCTAACCTTAGCACATATAGTAGTAAATGCTAAGCAACATTCACAGAAAAAAAGTTTTACTGCCTCTGAAAAATTGCTGTATTCAGTTATGCCTTAATTAAAGTGTTTGTAAGCGTCTTTGTAGCTGCCCGGAGAGAAAAAGAGAAGCTTATATTGACTTGGAAAATCCCTACATTTCCTTTAAATAATTAGAGCCCACTGCAATAAGTGACAAAGGTGACACATGCAGTTTCACATGTTATATTTTAAACATCAGTAAGATCTGTAACATTTTCCATCAATGTCTTCAAAAACCCTTTAGAGTGACCAATAAAACAATTGTTGCTGTCTGTAAGTATGTATAACTGTAACGGACAGATACAGGGAGAATACACAGAATCCAGACCACACAGGTGTCACCACCACAGACAATGTGAATGACCCTACAGTGCTTCTGTGGCCACCACAATTGTGTTTTGAAAGACATAGATATAGGAGACACATTCTTGAATTTAATGCCTCCGTGAACTCAATATTTCAAGCTTTACATTCACCTGTATGTGTCGCCAAGGCCACCCCTTGCTTTATTTGTCAATAAACTATTTTAACATGCAATGGAGCCACCACATATTGCCAATCCATAGATTAGGATCATAGAACAGGTGGTAGACCTCAAATTATAGGGGAATTCAAATGCAATGCGGAAAGACATTATATTGTTCCGTGTAGATAACTTTATAGGAGAGCGCTTGCTTTTGTAAAATAAAAAATAGTTTTTGCCTATTAATTGTAAATCCACCCAACAAATAACCATATCACGCTTCCTGAAGGTGAATGGTTTACACTGGAAGAAACCGATGTTGGAATCATGAAATGGTGCACATTTGTATTAATATACATATGCACAATGTCTAAAATGACTTTTAGCCTTGACTGTAAAGTACACAGGGGAAAAATAGCCCTCCGAGCCTCATGAGTGCTCTAGTTCCCATCCTATTCAAAACAGCCAGATCAGAAATTAATGTCAATATTTGCTTTTTATAAATGAGGCTCAGTCTTGATTTGAACAAAAGTCAACCTGTAACAGAGACTCATCTGCCCCAAGTATGAGTCTGAATTGTTTTTTTATAGATGTTTGGCACAAAATACAGAAAGATAAGTGACGGGTTCCTGGGACGCTTGCCTAAAGATTTGGCTGAGTAGATCCAAACTCTCCATGCATAGAAGTAACTTAGCATAGTAAACTTAAGTATCTGCAGTTTCCATTAAAACTATAAATTATTGTGCTTCTCATTGTTAACTTAGTATAAACGGGCAGATTTTTCTCCCCCAGGTTGGTGACAAAACAAAAACGATATTTATTTCTTCCACCCGCAATCCTTTATTAATTTTACTGCACGCCACTTGATATGCCCCTGCCATTCATCTATCCTCTGCCTTTTTCATTTACCATATATTCACCTATTCCCTCTATGCTTCATATATCGTCATGTCTTTATTCATTTAAAATGTTTAAGCATGTTTGCAGCTATTCTTCAGGAAAACCTATTGCATGGGTGGGAGAGAGATTTCTCATTCTGTGCACGCTATCGCTGATGTATGGAAGGATGGTTTCGTTTCAGTGCCGTGGCATACGTGTGCTAGATATTTGTAGATTGCGGAGATGATCCATAGTCCGGTGTGCAGATTCTGTAGAAAGAAGAGTTTGACTGTCACTGTCTGCAGCACTAAGACTGTATCATCACTCTGGTTTTCTCATTTATTTCACTCCTCTCATTTCTTTATTGTTTCTCCTCTCTCTTCCCCTTCTTCTCATGTCCTTTACCTTGTCCCTCCCTTCTCTACTATCTTTCTCTCCTTTCTCTATTTATTGTATCCTTTTCTTTTTTGTCTCTCTCCTCACTCTTTCTATCACCTGTCCGTGAAATTAAACATGCCCCAGCCATACCCCATACACAATCATTCATTTTCCAGGAAACATCTTGGCAAAAAATGGTCACCCCAGGACCTAGTGGTCTATGCCCACATTCCTCTCCATTCTGCATGATAAAGTACAAACCCCAGGGAGCTTTTCCTGCAAGGAGGGCTGAGCTAATTCTAAATTAAAAGGCAATAGTGGAGATGTCCTAACACCCTCCTCATTGATTTAGCTAGCCATAATACAGGGTTACCTCAGCATGTCTTGGAGAAGAAGCTCACTGGGGTTTGTACATGATAAGGGATTGCGATATCAGAGAGTTGAAATGTTCACCTCTTTTGCAAACTACCTCTTTAGTGAATATTTCTGCCTACATATTGCATATTAGTGTAGGAGCAGTACAGATATTCCCATGATTTCATTTCATACTGTGTGGTCTGATGGATTATTGATTTGGATATTCACTTAGTTTAGTGAGAGCAAAAACGTATTTAACACAATGGCCTAACTTTACCTGTGGTGCCCTTCGTTTCTTCTTAAATATGGTTCCTGGGAACGCAACTCACTGGGGCTTTCTATTGTGGCATGTGTATATATTTTTATTATTTTGGAGTGGGCACTTGTTGTCTCAGGGCCCACCTGATCTTAAACTACCCTGAGTGGACCTTGTCATCCTTACTTTTTCTGATGACAGGTCCACTTCAATAATAAGTATTTCAGGTTCTACCAAGGTCTAGATATGTTTTTTCAGTATATTTGTAACTATGAGTTCTCTCTAAAGATAATGCATAGGTTTGGTAAATTGCAGCACCAACATTATTTTGGCTTAAATCTAGATTGAATATTCTAGGAAATAATAGGTTTGGCCAAATTAAAGAATATTCTGGTTACTCTGGATTACTTGGATTGTGTAAAACAGTACAGGAGTGGAAAGTTTAAAATCATCCCTGGTACTTTATGGCAGCTGCTGATAAATCTCTGGCATGCAGCGCACAATATACTTTTAGCGTTTCAATGTTTGCTCACTTATTTTGAGGGACCTAATTACCTTGCTCACAAATATTTTTGTTTTTGCTAACAGTATAAGTATATTCAGTATAGATGGATACACGGGTAGATAGATAATGAATAAAAAATAATATTGCAATATTACAAGAAAACACATTATATACACAAGATAAGCCAACATGTTATAGACAACTTAATACATTATCTTAATGCACACTTGTCGTAAGAGTGCCTTTAGCTATTAGCTCAAGAGGGGCTGCAAGTCATTGCACACAACGGATTATAACCTTCCCTGGCAGCCAAGATATAAAAAAAACACGTCCAATTGTGTTATGGAGTGAAAATCACTTTTTTACAAGATCGCTTAAAGAACTCGATTGAAACCGCCTTCCTTTGGGGCCAGGACTCCTAAGTAAACAATAACCTCCAGTGAGGCAGATGGGAGGTAGGGTGAAGGGGTGTAGAAAAAAAGGGGGATGGGAGGAATATGTTGGGAGAGGATTGGAAGGACAGCACAAAGAGTATTCAGAGACAGGAGAATAATTAAGGGATAAGGAGAAGGAGGGGTATACGAAAGAGACAAGAGTCGTAGAACAAGTGGAGAAAAACATATACATTAATGGTTGGCATGTACTAAGTCGAAACATTCAAATAAGGCAGGTAAGAGGTAATGTTTGTAGGTATGGACAGTAATCAGGACAGGCAGCTTTTAAAAATATCTTAATAGTAAGAATATGAAAAAGTTCTTGCAGAATGCCTTCAGATTGAGGATTTTTAATGGTAATATGGAATGGCCAAAGATTCTGTAGCACCAGCAGTTCTTGTGCATAGTAGTTAATATGGTACAAACACATTCGCACCCAATATCATAGTGATTGGTAATGGAGAATTCCCTGAGTTTTGTTTTCCCATTTTAACTGTATTGATCTAATAGTGGCATTGGCAATGCATGATGTCTTCTCTAGCACTGATAAGGTTAATTGCTAATTTTGATTGGATTCTGGCCCATCATGTCAGTAAAGTATCTAGATGCTGATGGAAACATTGCAATGATTCTGTAGGGGTGTAGCCTGCTGTGTTATTTTATTAAAAAATAATACCTACCAACGACTGTTATAGAAACACAGAAACATAGAATCTGACAGCAAATAAGAATCATTCGGACCACCTAGTCGGTGCTTTTTGCCCTGATGTAAATACTCAGCAAGCCTCCTGGATGCCACTGGTTGGCATTATGAATCCTAGTACTTTTCTTTCCTTGTAAACTTCTTTTCATAATCTTTTTTCACTCCCGTATCTCATTATCCTTCCTATTCAGCAACTCTTCTCTAGATAAGTGTTCTTATCTACGCCCCCATTATCCACTCTTCCCATATTATAACACCTGCTATATGCCATATTATTATCCTGTTCACACTCTCACTTATAAGCTCCTTTCCCTATGAGCATTTTACTTTCCCCTATTAACAAATTAATTCTGATCTTGATAAATAGATCGTTATGCCTTACTATATTATAAATATTTCATACCATTTAAACAACATTTTACGTCCAGTATAATAAGTACAATTTACCCCTTTTTCAATTTTTTTTAATGCTGCATGATTGCTCCAATCGTGAGCATGGTATTGAAGGAGTTAACTCTTATGTCTTCAGTCCCCACAGGTTTGTGTGGCCAAGTCACAATCAATGCTGTGCTCTTATGGAGCACCAGCATCGAAAGAAAAAATAAATAAAAATAATAATTAAAAAAAACAGCACTGGTCGGAAAGTCAAAGGCGCTTCCAGATCAGTTGCTCTGAGTTACACTTTGCAGCAGATGTCCCCTCACCCTCCCACCTGTAAGAGTCAGAGAGACGCGTCATCCTGGTAAAAAAAAAATACATACAGATTAAACGATTAGAATTTTTTTATTATTTTTTTATAACTGATTACTATCTGATTACTGATTAGTGACATTATAGGCTATTGATTATTGATCAGATTCACCAATCAATGACAGTGGCCTAATCCAGTACTGATAGTAGTTACAATATTTACAATATTTATTTTATTTTTAATAGCTTTTAACCGAATAAACTGTGATCTGATCCACGTTTAATGACTCTTTAGGTTGCTGATCGTTGATCAGTCTCGCTGATCATCAGGCAGTGACCTAATCTGGTGTGTGGGGATTATACACAGGTACTTCATTTTTTCCTACAAAATTGAATATAAAGGAATATCTGCGTATTATACACGGGTGCATATTATACCCGAGATTTTACCAATATAAATCCTATATTCTAGTTCCTATGATCCTCAGGGTAAATTTAAAAAAGTGAAAGGTAGAACGTCCATTTAGTAAAACTTTGTGTTTCAAGAATAGCTACAGTTACTTTGAACACCTTAACAGTTAGTAGTAATTTTTTAAAAAGCAACAATGACTTTTCCACTGAAACGCTTGAGGCACTTTCATAGCAGTGCAATCCGTGATTGGTTATATCACTACATACATTCTAAATGCCACAAAACAACTGCATTAGCAGTAATGCTGTGAAGACCAATTGTATCTTCCTCAGATTAGGCATATTCAGTAAGTATTGAAAACGCACGTAATAATATTCCCTACCAGATCAAAGCAAAAAATGGGATACACCATATATATATAGCACTTCTAATGGGTTCTGCCTGCGTTGCTGGACACAGCAGTTTTATTACTAAATATACAAAAATGTGCTACCTTGACTTTGTGCATTACATTGAGACTCTCTGGCAAAGTCACCCTTTGAAAATGACTAAAAGGCGCCTTTAAATATTTTAGTTAATATCCAGAGATGAATAATTTCATCCCAGTGGTATCCTAGAGCCAACTCAGTCCTTGGTCACTACAGAATATGATACCTATTAGGTATCCCGATTCCATGAGCGGCTTATGCCATTAACCCTGATCACTAAGGCTGAGTAACTCAAAAATAAATAATAAAGACAAATACAACGTACACTTTTCAGGCCACACGAGCACCAATGGCGCTAAGGAGGTCAGTATCAAAACCATTGAAATTTGCCCCGACTAAGTACATGTGTTGCCAAATTCCACTGAAAAAAGACGGGTTGCCAAGACAAATCCTGATAAAGTAATTAAAGACCACTCACGAGGCTGTACCCAAATCCAGTCTTTCATACTGGGTGGTGAGTGTTTACTAAAGCATGCAGTACTGGAGTGCTGCTGTGTTGTATATACTGTAAAAAGAACACCTGGTAATGGAGGGAGAAATTGACATTTTAGAATAATGGAGGGAGAAATTGGATAAGTGGAATGTAAGGAACACGATGGAAGTTATAAAATTATAGAAATTATGTAATCCTTCAAGCATAGTCATAAAAAGTTAATCGGAAAATCAACTGCATTCAAGAAATGCATGATTAAATATACAATAAATAACTAAAACATAGTTTCATGGCAAAAGGGTAATTCTAGACAAATTCTAGACAAACAGACACAGGCAATATATCTTGTAAAATTTTGGAAGTTTCAAAAGGGGAAGTGGTTGTGGTTTTTCCAAAGCTTGCATGAGGTCATTATTAATACGATCAACATAGTGTTAGCATAGCTGATCTATGTATCCCGAAAAAGCAATATTAAGATGCAGTCCTATATTAATCCTTTCGTGATTAGAGGTGACCAGAGCTTTTCTGCCATTTTTAGTGTATATTGGTTCAACCATGATTCAAATTTTTCATGTTTAGTGTACCTACACAATTATACATTGTTTTTTTCAATAGGGGTTTGTCTTAATACCACTTTTTTTGAATAGTCTTTGATTTATTATAAATAATATGTAAAAAAAAAAACATTAAAACATATTTTACATAGAATTTGCTCCACAAGTTAGGTCCCACAAATCATAAATCTGATTTATGTTCAACAGCATCACCGAGTAGAATAATATCCTACATTCATGGGTTTTTAAATTTTATAAGGGAGCAACCCCCCCCCCCGCATGAGGTGTTTGGGCACTTGGGGGTTTTTTTGTTTGTGTTTTTTACACTTTTTCGAATTGATATTATTTTTGACTGGTGATACCCTTCAGATCTTTAAAGACCCCAGGGATCTCTCTCAGAATTGGATGGTATGCTTTATGATGTCATAAATTATTTGTTATTTTATTCAATTTTTATTCATTGTTTAACTACTTTTAACGTTTTGTTTTTTAAAATATTTTTAGAAGAGGGAGATAGAAACTTTGTTTCTCTCTCTGCTCACTTTGATCCCCACTGTTGCTTATCGAGTGATCAGTAAGCAGGGCTCCATTGCCCAGCATTGCTGATCACAGTCCTTCCAAACAGCCTGCAGGGGGGTCTCAGAAAGGTCTGGAACACTTTTTACTGTGATTGTTGTTTCCAGCAGTGTCAGGACTGACGTCAATGACAGAGAATGTCCGAGCGGAAGTTTGGGGCGTTCTCCACTATTATAATGTAATTGGCGATTGGGTTGACTGCTCTTAGATCAGATCAGTAAGCAGGAAGCTAGCGATTCCTGCTTACCGGGGAGACCCCAGGCTGTCTAATACAAAAATCACAGGACATGCAATTACATCCTTTTAGGCTAATATGGCTACATCCATTTTCCTTATCAGATAAAATGGTAAATAGATATAGCTGCTAAACCCTAGTATGTATATCTCCTAAAGAGGGAAGGGGTAGACATGATTCAGACATTCAAATATGTCAAGGGATTAAAGTTCAAGACGGAAACATTTATTTTAAATACTGAACAATCAAAAGTGAAAGTAAAGTATGTTTAAACTTCCCTAAACACTCCTTTCAATGTTTCATCCAAATTAGCAGGATGCAAACTATAAAGGGACTAAAACTACTATATAAAATAAATCTATGCTCCATTTGTATATGTAATTATATTTATTCCTTAAGAAGTCGGGCTATGTACTGACAAAACCTGCTTTTTCTTTGAGGGATAGTTCACTGGCAGTAGCAGTGGTTAACAGTAAAGAAGAAAGAAAGGATCCAGAATTATCATTATTCTGTATCCATACCCAACAAGGTTCAAAATAATAAAGGAAAAGTTACCATTCGTGGCAGCTACACTTGTATTGAGTTAAATGCCGTACATCTTTCATATGGTGACCACATTTTCGTTTCTGGAATTCAAGCACGGCAAGGTCATGGTTTCAGGTTTGTCAGTTACAAATGCTTGTGCAATGATCCAGCACATTTAAGCACCTACATATTGTGCTTTTCTTGGATTCTTCTATTATGCCACAAGATTGGGTCTCAAATTAGGACAGTCCTGTCATCTCACCTTCATCTCATATACATACACACATTATTTGTATGTCCCTTGTATAACTAAGCTGATATTGCTACCCCTTCAATGTTTCCCCTACCCTATAAGAAACCCTTATATACCGTAATAGCATTTGCCTTTAGGTAACTCATCAGGTGAGAGGGATAAGTGGATTTTTTATGATGTCTATAGTTTACCTTCAAAAGAAATATGACAAAGTACAGTATGTCTCCCAAGCCTGCTTTGAGACTTCCAACTAGAATATTCTGTTCACAGGAGAGGTTCAGGTTACATTGGTGGCTGGATGCCAAGTCACCTGTTAGACATTGTTTACCAGGTACCTAGCAACAATAATACCTGCTAAAACTAATACATTTGGATTGAGCAATTTTCTGATTGGCTTCCTAAAGGTCAAATATGACTGGACAGACCGTGAGGCAGTCATTTCTGTCTTGTATTTCCTGTGTTTCAGTTCCTGTCCAGGTTGTCCTTCTGTATATTGCTTGTCTCGACATTTACTGCGGAATATGCCCAGATGTTCCATTGTATAGTTTACTCCAGAACAATGTTTAACTCAACCATTTGTTTGACCATTTTTTTTTTACAGAACCGTCCATTGTCTCAGTAATGTTTTAGCATCAACCAAATAGAGATGTGTACCAACAAACATTTTGGACCTCATTTTAGTTAACACTGATTCCTAGACTTACCACTGACAGTGAAAAGATGTAATGTAAGAACTAGGTTCAGGTGTAGCATAATTCTTCTCTTTGGACATATTTTCAAGCTTCTGTAGACTAGATGCACCTAGCACCACAATGGAGAACTTGATTAACGGGACTTCTTCCATTGTGGTCCCTGAGAATTGGTAAAAGGACCCTTACATCCCATAATCTATGCTCGTATTTAAACTTCTCAACTGTGCTATCTTACAAAGCGGTAAAGTCATAAGACTTGGTTGAACTTGTAATATTGTCCAGTCTTTTGGAAAGATCAGATAGCCTAACACCCGCTCATTAGATCTTTCTTAACTTGTTGATGAAGTATCAAAGAGTAGGACCTGCTGAAAACAGAACAGCAGCTTACAAGAGTCTCTAGTGGGCATAAAGTAAAAAAAAATAGTAAAATCAAGCGATATATATATTTAATAATAAAACAGCAAAATTCTCAAGCTAGTCACATGCTTTATTGCATGGATATGAGGAAAGCCCTGAAAATTATGTTTTACACCATGTTCCTAAAGCTATAACAGCTTCCACTTTTCTGGCTGATTGTGTAGTGTTTCTTTGAGAGTCTTTAAAGCAGGAAAAAAAATGCAAAAAAGACTAAAAATAGTTCAAATCTGTGGTCTATTTCCATGTTTAAAGGGACACTTTAGCCATCATATGCACTTTAATGCATATACGGTAATACCTGTGTGGTCCCTTAAAATGTTTGTGTTATCCATTTAGCAGGATTCTGCAGAATCGTTCATATGGATTTGCCTCTTTCCACACTCCTGGCTAAATGCCTTGCAGCAGATGTGATCGGATAAACTCATCTCTTTGCACATGATATAACTCACTTCCAGTGAGTAAAGCTGGGGATTCGCTCAGACCATAGCATGTATGTGTGGAAAGTGTTGCCTTTGATTTTAATGGGCGCCCTTTCCTGCCACTGAGGGACTGCTTCGAGCAGTCAATCAGTGAACAAAATGGTTGAATCTTGGAGGAGGAGTGTAGCTGCTGCACCGGGGCAGCACGTTTAATTACTTATATTATATTTATTGGAAGAATGCATATTAAGTTACTTACGTTAATACTTTAATTTGTAATCTTCTTTACAGAGTGCTTTTACAGAGTGTCAAGGAAATTAGACGGTCTTTTAAAAGTAAGCCATTATTTTAACATAAAAACAAAAGATTTGTTTTCTCATTGGCTGGTACTATGGGATTGAGCCCACACATCTGCTCCGGCCCTCCTAGAGCTGCTTTGCAGTAGCAGTCATGAAAGGTGCCAGTATATGATGGCAGGCCTCAGGGGTCTCTGCAATATTTCTCTGTTCCCTCCCGCTATACCACTAGGCACTCAGAGATGCCAGGCCCGTTGCGACTCTGGGTCTATGCACAAATGTCCCCAAATTGTGACACCTCTAGGTGCATCACTGCTTAAATGTATCATGTAAATGTCAAAATGTAGTTTGCTTGTCTGCATATCCATAGTTTCTTTTTGAACGCTGCGCTATATAAAAAAAAAAGTATGTTTTGGTTTTTGAAATATTTTGACTTGGCAACAATGCTCGTCGTAGTATAATAGTATAACCCTCCAGTTCCCCGCAGAGAAAGTGAGAATCACTTTTTAAGTTACTCTGCTCGTGATGTAGCCTGCAGAGAGAGGCTTTTTATGACCACTTCAAAGTCCCCCTGAGTTCCCCTCAGAAAGAAAAAAAAAGTTAAAAACACCAGCTGCTGTTAGTTTTCAGAACTTGGAAATTCAGTTCTAGAGAAGGCACCGCTGCTTCAGTCCGACATGTTGACCAGTCTCAAGTTGTTGAATAGCTCAAATACTTATCATATTTGTGGTTGCTGCACTCAGCGGGCTTACTCTGTTGTGCATTAAAAGAGAACTGGCTTTTGTCATTCATTACTTTTCCAACTACATATCTAAGCATATACCGCCTTGTGCGTATGCATACTTTTTATGCGTGTGAGTTTTTCACGGATGGAGAAAAGGTTGTTTTTTTCCCTGCGTAACTTAGAAATCAACAAAGCAGTTCATTCAGCAGAGCCATGTTGTGATGTGTTTCTGCGTTATTGATGATGGATTATTCACCATCTGTAAAAATGATCAAAAGATAGCACAGATCTCTGTTGCCGTGCTGTTCTACATGAAGCACTGGACGTCTTGGTATTTCAAGCTAAAATATAAAGGATTGCTGTGGAACCCTTCTACCCTCATGATCAGGATGCTTGTGGTAGACACCTGGGCCATGACGGTATAGCCAGTCATTTACCAACATCCCAAGACCAGCTGTGTACCAATGGTAATAGCCATCCTCAACTACTAATCCGCAAGGTGTCGAATTTTCAAGGTGTCCTGGTCAACAGGGCTACGCCCATTTGGACTTCATCATTGGCCCCCCCAGTCAGAGTCCTAACTGGTTCATGGCCACGAGTTCTATTGTTGAAAAGAGTATGCGTAACTTTATTAATTGTAATTTATTTTACTGGATTTCACATTAATAGCTGTCACGTGTTCTTTCTTTCACGATGTTTTTGGGGTTCAGTGACACATTTGCTTTACTCTTCCTATTTGAAACCAACACTCCGGTTTAAGCTCCATCAATTTACACCAAACTTTTTCCAAATACAGATATATGTGCCACAAACAGAGGAACCAAGGCTTGCAACATGTAAGCAGCTTTTCCTACCATAGAATAAAAAGAATTCTTGAAACTTAAGTAGGAATTCAGTTTTATGATCAACCAGGAAAGCTGTCTTCTAGTAGACAACTTCTATGTGCTACTCTTCCACAGTGTTGCTAGGTAGCAGTCCTCCCAAAGAATAAGCAGACTTTCCAGTAATCTATTATAGAAAAACACCTTTTTTATTCTAGGAAAAAAAAACTACCTAGCAACAGCTACTTACCCTCTATTGCTGGTATTGCCCTTCTGTGATTACAACTGTGACAAGTGTTTAGCATTAGTTTGGTACAATTTACTTTCATAAGAAGCTATGGAGATCCCGTTCCTCGTTTAGATCGAGATACAATGAAATGAGGATTGTTGCACATCTACTTGAATCAAACATCATGTTGTTTTTAAGGGCTTTATATACTCACAATACTGACAGACACGTTCTCATACCCGCGTTTTATCCTTCGTATTGCTCCTTCATGGCTGATAATCCCAGATGTAAACCAACAGCAAGCCTAAACAAGTGACCCAGTAATAGCATGGTCTCAACAAGCATTTACTACAAGTTACCCTGTAGACCAACCAAAAAACCATTCAAAGAAATCCAGTCATGGTGTAAAGGATGATTTACATTCTTGTTACTCTAGACACCCTTCAGGCAAAACATTCAAGGCTTACAGCAGTGATCGAAAATGTTCAATTCAGAGCATCGCAGGCGTTATCTGCCTCTTTGTCCCCTTGTCAGTGGTCACTCGATGTAGTATTGGCTGCTTTAACATCGCTGCTTTCATTTGTGTTAATCAATTAAAACCATGCTGCTAAAATCCATGGAAATTCATGCCAAATACTTTTCTAGCGCAAATACAATTTTATTTAACTTTATAAGGGTTACCAAATCCACAAAATACCCGGCTCCCTGCTGCCAGCAAACAGTTGGTTAACGCGGTGTTTTAAAGCCAGTGCATATATTTCTAGCGGAGCATCTGCAGTCATTCATCTCCATATGCCGTTAATTAATTAAAACACAATTGCCTGTTAGCCAGGTAGATACTCTGTGCTGTTTAGTCAGTCTTAGCATGCAGACCAAGACAGAGTGGTCTGGCTACACTGTGGGCTGTCTACCTTCTTTCAGAGGCTAAAGGCTGATGAAATACCTCCCCAGCATGTTTGGGCCTTAATTTTTTTTGCCAAAAAAGGCTAGTTGATTAACATAGACATCAGGTGTGTAATACGGATATACACTTTTGTTCAAAAGTTTGGGGCCGCTACAAAGACATTTGTAGCTATGTAACATAATTTTAAAAGGCTTTTCTAATGATTAACACAACGTACCATTGGAACACGGGAGTGACGGGAGTAATAAAGGGCCTCTGTAAGCCTTTGAAGATATTCCATTCAAAATTTGAAAGCTCCCAGCTACAATAGTCATTTACAACATTAACCATGTCTACACTATATTTCTGATCCATTTTAATGCTATTTTAAAGCTCAACATTTGTTAAGGCTAAATGACCCCAAACCTTTGCTGGCGCATGGCACCTTGAAAATTACACTTTATTTACGAAGAAAAGAACTTCAAGTATATTCACATAATTACGTATTCCAAATAGTTATGAATTATATAATTATTATATCACATTTTTCAAATTTTAAAAAAGAAAACTGTAGAAGCCCATAGAACACGTATTCAGAACTTTTTACAGTATAAAATGCAAAAATGAATAATAGGAAAAAAATGGGATTCTGAATCCTATCCCAAAGAATTTGTGATGAAAAATAGTATATTAAACCCTGTGATTTGTCCATATTCCAATATTAATAAGGGGTGGTAAGGTAAAAACAAATGTTAACTGCTGTCTACAAAAGTTTAGCAGATACTCCTTGTTCCTGAAACAGTTGACGTTTTATAGTAGCCATTTGATACGATGGGGAATATCTATAAGGGCACCATAGGTCCGGCTGTAAAAATCTATATAATTATTTTCTTGGAGACAGAAGGAGATGTACCCTTCAAAGTTAATAGGAACTATGCCAAAAGTTAGGCACCAGGAAGAAACTTTGAGGAGACTCCAGGGACTTATGACTAAACCATAAGATGATTCTCCAAGACACTTCTTCTCATCATCAGGACTATTGAACACACATTGTATGAAGAAGATTAAAAACCCAGAACATCCAACATTGTAAAAAACTATTCAAGATAGTCAACCATTAAACAAAATACCGGTAAGTCATGATCAATAGAGATACTTGAACTACGGTATTTAAATCAATGTAGTACTTGTTAAACTCTTGGGGCTATTATATTGTGGATTGTGAGAGTTTTTTGCAAGATACACGGACTGAATTTGGCATTGATATTGTACTAATATGACGATAGTTGTAATAATACTACTGTTTCCCTTTACTGGTGTTGTTACATTGAAGTTCCACATTTCTGATTTCTTATAAAATTAGGCTTATAATTAAGATTTGGTTACTTTATGAGTTTTCATATATCATGGTGCTCATCATAGGAAATACTGGCCAAGGCGGCCCCTCCTACGCAAAACTGGGGCAGACTGCTTTATTGGGCAGTCTGGCTTCTCTGGTACATCGATGCCCGATAAGTCAGTTAAAAGGGAGATCACCACAACCAGCCCATTTATACTGTAGATGAATGTGTCTAGCCAGCATAGCCTCCATATCACGCTGTACCCAGCACATATGATGCAGTACACCCTCTGACGCATATGACATCATATTCCAGCACTCAGGTGAAAGGACAGCAGCTGTGGACCCAGCTAGTACATCTGGTCATTCTATAGATTTCCACCTATACAACACACAGAAGTCATTTCAAAGTTTGTACACTGGCCTGGTTTGTGTTCTTGTCACAAGTAAACTGTCATACGACAAAACAAAAATGTTTGCCTTTATCTAGATAACTGATTGGCAACTAACAGCTTGTAGACTGTATCTAGGCTTCTGCAAGCACTCAGAACGCCTGAAGACACAACATGTTTAAGAAGCTCTGACCCCGTCAATCTACAATTACTTGACCTTCGAAATTGAAAAGTCAAACAACGGCTATCAACATAGAGTGGTTTATCTTGTCTAGTGTTAAACCTGAGTAGTTTGTAACTATGTAAACACACAAGTAGCTGGTTGAAAGGTAGAAAGGGCTTTACGTGTTGTACATTTGTATTTGCTATATTTCAAACTGCACCAGACCCATCGAGGGAGACAGCTGCAGCACAGGTGCACACTCATCTGATCCGAACACGGCTTCTCACAGTATGTGCTAAAATAAATACTGGTTTTGTTGCAAGAGCTGCTTGTGCTTAACCTTAAACGTTAAGGTTTTAGGAAGGTGCCTTCACTGAGTCCCATGTGCACTTTATGCGACAATTGGAGGCCCAAATATCAAGCAATGCATTTACTGTATGAACCGTAATGTTTTAGAAACCTTCTATTTCCAGTTATTTCTAGCTTTGTCTACACATTGCAACATATATTGGGGTTCTAATATTGAGATAATACTTGGGACTTCCAGACCTTTAACACAACTACTTACATGGTGCACTTTGTGTTTTTAAACCAGTATAATGGGGTGGCAAAAACTAGCAAGTCTAACAACTCCCCTGTTGTCCCTTTCTAGTCCACACTTATAAACTCTGCCTGAACAGATAACACAATTATCAAACTAATTAATAAGGGAGAAAAAAGCTTTAAGGGACACTCCAGCCTCGAGCCATGTACTTTAATGCACAGCTGAGTGTCCCACTGATATTTTTGTTTAGTCCCCCTTGGAAAAGCATTGGAGGGATTCTGCAGAATACCCCCTCTACGTTTGCTTCCCCACTCTTGGTTTGCAGGAGATGTGTTGGTCCTGGATACATCTCTGGCTGCCTGTGCCTGCCGCCAGGGCAGGGGGGGTCATCTAACAAGATGCCCCATGCGCTTGTGTAGAAAGCGATCCCACTGATTTCGCTGGCAGTGATACAAAAACAGGACCACAGAAGGGAAATTCAAATTTTTCGGATTAAAAAATGCATATTACATTACTTACACCGTTTATATTAAGGTTTAAAATACATTATTTGTAGGTCAGGTTGCACAGGACACTAAACTATTCCTTGAACAGACATCATCACATAAATCACAAGAACAAAAGTTAATGTGGCTCTGGCACATTAGTGTTGGTTTGTATCGTGTGTGTGTTTGTGTGCTTTTTGTTTCGGTTTATGTATGACTCTTCTTATCATGTGACTTGCTGCTTCCTCTCCAGTAGAAACCATAGCTAAGCCTTATTTTATAATTCTGCTTCTTCGGTTGTTTTACAATTAATGGGCAATAAGTCAAGTGAGGAGCTCAGACCACTACGCACCTCAAATAAATTGCTCCAATGTCATCTTTAATTGAGTAGGGTGGCCAGATTATTTTCTAAACCGGGGGCACAAATTTTAAAGGCACAGGCTAATATGCCTGACAGCATTACTGTGAATACTTTAATATGCACTCTTCCAAAATGAAAAGAAAAAATAAAGTACTTACTAACATAGAAGTTGCAGCCACGCGGCAGAAGCTGCCCTCTTCCTCCATAATCCCAGATTTTTTGTCACTGATCGCTGGCTTGAAGCTGTCAATAAGTGGCAGGAAAGAGTTCCCATTTCAATCAGTGGGAGAACTTTCCACAATACGGTTTAAATGGACCACGGCATGCAGCATTCACCGGAGCCTGAACTGGAGGTGACTGGAGGTAAGCACATCCCGGGCGAGGAGATGTGTTCAGGGTGGGAAAAGGGACGAATGCATTGGGGGTATAATATGCATTAAAGTGCATATGATGGCTCGGGGGCATTTAAAATGTAAGCATTTTAAAATCAAGGTAGAGTGTTTACCTCCATTCTCCATTGTACAATGCAGCATAATCTGTTGGCACTTTAATCGCAAAAATAATAGACATTATTAGACGTGTCAATGGCCACCCAAAAAAATCATGTCACACAACACACATATATATATATATATAATTAAACTAAAAATATTTGTGAGTACAGAACATTTATTGTTACTTATTTCACATAGCAGCTCAGCCAGAAACTAACCTCAAAAGGAGTAGTACATAGGGTTGTGTAAGGTCACAAGTGATACAACCTGCCGTTCCGGATACCCCTTAACATACAGGAACACCGACCTGCAATTCAGCACTTCGCTTATACATTTACCCCATACTGATGCATCATTTGACAGTCCCCGAATAGAAGAACATCTAATGCTAATTTTATAGCGGAATTCTATTTACAAAGAAACAAATACTAAAATAAATAAATAGTGATCGGTTACAATGAGGACACTGTTACGGTAGCAAAATAAGTGAGAGATATTTAAATAAAAAATGTTGTGAATTTAATGTAAACACATCGCAAGCACATGTGCTGCTGTGTTAAGAAAATACTCCACGTTACTGCTGCTAGGATTTTTGGGGGGATTAAGCTCTTTAAAATATCGCACCAGAAGAGAGAGCGAGATTTCCCAGGTCAGCATGGCTGCGCCTCTGGATGTACGGGATGGGAAATAACCATTTGCTAGGGGTTCAGAGAGAAACGTAATGGACGCGGGGAGTCCGAAACTTTACTTAGCACACGCTTACACGTCAGTAGTCGGTATGTCCTCCTGCAGAGTCCCTGACGGCCCTGTTGGGCTAGAACCTGAACGAATTCTCTCTTGCTTCCTAACATGCATTGGTGCGGATCCGATCCATGCACCTTTTGTTCCTCGCTGTCACTTAGTAGCTTCCCCCGTCATTCACCAAAATCTGCAACACGCTAATTACACATAAGTCCTTATACTTTCGGAGCGTATAATGGAATTTGCCGCATTGTTTATGATCAAGGCTACCGAGCCCTAGCTAGCAAATGCTTACACCCCCCCCCCCTTGTACACTCGCGCACACACTTGCAGCAGAATTGCATTAACATAGCTTGATCTCTTGGGACAAAGACACATGTAAGTGATATGTGAGATGCCTCCCTGCAATTGGCCAGCTGTGCTGTGCTGTGCTGTGCTGCTGCTGTCTGTACTTTAGTTTCCAGCCCTTACTCTGGAGCTGCAGATCAGAGCAAAGGCTGGGAGGAGGAGGAGGGGGGGGAGGGAGAATACAGAAGGAGGGAGGAAGAGACACACAGCTGAAGGAGGGAGCGCTTGCTGGGGACAGAGGAGGAGCCTTGACGTGAGCTACAGGGCAAGGAGCTTGCGAGAGCTTTTTCTTCACGTCATTTTATTTCATGGCAAGTGCTGGGAGCGCAGGCAGTCTCGCAAGCAGTGGGCTTTGCTCTCCTCTCTCCCCACCTCCTCCTCCTCCATTGTATAATGCCTCTCGTCTCCAGCCAGCAGAAAGCACTGGCTTAATCGTGCAGCCGGTCCGACATATGGAGCTGGTGCTAGATTAGGGGGAAAGGGGGTCGCTCCTGATGTTTTAAACCTCAGGTGAAACTGCATGTGGTAAGTTCAACTCCCGTCCGATTATTATTTATGCACATACACCGCTCGCTGCAACACACAAACTGCTATGCGTGACACTGTTCAGATGTCAGTGACAATCACATGTAGATATCGGGGGGGGGGGCTGGCACTCACATGTTCTAATCGCTGGATCTAGTGCCTCGGAGTAAAGTTCTGTCGGTTTACATTGTTACATGGGATGTAAGTTGTTCCAAGAAGTGGTGGATCGTTATCGGAGAGGCTTTTCCAGCGTTGTATAGAACACCGGGAGCGATCCGGAGCGCTGTATTCTTTTATTTATTTAATATTTTTTCTGCTGTCCGGTCGCCCTTGTCAGTTAAGTTATTTCTGCCCCATTGATGCCAGCACAGTAAAGGTTAATTTGTTTTAGGTACAGAATTGAACTGGTGCATTACAGCGATCCATTGGGTGACAGATCGTGTGTGATCACCATATAGATGGCAATCCACAGTCAGATTCCCGAGTCCCCTAAATGCTTAAGTTTAGGTTCTTTCCTTGAAGTTTGGAGATCATAATAGTTCCTGAATTCTGGAGGCTGCTCCTGCCTGCGGTTACTCGATGGATCTGACAGCTTCAGAAAGTTTCTCTCTCTTTAGGGCTATGATGGAAGTGAAAAAAAAACTCTCTTTTAGGTTTTTTTTTTGTATTTGTGGATCTCTGTCAACAAGTACATTTTAGGGGGTGGATATATGCGCCGATGCCATGGGGGTGGGGTGGTGACTGCTATGTTCGTTTGACATACATTGCATAATGGTTAATGCTGCACTTGCTGCATTTTTGGAGTCATTTCTAGAATTGACATGGAAATAGTCCATTGAGTTGGGTTAAAGCCCATATTCACAGTGGCAAGTCTCAAGCTGAAGCAGGCAAGCAGTGGGCTATCTTCAGCTGCAGACAGATGGCCTGGGATCAACAATGTTTTGCTGGACCTTTGTCTTCAGTGGAGATCTTGTAGACAATTGTTAGCGTGCAGGCTCACTTGGTGTGGGCTGTGTGTTGCATCAGGCTGCTCCTACCTTTATATCCAAAGCTCAGCAATCAGAAATGGCATTTACTCTTGATTTGTATGAAGGGTTAAACTTTATGAACACTCCAAATCATCTCCCTGCTTTGATGACCGCTAAAAAGTGAAGTTTAGGGTTTGTGGAAATGCTCAGCGTGGGAGCTGGACTGCATGGATTTCAATATATTGTAATGCCTTTATTAACGTATATGTTTTTGAAGAACAAGAGAAGAACCTTGGTTATGATAAGCAGCAAATACAAAGAGCAATGTCTTTTTGGTGGAACAGCATTCTTTACATGTTGTTTTTTTTTTATTTTAAAATGTTTGCAGTCATTAAATTAGTTTGCGGTACTTTATACGTTCCTAAGTAACGTAACTAATTTGGGAAACAAAGTACTTAATAGAAGTTTTTCTAAATGTCCACGATTGCTCAAACAAATTATTGATATAAGGATAATGAAGGCCTCGTGTTTCCTCCTTGAAGATGCTCCTGAATATCACAAATAAGTTGTGTATCTCTTGACTAGTTTTGCCATATAAAAGGGAGATGAAGGAATTCATTTGGCACATTTATTATGTGTAATTCTGCCAGATCTTCTGCCTGCAAGATGGATTTCTAACCTTTCAATAAGAAAGATTTAAAAAAAAAAATACCCAATTTTATGATAAGATATAGTTTATTTCGAAAAGACTGACTGGTTTAGAAGACGGTAAAGCTACTGTGTATCGTTATGTCTGATATGACCTCTAACTTTGGAGACACGGCCAAAGGACTTTTTGTGTTCTTTGCTGCTGTGAGCTGATGGGTACATAGATTATGTTTTACTTTTGATGTGTTTGTATATTTGGACTTCAGAGAAGGATATATAAGGAGTCTCGAGGATGCTTAGGAGATTTGTTGACTTAACACTTTAGCAATGAGACTTATTAACTACTTTCCAACATGAGGAGCTGCGTAGACCTTCTATGTTCATGAAGACGCTCTTCCATGAGCCATAGCTAGTTCTATAGGACCATAAGTATTATCTGCACAAATTGCTACTGTTTACTCATTATGTGGGCATTGGTGTGGGAGTAATTTGGTATTCTGCCTACAACCATAATTTGTCATGATACAAGTCTATTATAATACTCAAAGCACTAATATTCTATATTCTTTTAAAAATAAAAAGCACCTAATAATATAATGCACCAGACTTGGACGTAGGCAATTCTTTGGGTGTTTATTGCCTTCTTTACAGCATGTCAATACATACATAATTATATAATAACATAAACGTACAAAGTGCATTATAGCTGATATACCAAAAAAACAATAGTATGTTTATAAACAACCAAGAACCTTTAGTATTGAGAAATTAGGAAATTGTGAAAACAGCGATATGTCTGTTACTACAGCAATGTTACAGTACTACATTTCTGTAAACATCAAAATTATCTTTGGTCATGTTAGGGATAAAACAATCTAGACTTCATCGGAGATTAACATTTTAAAATTACTTAATTGTAAAAATGTTCATATTTTCAAACCCTTAATAATAAAATGTCACTTATAAGCATATAAAGTCATATTGATCCCGATTTAACCATCATCTTGTGAACTAGTTAGAAAGGAGGAAGTATTGAGAAACATTTTCAACCTGAGGAACTGAATTCCCTTTCTGTTTTATCAGACTTAAGTGATCACTGACATGTGTTGCAAGAAATGAGGCGTATTGTATGGCTAAATCAATAAAAAGGGAACTATTGGTTTTTTTGGAATAATGAAGTAAATTCCCTGAAATTAGCTATAGCGTGTGCAAAACTTCAAAGCAGGCCCACCAACTGGCATACCACCCCTAGGATAAGAAATTTAGATATTGGCCCCAAATCCTGGGATTGTTGGTGTTCCCTGAAAAATGGGAACCACAGAGGGATTCTTCTATAAACTTTATGAGAGCAAAAGCATTTCAGGTCTCTCCGAACCCATGTTAGGGTTAATATGAATATGCAGTGTAGATGCACGCTGTCTGTTAGTTGTAGCTGGTATAGTATAGCAATGTCCCGTGACAGGTGTATTTACAGGCGTGCTTCTAACTAGTATCACCCAATATTATCCAGCCATCTGTAACTTTGTGAAACTACGGCATGTAGGAAAAAGTCCTATCTCATCTCAGCTGACCAGTGCTAATGGATCAAGGTAAGTAGTTTATGTTAGGTTATATAGGGAAACTTATGGAAATGAATCTTCTCCAGCTTCCATGATGATGACAGAGCGGAATTAACAGAAATATCATACAGGGAAGGAAAGCCTTCTTATCTTGATGATCTCGTTCTGGTGGTTGGTTATGATATATGGATGTATGTTATTACGTCATAATGATTCAGGAAACAAATAGTTGTCGCAAGGTCATCAAGCCGATATTTAGAGCCTATTTTGCAGGCGTTCTCACAGAAGCTTTTGCCAAACATGTTCAAAAAATGTCTCTTGTCACACAATGCTACTCAACATGCTATACGAAATGTATTGACTGGCAGAGCAATCAGCCAAATGGACAGTCCAACCATTTTGCCCACAAGTGGCTAATTTTCCTTGCTTTTTTTTGTAAATGTGTACATTTTATTGACTTTTATAACTCAGGATTAGCGGGGAAGGTTTGAAAAAATACTGCTTAATTCTCAATTAAGACTTACTTAGTGGGGCAATCACCGTATAGTGTTAATTAGCATGAATTTATTCCTAAAGCTTCAGCACATTCTGCAGCCCTGTGCAATGGATAGAGGAACAAACAACTATCAACAACACAAGTGTAGCCGCTGACGTAAAAGGAGCACCTTACTTGTAAAAGATTACACTGGTTTGTTTAGCTGCTTGCCAAGTAGCAGGATCTGATGTAGTAAGAAGGCCACACAAGCGCTAACTCAAAGTGATAATGGGTTCAAAGATTGTTTTCTGAGTTTTTAATATATGTATTAAAAACTCATAAAAACATAAGGAAATATAAAGATGTTTCCTACTGTGTGCTGCGTTTTAAAATATATATAAAAAACGTTTATAATATATATATTAGTACGTGCGGTTGGATAATCGTCGCATGGATCACTGAGGCACTAGAATGGGTAATCCTTATTCTATTATCGAGCACTCAGACCTGTTCAGTGTGGAATGCGCATTCAGTTCTGTACTATATCCCTAGGGTGTTCATATTATTTAAAAACCATCCCTGGCTTTTCCAAAGATGCCGCTTGTTAGCTGTTTCATTGTTTCCATTTTATTTATTTTTTAACTTATTTATTTCGCTAACAGATGGCCCAGTCTTACATTGAATTGGGATTAGGGGCTGCCTATGAGTTCTAAAGGTTCGGGTAATCTTAAAACCTCAATTTATTTCTAAATCCACCTTGTGTGAGATGGGGTGCTAGAGATTGGGATCCAAGAATAGCTATCTGTGGTATTGGAGATATAGTCATTGCGTAGAAAAAAATACGGGAATACACATTGTGGCAATAGATGCCTTTTTATTTATTTTTTTTAATTATTTGACGTAATAATCCTTCTCCCTCTTTGCATATTGTAGATCCGCTAACACAAACCTCGTTTTGTTAGCAGCATCCCAGTGCATCCATCATACCCCGTTAATGGGACTTTGCACATGTCTGCTCACCCCATACAGCAAATAAATAATGGCTGCAGTGATTTCTGCAGGCTCGCTGCACGGTTTTCTGTGCGCTGGACACAAGAGGAGATGGCTCGAGTTGCTACAGCTCTTGGCAATAAAGACATAGTAGGAGAGAAAACTGGCTGATTACAGGGTCCAAAGATCATGAGCTAAAAAGGAGCAAGGTCCACTTAAATCTAGACAGCCCGGCTACGTTTCCTACTATATGCCTAGTGTTCTGACTTAATGCCCCCTGCTCCTGTGTAACCCATTGAATCCCACATGACCTTATACGATCGCTACCATTCATGTGCAAACTGAGCCTCTCCAGCTGTTAGATTCCAAGGGAGATACGTAGAAAGCAATTCTAGTGCAAAGTGGTTACACCGGGCAATCTTAATAGAAACCATTTGAATGTTTCTGCTGATTGCTCAACTTTTAGCAGTTTTATACAGAACCCCATAGTGCTATCACAAAAGAAGAACGATCAATATATTACTGTCTTTCAATAATTATGCCTGTGCTTACCTCATATGTAATCTGCTGACGTCATCATTACCTTGTCAGTATACTCGCTCGATACGATTGCAACTGTGTGCATCAAAGAGTGACCAGATATATTGCTGTTTTTTTAACATCTAGAAAGCATTTTTTTGGGGGGGGTAATTTTCCTTTAACTGGACACATGTTAAGGTAAAACATGTTATAGGTAATCTGGCAACCTAATATTGACTCGTTTGGATGTGTGGATGGATGAATTTTTAATGTGGAATATGCATTACGAATAAGGCAACTGCTTGAGGTGGGACTGTTAGTGGAATTTGCTTTGGCCAGAATTCTAGAACACAAGAGGTAGATATATAGAAAAATGCTTTATATTGTGGACTAGATTCCTGTTAATGAAAAATAAAGTGGTCGAGTGGTCCGGGTTGCAGACGCTCAGCGCTTTTTCCAATTGTGTGAATGTGTAATATTAGTAGTTATGTTTTTGAGGGGTTATTCTATATTTGGGTAATCAATGTAGATAAAATGGATTTACCAAAATCGTATAATTTTATTTTGATTATAGGGATGAAACCAGCTATTCACTAAACATTTTAGATATATTTGACAAGTAGCATCTTGCAAACGGAACAGAAATTCTAATGAAATGTATCGGAGTATTTATAGAGTTAACTGCTCTATCAGAGTGATTGCTGCAAGTACAGTACAGACCTTTTCTAGTAACAAACAGTAACTTATTCTTAAAGGGACTTTTTGGTTTTTAAGGAAAATGCAAATAATGAAGCACTTATCGGAGGTAGAAGCTGCAACCCTTCTGCCCTCTTCTGATGTGGTCCAACGATTCTTATCACTGATTGGCTGCTTGAAACAGCCAATCAGTGGCAATAAAGCATTCAAATTGAAATCAATAGAAGCACTTTCTACACATGTGCATGTGGGTCTGAATAGACCCCCGTCTGGCCGCAGAGGAGCCGTCTGGAAGGGACAAATGCGGGTGGACGCCACAAAAACATTTAAATGGCCCACACAGCTAGCATAAGTGTGACAATAAGAAAATGGCAACATTTCCTCCTTTTGGTGTGGTTATTGGTTACAGCATTGATTATTACGCTCCAGCAGTAACCACTGCTTTGGAAGAAAGACCCTGAGCCATTTTAATAAAGTGCAGATTCCGCAGCACAGTATTCACAGCATAGATGGTTACTGGGATTGCTCAGCTGTCTAAGCTAATGCATTTTTAACAGAGTTCATGCAGCCGCAGCCTCTTAAGCTGTTGGGACTATAGCCAGTCAGCCAAAAGGCTGGCTGAGTGTAATGGGAGTCCAGATTTCAAACCGCCTTGAAACCTAGCGTCGCCCCTAGCCTACTATGTCTAGTAAATATGTTTTAGGTCTGTTCTTTTAAATGTATTTGTAGATAAGATGTATAGATCAAAATATCTAACTGTACTGAAATAGACAGATGTATTGTGGGGAGCCCTGATCAACAGAGCTTGCAATTGCATATCTTCTAGATGTGAAGCACAATATGTGTAGAATGCAAATGCACTTGCCGATCTCTAAGGCGAGATATAATTTTCTGTGACATCTATGTTCTGAGGAGTATAACATTTATTTCATGTGCTACGCCTGCGCCCGGTTCGTTCTGTGCGTCCCAGTAACATTTTAAGGGTCCGGAGAGTCCTCTGTTTGTGAACAGAGTTGTTGGTTTGACTCCTAATATTTTCCACCGTCCGTGTGCTGTCTGAAGGCTTTTTCTCTCGCTGAGACGCTGAGCTGCACCATAAAAAGGAACGCCCATAACTGGAGGTGAACTATGCAGATCAATGGGGGTGGAAGCTGGAGACAGCGTGGAGGGCCTTCTCGCTTTTTTTTTTTTCCTCCTATTCCGAAGCGCAGCGCAAGCTTGCCACAGCAGGTTTGACGAGTTTTAATTGCCTTAAGGGAGCTCTGCGAAGAGTGCCTCGACCAAACGATTTAAACCTATTTCATAACCAATGTGCTATCCCTTTCTGGGTCTCAGACCGACTTCACCTTATTAAAAAAAAAAAAT
The DNA here is from genome assembly GCA_009364415.1 of Spea multiplicata. Taxonomy (NCBI): domain Eukaryota; kingdom Metazoa; phylum Chordata; class Amphibia; order Anura; family Pelobatidae; genus Spea; species Spea multiplicata. The sequence continues at coordinate 10,229,152 of VKOC01000005.1, forward strand.
GTTCTTCTTCCATGGAACAATTAATTCTATTAAGTTTATTTCCCAGTTAACCATTTGAGCTCTGGTTGGTGGTTATTGGGCAGCAGCGGTGGTGGTGGTGGTGGGACTCTAGTTTGAAGATAGAATACAAATATAAACGTATATGTATCAATGTCATTTCAAATGTATGATGAAATAACACTACAATATGTCTAGGCTTTCCTGCCGTCAGCTGTTGGATCTCTTTTGTTGCTTTCTGATACTTTAGGCAAGTCTCTACAAAATAATACTAATTTTGGTTAATTAATAGAATGAAACGGTTGAAAATTCACCTAAGGATATAATCATTATAAAGTTCATGTTTATTTTTTTTTAATTATTATTATTATTATTGGCTATTTTTAGCTGGTTTTATTAATATATTTAAGTGTGACTGTATCGAAGCTCAATATGCTTTTTACTCTTCTCTTCATCAGATATTTATTCCCTAGAAATGCCCCAGAAACAAAAGGGCTTATTCACTAAACTGCGGGTTACAGGTGCACTATGGTGAATTGGAAAAAAATGTAATCTATCAGTATATATAACTAAAAAAGGCTTATACCAGGGAGTCTCTCAGAGAGAAGACGAGGTCATAATTAAATCTGCGGGGTGAAATACAACTCATTTATAATTAATGAAACTGTCTCAATTTTTGTTAGGAAATTGAGGGGAATTTATGTTTAGGAGCAGATGAAAAATTAGCCGTTTGAAAAAAAATGATTTCAATGGTGAAGCCTGGTGCAGGGGTTGCTAGCCGTGGTGATTAGCCGTGGTGATTAGCGTGCCATAGCCACATTCCTTTTCTTCTGGTTTGAGTCATTCAGCGGCATGGTCATGTTGGACAAATAGGTCATTGGGTCTATTTTCCGGTCTTCATGGAGAAGCAGCAAACCAATAATGTTGTGTCAATATCGGGACACTTAGGATGCATGTTAAATAAGCTTCTGCCACATCACTTGCGGCACCGAGATTAAATTCGGGGTCTACGAGCATTTGATTGTACATTTAAAACGTAGGATGACCTATAGTACGACGGCTTTATCTTTCTCTGTCTTCCAGAACGTCAAAATGTTAATATTAGCAATGCTAATTCCATAAAGCCATTAAGAAGGTAAACGCTTAGACTTCACTACAGGATGAAAAAAGAAGGGAAATCTGTGTTTAATATTTTAGCAAACATTAGACTTCTTTACATAGATCTTTTTTTTAAAAAAAGCCAGTCTATATGTTTCCTTCCAGTTGTCTGTTAGGTCGCAGTGTTACGCATGCAGCCCCGTACAGCTGTTATCATATGAGCCCATATGGCAGTTAAAGGGATATGGCTGCTGAACTAACATTCCACCCCCTCCTCGCCGGCACATGACTTAAATCAGAGTTTTAATGGTAGAAAATATCTTCCTGTTTGGAGTCAGAAGGCCAATCCTTATTCACTTTCCTAGATCAGGGATGTATTTTTTAAGCATGCAGAAAAACTCTAGTGGATTAACCCTTTGCGTTCGTTACAATATACAACATGGACTTAGGGCATTTTTTTAGTCCAAGGGGCAGCGAGTGGATCATTAGATATCTAATGTATGTATTTGGGGGCAATTCCTATAGCTGCTGTCTTTGTAGGAAGAAGGGGGGCTTTTTGTTCAGAGGGGGGCTACAAATGGTTAATGGATTGCAGGATACAAATTATCAAGAAAGACTACAGGATCTCAATATGTATGATTGGAGGTGGAAAAAAAGAGATGAAATATGGTGATAATATAAATATACGGAAGCCTAACTGGTTGTGAGGTCGGGGTTCTTTTTAGAGCATATTTATCCAGTGAGAAATCCAGGTTTCATTTTGGAGTGAAGAATGGCTTTTTCCTTCTTTGAGGCATAGTTGGAAATCATTTGAACAAGGGTTTTGCCTTCTTCTGGATCAACAGCAGTGTTGAAATTTGACTTATTATTACTGATTTTTTTACCTGAAAGCCAAAAGTTATCATATTTCCCCTCACTCGGTGAAGAAAGGTGCTGCAAATAGGTGATAGGACCGCAGAGGAAGCGTTTGGGGCTACGCTTCCCAGGTGGGGATATCCGGCCCCTTCCTTCCCAAGGCCAAAGCCTCGGCAGGGCAAAGAAGTCTTCAAGGCAGCCAGAAGGCACAGCAGCCTCCTCAAAATGTGAATCTTAAGGGACGAAGCTCAACTGCAGCATTTTCAGTGCAGAACACAAATGGAAGGAAAACTTGCCTGTGAGTATAAGCGGTAGGCAGGTTTCGTTGTCATCCACCCTTCTACATAGGATACTTTGCTGAAATGAGTTATCTGGTGTCTATTCTCTTCTTTCCAATCTTATGATTTCATTGTTGTTACTCCAAATATTCTAAAAGATTACATATTTGAGTATGTGTCCTCAATAGTTTGCTGTTGTGGCTTTGTGATGGTATCAAAACCTTTTGGTATAAGTAATCATATCTCATACCTCCCAACTTCTACCCCCATGAATCAGGACGCCAGGGGTTAGAGCTTCGGAGGTAGAGTGTCACTCAAACTGGAAGCGTTACTGGGCACCGCTGCTGTCACAGACAATGGAGAATAAAATCGGAGCCAAAAAGCAGGGCAGAGGTAGAGCTCAGTAGTGCAGCAAAATTTGGGACTGTTGGGAGGCATGATATGCAAATTTTGTCAGCAAAACAATGGATATGAATCCCACTGTCATGACTAGTAGGAGATGGTAGCATATTTTGTGGACATTTCTTACCCTAGATAAAGGCCACCCTCCGTAAAGCTACTATCACAACATAAAAACAGTACTAATTTTGATAATAGTAAATGAATAGGAATAGAAAAAACCCATACATTATGCCTTATACAGGTGTAGTTCCTGAGCAATCATTGCATCTTCTTTTAGACTTGTACAGAGTTCTCCGAATTGCTTACGTGTTAATTTGCAGATACTTGTGAGTCATATTTTCAAGAACATGAAAATCTGTCCAGTTTGCTGCCCCTGGTGCTTTTTTTCTTTAGCCGACATGGTCAGAAGTATAATTTGGGTACAGGGGGTTCTTTTAAAAGTGTGATGAAGGATCTGAGTGCATGATTTCCAGCCCAGCGAGATAAGCTGTTAATTATGTTAAGGTTTACACTTCGTGATCTGGCAAGCATATTTCTCAGCTCTCTCTAGCTATAAATAAAGGGTTAATACAACATATCAAATAGCCTAAAACCATTTTGAAGCGTGCTGTTAAGTGTACTTTATACTGGTATACGGTTATACCTGATATCCATGTTTAAGAGAGCTGTACATTGGTCAATGAACTGTCACTGTCCTAATGAGTTAAGTACTCATTTGTTGAATATCTTTTTAACCCTTTTATTAACCTCACAAAAGTCAAGTGATTGCAAAATAAAACTAAGAATTCCGTAGCTGGTAGAGGTTATTTAATTAGGTGTGTATTGAATTGAACTCATTTATATCACTTTTGTCATACTGATATGACATGTATGTATGTTTATAATATGTCTTAACGTGTTTACACCCTAAAGTGTTAATGTTGTTGTCAGTTTTAACTTCGCCTTTGCGAGAGCACTATGGACTGTACTGATGGTCTATATATATATATATATATATATATATATATATGTATATATATTTATTTTATATATAATCCTTTCTTATAGTAAGTTTAATTCATTATAATAAACTCTATTATAGGCATTTCATAAAATGTAATTTTTTGCTAACCCAGTTATTTTGTTTATATGACAAATTATTATTATTATTCGCAAAAATGTTTCCTTTTTGTCGTTTTTAAGCATTTGTATTCTGTACACACACCATTTTTAACCCTAGAAATGCCAGTGTACAGACATAATAAGTGGAGAACACATGTAAAGAGAAAGAGCATGTCCTTTGACAGCATATGGAATATCTTGTACCGTGAGCTTTAAAACTACTGTATAATTCATAGCTCTTGCAGTCCTTACTCCGCACTATTTTGTTGGGCGATTGCATGATGGTGTATTCGTATTTTATTTAAAAATCACTTTTTGGTTGTTGTTTGAGAGTAGATGCAATTAAATACATGTAAACAAATTGGACAGATTATGTATGTCAAGGTGTGGAGAGTGCTAAATATATTCTTGGCAGCGAATAAGATAAGGTTTAAGAAAATAAATTTGTTGAAAATGTTCTTTGTTATTTTTTATTTTTGCTCAGGAAAGGAAAATATGAAAATTGAATATGTTTTCATAAATCTGATATTAGAATGGTTCCAATAAGGGCACTATATCTGGCACTAAACTCTAGGACCTTGATCAGAGCAGACGTTAGAGATCTAAAGGTGTAAAAATAATAATTGTACAAATTACCTATACCGGCAGCCGGCGTGCAATTCTAGTTTTATAAAAGGCTTCTCAGAAATGTGCTTTCAATTCTGCTGGATTTGCTTACCTTTCACAATTTCATCCGTTTGCATCACAATGACACTCACACGTTCCTAAAATATTTTTAACCCCGTAAGGACAATGGGCAGTCCCTAAACCCATTGAAAACAATGCATTTTGAGCCCGTACATGTACAGGCTTTGTCATTAAGGGGTTAAACGATGACCTCTAAAAGATATGGCTCGGTTGTAATATCCATATTGGAAAGATGCAAAGACTTGTGTTTAGATTTTCTGATTGAGTATTAAAATGATTTGTCTGTATGAGAAATAAATGAGTAGGGGGGGGTTATGCCTCCCAAAGGTTATCTCTCATGTTTATTTCCCCCCCAAGCCATTCTAGTTTGAATAATCTTTGCAGATGGGATTGTTCATTGCAAACGTGACTAAGGTAGCGACTGGCTCCTAAACGGAAAATAAAGGGAGCTCTTTTTGCGCAACTTCCAAGAGTTTCCTTGGAACTCTTCCACAAACCATTGCTGGAGGTAATTCTCATATATCCACTACTACGAGGATAATCCATTTGGAGTAATGTATTTTCTGCAATGCAAATAGCTGATGAATCTTTCCATACATTCTTACTTAAAAAAACCTCTAATAACTGCAGTGTCTACTAAAACTAGAATACTAAATGTACTTTCATACTCAAAAAGAACTTTCAGATTCATTGGGTTTAGGGGGTTCCGTAAGACACTAGAGTGTCCATTTAATTGTAACTTTTTTTTTTTAAGAAGTCCAGTTTTGGTCCAGTTTCTAGTAGTTCCAGGCCTGGACTGGCCATCTGGCATACCAGGGAAATGTGTCGCTGGCCATCAGCACCAAAAACAGCAACTGGACCATGAGCATAAAAACCATGGAGTGTGGCCATGGATATCCAGATATATATGTGACCTTGAAGTGTCAGGGGCCACCCCATCATTCCCACTCCGGCCCTGCGTGCTCCATTTTCTTAGTCTGAGAATATGAAAGACAGGCTGTTGAACTGCCAACCACACATTTTACAGGATTTGGTTAAAACCAATTAAGGCTTGGATGGGTCATTAAATGGGACCCACTTTGTTTAACGTTAATGATTTGAATGTTAAAAGCATTAAAGAGGTTACAGAAAATGGAAAATTGGGCAGAAGAGATAAGATAAACAGAAACATGATTCATCACAATCCCTTAGCTTTAAAACTATTTGCGAAAACTGTTGTAGCCTGCTCTTTTTTTTTATAAGCATCAAGAGTTTATTCCTATGACCTGCAATTTCAATGAGTTAATTTCTTTAGTGAAAAAAAAAGTAATTTTCCTTAATAACGCTGTGCAGGCGAGTGACAAGAACCTCTGAAGGAGACAGAAAGGCTAGATCCGTGCTCAGATCTAACAAGCCGGGGACGGTATACATTTTGACCTTTTAGTAGCACCCAAGACAACCAATTACCCTGCGAAGGGCAGCATCTACTAACCCTGTCTGCCTTTGATAAATCAAATGCACACTCCAAAAGTTTATGTTCACTGAAAATTCTTATACAGATAAGATGCTGATTTTTTTTAACCTCTTGAATACACGTGCTTTTTACTCATCAGGATGTTTTTTTTACCCATTCTGCCTATCTACGATCATGTAGTATTAAAAATACGAAAAACAAAAAAATTACCTTTGTTTCAAAGCTTTTCAAAGTATAAATTGTACATAGATAATGGAAGGAATCTACAGGGCCTGCTGGAGGGGAGCATGGGGAGAGGGAGTTATTGGGTATGGGGGGCATATTCCTGCAGCTGGTGGTTGGGGTGTGAGGAGGGAGTATATCTGCAGTGTGTGGGGGTCCCAAACTGGAATGTTTGGGGGTTTGCATCTAGTCCAGCTACTTTAGGTTACATCTGCCTATGGGACAGTAGTATGTTTGCCTTTGGGCCCTTGATGTTGGTTATAGACTACAGTGGTTCTTTATGTCCGTGCCTGTTTTGCCATACCCTCATAGTACTATTGCCACAGGGGCTCACTGTTTTTGTTAGAAGTAGATGGGAACAGTCAGAACGTTGGAAATGTTGGTTTCGGTGTAATATTTTTCCTTCTTGTAATATGTTTAATTGCCTGCAAACACACACTTGTAAATATGAACTTGAAACTCTGGCGCTAAAGAATAATCTTTGTGGCCATTCAATTTGATCCCAATAGTAAAAGAATAATGATTAGATTGTATGCCCATGGGCAAGGAACAATTGTGGAAACAAAAAAATGTCTATTGAGAACTGTATGGACTAAATGTGATAAAAATAAAATAAAATGTTTACTCTTAATTTCTGCCTGAAAGAACACAATATCTGCAGAAGCCAAATAAAATAGAAAATATCAATAGTTCTTTCTTTTTAAGGAAATTTTGAGAAACCAGGAACAAGGCAACTTTGTATTTTGCATTTGGCTAAAAGAAGATTTTGGAGAAAAAGACGTTTTTGAAGAGAAATGGTGCTTTAAAATATGTACTTCAAGAACAATATCCATACTTTGCATGGCTGAACAGCCTTAGAACAAAAAATATTTATTTAGCGTAAAAGGGAAGATCTGTATTTCTGTGCTCCTCCACACTGCTTAGTAGGCTGGCTAAGAGGTCCAGTAGCACGTTGGCCGAGCTGGACAATGTACCTCTGCGTCTGACCTAAGACTCTCACAAACCCATCCACCTAAAGCAGAGTTTTGTCATTTACATTCTTGATAACCATTTTTAATCCCTTCCACATACGGTTAGAAGCAGGCCAGCTAGGGTGAGATCTGGTAAGGGCAAGGGCAAATTGTACAGGGTCTGCTCAGTCATTCTTGCATAAGAACACTGTTTTTAATACATAGTTATATTGCGAATTTGGAACATTAAACTTTCTCCCAAACTTCCTCTTCCACCACAGTCATGCCTTAACAATTCATTCAGAGAACCCAAGTTATAGGTAGAAAAGCTGAATAAATGTCTTGTACAGTCTGCTTTAAAGGGCAAAAACGTAGCAGTTACCACTATGTTGAATCTCTGTTGACTCCAAAGGGGAATTATCTCAGCAGCAAGGGTAGGAGCCAACACTGCTCATGGTGGATATTTACAGTGGTCTGTGGAGGACAATTTAATGATGTTCTGTGAACCTTCAGAAACCTTGCCACGGACACTGGTGTCCTTGTACGGACACTTTGCCTATCCCTGGAGCCCAGTAAAGAGATTCTCCCAATTTTAACCAGCCAGCAAAAGCTGTAAGGAACTTGTTGTTGGCCTCAGCAGGATTCACGGTGCTGGGAGAACCCTACTGAGGTTTTAACTCAGGATGGCCTGGGTTCATTTTAGTGAAGACCCCAGTTGACTGGACAGCTGTCTTTGTTCAATCTACTTATCTCCTTTTCAAAGGAACTCCTAACAGCAGCCATGTATAAACAGAGGTGCAGACAGGAAGCGTATAACCAACATGCTGTCTGACAAAAGTACTTAGAAAAGTCTTTTATCCGTACCGTGTACAGATATCTAGCCCACGCAATCTCAAACTCACACATCTCGTAGTTGCAACAATGACTGCTGGACGTGCAGGTAATCTTGGTATACAGTGTCGGCTGTAGTATTGAAAATTCTATGAATAATGCCTACACAATTTTGGCGGGGTTGCTATGAGCGCGTGGTCACTGTACAGTCAAGGCAAAGGCATGTAAAGCAACATCACCTGTTAGACAGGAAGCTGTAGTTAATTCCTAAGTCTAATAATAGTATGATGTATTTGCAAAGTTATCTTATAATTATAGTGTGATCTGCAAACCATGTTGCACTTTCCTATAAATGACTATTGTTTGTAGACTGCATTTGCAAATAAAATGAAGATCAAGCCATGGGTAGTAGTTGTAGAAGTTCTTCTCAACGACCCTTGGGATTTTCAAGGACTTTACTTCTATAACTCTGTCCACTTTTCACCAGGTCTGGACTGCCACCGTGGTCCTGCCCTGCTTACCATCTGTCTGCATCCTGGTCCAACTCAACCCCTTCTTGGTCTGTGTAGCTGGGAAGTTCTTGGCTATGCTTACAGCCAAGTGCGCTTGGAAATAGGAACTTACCAAATAACCCACAACTGTTCCTTACTTTTAACGCAGCTCATTTTGTACCTGAATATAACTTCTTGGTGTGTAGAAAACTGATCTGCGCCCAGAACTTATAGGACCTTCTTTGTGATATAGCAAAGCCAACACGGATACAATACTATGTAATTTCTGCCTACCTAAAATAAGGTAGTAAAATAATATGTAACTCTGGATTAATGCCCCATCACCAAATAGATTAGATGAATCAGTAGACTAGTAAAAAATGTCCATCATATAAAAAATGCATTACGGTTTAATCAAGTTACTTCAGTAGTAATTTCAAATTGACCTGGTACTACCTATGATTCAGGTATCCTATAAACACAATTTCCAGCTGATTTGTGTACTGTTATAAAACAGCGACATGGTTATCCACACAAGAAACACAAAATAGTAGCTCTGGTCTCCTTATTCTACATTATTTGTGTTTTTTTGGTCAGAATTCATTATTTCATTTTATCAGCCACTTTACATTTACTATATAAAGCATTTAATACAGATTTACTTTATAAGTGACTAACTTAACAAATCAACTAAATTAATCAACTAACTTATTTTCTGTTAAAGGAAAAATGTGTACCAGAATAATAGAATCAAATCCCCCTATTAACAAAATTAGTAGTATACTATTGCCAATAATTGGAAAATATTGTTTTCACTGTCTGTGCCAGAATGTTGGTCCTGGTTTACAACCCATATGTGTGTCTTTTTCCCTAAAGATACCTTGTTTTTCCCAACACATTGTTCAACAGCACTAAGTTAGATTTGGAAAATCCCAAATAAGAACATGGCGTTCTGTGCCAAAATGTAGTTTAAAAGCTGCTAAGAATATTAGAAAAGGAGATGTAACATGGTCACATTCTATTCTTAATGGTAATTTCTTTGCTTCAAAATATAACAAACTATCGTTTTATTGGAAACGGCAAATTTATTATTATTTGTGTTATTGATGGTTTTGTTGGTTTAATATTGCTTTGTGTTTGTAGCCAGCGTTTTAATGCAGGTTTTGGGGAAAAAAATAATGTAGTGGTATATTATTTTAATATATTAAAATTAAACAAGCTTGACTGTTTTAATAAGCCAAGGCATTCACACTCAATACAGTACATGCTTTGGAGGACAATATTAGTGTTTGTAAATGGGTTAATATACCACAGATACTGTTAAGGGGGGCATGCCACGTGAACCCCAAAGAAACACACTAGAACATGGCCAGTAAATAGTATAAAACTCAAAGTATTTAAGACATATAACATTTTTAGCAATTAGACTAGCTTTATTTGTTCACAAGTCTTCTTTGATATAGAAAACTATTATTACTCAATGAGTATTAGGTGTAGGCAAAAAGGTATCAAAGGAAGCTAGATTTATGCTAAAGTCAAGTCTAGGGTAGTCCCTAAAATGTGAGAAGATATATTCCTGGTGGTCCACCCGGTTCAGTGAGATGATCATGTGTTTGGTTTTTGGGAAGAATAGATATTTTGACATCTGACTCCTTAAAAGTCTGATGTAGCACAAGGGTCTCATACTCAATATGTTCTCATACTATACTTTTAGTATGTTGATGCTCACTTCTGCGCTGTAAACATTATGTCTTGTTTGTAGAGATTATAGAAACTATTAGACCAAAGGCTGGGAAGGTGGGTCATTCTTCTCATGGGAATGTGATGTCTTTGTGGTCTAAGATTGCATTTTTTTATGCAGAGCTTGTGATATGTTAGGCTTGTGCGTTAAGGAAACCCATTAATGTGAAAATGTGCTGAAATTGTTGTCTGAAATCAGGTCTTTATTCCCCATGATGGTAAACGTCATCCCCTGTGCGTTGAATGAGTTGTAGACTTAAGCCAAGTCTTTATTAAAGGGGCAAGTGCCGCAGCCACATGCTTCAATATAAGTAACTTATTTAATTTAAAATATCACATGGCTTGTGCTTTTTGTTTGACATACACCTTTTTGAAGATGTTTACTGTTAAACTTTAACATTATGGAAGCTGAGATATGTGTAAGCATTACCCGATTAATTTCCCGTCCAAAAATGAAAACTCCCACCGTAATGTTATTATTTTTATACTACTAATATCACTTAAAATAGTTTTAAATGTACGTCCATACAAACAAACAAACTATATTTTAAAGGGGTCATCTGTATGAATAAGGTCTATGGGGAAGGGGACTTTCAGAGTGTAAGCAAGATTTTGTTAGCATTACAATAATGCTTCAGCTCTGTTTGGTGTTTGCATTTTGAATATAGCCAAATTATCACATAGTTGCCTACAATGGCGACCTTCAAATCTGCAGATAAAGTTATTAATAAAACAATTTTAAAACATTGATCTCAAGATTGTAAGCTTGCGAGCAGGGCTCTCTCCACCTAATGTATCGGTTTGTCTTAGTCTGTCAATTCTCGTCTTGTCGTATCCCTTGAATATATGTATTGTATTAAGCGCTGCGTAGATTGTTGGCACTATATAAATAAAAGATAATAATAATAATAATAATGTATTCCCTTAAACTCTTCTCCCCACTAACCCTTTAAAGGACTCCCTGATCTTCTGGGGACACGTAATCATGCAGATCCTGAGAAAAGGACGTTTAGATACATTTCCCCAATGTATACAGATAGGGTGGGGGTTTCTTACTTATATGATTATTGATTATTTTAATGTTTAAAGCTGAAGAGTGTTGGGTTTGGGAAAAGTGAAAGCTACACATTAAGGATACTATGTAGGTATAGGAATAATATGTCTCATTGTGGTCTAATTCAGATCTTTGGAGAAGTTTATTAGCTGCCCACGTGTTGCGTTCAGTAGATGCTTTATTCTTGTATGGCGTAGACCAACTCCACTACATGTTCTTTCTCATTGCCAGTCAACACCTCCCTTAGCAGCAATTTTTATTTCAGTTGGACACATTCCATTGAAATAATTTTCTGAAATATTGACTTAAGTTTAAATATAGAATAAGGACACTCTATGGCTGCTAAAATGCCATTTTACACTTGTCCTGCTCCTTACAGCTGTGGAACTTCCTGAAAAACTTTGTATAAAGCTCTTTATCCAGGGTAATTCACACCTGAGTAATTCTGCCGGTAGTCTGTGAAAAAAAAACCCAGAAATAAGCAACACACAACTTCCTTCCGGGAAGACAAGTGAGTGACTTATGATTCATGACAGCTCAAAACTTAAAAACAGATTACAACCTTAACTAAGTACAAATATTCACCAGCAGATCCTTGTAGAAGGCGGTTATAATCTTATACAGATTCCGGATAGACCAATGTATATTGTCTACACCTTTTGAATTTCTATGTAAAGCTGTAAATCTTGTTTAGAGCATGTGAAATACGAGTTATGGAACAGAATTGGTGTTTTGTATTACTCTTGGAAACAAAACTCTCAGAATACGGCCATTTTCCAGTTGGAAAAGACGTTTTCAGCTTCATCCAAAGTCCTACATATGTATTTCTGTTTTCAGAAGTACATTTATACAAAGGGCACCTTGTTCTAGCAGTAGTACATTAAGGTGATTTGTAAGATCTTCTGGAAAGGGACTTAAAGCTTCAATTTTGCCCTTAGAAACGAGGTCGTTCAATCCCAATAGGAGATACTCTTCATAGACAGATTCAACCAGAATGCACCAAATAGAACCCCAATGTGCCCCAATAGCAATCCAAAAGAAATAAAACATGGCACAAAGCTCTACTTATCCAGACCTCAATCACGATATGTGCTTTCAATTTGATATATTGAACGCGATAACCATACTTATATACACACTCTGCCATCCAAAAGTTTGGGGTCACCTAGAAATGTCCTTGTTTTGAAGGAAGTTGTGTGTATTAAAATAACAGTACATGGATCAAAAATACAGGGCAGACATTGGCTATGCTGTACATCTCTATTGTAGCTGGAAACGGCTGATTTTTAACTGTGACACTGCTATCGTTTTCTGTTTGTAGGAAGAAAACCCATTTACTTGCTATATAATTTAGTAATTATTTGTGTGATCGGAACTCGTCTATTAAAAACTTCTAGATCTTGTGACGAGCGAAAAAATGTGTTTGAGGAAGTTCTCCTTTTTGCAAATAATTACTAATAAAGTAAAGCCATTTCACAAGCGTGCGTTTCATGGACCACCGCTTTTTCCTTGTGGTTTTTAAAGGGTTCTGGATGAGAGGTGACATTTTTCTTTGTTTTTTTTAGATGTTATATCACCCTTTACTATTAAAAAAAAATTCCTACAAAAGGATTTACTTGATGTGTAAGCTAGTAAACTTGTTTGAGCAGGGCCCTCATGACATTATGTTTCTGTTAGTCCAGACTATTATATGATTTACTGTTTGATACATGCTGTTCGCCCATAACACTAGGTTGTGGAATATGATGGCTTTTTATTAATCAATAAATAATAATATACAGTAAGCATTCCATTTCAGACTATGTAGTTGGCAAGGACTAGACTTACAATTAGTTTTTTTGTACCCAGTATTTATCTGGTGGAGCTGGCGTGAGCTCAACACCAACTCAACCCTAATGCCTGGCTCCTTACCAGCTAGGCCCAAACCAGTTAAAAATGAATTATCCCTTTGCAATTAGTGATACACACACACACACCCTGAAGGATGTTCCTGACAAAACTGGTATCTGAAGTGTGGCTTTAGTTCAGCTTCTGTATGGACTAGGTACGCCAGCGCGAGGTCTGTGCATTGGGCCCATGTCGGCTCATGCCCTTGTACACCAGGTTTAGTAAGTGCACTAAAAGTTGATTTCTTGTGAAGCACAGAATTATTTTTGTTATTTAGTCTTATTTCAGGCAGACAGACCAAGTGTTTTCTCATTTAGCTGTAACCTGAGGTTTATGTAAATACATACAGAGCTCAGAGCCGTTGGATGTCTCTTGGATTGCCGAGGTAGACAGCGTGGTCAAACTGCGCGTTGCGTTCCTGTATGTGTGCAACAGCAGTATGGACACTATATACAGACCTGTATAAATCTATGGGAAGTCTCTGCCTGTCCATGTCAACAGACACCATTCTGCTTCCTCCTTAACCCCTTAAGGACAATGGGCGGTCCCTAAACCCATTGAAACCATGCATTTTGAGCCCGTAGATGTAGGGGCTTTGTCATTAAGGGGAATCAATAAACATTTCTTTGTGACACTGCTATATATTTGAATAGAAGTTAGCTATGGACAATGTCCGTTCTAACACACACATTCTTTTTTTTTCAAAGCCTAACCTTTCCTTGTCTCCCATTGACTACCTATAATTAGGTAGTAAAACTACCTATAATTAGGCAAGTTAAAGTCCCTTTAAAATCTCATCAGAAGGCAACAACACGTACAACTTAAGCGCTGCGTAAATTGTTGGCGCTATATAAATGAAAGATAATAATAATAGCTGATGGCATAGGACACATTGTGACTGTCCACTCTTGTGGTTATGGGAATTAGGGCAGTTAAGCAATCTCTCTGTCACCGGTGTTGCTGTTTAGTACATAATTGGCTATAAACACTTTTCGGAGAAGGTAGGGTCAGGACAAGATGTCACCAATCTCTCTGGCAAATGAGTGGTTAAGGGCACTCGAGGATGCATTCCGCTCTGTATACAATATATAACAAGATAGTTTGTCGCTCCTTGCAGAAGTTAAGTGTCGAAGCAGTCTGGTGCGCAGCGACGAAGCCCCGATAGATCGCACATCGCAGTCAAAACCCTGTGTCTGAACATTAATAAACAGCTAAAACTTGTCTTGCCCTCTGGGCTCTAAATAGCACAGCATGCAACAAGGGAGAGAAAAGCCCAGCACGAGGATGGAAACAGTAGTATCAGATTACAGATTCAAAATATCGCTGGAACACATTAGCTGGCTCTACGCTATTAACTCGCTTTATAATTACATTGCTTATTTTTTAAAGAAGGTTTTGTCTCACTTTCTAATTAACATGGATGTTACTGCTGGGACCGAGCTACAAAGAAACATGTGGTGCTGGGTTAAACTCTGTTAATTAGCACTCAATCCTGAAAGTTGTTTTATGGACTTATATTTTTGTTACATTTATTTATGTATTATATGTGTACACAGTTGCTTTTCATTATTGCTTCATTAAAATGCATTTTAATTTAGGCTTTTTGTTTAATTTGAGTTTTATTTTTTGTTTACTGGGATTTAATATTTGTACTGAAGTGAAGAATCGGGAAATATATAACAATTAGAAGTCATAACTTATTTAGTTTACGGCTAAGGAGGGATGGGTATCGTATTATTAAAGGGGAACAGTCACTGTCAAAAATAAGTTTTCCTGCGCTGCCAAGGACCACAATCCAAAGACATTTAAAACCACATTGGGTATATCTATCATAGGGGCCCCTGCAGTGGCCATTGACCCTTGACTTAAATCAGGGCTATCCATGTTGTTTCATATATAGGAGTGCAGGTTTCTTTGCCAATTTATTAAGTAAACCTTTCTATTATTGTGACAATCCAAGGGTAATTCATCAAATGTCAATAAGTAATTATTACAAAGTAATATTTTAATTGCACATGAATGAACATGTGGTACACTATGGAAGTTTTCCTGTAACTACGTAGTTCTCAGAAAGGGGGGGGGCAATTGCTGTTCATTCGGGGAGTCTTAAGCATCTCATCAATTCCTGACTTCAGCAATGATGTCACATGAGGTCACCTAATGTCATGTGATGCCACACAGATCCTCTTGAGATCCTCCTGTCCCAATGGCCTGTCATAAAGATGATATGCATGTTGTTATTTATTGCCATTATTATTACATTGTTGTACGGGTGTCGGCTGCTACTTTTTCTTAAATATGTCCATAATAAATATATTATGCTGTAGGTACAGTACAATATAAAAATGCTGTAGGTACAGTACATGGATAGTAAAGGCTAACCTGAGCATATAGGAAAACTAGGGTACTGCCTGCTGAACATGTGTGGTCCATGCAGGAGATACCAGAGAGATAGTTTGCTATATGCCATGCAGGAGATGCGTTCAGCTGAACACTTCTCCCTGCGTGTGTTATACTCGCCTCCTGCGTGCACATGCCATGCAAGCCATCCTATTCAAGTGGCCAATTATTGGCCACGAATGTCTGACCACGAAGGAGGAGTCCCGCTGCTGCAACAGGGCTGCAGCTTCTAGGTAAGGTAAGTCTGCTTTAATTATGTTTTGAAGAATGCATAATAAAGAACCCTCAAAATACTAATATGCATTCTTCTTTAATGGGGAGGTCATTACACCATCCCTTACATGCTGGCTACACCTGTTGTGTTTCCTGCTATTGTGTCATTTATATATGAATAAATAAAACATTTCTACTTCTAAGTTTGTGTTAACCGTTCTTATTTTTTTTCTTCTTAAAACAAAGCATATGGTATATAATAATCATCTCCTAGTTCATAGGTGACAGCACCAGCCCTGATTTACAGATAACTAGCACATAAAGTCAGTATGGCTTATCCCAAGAACCATAGCTATTATGATCTGCATAGGTTAAAAAGACAGTCACGGCTGGAAAGGGTGCACATATTTAACTGTAATTTACATTCGTTTTCGGGATGCATAATATTCCTGGAATTTCTGTTTATTTTATTTATTTTGCTGCCGTCTTCCAAATGTTTAGCTTTACTTGTTTCTAACACTTTATTTTTTTTTCACAAAAACATATATCCTTAAGAGAGAAAAGTTCTTGGAAAATGACTGCAATTTAATGAAAGTTTTTCGAAAAGAGGGGGGGAAAAAATGACCTTTCGCCCATATGTAGTTATGAATAGGCTCTTGTGCTTCCATTTAAAGCGACGACTCCGCTTGTTAGACAAGAGTCCTGGAACACTTCACAGAAAAGCACAGTATACTCATTCAGGTTCCAAAAAGAAAGACTTGTGTTTTTAAAAATAATGATATTACCAAAAGTAAAATAAATTTTACCTTTTTTTTTTTTTTTTAGAAAAAGGAGCTTTTATGGAAATGATGTGTACTGTAGTAACGATGCACGGTGGCTTCCAGCTGAACAGCCGTCCATGCTGCACTCATGTTTCCACTCATGTTTCCACTTATGTTTCCACTCATGTTTCGTTGAGTGATCACTAGATGTACGTATTCTTGAGAAGCGTACCTTATAGCAAAGCTGGAAAGATCCCAAGAGGCAGCGAGGTGTGGCACCTAAATTCTATCAATTCCTCGCCTCTATTAAAAATCGAGCTGCCGTTTACTCCTTTTAGAGCTCTGTGCATTACTAGCTTACTCTATTCAGTGCGACTGGCATGATGATTGCATATCCACATTAACGGGCCCTACTCAGCTAGAACGCAGGATTGGGGTGATACGCTAAGGTTATACGATGTCCATAAACATTTACTGAGATCCAGTGCAACTTCAAAAAAAGTAGGACGTTAACGCTTGACAGAAAATTCTGAGAAGTAATCGTTCCGATTCAGGAACGCGTGAAAAAGAATGGGTTTTGTGTCAAGATAAAAAGTTCCAGTTGGTACTCTTTCTACTTTTCTGTATGAATAATACATGGCTCATACGGTGTTATTTTTGCTTCATATGAGCAGTGACTACCGGCCTAATCATGGGGCTGAGACAAAAGGTAACACCCAACACTAATCATAAGTACATTTTGGCGATTGACTGATGTTAATTGCATAGCAAAGATAATAGTATCTGAGAAAAGGACATGACGACTTGGCTAGTTTAGATGGCATCTATTGTACCAAACTCGTTTCAAGCTTGCAGAGTATATGTGACAAATGTCTTCCCACATTTCCCCCAAAATTATATATATATGATATATGTTAAGGTGTATAAGTAATATTAATATTATTTTATAATTCTGGTTTTTAACTTGCTCTTTAGTAGATTTACAAGACAAGTCCATCTGGTCCTCCAGATACTCAAAGCTGCAGGTCTCAACATGCTGAACCATGCTGTCTCTCTCCCTCTCGTCTCTCAAAACATGAACATTCTGATTACGTCAACAAACTTGCTTTGGTAAATAAACATCCCTAAGGTAGAAAGCTATAGAATGTTACTTATTTAAACAAAAAGGACATTTTTTCCCCCTTAGGTCTGCACAGACGGATGGAAAAAAATCTAAGCAAATATATGATAAGGTTATATTTTATTTATTTTATTGTTCTAGATCAGTTTACGTGTTCTCTGCCTGTCATACGAGTGTCCTTAGTTCACTTTGATTCTGAAATTCACCTCGGCTTGCATTGCCTTGTGGTTAATGCCGCATTGTATGTACAGTATGTTGAGTAGGAAGTAGGACGCTTCCTGTCCAATTCCTTTCCTCCTAGGTAAACCTTGAGGTCCCTAACAGGAGTGATTTACAATAAAACTGCAAAAACTAGTTTCTCCAGCTGGTGGCCCGTAGCCCAAATACGCCACTTAAAGGCACATTGTATGAAAACAACATTTTGCATGCAAGTTTAAATGTTTTTTAACCCCTTAATGACAAAGCCTGTACATGTACAGGCTCAAAATGCATTGTTTTCAATGGGTTTAGGGACCGCCCATTGTCCTTAAGGGGTTAACGTTAAAGTCTACTGTGGCTAGTATAGTGTGTCTACTAGAAATCTTGCTGGGCTGCCAAACCCCCCCACTCCTTTGATGACTATTCTATGGGTATAAGTACCGATGGCACATACAGATTGCCAGCTCGATTGCTTGGCTATCAATTATACAGGGGGGGCCATGACTGATTGCTCAAAACAAGAAAGTCCCTGTCTTTTTAAATATTAAAAATCTGCGAACATTTTTCCCCAAAAGTCTTGCCTGTGTCACCTTCTTTACTGCTTCTTTCACGAATATCAAAATGTTTAAACTATTTTAAATCAAATATATTGATTAATGGTCTTACATTATTAGTTTATCAATATCCAGCAAAGCCATACTTCCTGCTGATATATAGTCAATGCTAAGTATTGCCAAACTTTGAGGCAACAAAATCCCCATCATCCCAAAATGTAGCCTGATGATGGTTAACGAGATCAAGTTGATTAAAATGATTGTTCTATTCTTGATCTATACATTTAATTTGGCTTGCACGAGGTGTAGAGATCACAAGCAAATGGCTTGTTAAAGCGATACCATATCATTTTCCATGACCGGTTGCCCTTAATTATTCATTTAACAGAAAGTGAATGTAGGATTTGCTATCACTGTTTCCTAGCAAGAGATGTACCGTATACAATCCTGCTAAAACTATTTTCTAACAAGTATAATAATGTATATGGATTTTTATGCAAACTGTAGGGAGCAACATGAGAAAATGATACAGTACTACTCTCTGTAATAAATGGTTTCAATACCCAATTATACGGGTGCAGTTCCAATGTTGTTATTAATAAATATTTTGTAATTTGTACATATATTGCATGGAACATATATTATATATAATCTGGCTTCCTAGTGTTCATAAAAATGTAGGTGTGGCACATACTGGCTTTTCCTTTCAAGTTGTGAATTTAGAGATTTAAGGACAAACCTGCTATTCATTCTCTCCTAAAATGACCCCGTGTACCCCCGTCCCCGAACATAGTCTGTATTTATAACTGATTAATAGATGTCATGTAAAATGTATTTGCCTCCTCAGGCATTGTCTCCTGTTTTTTTTTTTTCCGGTTAAGGGCATCTCGATTATTAACACTGCGTTTTTAGTTTACTTTGTAAGTGCTAATTATGCGCATGCACCAGAAGGCCTGTTAGTTGGTTAAAACTAACCCAAAAGGGTCGCAAAATCAGAAATTATTTATTTTGCGACTCCGTTTCATTCCATTTTTGTAGCCAAGAATGTCTCTGGCAAACTTGAAAGCGTAAGCCATAATGGCTTGCTCTGTGTAGATGTCTGGGGCAAAGTCCCGGTCAGCTGGGACATTCCTTCAGATGCCATGGCGACTGCACCATATTTACCAGAATATTGTTCATTATACATAACTCTTGCTGCACGGCTCTTCAGATAATAGACGCGTCGTTTCTATGTGGGATAATTGTATCAGCCTGAGGGAGCTTTAGACAAAACCTTGTTGTTTGTGTAATATGTCTGTCTGATTCTCGGGCTCTCAGTGGGGAAGTCCCTGAAGCCGGAGGGGGCTTTGGATGTGCGGCTGCTGCTGCTGTTTTACTGTGTTCGGGGTATTTTATCACTGTGGATACATACTTACATCTTGTTGTTAAGCAGCTTCACAGTTTTAGAAAATTAGCGATAAGTGTTTATATTAAACATTTTTTCATCATTTCCGATTGCTGTGTGTGTTGCAACCTTACGAGCAAAATGTTCTGTTGTGGTGACAGCACTTCAAGTCATCATACTTGGAACTAAGTTTTTAAAGTCAAAGTCTCTGGGGTATGAACAGCGTTGCACAGCCTGGAGCTAACTCTTTCGTATTCTATTATTTATTGCATTTATAGCGCCATCATATTCTGCAGCGCAGTACAATGGGGTTCCGATCTAATGGCAGAACATTAACTAGGGCTCTTGGCATTGCACCTGCGGCAGGATCGGATGTCTTGCCCTACCCTGACATTACAAACACTTCTGGATGTGGAAGGGGGCACAGGGCACTCACGCCAAGCGATTCAAGTGCACTCCTTACCTTGTGGCACCTGAGGCAGCCACCCATATTATATAACATTTGAAATCCCCTGCTTGAATACAGGTGATTTCAAAATATCTTTATATTTTGAATATTTTTTCATATGAATGTCATCTAGAACCATCTGGTGGCCACTATTATTGATAGGCTACTATAGTGATGGGCTTTTAAGGGGCTAATAATCCAAGTCTCTCCGGATCAGCTCATTAAGATGTTTTTTGGTATGCTAATCGTTCAGCAAGGACTGATACATCACCAGACCTCTGAGTTCTCTGTGGTTACATTGGCACCTAGTTCCGCACTAGTCACTATGTACAATTTAGAATTTATTAGCTGTTTTTTTACTAATGCGCACCTGGTTTAAGTGTACTTTTTCATTTATTTATATGTTTAGCTCTGATTTGTTTGGTGCGGCAGAAGCTATTATGATTTCCCATAGACAAATTGTCGTATCTGGTTATTTCCTGTAAGCGACTGACAGGAAAGCAGAAGAAAAAAACCCTTTTCAGATTAATAGCTGTACTACGCATTGCTCATCAGTCTATTATCCTCTAGCTGATAACGACGACTGCGTTGGATAAAACCTCCTTTACAGACATCTGCTGTAACCGGTCACGTCTGAAACATCTTCCCCTTCTGATCCTTCGCCGTCGTCTTTGTGCTACAGAGATCGGGTATTTAACGGAAGTCCTGGCTTCACTGAGAACTTATATCGGGCCAGCAGTCTCTAAAATGGACTGTTTAATAAGAGCGACACCTCGTCATGTTTATAGGGTAATGATTCAATGTATGTGGTAATAACATACTTACCACGTCTTTATTCGCTTCGGAGGTTCCTTTAGCCAGCTATGGCGATTACCCAAGTGTCCAGGTTACCTGGGTTAAGGAGAAACTTGTGGCTCTATATGCTTGTAATGATAATTTTATTTTCTCTTGTGAAAGACTGCCATTTGGAAATACTCTGAGCTTCCGGTCCCCATCCCACCACCCCTACTTCCACGTTTTGAGACAGACAGACAACATAACAAGCACAAAATGTGATACAGACACACAAAAAACATATGAGATAGCACACAGAGTAGAGACACGGAAACACAAATGAAAAGGCAGTCAGACAGAAGCAGTTGAAGACGCTGATGGTTTAAAGCTGCTCTCCATAACTCTACATTACATCCCATCTTAACAAATGATCTCAGGGATAGATAATATTGGAGAAAAATCGTTCAATACCTCTAAGTGAAATTGGGAGCATCTTCCTGCCATTAATTGGCTGTTTCAAGCAACCAATCAGTGGCAAGAATCATCTGACTACTGACTACTTTAGGGCTGCAGCTTCTACCTCAAGTAAGTTTTTCACTTTTGAGGAATGCACATTAAATCACTCACTAAGTTCTTTAATATTCATTTTAAGCGGGACTCTCAGTGACATTAAACTGTCTATTTTATAATAAATAAGCTGCTCCATTTTTTTGTAGTTTCAAAAACAGACCCTTTTCCAGTCCGTTCTCCCGCTTTGTGTAATTATAACCGTCTCCGAGGCTTTGGTGTTAGAATCCTGCCCTGTAAGCCACAGCGTAAATTGTATCACTAAGAAGCAGAAAGAAAATTACATTTTTTATGCTGTTGAGCATAATTAAACTGTACCAACTCCGTAATGAAACTATATTCTAGTGACCTTTTACAAAGCTTTTGGCCTTTATTCTTGACCATTATGTCATTAAAACCCCCAATACCCCCCCACACACACTATTGTTGTGTACATATGAATGGTTCTCAATTAAGATCACTCAGTGAAGCAAAAGAAGACACGATTGTAGTTATCTTTTTATTTCTTTTATCCCGTTACATTAGCTCTAGGAGGTAAAATATCACACGCCAGTCTTGTGTCCTCTTCTAGAAGATCCCAGATTTTAAAAATGAAGTCCAAGAGCTACATAATTCCACATTAACATGTCACATAAAACTGTCACCACCACAGACGACTTATTCCGCATTATAACAGAGCTCTGGGATTCATGTTGGTTTGATTTTATGAAAATGTATGTACCGGTTCCATAGAAGATCTTTGAAAGAAACATTTTCCCCGGATATGCGAGTATTGTTATTACCAGAGGACCTCTGCGCAGTAGACTAAGAGTAATTTAGAAAGGACCCAAACCCTCCTGACTCTTTGCGTTACTGGTTCATGTTGGGTAAAGGTGTGTTAAAAAAGTAAAGCAAAGGTATTCTAACGAGAGGTATCTTCGGGATATCATAAACACGTACAGAAAATCCAGTTTCTGTCATGTACAGAATACACAGCAGTGATTGCAAGCTCTTTGGGTAATCTAAGTGGCTATGTATCAGCTGCTCTGTGTGCCCACTAGTTCCTGGAAACCTATATGCTCTGCTCATCTTGCCAGATATGAGTCAGTTTCCCTCGCACATGACTTTCTATTCTTCACATGTTCATTCTCTTCATCTGGGACCATTTCCCACGTAGGAGACTAACGTTATTTTCATGGCTAAACAGACCCCTGCGGGGCAGCTTTTTGTTAGAACATAAATAGAATTATCAATCTGCTTGTAACGTGTGCTTGACTTGCGTGTGCCCAACGTGTCTGTAGTTAGACCGGTCACTGCTAGACGACTAGACGCTGCAAACTATGGTTTATAGACTAGGCTTGTGCGTTGTATGTAATGCTCAAAGTATGTTATCAAATTCTACAGTTGGTCCCTAAAGAGTACTTAGGGGTTCACTGATTTTGGCCCATACGGTACTTTAATGATCCTGTGGTCTTCAGTGGGCACTATACTTCAGACACTAAAAGATCCCAAGCACTCCGTTAACTACAGCTAAATGTCAGGCTATCTTGCGCTCAGGACATGGAGGATCTATTCCTAAATTTCTTAAGCGGCAAACCTTGCAATTCACATATGACAAACAGGAAATGAAGTGTTTAAATGAAACATACTTTCCCTTGCATACTGAAATCAGTAATGGCATTTCAAATATCTTGGGATCTGTAGAGGCACGGAATGTCTTCATATATGTCACCTATGCTAAATAAAGCGGCACAGAAGGATAAAATATGCTTGCACTATTATAGTTCTGTTTTTGGGACACACTTCAAAAAATTCTCAGTGGCATTATAACAGCTCTCTTTAAACCCTTATGCTATTTCTGTATGCTATCGCTCTTTAAACCACACAAATTGATGCATTGTTAGTAATATCACGAAAAAAGGATGGCCGAAGTATGGGTCAGTCTCTTGATCATCCATGTCTTATTTTACTTGCTTTTAAACAAGCAATATCAGTAAAGATCCCACCTAAACGACAGACTTCTTTGCATAGAAGAAGCCTGATATGTGCAAGAACAAAGGTTTTGGGAACATTGTTCTCAAGGCTTCTGGGAGAGAAAAGCCAAAGGAGAAAATCCATTGTCCGATGGGTATGGGCGTTCTCAGAAGAGTAACAGGGACCTTATCTTTCTTACCCCTCTGCATCTTCAGTGAGTTTGTATATAGTGTCCTAGAGATCTCTCCGTCACTCACACCGAATGTTCCAGGATACCAAAATAAGAAATACGATCCAGAAGTGTTTTATAGTCTTGTCTTTGTGGTTCATCACTCTTTTCTAGCCAAAACAAAATACACGCTGCCGTTGCTGTATAAACATAAATAACTTCTTATTGTCCTCAACCAGACATTTCCCACTAAGCAAGGATTGGTGGAATGGAACAAAGCCTCAAGTTGTTGGGTGGCTTTCCTTGTTTTTCAGAGTAACCTCACCGTCTGACCACCATGCATGATCCTACCATAGACACGGTTATAGCTGGTGATTATTCCATTGGCTGGAAGTTATTCATGATTTGTGTTTGCCACTGCATTTTCTACTGATTGCAAACGTCTGGGAGCACAAGGGAAGGCAATACAAAAATGAAAAATCACTGTTAAGTCTTCAAACATTGCTCCTTTTGTTTGTCTTAAGGCAGCCGGTGGTGCACTGTGGGACCGTCTGCAGTCAATCTAGTAGAGAACTATCTGGGGAAGTGACAGAATCTCACACTGTAACAGGTCAATGAGCATACATATCTAGTATATGTCCACAACAGCAGATATACGATGTTTACATTGAGTACACCTCTCCTGTGCCAGGGAAATAACACAGCAAACCCACCAAACTCTATTCTTTTGCAGTATCTACCTTTGGCTCGATATTTATTTTATCGCGGCTACCGGACAAATATGGTAGAAATGTACATTCTAGTGTACATGACATGTTTAAAGCTGATTAACACTTTGTTTGCCACGGCTTCTGTTGTAAGAATAACATTCTCTTGCTGAGTATGACTGGTAATGTTAATATTGCATTGATTACTGACCAGCTCTCCTTCTGCCTTGCCCTAAAGTGGCACCACTGTACCATGCGGAACTTGGCAGTGTTTCAATCTTAAAATTACTCTTATCGGCATCTAGTTGGGTTATCTATGCTGAAACAAGTTTAGCCTTAAAACTCACAGATGCCAGTTTATTTCTGTTTTCAAATTCCATCCTCTGAGTAGAGGAAGGCACATGAACATGGAATAAGTGTTCGGAAATAACCTAACCCCTGTTTGGATACTGAAGCTGCATGTCTGCTATTTTTGGACCCTTAAACTCCATCCATTCATCTGAAGCACCTACCACCATGTGCTCAAAATCATTCGTATTAATTAACTTCCATAGTGCTTTTTAGATGAGTGTTAATGTTCAGAGATGAAAACCCTTATAGTAAACTATATATAAGTTATATAGCACCCTTTATTGGAGAGGCGGCTTTTGGGAGCTACTGAAGTGGTTATTAGTCACTTTCTCAGTGTTTAAAGGATATTAATATCAATATATAGGACTTCTTTCTACACCTGGAAAGGGGCAATTTGATAGTGAAGGAGTGAGGGTGCTGGGTATAACTCCTAGGCTGGCAGCCAGGACCAAAAAATGCTGAGGATGTAGACTTCATCTCGCTGCAGCTCTCTCACAAATCCTCATTTGTTGAATAAAACTACTCTCTTTCGTTGCAGATATATGTTGGCTAAAGCGGGAAAGCGGAAGTTTGACGAGCATGAAGATGGGCTGGAAGGCAAAGTGGTATCTCCTACGGATGGCCCATCTAAGGTGTCCTACACTTTACAGCGCCAGACTATCTTCAACATTTCCCTTATGAAACTCTACAACCACAGGCCGCTGACTGAGCCAAGCTTGCAAAAAACAGTTTTAATTAATAACATGCTGAGGAGAATCCAGGAGGAGCTCAAGCAAGAGGGTAGTCTAAGGCCTGTGTTTCTCAGCACGTCTCAGCCTGCTGACCCTCTAGGTGACAGCTACCAGGAGGCTCAACCTGCATTCAGCCATATTGCCTCCCAGCCTATTCAACCCACTGACTTAGTAAGCACTACACCACTAGAGTCTTGCCTCACACCGGCCTCCTTGCTTGAGGATGACACATTTTGCACTTCCCAAACAGTACAGCAGAATGGTCCTAACAGCAAACTACTACCACCTCCTCCAACACCTTCTCCGCCTTGTGTCCAGCCAGTAAAAGACAGTTTTTCCTCAGCCTTGGATGAAATTGAGGAGCTTTGTCCAACAACTACCTCCATAGAGGCAACTGCAATCGCAGAAGCAGGGGCAGCACATCTCAAAGATGAACCTGTTGCATCTGGCGCTCTGAAGCCTGAGGGAACACAAGAGAGCAGAACAAGTGAGCCAAAACTAATGGATTCCCTTCCTGGGAATTTTGAATTAACAACATCTACTGGCTTTCTTACAGACCTGACCTTGGATGACATTCTTTTTTCTGATATTGACACGTCCATGTACGACTTTGACCCTTGCACATCCAGCGCTGGAACAGCCTCTAAAATGGCACCAGATGAACTCCTAAAAACATTGTCTCCTTATAGTGGCCAACCGGTAACCCAAAATCAGCCTTTTAAAATGGACCTCACGGAATTAGATCATATCATGGAGGTTCTGGTTGGATCCTAAAGCAGACTTTATATTCCTAACCCTTTCTCAGCACTGTGCATGCGTACTCTTGCCTTTTAAGGAAATTTAAAAAAGAGTAAGGATTTTGATAAATATGGCATAATGCTGTATTGGAGTGCCTTCAGTATGACCACTTTAGAGATATTTTAAAAGTGGTTCTCCAAGGAATATCATACCACAATCCTTTTGAAGATTGCGTATTCCAAACTATCGAACAAAAATAAAAACATCAGCTAAAGTTATATATGTTAAGCACAAGAATTATGCTACGGGGAGGTGGGCGGAATGCTGTAAATTGCATGTGCATAATTGTCTATTTTTTCAATAAGTTTTAATGCAAAAGGTAATTTTTTATTATTAAGGTAATCAAAGCCCCTTTTTGGCATTTTAGTCCTTTTTAGGTTAATGGAGGCATTAACAGCTTTTACAGTAAAAAAAGAAAAAAGCATATACATGGCTGCTTAGATACTGCTGTCTTTCTTTTTATATTTTTGTACAGATCCGGTCATTTATGATATTGTTTTTCTAGGAAAAAGAAAAAAAGCAGAAAACAACTGGTATTTATAAACTCAAAATTATTTTGTTAGGGTTTGGGTATGAAGTTCCTCTCTTGCTTCTAATATATAAGATAGGCCTGTGCTTTTAATAAGCCTATTGGAATATTTTTATGCCGCTGTGGCAACGAATAAATCAAATAAAAACCTGTGCAATTAAAATATGTTAGATGGGGAAACAAATAGAGAGCAGGACACCAATGTTACCACCAGAGGGCAGCAGATACATCTAACGCAATTGTGAGTTTCCCGTGGATCTTTTGACATAGTAAAGGTTACAGAATAGGTGAGGAATGGTGAAGAAATCTTTTGCAGCCATTGTGTAAAAAAAAAACAACTAAAAACAAGTATTTATTACTAGTTAACAAACGTGTTTTGCTTTTTAATAATCCATGTTTTAAACCATCTTCTTCTTGCTGATTAGGAACGCCGGAATTACACAGCGAGAGAAATCATTACGTAGACATTCTAGTTGTAACCAGTTGAGTTCCAGAATTCATGTAGTGCTCTTAATCATTGTTCTCACCACTCAGTGTTTTTGTGATCAAATCTGTAAGAAGTCCTAAGATTGAAGTCCTAATGCCATTTTATAGACGGCAAAAACCCCTTTCACTACAACCGCATGCTTTTTTTCTGAAATTGCAGACTAGCGTGCATAAGGCAGTATAATTGCTGATGGAATTTTCAGTATTTGGTTGGCATGGTCTCCAAATTAATGATAGCTTTATTTAGGTTACCACGTGGACTTTCCCAAGCATCCCTTTCAAAAACGTTTCCATCGGAAAGATGTCAGTGTTTCATTAGACTGAAGGTGTTGGCCAGAGGGACTGCTGTGTAGAGTACAGTTCATTGCTTACCCCCAGCTCGGATTTAAGACAAAAATAAGATGCCCCGTTATTTTACGCCGCATACGTTTAGCGTTTCAGCATTTTTGTTTAAATTCGATCCAACGCAAAGTTTTGCCACTTTATTTGAGCTCAGATACATTGCATCGGACACACAATTTTCATAACA
Organism: Spea multiplicata; assembly: GCA_009364415.1. Taxonomy (NCBI): domain Eukaryota; kingdom Metazoa; phylum Chordata; class Amphibia; order Anura; family Pelobatidae; genus Spea; species Spea multiplicata. Next base: position 10,256,870 of record VKOC01000005.1, read on the forward strand.
TAATACAGGGAAAGTGCTGAAAATGTTGTGCTTTGAGCAATACCAAGTTGGTTGTACAACTTATTTTAGCGGCTTTCCCTTTGAATTACACTTTCAGTGGCGTAAAGAGCCCCGAAGACACTTAAGTCATCAAGAAATTACATTTTAATATTCATAATCTTATTACATGTGTCTCAGTATGTTCACTACATGAATATGATGAACTGTTTTAATTACCTTCTCTGACTACAACCAACTTGCATTTTTGTGTTCCCTTTGTTCCTGGGGTGGAGGCGTTCCTCTTGTTTTAATCGTTGATTAATATATCAGAATATGTCTCATAGACAAGGATACTGCCAGGGTCTAAACACATAAGCGGGAAGTATATGCAGTTTTATACCTTTTATTCACTTTCTTCCCTTTTGACACTTTTGTTGTCTTATTTCAATCTATTTCATTAGGAATTATCCGTCAAAAGCAGACAAAATACCCCAGGTATCTTTTATTACAGCAGCACAGTGGATCCAGGAGTGTTATTTCTTGTCTATACTACAGTAGCCTTCATGTTTTCTAAGATCGGCCATATTGTCTGAGAATTAGGAGAAGTAACACATTGTCTTTTGGCAGAAGATGCTGTTCTTGGCACTTTTCTATAACATAGAATTGATATAAATCCCCTCTGCTATTTCAGGTTACCAGAAATTTCAGGTTAGTCGTTATCCAACAGAGGCTGTCCATTTGTGGTCCTCTAGCTGTTCAGGACTGTTAACTGGAGCCGGACGTAACATATTCTAATGTAGTAAAATCTTCAGCTGCCTTAAAGGGACAGTTTTCTGTCCCCGACAATCTCACTAATGAAGAATGCATATTAAAATACTCTGTGAATATGCATTAAAGTGGCTGCAGTGTCTCTTTAACTCAGCATCAGATTGGTGACACTTATTCTGTGCGGGGATCCATGTCGAGAATACACAAGTTAGGGCTGAAAATGTCATCTTAGATTTTGTTCCTGGGGGGGTAACAAACCTTGGGAGTCCCATAGAAATGCTGTGAATCCCTAATGTTAGATGAGCTAGAAATTTTTTGTACTTCTTGCTAGGAGGTATTATGTTAAGCGGTGAGGCACAATAATCTTTCCATCTCGACAGAGGGGACAGTATCTTAGCGCCTAAAACCTGCTATAGCAGAGGGAATTTTGCCAGTTTATATTGGGTTAACCTCCGATTTTACATTTAGGGGTATATTATACCCATGATTATACATATTTTTTGTTCTTATAGCCGACTTCATACATGGCTATCCCAGATATGCCTCTAAATGTAGTCTGAGGTGGTCAGACTTCCTATAAAAGTTGTAATGTAATTTATAATTGTAATTTATAAATTGCTCCAGCTCATTTTCTTTCCCAAACTTGAACCAGGGTCACGCATTATACATAAGCCCAGACAAAATGTGTGTGAAAGTACCTTAAAGAGAATGAAATTAGTCCTTGTCTCCGTATCTTGGCTGTCTATATGGTACTCACCTGTTAACCACAAGTCTACATTTTTAGAACCGCATATGGCTTTTTTTTAGGAATTTCTTTTATATTAATTTATTTAAGATATTTTAAATTATGTTTTATTTGGCAATGTCAGGCGGTATCTGCTCTCTTCTTGCCATTAGACTGGGTCTGCCTTTTCACCTACAAATTGTTTCACGGTCCAGTGATCGACCAAGGTTTTATGCATGCATGACAATATATCCGTGCGAGAAAATGTGAATTCAGTTACAAGTCATTATTTAAAAACTGAAATATATAGTTCATTTTATATTATTTATTTTTATAGCATGTATGTATTGGTTATTAAGGTGGACACACTTGTTTTGGGGGACACAAGGTTAACAGACAGGCCACGTCTACAAGATGATGAAATATATAAATATATATATTAAACATATATATAGATATATATAATATATGTGTTAATATAACAAGTATATAAAATGTAGTTGAATTTCCTGGTTAATTCATTCAAATGTGAGGTGGCTGCCATATTGGATTACCAATGCCAATGCATAGATTAACGTGGCTTGCATAAAACCCGTCCTTTAATAGGCCAAACGTTTTTCTATTTCTAAGTTATTCTGTAACCACTTAAAGAGCAAATTTGTGAAAGGTTGTTTTTATCATGTACATTGTATAAGTAGACTTGCAAGGTAATGCTGGATGCAGAACGCATAATGACTTACAAAAATAAGTTCATAAATATGATTTGTCAGGTGGGTCAATGCTATATATTATACATAAAATACTATAGGAATGGCTTTCAAAGCAGCATGCTACGAGTATCGGAACCAGCGTAGCACAAGGGTATGCCCATGGCGCCATCTATAGATCTATACATATACGGACTGAAAGTCTCACTAACACTTGTAATTAAGAGCGTTTTACTTAACGAGGACCAGATATTTATTATGTATTTAGCAAAACAAACCAATATTTCTTCCATATTAAACTCCAATAGCAAAAAGATCCGACTTCTCTACTCTTAGGTCTTTTCTCCAGAACCACTCTTTATAAATATGGCTCATGGTTTCCTTAATGTTCATCTAGGAAATGGCATTCTTCCAGCTGATGTTGAACTACAACTCCTGTGGTTCCCAGCTACGCAAATATTGGCTGATCATGATGGCAGTTGTAGTTTAACAATGCGATCCCGGCCAAGTTTACATTTCCTGATGTCAAATATTTAATTACATTATTGGGATGAACCAATCAGTTCATGTTTATATGTGTACATGTAATATGGCAAGCATCATTTCCAAGATGGCTACCTCCTTACATTTGAAAATATATAATTATCACTGTTTATTATTTTTCTTTAATGTATCTATATTTTTTGAAAATCCTAAAGCCACACTTTTTTTAAATGATTCTTTGAATTTCAGTCTCTGTCTTATAATACATATGCAAGATAAATTTGAGCAAACAAATGGAACGCTTTCTAGAAATGTTATTTCTGCCAATCATGCATGTTTTGAGATGTGCTATGATATGACAAGAATTGAGCAGACCCACTTAGCTTTGATTTATTTTTTTTTTTGAAGTGATTTTTTTTCCTCTTTAAGTTATTTATTCATGTTTTTTTTTCCTTTTGTAAATATATTTATTTTATTGTGAAGCTAACATCTGGATTGTAACATGTACAGAATGTATGGTAGGACTCAACTCTGTTTAGGAATGTAAGTCCATTTAGAAAGAAGGCAGGAGGGAACGAAATTGGTCACCTTAACCTTGGCCAGATGCACAATTCACACAATTTAGTTTTTTGAGTTGAACTTGGGGTATATGGTTTTCCAGTATTCAGAAAAAAATGAACGGATCAATTACATTTTTAAAAATAATTTCACCTCTCTCACAAGATTACTCACGTTATTATTTTTGATAGAAAAATCTTCATGTGGGTAAATATTCATACGTATTGCCCAATAAAAATTTTGGGGAGTTGAAAATTAATTTTGTGTTACCGATTTCCTGGCTGAATTTATTTGCCATGTCGATACGGCTATGAATCAAATCTATCTGCCATTTCTATACAGCTTGGAATCCTCATCTGTCGAGGTTCTGCTTTGTGGCAGCTCATATTAGTCCTCCATTAGTACATTCATCTCCCTTATCAGTCTCATTAGCGATATATTTTAATACGTAATAATTACAGAAGATAAGCTGACTTTCATTTTGATTTATTTTAATAAATGCCGCTTGTAACTTGACAAGTTTCACATGTTACTTTCCAGTACATTGGAATTGACCACTGTCTTTATGTATTGATTATTACAAATACATTTTGTTATATGCATTCCAGGACTAGTATTTTTTAGAGTTAAAAGAAGAAGAATATTTGTGAGAAAGTGTTACATGGCATTTTCCCCATGATTCGAGCCATTATATGGTAAAACTATATAATTTGAAAACAATACCCCCCCGGCAGGGTTTTAGTTAATATATTTTCCCATTTGTTTAAATATTTGACTCAAATTGTATGAATCAATATTATGGCATTAACACCTTGTGTGTACTTTGTATGCCTTGGTATAAATGTGGCATGTAAAAGAAAATGTTCACACTGTGTATGGATCAGATGCAGATGCCCCCCATATTCCCATAATATGCTATCATTTGGTAGAGTCATGAAATCTGTAGTAATGGCAGGCAACCAAACCTGATCTGCGCATTCTCTAGCACTTGGCGCTTTGTAAATTTTTTTTCTCCAATCAAGCCCAATCTGCGGACTGTTAGAACTAAAGGATCTAACTAATAGATCTACAAGAACTGGCCCACAACTCCAGTCCTCGAAGGCTGCAAACAGTCTGCCGTTTTTTGGATATCCCGACCTGGACATAGGCATCTCAATAAACAAAATCATTCAACGCTCACCCTGTTAATGGACCTCAGGGGCTCGAGTTGTGAGCCTCGAACCTAAAAACTCAATGTATTCAAAAGGCATGCATGTCCATTTAAAATAATGTCTTCATCGACTGTTTTGTTTCATACGCAAGAGAAACACTTCTTGCTAATAACTAGTGGTATTTATACGGAAATGCTAGTAACTTAAAATATAACAAAAAGCAGTGATGGTCCCATATGTGAATACTGGAACACCAGTCTTACTCTACTTATGCATTTAAAAAAAAAGAATTACATTTTGTGAATTGAGCAGTGCATGAAAGTTTTTTTATATATGTGTCTAAATGAAGGCTGTATTTTCCTCCCGCAGACTTAAGAGCTGTGCCTTTTCTATGCAATATTACAGACACGTCTGATACCAGATTACTGTATTCATGTAGGTTTGGGCTGTAAGCAAACAGTTGGACATATGTACATGGAAATGAGCAGTCTCTTTTGTAGTTTTATATTCTACAATAAACATTTAAAATAATGTTGGTTTCTTTATTTAAAAAAATCTAACTTCATATAGTTTGAAGTCTTAACGGTACAAAGATGGCGGTACCAAGGTGGTTTCAACCAATTTATGATGGGAGCTTGGTGTGAAACTGGATTAATGTGCTTATGAAAGCCCTAGAGGCTTCAAGTGCCCCTCATCTGCATGATGGTTGCTTGAGACCTCTCAACATCTTTACCTCCTGGAATAACTCTTCTCTATGAGTTCAGTATATACGAGCATATTCCATAACTCCACAACAACTGAATCAACATCAATTACACCAGATCTATGCGTGTTTAAAATTAATCTATATAAATAACCCGCTTGGTATAAATGAGCACTTCTGGTATATAAATAGCAGTCACATTAAACTAGGGTGGGCAGATGGCTCCGTTTACAGGGATGTCTATAAAATTCCACTTCATGCGGGAGAGCAATTATTTTAATGGAGATCAGCAGTATACGTTTTTATAAACATCTTCAGTTAAGAGTCATCGCCCTACTTAAAAGAGCTTGGGGAGATTTGCCCTCTAGCCGTGACTCCTTGACCACTTGTTGAACAATTCAAGGGAACATGTAGAATTGGGGTGGGTGATCATCTAATGCAATAGACTGCGCTCAATCAAGACTTAATAACCTTTACCAAGGCTATATCAACTTCGCCTGCTTAGGGCACCTGTGTCCTTGCAACAATGTCTCCAGTGTTTTGCTCTGAGTTGGCCCTATGTTGGAATCTCCCGCAGCAGGCCTCCATTGGGGATACAGCTAACTGCCTTCGCTCAGGACTACTATAAGGTGTGGAGGACACAGAGATGCCATGGTGGTCCAGGTTTAGGTGGCACTATAGATTACTCTGTAGAGCTGGGTGCAACGCACCAACACCCAGGGTCAGCCCCTGTTACTGTCTTGCTCCAGAGCACCATGTGCCGCTGCTTTAGGGGTCTTCATCCATTAGTTCTGCTGAGCATTTACTGTTCCGTGTACAGCTACAGTCCTTTATGTTCTAATTTGAATCCCATTTTTATCTACACTATGAAAGTTCTAAATGTGCAACACATAATTTGCACATTTCCTTTACATAGCACGTTGCTGCCAAGAATATAACATGCGGATACACATACATTAACGGACCTCTTAACATTGAAGTGCATATGACGGCTGGACTCTCTTTTTTTTAAACCAGCAGCAGGTCTACCTCCACAGTAAATTAATTTTCTCTGCTTCAAACTTTTACCTTTCGTAAACCAAAATCCTACATGAGAAAACTTGATGCTGATATAATTGCTTAGAAAATATTAAACATGGTTATTATGTTTAAATACAATACTGACTCAAAACGGTGTGACTAAATTCCCCATTAATTGGAGCAATAAATGCATAATGCAGAGCAGCAAAAAAAATAAAAATAATAAAAAAAAAAAATATATATATATATATATGGCAATCCCGTATAATGTAAATAGAAAGGTAATTAGAGGCACGTGGCTGTATATTTTATCCCGTTACGATACATTTCATACAGGGTGGGCTTCCTGGATTGTTGGTTGTCTTGTTTCCATGACAGTTCTATTTATAGATATTCTTTGGGTAAATTATGCCACCTCCTCTTTTGATGGCGGTTTGCAGTAGGTGAGGGGTATTTTTATTATTTATTTTACATCTAAAAATAAACTCAACTATGACAAACGTGGCAGCTGTGAAATTGTTTAACACATTAATCCCCAAGCAGTCGTTTACTATAATAATTCTGGCATTTGTTTCCATGGTTTCTATGTAGTTTCTTTTTAAACATGTTTTTTTTTTTCCTCTCTCTGATAAAAGCACATGAATCCGGACCCAGTTATTATTAAGATACCAAGCAAAACTAAATTAACCCTAAATTCACTTGTGCGTATATAAACATTACATTGTACATACAAGCAGGAATCCTTATGGGGAGGAATTGAGCAGGAAAAGAACAGTTTTGGGGATTTTTTCAGCATTATGCAGCAAAATGTTTATTCCCTGGACCTGCCCCTAGGCCTCGGCCGACTAGGATATGTCACTGAAAATACCAAAAGTGCTTCTTTACCAGCAGATACAGCTGATGTAAACTTGCATTAGTCTGGCTGGGTCATTAGGACTGAGCCATTCTATTATTTACCACACACACACAGCATGATAAGGAGTCAGGGTGTTTATTTTGTAGTTTTGACTACGATAACAGAGCTAGAACACATAAAATGTCTTATATGCAGCTGAGAGCGAACGTTTTTCAAAAACTATAACTGTTTAAAAAAAGAAAATACCACGCTATTTTTTAAAACCGATTTTAATCAGATTGTATTAATAAAAAAATCAGCGGGTTCCCCTTAAACGCATAGTATACAGGTAAAAACTTTGTGGCCATATGATAATAGTGCCATGTCAAGAAACAGTAGATTCATGATGGATTGTTAATGTTGTGGTCTATAGGAGATGCACTGCTGTAGCACATATCACATAGGTCTCCTTCTCGAAAGTGGAGCAGCATTAATGTCCTGTCCTAAAATTCTCTCCATCTCCTCACCCCTCCCTTAAAAAAGGTTGCCCGAATCAGTGACGTATCCTGGCCTAGGCTAACTAGATAGGTCTAAGCCTAGTGCGGAAGATCCAAGGGAGCGGCAGTCCCCCCCGATGCAAAACTGGGGGGCAGATCGTCCTGGTTACGGGGAGATCTTTGCTGTCTTGAACTGATGCAATTCTTTGCAGTGGCGGACCCTTGTTTAGTCTAAGGCTGTTCCACTTATTATTTTTGTCCATTTATTTTGGCTACATTTGGTCAAATTTCCAAACAGCGCTGTATTTAATTCTAGCAAGAGCCTGGGAAAACCTCCGATAACGGTCCCTGTAAATTAGGGTTGCCATGTCAGCCATTTTTCCTGCATACATATACAGTAATCTTTACATGCTCTGACCAATAACTATTGAAGTGCTTCCCCGCACTAGAGGGAATGTATGAAGCTGATTAGGTTGATTTCCTTCTATACATCCCATATAGGTGTAAAGACGAATAACAAAACATTTCCGGACTCACAGTGCAACGGTTTCTTCATCAGTACAAACTACCACAAATACAGCTTCGCTTCTAATCTAAAATGTTTTAGTTATTTAGACATATAATACAGTTATGTCTCTACAAATCCCTTAACACCGATATAAAAGGAACGAAGGATAAGCACATAGCGAGGTAGCAATTATTACTAATCATATCAGATCAGTGTCTTGCACATTCTCATTCAGAATTTTTTTCAGTTGTCCAAATATTGGAGTATAACCAAAACATGATAGATGCAACCACAATCACACAAGTTGTGTTAGCTTGGCTTGGCTTGGATGTAGTCACAATGTTACAATGTTAATAGTCAGGAACACAAGAAAAAATGGGCAGGAGTGAAAACTCCAATGATGACATCTGGCAGTATTACAGGGGCTCTAGCTAAAAATCGGTACAAAACTTTCAGGAATCAATAAACTCTAACCGAAAAAACAAAGGTTGTTTTCTATCTTGTGTTGAATTCAGAGGCAATGAGCACCAATTCCTGAATTAGATCCGTGCCATCATCTTGATCTATTCCCTTACCGCAGGAGCTTGCATTTGGCACCAGAGTAGAGCTATTATGTACCAGGTGGCATTGACCAAATCCACCAAAACTCTTTTGGAGCAGGTAAATTATCCTCTACTAGAGGAAGAATCATGAATATACCGTAGTTTCTCAATATAGGCATAAAAGTCACTAAATATGTTTAAGGGTAGGAAAGTTGGGCAGCTTATTTGAAAGAAAGACCAATGGAGGGAGATGTTATCTTCATGGAAGAATGCAGATAGAGAAGCAAAGACACAGAGGAGCAGCAGGGGAGAGTCAGTGATGGAGCAGCAGGTGAGGAGCAGAGCAGGGGGAGCGGGGACACAGAAACGGTTGTCGGAGAAGGTAGGGAAAAAAAATTCTGCTGTCTTATTTGTTTCCTTAGTGGTCCTTCCTCGGTTTTACAAAATGATATATATATATATATATATAATATATATACACACACACACACTTTGGGGAGCTTTGTGTAAGTATGTGAGGAAGTCAGTACATAACCATTACTTTGTAACCATATACAGTCAAGACTGGAAGCCTGCAGGGCACATTGTTCTTTTGATCAGTGTTTTTTCTCCATCTAGATTGATTTCATGTTTGCCAGTCTGCAAATGAAGCTATAACGCCTAATATCTGTTAGCAAACTTTACCCAATAATAACAGTATGTAACCAGTCAGATATCTGTGACCGAACTTGCGACAATTTATCCCAGCGATGGAGGATTTTTTTCACAGGCTTAATGTAACAATTGTTGAAACCCAAGAGATTTTTCTAATTGAACAGATGTTAACAAACAAGAAATAATGACTCCCAATTCACATAGGACAAACATATTCTCACATTATAAAAAAAAAAAGGTTTCAGGAACTGTGGCTGGTGCTGCCTCAGTAATTTCCAGATCATCCCGATAAGACCTTACTTGACGGACTGTGGTTTGGGTGTGCAACAGGGGACATGTAAGGGCGAGCATTGAGTTAGCGGTGCCTGTGCGCATTATTTCTTCCTTCTTTCCTACTAACATTTACTAACATGCAACACCAAACACCAACACACGCTAATGCCATACACATGTACATCACTTTAATTACCAGGTGCCTGGATGTCATGTACCCATCGACCTACATGCACCCCTATGTATGTTGGAAAGGATTAATGAAGTTGACTAAACTTATAAAAGTTGTATTGTACTCTTTTTCTCTGTTCACAGAGATTTCATATTTTATACAAACTCGACTCAGTGACCCACAAATGCACCCCGCACCTTATCAAATGCGACTTTAAATACTAAAAACTTCCAGTTCATTTTGTTTGGAAATCCCAGCAAGACCAGCAGCGCCACATGGTGGCCAAAAGTGCAATTTCATATGGCTCGAGGAAAGCGGTGAAAATATATGTCCAGAATATTTGGTACAACGGGGTACTTAAAACAGTCAACAAAATGATTTACACCAAAATAATTTGAATGCATGTTTTAACTTGAAAATACCCTATTTAGTGCACAAAGCAATGCACCTGAGAGCTAGGTCTCTATAAAAAAAAAAGTTGTTGATTTTATACAACGGAGGTCAGGGTTCTGTTTACCTTCTCCTCCTGGCCTCCAAACAGTACTAGCATTAACCTACAAATGCCAAACTCGCTTTCTTTCCTTTAACCCTCTCTTTGTCTCTCAACAATACACTACTTACCTCTCTGCACTCTGTTGACCATACGTGCAAATTGTTCATTCTTACGCCAGTCACAAGGCACCGCTTTCCCGGCTTGAATACTGCCTCCTTAACAAACCCTTAGTATCTCCATAGTTGTCCCTTAGGGCCGAGTTCTGGGGACTCTGCTCTTCTCTATGTTCGTTATTCATATCCAGTTGCTCATCAAATCATCCTTTCGCCTGTAAAGTCTCCCAAATTTACACTTACCTCACACAAAAAAACCCCAAACAATTCTTCTGGATTACTGCCACCGCCTGCTAAGAAGCTTTCCCTTTCCCGTCTCCAATCCATTCTTAACACCTCTATCAAACCACATCGGTCATCTCTAAGAACTCTTCCCAACTGCCCTCTTCTACCATTATCACTTCTTCCCACTGGCATATCATGACTTCACCCAAACTTTACCTATTCTCTGGAATTGCACATGACCTCACTACAATCAAATCCTCCTCGTGCAACCAACCCCTCACCTCCTGTCCCGTTCTCCTTCAACTTCCTAACAGATTGGAAGCCTGCAAGAGCCGGGCCCCATTTCCTTGTATACCAGTATGTCTTAACATGTGTTACCGTCAATTTTCTATACTATACATTTTCAAGTTCTTGTTAGCATTCACTCTTCTGCTTCTTTTTAAATATAATATAATATGATGTAACTGTGCTGGAAAGCATCTTCAATGGGTCTATTGTGCATGCATTACCTCGGCAGCAGGTTTGGGAATGAACAGTACCAAGGACCCATCCATAATTCTAGGTTAATATTCATTATATGAGGCCTGTGAGATTTGAACTTCTTTTTATCGCAATCAACATAAAATGTATAAGAAAAAAAAAACTTTCAAGTCATTTAAATTATTTTATTCTGTGTAAGCTAAAAGAAATTTACACGCTTACATTTCAAAAGAACTTGGGCATGCACATGGACCTTGTTGTTACAGATCAGTTTTCAGTATTTTTGTTCCATAGGAATTTCCCCAATCATTTACATCCCAAAGTCTTCAATGCGCGTATAGGGAAAACCATATCAACGTATGGTTAATGCCGCTATACGCTGTGCAAATCAGGATAGTGGTACAACAGACACAATGAGTACAAACTAAATCAGGACAGTAATCAAACACTTTATAAAGACATTCATATTATTTTGGTCCTTCTTAACCTAAAAATCAAGCCCCTAATCATCCGTACTTTAAAATTAACTTAAATCGGCAACAACACGAAGAACTGAGCAGGAAGCTGGTCGGCAAGAACCCATTAAATGGTTTCTGGTAGGACAATACCGTAAACCCCTTTCGCCATCGGTGGGGCTAATATGCTCCTGCAGCAGGGAAAGGGTTAAACTGACCTTGTGATTGAAGAATGAAATTGATTAAATTAACACACAAAATAAAAACACAGGACACTTAAATGTAACAGTAAAGTCAACTTCAGGACAACGGGGAGAAAAGAATGCTATAGGAACAGATGCAGGCAGTGAAGATTTTGCATGTTCACATTAAGTTTTTTGATGATTTTTTTTGTAAGAAAGGATCCACCAGTGTACGTACCCCAGCACAGCAAAAAAAGTTATCCTTTTGCGTTATATACAAATTATTCTTCTGTTTTAATTCTTATAGAAATGAAATATTCAGTGTTGAAATATATATATTAACAATGTATACACCATTTTAGTGATACTTAATACAGATCATCTGTACTTTTTGATTTTATATTAAAAGCAGGAACACTTTCTTTTTTACCTCTAAAAGTTCAGATATAAAACATCCAATTTATTTGGGCTAATTTTTTTTACATTTTCCTTTTCCATCAGTCAGCCTTGTCTTGAGAGCTTGTTGAAGGCATTAATGTGGCTGGAAACATCAACACCTTGGCATGCATGAAAGATAACTCGGGGAGACTGGCAATGACTTTGGAAGCCTCTTCACTAAGGTTCTCATCCCTTCTGGGTTTCCTGCGAATAATTGGAAACAAAGACAATGTTTATAATCATTTGTCTCTTCTTTGGACTGTACTGAATATATGTGTCCTGGTATGCCATAATCTAGATGAGATCTGATCAGACTTATATATAAAGTGGAGCGGCCATCTACAGATGCTTCTGCCTATATATAAACACACGCACACATACACATGTAAATGTACATCTATACACATACAACGGCCGTTTACCTTGCAGATGTGCTTGTGGTCTCTGCTGTAGACATTAGTCTTGCAAACGCGTCGGTCACTCTGTTGCTTGCCGAGGAGCATTCTACTTTTGAGGTTGTCAATGCATACAACTCGGGGTCCACACCTTATGGCATAAAGTCATAATTTATGAGATGATGGCAGTTTGCAGGGCTGTTGTGTCTTAACATAAAACGCACAACAACAACACATAAAGTACTTCTTTAAACATCTGAGTTGCCTAAAAAAAAACCTCGTTGCAAAATAACCTAGTTAAAAAAAGCACTGACCCGGGATCGTTCCTAACATTACTCTGTATAGGCGCATGAATGATATTGCTCAAGCTGTTTGCTGCAGATGGTCTGCAGGCTCCATCGGGGGTAAAAACAAATAGAATTTGGTTTGTTTTAAGTAAATTTCGCTAATACCGCTAGTGCATAATTCATGAACTGGAAGCTTACAAGTCCACGTAGGACAGTTCTGTATAAGACAGAAGTATGTAAATGAAAAGGATGGAAAAGTATTACGTGCACCAGTTTACTTATCATATTACTACTTAATGTGAGGAATGTTTAAAGCAAAAAATGCATTTATACGATCAAATGATAAAAACTTATTTCATAATCTTCTGGCTTGTTATCAAATGAGAAAAATGGAAGAAAACTCAGATATTTAAAGAAAAGGCCTGAACACGCTCACAGTGAACGATAACCGCATTTTATTTTTAATTTAGTATTTCTTATGAAGACAGCAAAATTGTTTCTCCAACTGGTTGTGAAGAAGCTCAGCCAGGCACTGGTGAATTTCAGCTGATCTAAAGTGATATTAAAGGCAAAGTTCCACTTAAAAGAAAAATATTGATTGCTTCACATGCTATAGTGTGCAAACATAAACCAGACACTTAGGTTTTCTATGTTCCCATGACAACAAATTGTGCTTGTGTCACATGACAATCAAGCATCCCTGGGGAAAAAAATATGAATCATGCAAGATTTTACATAAAATTTCTGTAAGGGATATGGTTATTCAACTGTACATTGAATATGTTTATATCTAAAGAGGAGGTGTAATTGCTTCTTTAATGTAAACTGGAGAATGACTAAATAAATCCAGGCAACAAGTAGTCACACCTCGTAACTTCGTAACCTTTTACTACCTTCCAGGCTACCGGGCCATTATTAGCTGGTAATCTGCATGTAACTTGGATCGGCCGCTTGGACTGTGCAAATGTTTTAGGCAGTCGAAGAAAAATAATGTAAAGTGAGAATGCTTTCAAGAATTCATTTTATCATTTAACAAAATGCAAAGTGAGTGAACAGAAGAAAAATGTAAATCAAATACTGTATGTTAGGGGAGCACCCTTTGCCTTTAAAGCAACATCAATTCTTCTAGGTAAACTTGCACAGTGAAGTGAAGGCTTTTGTCAGCATATAGCTAGGCGTATGATTAAATAATTATACCAAAAAGGTGCTAATGGTCATCAATTAAATATGTAGGTTGAATCACAATCATTAAACAGAAACTGCTGTGTAGGAGGAAGAAAACTGGGTGAGGAACAGCCGAACTCACGAACAAGGTGAGGTCGCTAAAGACAATTTAACAGCAAAAATAATACACCATGGCAAGACCGAGCACAGCAACCAGACACAAGGTAGTCATACTGAGTCAGCAAGGTCTCTCTCAGGCAAAGGAAATTTTAAGGCAGACAGGAGTTTGTGGTTGGTCTGGCAAACCTCTTTTGAAGATGCAGAAAGGAATGGGCAACGTAGATGCAGTGGTCGGCCATCGATACTTCATGCTTACTTCCCTTTACAATCCGAAGATGTCCATCGGTGCCATCAGCTCAGCATTGGCAGGAAACAGTGGGACCCTGTTACACCCATTGACTGTCTGGAGAATTATGGTCAGAAGTGGTCTTCATTCAGACATTTATTAATGGTTTCCTCAATGCCGAGTACAGGCCGATTCTTATCCATCATGCAATACGTCAGGGAGGCATCTGATGGGTCCTAAATGTATTCTGCAGCATGACAACGGCCCCAAACATAGAGTCATTTAGAACTATCTTCAGTGTAAAGGACAAGGAGTTACGGAAGTGATGGTACGGCCCCCTCAGAGCCCTGATTTCAAAATGGAGTCTGTCTGGGATTACATGAAGCAAGCGAGGCTGCCTTAAAACAGTGATTATCTCTCTAAGATGTTTAGAACAACCTACCTGGCGGGTTTGTTGAAAAACTGTGTGCAAGTGTACCTATAAGAATTGGTAAGATGTTTTTTTTGTTTTTAAGGCAAATATTGATTTGATTTAGATTTTTCTGCGGTTGCTCCTGTTTCATTTACGTCCTCCCTTTGGTTACTGCGAGCAGGAAGCCTTTGTATGTACACTTCTTGCACATGCTCGATGGTACTCCCAATTCTAGTCTATATCCGCTGATGTGTACTGAAAACTTTTTTTCTAGAACACATACCAACTTGCATGAAGTAAAACCTACTCGAGTTCATGCAACATGGATTCCAACATGCATTAAATAGAAATAAGACGTTTCATTTAACAGCCGATGAACAATGGTTAACCCATGTTCGAAACATTCAGAGGTCTTCTGCTCCCAACAGGATTGTCAGACACACCGTTATCTTGAAAGAAATAGACTTTTTGTAGAGCGATGAACATGGAGAATGTGTTTCAACTGCAGCTAAATGAAATCAGACTAAACTAGTCCAAATAAGACCCTCCACCAAATTGTTATTTATAATGGACCATTTCATCACCAAACTAAAACCACACCACTACCATAAAGCCACCAATTATCTACATACCTGGAAACTTTCAAAGTATAAAGCAGCAACTTAGATTTTTGGAATGTCCAGATTCCCCAGCATTTATTTATAGGTCTCTATGAACAATGAACAAGTCAATAGAAGGCTAATATTTTCCCCTGTTTACCTATTCTCTGAGAAACATTGTGAAGAGAAGACTTTGTGAGATTTTGTTCCCACAGAAAGTAAAGCTCATGTGGCCAAAGCGCTTGAAAGTTGCCAGGTATGATGATTTCTACATGAGGGACAGATCCCGCAACCAAAGGCTCGGCAAGCTCGAACTAAACATGACTTTCCCAGAAACAAGTAAGACATGTTTAAAGGGGTTAGTTACCATGGAAACACATGCACGGGGGTTTGGTCTTTTAACGGCAAAGTATGTGGAAACTGCATTATTTTTTTTACATGAATAGGTACGTTAAAGGGGCAGAAAATAAAGGCATGTTAAAAAAAAAAGTTTAAAAACCAGAATGTAATGGAAAAAAAATAGGAAACCTCCGTGCACAGTGGTGCTCATGTAAAATTTATCAGCTGACACGGGGTCATGGACTGCCTTCCATAACTCCAGAGGTCTGGTATTTTGGAGAAAAAAACATTTCTGCTTTTATTGAGTTTCTAAAACCACCATGTGTGCCAGTACTCAATGTTTGGCAACTATAACAAAAATCTGAGTTAACATTCTATAAGTGGATATATTTTATGTTATAAACCCAATTCCAGGAATGCGTGAATTGGAAATTTCATATTAAGTAATAACATTATAAATATATGCCTTTACATTTCTAAAATGTATGATTTACCAATATATTGAAAAAGGACATGGTAGGGTTTCTACCGTTCCTAACTATCGATAAATAAGGCAAAATGAATTAAGAAAATAATAAGTGACTGGAGTGGCCTTGAACAGAATGAATAAAAACATGGCCATAAAAAGTTCAAATAAGAAAAATAATATAGCACTCGAGTGGCCTTTTCTATATTTCCTTCTCAGTTATTAAACATTATAAATGAATCATATATAAACTAAATTGATTTTAGAACTGAAAAAAAAAATCACGAAAAAACGAAAAACCCCCGTAAAAATATTTAAAAATTAAAAATATTTTTAAAAATACAGAATTATTATGGATATGGATTTTAAGTCCACGTAGAGAACAAATAGTCATGGAACTTTTACATACTACAGTCAAAGGGCAATAAAAACCAAGAGTCTTGTTTATAGGAAAGCCACAACGCTCATGCTTTTGAAGCAAACCAATGGAAGCCTAATTTGCAGAAGTGACACTCAGCTGACCTGGAAACGTAGCGTTGTTTGAGCCACTGTCATCCACGGGCCCAAAGAAATCAAGGTTCAGAAGAGTGGAACCTCCTCTAGCTTGACATTCAGTGACCATGTTGATATTCAGTCGTAAAGAAGGTAGGCCACAGGAATGGGGGGTTTTGTGTAAAAAGGGGTAAGACACACTTAAACATGCACGTTATTGCTATTAGACATCCACATGGAGAAAATACCAAAATCTTACATTGTTATTTATTATGGTGAAAACATCACATTTTATGTGCAATCATAGTATACAGTTCAGAAGAGCACACAACAGATTTGATCAGCAGATATACGCGACTGCATGTCTTGCTGACTGGCACACTTACTAAAGTAATAACAGACAAAGCTAAATTATAAAAGGGAAACAATTCAGCATAAACGCCAAATCTAGTGTCATAAGCCCATAAGCAGTGTGCAGGCTGTTATATCAATTCAACTAAAAGCCCCACATTTTAATGTAAAACCTATTATAGAATCCTTTGACTACGACACTGCAACAAATATGTTACATGTCTATATGAAATACCAAAATAAGTGCAGAAGAGCAATAATCTCCTATTATACCAAAAAGTAATTTGGAGCCACAGGCAGAATTTGTAATTAATATTATTTTAAATCAGTGAAGGTTTTATCAGTTTAGATAAGCGTTCCGTAACGGAGGAGTAGAGACATAACAAATATAAAATTATTAATATGTTGCCTGTATATAAAAGCAGTCATCCATGGGTCTGGCCTGCCTCCTTCTAGCCATGGAAGTCCGGCCGTCATAAGAGTTCTACTTTAGTTTGTTTCAATGGACCTGCCCATCTAGGACGATCTACTTTGATGGCGGGTAAGAAACATCAGCATGGAGCTAAATCACTAAGCGCTTGGGAGAACTAACTCTGGTTTTGATTTGATTGCAGCATTCAGAATGAATAGAAGCTGTGTTGAATACTTAAGTAATTTGTTTCTGGCGGAATAAAATGGCATAACCATTTGACTGCCATGCGAGAGACAGCATATACATCATACAGTTCACTCCTTGACTCTCAAAGTGGAGATTTGGGAATACGGCTAACAAAGCAGCAACGCTTTGTTCAAATTTAAAAGATCTTTGTGATGTCAAACCTGAACTGTTCCCCTTTAGATTCAAGAAAACTGATTAAAACCAAGCATACAGTTCTAAGTAAAAAGGCAGCCGTAATATGGATCGCTGAGGTAACGAGACAGCAGACAACAGCAATAAAATACATATACCCATATCCAGGCTTTCCTTCCATAATTTCATATGGAATACAGTTAATGCAAAGACAAAAAAAATTGGGTTTTTTGTTGTGTTTTTTTTTTTTTTACAAATTCACCCGACCATCGCATTAATGAAACTGCGAGGAATTCATCTCTTGCCATTATCAATCATGCTGGCTCGGCGGTACGGTTTAACCGCACCACAAGGTGCTCACTGCTTAAAATAGACAGCCAGTAAAAGTATTCTGGCACCAGAAAACACACGAAATCCGTGACGGATAGAAACGGAAATATAGAGTATACAGAAAACAAACTAAAATACATACCTGGTTCTTCTTTAGAACAAAAATAAAATAAAAACATTCATAAATAACAAATTTCTTGGTAACAGAACACTTAGACTACAATACTGATTGTGTAATAATATACTGAATTTGCCAAAAACATTTGGGGGGGGAAGCTAAAAGAAAGCCTGAATCGTCCCAAAGGAAGACGAACACAAGAAAGGAAAGATCAGCACAGAGAGGCTTGTTTGAATTCTGTAGCTTTCTTAAGTCTAGCTCTGGTGCTAGAAGCTCTACGGAGAGACGTACCATCTAAGGGGTTGGTAAGGCCGCTGCTACTCCAGTCAAACTGGACAGGTGGGAGAGATTCCTGCAGCAAAAAGAGGACAGTTCCAGTTAGAGATCATTTCAGTTGTTTACCCTGGTATCTTCTTTACAATTGACAGACTTCCCATGCCCTAAAGGCATCCTTATTGGCTTCATTAAATGAGGAAGGTGCTTGCAGGACAGTTGTGGTCTCAGCTTCACTAGGCATTACATAGGGCCAACCCCAGCAAGCTTCTGCTGCAAGAACGCCTGAGCTGAACACGCATGATTTACAATTCGATTAGGGGAGTTCTTTAAAATCATACAGTACTAAGTCAGCCATTAATACCTAGAATTGGAATTCTTACCTGCAACTGAACAGAAGAACAATTGTTATCGTCTGGTGAAACAGGTGAAGACTGTCCAATTGATGCAATCTTTTCTGCAGCAGATAATGGCTTCAGGGGTTCCTTGGTTGGCTCCAGCATACCCTGCATGGATATTGAGGAGACTGTTTACCAATATAACACCCTTACAGAGTGCAGAACCATGCGCATGACTTCTGGAGATCCAAGCTTCTACTGTAATACAGCATTCTGCGATTATTGTTTGAGCAGATAGTTTCTTTCTCCCCCACGTGCTTTTACTTATTTCTTGTTAGGGACTGTAAACCTCACCTATTCATTCTATACCAGGGGTGTCCAACCTTCGGCCCTCCAGCTGCTGCAGGACTACATCTCCCACAATGCTCTTTCCGCGAAGCTGAGGCGTATGGGAGATGTAGTCCTGCAGCAGCTGGAGGGCCGCAGGATGGACACACCTGTTCTATACCATGCCTAAAAAGGAATCAAGGAAAGCAATCATGTTGTTAGCTTGTGCAATGTTCACAAGATATAAACAGATGGAAAAGGTGACAATAATATGTAAATATTATGATTTTTACCCTTTATCTGTAACATGGATAAAAAAAATTTCTTAGAGCACATTTCCCCCAAACGCCCTCTTGTGGCCAAGTGCACTCCCTACACGCACATTTAGTACTTGAACCGCGGACACACTTCTTTCAGCATTTTATACGTCTATGCAAACGTTAACCTTATCAAAACCACCATAGCTACACCATCAACCATGGGGGACATAAGCAAGACAGATGATACCATTCCATACTGGCCACTGTGCTCTGCGCCAAGCTATAATTTACTCACGTAAACATATCGGGTAATAGGGCAGGCTATCCAGCTTCATGGTGAGAACACATGAAAATCAAATTCACTAAGGCAGCGGATCCTGGTTTTATTTCCATGTTAAATCTAATGTGCCTTTTACAGATGAGTTGTCACTAAATGACAACTAATCAGAGTAGATTGTAAGCTCTATGGGACAAAAATATCACTGTACACCAGGCTACACGTATAAGTTGTTCTCTGGGATACCAAATAGCCTCTGTTTACACATACAAGGGGAAAATGCAATGGTGTTCTGTAACTACATGCTTTTTATCAAATACTTGAGATGTGGCGAGTACTAATCTGGATGGAAGAATAAGAGGGCAGGAGACAATGTATCATTCAATAAATAATCATGAGGAATTTTAGTACAGTAATTACAATAACTGCTTTATTTGAGAGCTGACAGAAGAAAGGGTATATGTAAGATTAAATCAAAGTTACAGTTTTATCTAGAAAGCAAATACAGTTACAATGCTTTATCTGCTGTTTAAAACTTAAATTTGAATTAGCGAGCACAACGAAGAAGAGTGATGGGAGTGACAAAGGGCGTCTGTACGCCTATGAAGATATTCCATTCACAATCATCCCGTTATCAGCTACAATAGTCATTTACAACATTAACATCTACACTGTACTTCTGATCCATTTCATGTTGTTTAATGGTCAAAATGTGCTTCTTTTTCAAAAACAGGGACAATGCTAAGTGACCACAACCAACCTTTTGGGGTGTGTATTAAATGTTCATTTTTAAAACAACTGGCGCTTGTTACCTCTCTTTGACTAAATCAATGATTTAGTTCAATTATTTGAACTGAATCAAAGTCATTTAGCAGATGTAGCTTTTAGTTAACCTCCCAACACTTTTCACTTTACAATGCCGCATGGGCACACAGGTCTTATCCAAGATACATTTTTATGTATAATATGGAACTTACCAGACCGGCTGCATACATGGGCACAATAACCGGTTGTTTCTTGTTGCCTGTAAAAAGCTACAAAAGCGAACAGTGATTGATAAGATCAGATCAACATAAAACCTAATGTATGGCTTATGCATAAGGCTATCCTATACATAAAGTCAATGCTTATTTTTTGTATATAATTTTGTATATTTTGTGGGCACATCACAACACAGTTTCATCTCAGCTTGCAGCATGTGAGTTGATCTTTCACTGACTGCAGGTCATCCACATAAAAAGCATATCCCAAGCTGGGAGCTTTAATCATATCAGATACCTTTTATACAACAGATTAAAACAAAAAAGGTATATAGGCTTTCAGGACCATAGAAGCTTCTTTCTCAGATGGAGAGCTCTGAGCCAAATGATTCCATCGGTTGCTACACCGATAGCTCTGAACGCAGTCTCTTCCATTTTATGAATTTTTATTCACCCAAAGTCTGCTGTCTTTCAGAATACCTACTATGTTCCTTGTGTCGATCCCCAGCGAGCAGAGGAGTTTCTTGTTGCTGTGTGAACCTCCCCACTGGTGCTTCAGACCATAAGCATCATGAATATCCTGCAGCTCGGGCCACATGTCCAGCACTTCCCTGTGTGGGCTGTAAACGATAAAATGGTTTTGAAGATGTTCCTGTCACTATTTCACTAAATACATACTAATATAACCCTGTTTGTAAACAGGTGCTGAGCCGCTAAATTTAAACATTATCTAAGGCCACTTATTGTAATGATCTCCTTTAATACCCCCTTTTATCAGCTTTCTAATTATATATATATATATATATATATATATTATCAATCAAATTCCTTTCTTCAGACAAGTGACGGCTTAAATACTGATATCCCGTCTGGAATATTGCAACTCTCTACTAACTGGCCTCCCATTCCCAACACTCCAGACAATTCTGACCACTTTTTCCAGACTAATTTCTTAGTTGCTATTAGTCCTTGCTCTTCGTTGGCTGTCTTTTGCTCCTGTAGCAGTATGTCTTAACATGAGTTTTTGTAAATTTTAATATTACTGTACATTTCCACTCCCTATTGTAATTTGAACTGCAATATCACATCCTCATCAGAAATGATCTATCTGGCTACACCATCTCCAAAACAAAAGGTGTTCAAACAGATATTTTCTTACCCAGTACTAGGCAAGGGCTTTGTTCTTTCTTCAAGATTAGATGTTTGTAGCAAACAATCCAGGGATGATATGATTTCTTCTGTTTCAGAAATCGGCGGAGGTGGAAAGCAGACTTGGATAATTCGCTCAAAACGACTAAGTAACGATTGCTACATGAGAGAAAAAATATTTTCGGATTTAACCTGTTTCGTTAAAATTCAGATAAACCATTTTTTTTGCTTAACATCTGCCAGATGTGTGCAACTAGTGATGTATAATTCTGTAAAACCAAAGACCCATGACCCGGCCTATAGTTTATTGTTATAAGCCATAAAAAGCCCAATTTATTTTAATAGCAGTCTGTATACAAATCCTATGAATATAAGAGGATGAATAAACTATACCTTGTCATTCTGGCACACTACCGAGAGAACTTGTTTTCTAACTAGAGTATTATCTAACAAACGGTCCAAGCTTTGCATATCGCTGGTAGTAGTAGAGATGTCACTTGCCTCCCAAACAGCATTACCTGAGAGCTAGAAGTAGTTCCATCAGAAAGCAAAGTAGATTGGGATTCAGGTAAAGGAACACTTTCTGTGTTTATGGCTTGGTCACTAGAAGGCACCGCTGTCCCATACGACTGCCAAGACTCACTGGCTGGGAAGGAGATGTCAGTCTTCTCACTTTCAAACGCAGACCATGGGGCACTTTCTGTCTGGTCATCTTCAAATGCCTTCCAGTCCAAAGGCTGATCATGATTAACAGCTGAGCTGAAGTCTGCAAAATCATCGGATTCTGGAAAGTCATCCAAGTCGCCGGTTTTTGCCCCAGAACCAAAGTCTCCAAATTGATTAACGGTCTCTGATTGGTTGTGAGACGCAAATTGGTAATGGTCATCGACAGACTCACGATCTTTTGAAATGTTTTCTGACTGTTCTAAATTGTCTTGGAAAGGAACCTGGTTTACATCCTCAAAATCACCAAAGTCATCAGTAAAATCATTTTCATCTAATTGTGACTGTTCCTTGACGTTGAGGTCATTTGACTCACTATGGTCCATGAAAGCTTGAGGAGGATTTTTGCTAGTGGCCTCGGGGGATAAGTCACCTCTGCTGGAATTATGAATTGTTTTTTGAATGGTTTCAAAGGAACCGTCAGGTGCAAAACCATGAATGTTGTCGGTGGCTTGGACCGCTTCCTCTCCGTTCTGACACCTCTCTGTAAGATCACATCTCTGGGTATCCGCTAACTGCGTTGTAGCTTCGGAGATTTTAACATTAGGCTTAACTATTTCATCACCAGCAACACTGTCATCTGCCACTAAAGCAACTTCTCGAGAGCTAATTGTAGAAGTCGGATCACTTGAGTCATCAAAATTTTCTAAGACTACGTTTGTGAGTTCTATGTTGTTATTTAAGTTGCTGTCACAGTCAACTCTATTCGATGTACTGTTCAGCATGATACTTGTCTGCCCTTCATGTGAACCCGTGTGTGCTTTTAGCTCCGCATCCTTTAAATGTACAGAGTCTACTTTGGAAAGCGGGGAAAAATCCGCAAACTCCTCTCCGGGACTAGGTGTAAAGTCTATGCTTAAATCTGGACTGTGTGCGGTGGAGGACTGAAATCCCTTCAAATCTGTAACATTGTCCAGAGCTTCTATTCCCTGAGGGTGAACAGAATCTTCCGCCACAAACCCATTGGTAAGATTCCCCGGATAGTGCTTCTGCTCCCCATTACAAGCGTCGACCGCCTGGCTGTGTTTTGGACTGCCAGCGCTTTCCGAGTTCACACAAAGATCAGATTTCGTCTCCTTCTCGGCCGAGCTCCCTTTATTGTCGAGTGCAGCGATATTGTTCTGCGTCGATTCATTGCTGGAGTTCGAATCGAACACTATGCACGTTCCCTTCTTGGAAGTAGAGATCTCGGACACTGTCTCTTTGTCCGAGATGGAGGTAAGGCTAGTAAAGTTACGGACATTATCAGAGTATTCATGAATTGGCATAAAGTGTTTTGATGGCAAAAAGTCTTCTCGAGATGTAGGATAATGAACTGCATCCAAATCGGCAAAGCCTATTCCAGAGTTACCAACGCCAGAAAAGCCTCCAAACTCTCCAAATTCATCATCCTCGTCTTCATCCGCAACGCTGTCAAGAGGAGGGGGAGATGAAGAATACATTCGGATAACTTCAGGCTCCATGATGCTGGTTCTCGGTCAAAGAAGCAAATTATGCCTATAATAGAAAACAAAATTTATTACTAAAACAATGAAAACCAAGCAAATCCCTCCCATTTCCAACTACTTCTACTCGTTGCCCCTATAATCACTCTATTATAACGAAAATAATGCATCTTTGAGCCAAGGATGGACTTGCTAAAATGATTTTGCACATTTGAAGCAA
Source organism: Spea multiplicata (assembly GCA_009364415.1). Classification (NCBI taxonomy): domain Eukaryota; kingdom Metazoa; phylum Chordata; class Amphibia; order Anura; family Pelobatidae; genus Spea; species Spea multiplicata. The sequence goes on from VKOC01000005.1 coordinate 10,280,911, forward strand.
TACATCAATTCCCTGTGGGGTGGTTTCCACTAAAGCAAGTGCTTGCAGGAGTGCTTGCATTACTATGTATAACGAAGTACCGGCCAAACGAGCTTCTCTTGCTAGAAGGGCTGAGGATTCCTTAAGTTTGCGTTGCGCAAAGGGCCAGCCCAGCCATGCTGAAGCTCGGTGCGGTCGGTCCTTCGGAGTAATAGGTGAGATAAAGAGTTAAACCCTCCTGCAAACTCCTGCTTTGGTGCGTAAACCCCTTTGTGTTATAAATGGTTTCCGTTACAAAAACAGACAGAAGTTTCCGCACGGTTACGGTAAATTCACTAGTTATATATAAACGTGTCTGCATACATTTTACGCAAGTCTGCCTCAATCTTCCTCTCGCAAGAAAATTGGTCGGGGCTTCGACCCTTTTCCATGCAGGTACATGGCAATAGAATAACAGCACTGCCTGAAACCCATCAACCAAAGGTCCCTTTCAGGAATCCATATAGTGACAAAATACTTATTTCAGACATTTACATTGGTAATGGATTAACTCAGAGATGAAACGAGTAGAGGAGATGGCGTTCCGCCGCTCAGCGAACACGGAGATTTTGCTGGCTGCAGCACTCGTCAGACCGCATGGATGAGGATTTACATAGCTGGTAAAAATCCAATTCCAGGTGCGTATTAAGCAGACGGCGCTGGCCTACGCTTCACCGCCTGCGGATAATTCAATGGCAGCATACACTGGTTAGGTGAATGGCTTTCTTCCGCAAACAAGAGAGTGAGATTACTAATCTGCATGCATCAAAGCCAATTTTACGTAGGTGAACCCTAACTTTCATTATACGAGTTCTAATCTCTAATCGTAATAAATATTAACAGAGTTTGCTTTGCTGGCCTGATTTGTCTTAACAAAAAACTCTTACATTTGTGGCTTACAGGCATTCTTATCAAATTCATAAATATCTCAAGAATAAAGTAAAGGGACAAATAATAAACCTATGAAAAATGTGTCCCAGAAAATGGCTCAAAGACTAGTTTGATGACACAAGAAAGATCGTGAACACAGAACCTTAATAACCAGGGCAAGAAACGGGGTTCTCGATCCTTAATTTACATGAAGTCCGCTTATACTACTCTCCAGCTGAGCCACCGGACCATCAGGACCATACAGTGAGCGATAAGGGAACTCTTTCAATACCTAAATGAATATAGCAGGGATGGATGGCCTGCTTTGCTTTTTTTTTTTTTTCAGCAGACGAAACTCACCAGGGTTTACAAGATAAAAATGGCAAACCACAAACCCATTGACACTGATTTTTTTGTATTATTTTTAGAGGAAATGGCACAAAAGTACACAAATTTTCTCTTCATGCATGTCCAGAAGTAGAGTGGAAATGGGGCGAACTATGGGCTTTATCACAGAGATTACATACTGGCAACGTTTCCACCGAGTAGCATCATCCGACGCCAACTTTGATTTTTCATGGAACCGCGCGCTCCTCGTTCCTTGTGACCTTCTCCAAAAGGACATAACCCAGAGAATTCCCTGGAATCAAGGTTTTTATTACCAGTGGGGTACCTCAGGGATCTGTACTTGGACCCATTCTCTTTTATATTTTTATTAGTGATATTTCAGAAGGTCTTGATGGTAAGGGATGTCGTTTTGCCGACAGGGTTGATGTTCCTGGAGGGAGAAGCCAAATGGCAAATGATTTAGCTCAACAGGAAAAATGGTCAGAGCTGTGGCAACTGGCATTTAATGTGGAAAAATCCAAAGTAATGCATCTAGGGCATAAAAACCCAAGGACAGAGTATGGAATATTTGATACGGTCCTAACCTCAGCGTGTGAGGAAAGAGATTTAGGGGTAATTATTTCTGAGGATGTAAAGGTAGGTAGACAATGCAATAGAGCAGCAGGTAATGCTGGCAGAATGCTTGGTTGTATAGCGAGAGGTATTAGCAGTAGATAGAGGGAAGAGCTCGTGCCGTTGTACAGATCACTGGTGAGACCTCACTTGGAGTATTGTGTACAGTACTGGAGACCGGATCTCCAGAAGGATATAGATATGTTGGAGAAGGGCTACTAAAATGGTTCATCGATTACAGGATAAACCTTACCAGGACAGGTTAAAGGACCTTAACCTATATAGCTTGGAAGAAAGACGTGACAGGGGGATATGATAGAAACATTTAAATACTTAAAGGGAGTCAAAACCATAAAATAGCAGAGTTTATGTAAAAGGAGAAAAATTACCACAAAAAAAGGGACATAGTCTTAAATTAGAGGTTTAAAAGTAATATCAGGAAATATAACCTTGGAATAGCCTTCCAGCAGAAGTGGTGGAGATTGACACAGAGAAGGGGTTGGAGCATGCATGGGATAGGCATCAGACTATCTTACTTATAAAATAAAGCCAGGGACTAAGGAAATTAATCAGAAATTGGGCAGACAAGATGGGCCAAATGGTTCTTATACGCCGACACATTCTATGTTTTTACAAAAGATAAGACAATGCGCGTAAATTACAAGGACTATCTTTGGCACCCACACAAACTATGGTGGTTATAACTTTATAACAGTTTTTATAATAAGTAAATTATTTATTATTTATATGACATTATGTAATGTCATTGCATTCGGTTTGCCAATTGGTAAACATTTAGTGTGCAGCAGAATCAGTATATCTAATCAATTTCTTATCTGTAACTTATCACCCTTCCCTTCACCAAACCTTTAACCCCTTGATGACAATTGCCGGTCCTGGCACGGCACTGAAAAGCATGTGCTTTATGACAATTGACGTGCCAGGACCGGCACGTCTTTAAACGGGTGCAGAAAGCGATCTACTATCGCTTTCTGCACCCAAAAAGCGTTGCTGAATGCCTCGACCTCGAGGCATTCAGCAACGCCGCGATCGGCACGAAGGGGCCATCTCTGGCCCCTCCACGGGGCGTCAACATCCGCCATACTTTGTATGGCGGCGGACGCCCGTTTTAAAAGCGTTTAGGAGGCGATCAACGATCGCCTCCTAAACTTAAAAGGTGTCGCTGGAATGCCTCGATCAGGAGGCATCCAGCGACACCAAACACTTACCTTTCGGTGGGCTGTGACCGCTCCGGAGAGCGGTCACAGCCGCAGCTGCCGGTGATCTTCGCCATCAAGTAAGATGGCCGCCGTCCTTTAACAGGAACCAACAAATTTTCAAAGTTCGCTAGATGGTCCAGACCATCTAGAGAACTTTGGCTCCACTTGCAGGTTGAATACAGGTACTGCATTCACCATGCAAGTCAATGGAGCACAGCTTTCTAATCACAGTGTGATTAGTAAAAATAAATTAAAAAATAAAATAAAATTGATAATAATTAGAAAAAAACTAGTAAAAAACTAGTAAAATGTAAAAATCATTTCCCACTGATGTCACTATCAGGGGAACCTCCAAGTTGAAAAAAAATGTTAAAAAAAATGGCAAAAAAAAATATATATATATAAAAAATATATTTTTGTGAGCAAGTCTTAAAATTAGCATATTAGCTTAAAACAATTCTCGCATGGAAAGAGTTAAAATACTGGCATATTAAATGCCCGTGGGGTGTCTACTTTTAAAAAAGGTATGATTTGATGGGGTAAATTGAATTGGCCGGGTTCAACAACGTCCCAAATAACACGGGGGTAAGGATGGCCACACATCTAATTTCCAATTAGAAAAATGCACACGTACCAAATGTGGCCTTTTAGTTCCCCCAAAAAATGACACACACCCATGCATGTGGGGTATCACTGCACTCAGGAGATGTTGCTGAACACATTATGGGGTGTCGTGTGACAGCGGCATATACCAGGAGCTGTAAATTCATACATAAAGTAGGTGTGTGGGGGAAAAATACACACAAAAATACTACTGCAAACTTTGAAAAAATGCTGGTGGTAAAATGTGTGCATGCAAAGAGTTAAAATACCAGCATTTAAAATACCCTGTGGTGTCTAGTTTTCAAAAATATATGGTTTTGTTGGGCACACTGAAATGGCCCGGCTCCAAGATGTACCAAATAGGGCATGGGCAGTGGATCCCCAAATGCCAAAGTTCAACATTGAAAAATGCGCATGCCCCAAATGTGGCCCTTTTGCCCCCAAACAGCCAGGCAAAATCATTCATGTGAGGTATCGCTGTACTCAGGAGATGTTGCTGAACACATATTGGGGTGTTTTATGATAGTGACATATACCAGAACCTTTTAATTCATACCTGAAGTAAAATGTGCGTGGAAAACCAAATGCAAAAAAATGACTACCACAAAGTTTGAGAAAGACTGGTGGTAGATATGGTGCATGGAAAGAGTTAAAATACTAGCATTTGGAATACCCTGGGGTGTCTAGTTTTCAAAAATATATGTGTTTATTGGGCACACTGAAATGGCCCGGCTCAAAGATGTACCAAATAGGGCATGGGCAGTGGATCCCCAAATGCCAAAGTTCAACATTGAAAAATGCGCATGCCCCAAATGTGGCCCTTTTGCCCCCAAACAGCCAGGCAAAATCATTCATGTGAGGTATCACTGTACTCAGGAGATGTTGCTGAACACATATTGGGATGTTTTATGATAGTGACATATACGAGAACTTTTTAATTCATACCTGAAGTAAAATGTGTGTGACAAAACAAATGCAAAAAAATGACTACCACAAAGTTTGACAAAGACTGGTGGTAGATATGGTGCATGGAAAGAGTTAAAATACTAGCATTTGGAATACCCTGGGCTGTCTAGTTTTCAAAAATATATGACTTGATGGGGTAAATTGCATTGGCCGGGTTCAAAGATACCCGAAATGGCACATGGGGGGAAGAATTACCAGATTTGGAAAAATGGCTTTGAAATAGCAAAACGCTACCTGTACTTATTGCCCCATAATGGGTAGAAAAAAGCAAAAAAACATAAAAACATTGGGTATTTCTAAACTCAGGACAAATAGTAGAATCTATTTAGCAGGTTTTTTCATTACCTTTTATAGATGAGTAAAAGATTTTTCAACTAAAAGTTAGAAACAGTCATTTTTTTCTAAATTTTTCACCATATTTTATAATTTTTTTAATAGTAAATAATATGATACAATCAAAACAATGTCATCTAAAGAAAGCCCTTCTTGTCCTGAAAAAAACAATATCTAATGTGTGTGGGTTCAGTAAACGGGAAAGAAGAAAATTACAGCTAAACGCGAGCAGCGCAGAAATGTTAAAAAGGCCATTGTCACCAGGGGAACAAACAGTAAAATCAGCCTTTGTCACGAAGGGGTTAAGAAACGTATCTAATTTTGCAGGGAGATATATTTGTGTGAGAACTCTGTAAAATCCACCCAGAATTGTAACATTATATGATTATTATCACATTTCCAGGTCTAAGGCACCTTTTGCTAATCTAAAGAAAAAGCGTCTGATGGCATGACCACTGATTTGAAAGTGTCTGATAGCTTGACTCCAGTTGAAAATGCTATAGAGGAATTCTATGTAGACACACTGCTGCAGAATGAGAAACAAATATAGGACTGGATCCTTACACTGCAGGTACAAAATATAAAGATGCCATTTAAATTAGATACAGGAGCTCAATTAATGTGATATCAGAGTCTGTGTTTAATCTGTTGAAGCCAAGACCAGCACTACGGGAGACTAATATCAGAGTTACAGGATACTCTGGTGCAAATATACCTGTAAAAAAAAGACAAGAAAAGACCACTGGTGTAAGTGAATAAAAAATACTTTCCCTAATTAGGCAGCAGCACCCAAATAAGTGTTCCTCCAACACTTAATGATCTATACAATTCTTCCAAACGGGGAGCACATCCACATATGGGAAAAAGAGATTTTTGACAAAAAATAGTGTAACTCTGTATGTAAATGAGGCTTAGCAGTATTGCAGGTAAGTAATGCACTCACATTTCCAAGGACGTAAATGCGCTCATCATAAAATATTCTTTAATTCTTTGTAGCTAAACATTTGGCAGGTATTTAACCCGAAAGAGCGAGATTATACCTTTTTCTCCCACGTTCATCAATCATACAGTAGAATTGATTACTTTTTGGTCTTAGCACCAGCACTAGAAAAAACAAAAATTGGCCCAATTACCTGGTCGGACCATGCTCCAATCTTCTTAGAAATTCTAAATAACATGCATTATAAAATTAGACCAAAATGGAGGCTCAATGAAAATGTGTTAAAATCAGATAAAAATAAAGAATATCTGCTTAGAGATGCGAGAGAATTTATTGCATTGAATGATAATGGAGAAGTCTCTGATGTACTTCTTTGGAATTCTTTCAAATGTGTTATTAGGGAATCACTTAATAAACTAGGTGCAAACAAAGGAAGGAATAGTAAAAAACAAGAATCTTTACCAGAATTATATATAGAATTATCCAAACTTCAAAAAATTCATAAGAGTAAACCTGAGAAGCAAATTGAAATACAGATCAATCAAATTAAAGAGAAAATTAAATCTAAAGTGTCTGAAAATATTGACAAATCCCTACTATACCTGCGCCAAAAATTGTATTACTGGAATAACAGGGCAGGGAAACTTCTTACAAATAGAGTTAAAAATAAAAGGAAAACAGAAGTACTAAAAAACATCTTAGTAGGGGATAAAAAATTGATTTCACCTAATAGTATAGCCACGGCTTTCGGACAATATTATAAATCTTTATATAATCTGCCTAAATTAAACTCCTCTAAACAGATGATCTCAAAATTTTTATCCAAACTTGCTCTACCTAAAATATCATCAGGAAAGCTGGATAAATTGAACTTAACCTATAACACTTAGCGAAATATCAAAGGGAATCTCAAAACTCAAAAGGGGCAAAGCACCAGGCCCAGATGGGTATACAGCTACATTTTATCAGACCTTAGAGGAAATTATAGCCCCAATCCTACTAAGGGTCTACTCGGAACTTCCAACTCTTGACAAACTACCAGATGAATTCCTCCAGATGAATTCCACAATATCGCCAATTTTAAAACCCGGGAAAGATTCAACTAGAATACAGAATTATAGACCAATCTCTCTGATCAACTTAGATGTTAAACTTTTCTAAAAAATTCACAAAAGTATTCACTGTGTGACTATAGTAGAATTACACTAGAATAGACTACTATTAGAATTACATACATTTCTTATGGTATATGGTTCCGATGAAATTGTATAAAATAGACAAATCCAATACGCCACTATGTTGGAGATGTAGAAAGGAATTAGGAAAACTTCTACACATATGGTGGGAATGTGAGAGACTATCAAATCTAAAATATAAACTCAATTGCTTGACAAACTCTCTACTCTCAATGGATAACATGCTATCCCCACAGACCTTTCTTCAACAACGAGCCACGAAATCTGTTTATACATATCTGCTCAGCAGCTAGATTATGTATTGCAAGGAACACTGTTACAAGAAAAAAACTGAAGAAATAGAGTGGCAGGAAGTATTAAATCAAATACAATTCCAATTCGATATGGAAAAGGAATTTTACTATAGGGAAGGAAAGGGAGACCTCTTTAGAAAAATCTGGACTATTTGGGACCAAAAATGTTGTTGAATATTGTCCATACTTGTCTATATACAATAAGAACGGCAGCTTAATCGAACTGTTTAAAGTAGAACACACCTGAGTGTGAAGTGTGAATGATGTCAATGTAATATATAAATTTCTTTTCTACTTTCTTTTTTTGTACTCTCTCTTTTTTTCTCTCTTACTCTCTACTCTTTTTCTCTTTCCTGTTACTCTTCTCCATTGTAACTTATATTCACGGACACTGTTACAAGAAAAATTATTAGTATTATATAAACTACATAGATGTGTCTGTGCTTAATACATTTGTATACGTTTATATATATTGTAATTGAAAACGTAAATAATTTTTTTTAATAAATTATCTGATAATAGTAGATAAGAAAAATGGAAAATTATGTATTTGACTGGATCCTCGCGATTTAAATAAAGCAATAAAAAGAGAACATTTTAAGTTACCTACTCGCGAAGAGATCATGTCACAATTTGCGAATGCTAAATATTTCAGTAAATTAGATGATTCCTCTGGATTTTGGTAATTGAAGTTGGATGAAGATAGTTCAAAGTTGTGTACATTCAACTCACCATATGCCAGATACAGATTTCTGAGATTACCATTTGGTATTGCATCTGCCCCAGAAGTATATCACAAAACTATTCACATGCTGTATGAGCATATTGAAGGTGTGGACACATCCCTGGATGATATTATCATAATGGGTACTACTAAGGAAGAACATGATTCTCATCTCAGGAAAGTTCTAGAAGCTACTCGACAAGCCAACTTGAAGCTAAACAAAGAAAAAAAGCCAATTAGGACTTGTTTACATGTAACAACACAGATTTTGTCATTATCACTGATTACCATTCCTTGTATCCAGAAGTATGTGGATTGAGATCAACATCGGCTGAGAATGTGATTCGATGCATAAAGTCAGTCTTTGCTAGACATGGAATACCTCAAGAAGTGTTTACTGACAATAGCCCACAATTTGCCAATGCCCAACTCACACAGTTTGCCAAAGAATGGGAATTTGTACATACTCCATCAAGCCCATATTTTCCACAGTCCAATGGACTGATTGAAAAATCTGTTGGAATTGTCAAACGACTAATGCAGAAAGCTGAAGAGAGCAAAAGTGATTTTTACAAAGCGTTGCTTGCATATCACAGTACGCCGCTTGCATGTGGTTACTCGCCTGCACAACTTCTTATGGGAAGATGCTTGCGTACTAATCTGCCTATGAAGGATGATCTGCTTGCAACAAGGACCGATGCACAGGTAAAGCAGCTTAAAGAGAATGAGAAGGAGAAACAGAAAGTCTATTTCGACTCAAGAGTTAAATCTTTATCTAAGCTGCATAAGGGACAATACATAGACACAGAAAGGTTACATTGATGAACAAGTAGATCTTACACGATTCGGAGAGAGGAGGAAGAAATAGAAGAGACATTCTAAAGGAACCAGAGCAGAAATGTTCCAACACTGAATAGGATGGAGTACTATATTGCAACATGGAGACTGAATCAGAGACTGTTCAGGTTGTTAGACGGTCTACTCGTTGAAGGAAGAGTCCTGAAAGACTGACAAAGTCATGTTAGTATATCTATATATAGCAAGTGAGACAGTATGCAAGTACTTGTTAGATAAATGTTTGGTTATAGCATGTTTTTCTTTAGCATGTCATTTTCTTAAGAGAGGAAGTTATAGTGATATGTGCAAATTAAAGGACTGTGTTGCTTTAATAGGCAGGGGATTCCCTGAGTAAGAGGGGTTTATGTGAGCACATGCTGCGTAGTTAGTTGCGTAAGGACTCTACAAGTGATGATGTTACTGATTAAACAAAAGCTGTTCATCTGAAGTGAGTGTCAGCATTAATTATTCTGCAATGGAGGAAGCAGTTTTTCAATGATGACATGTCGTCGTACAGCGATGCATCTGGGTCAGTGGACTTTGGTTATTTATTTCTAGGGGTGTGGTTTACTGGAAATAAGAAGTGTTTCTGAAATCGGGACAAATACCTAAATACATTTTTTATTTTTTTTATTTCATTTGCACTGGCTATTGTCACCAGCAGCAGCCACAGAAGAGAGGGAGAGCCCCCTTCGTCAGCCAGCTACCACTCCCTCCACCACAGAAGAGAGGAAGACCTTCATCTGCCTCCATGCACCCTCTGGTGGTGAATCTACTACAGGTGCCTACACTTATAGCTTACGGTCATGCAACACACAAGATGGCTGCCATAATCCACCAAGCGGAAAGTCACATCAGACTTTTTCATATTTTGGTGCAAAAAAACTCTAATTGATGCCTAGTCACTTCCCACCCTTTATAAACTCTCACTCGGCTTCATAGTGCCTACTCCTCAGTGCGCGTTCTGTTACAGTCTCCAGTTCTGACCTCGGCTTGACTTTGAACTTGATCCAGTCTGCCCATTGTAGTCCTACCTGCATCAGTGTTTCCAACCTCGATGTGCGTGACAACTAAACCGTGAAATTTTTTTATTATTTTGTTGCCACATTTAGATTTTTTATATAATAAATAATGGATCGTTTATATAATACTATACTATCCAAAGAAAGCCCTGCTTTTCCTAAAAAAAAACCAAATATATAATGTGTGGGTAGTCAGTGGGAAATCAGTTTAATAAAGACACAGCAAAAACACAATAACTGCTCTGGTCCTGTAAAATAGCCCTGGTCCTGAAGGCATTAAAACTCCTCTATTTATTGCACATGAAGTAGTTACAAACAGCATACAAAGAAACAGGCCCAGACTGGCAGTCTGGCACAATGGGCAAATATACGGATGGAGCAGCTGAATATGCTCAGTTGTGTACAGAGCCGGCCTTAGGTGTTCTGGCGCCCTGTGCGGACTACTCCTCTGGCGCCCCCCCCCCATCCCAAAAAAAGAATAAAAACTTGTAACAAAACTCCCCTTTCTCACTATCTATCCCCCTGTATCACTATCTACCACCTCTGCCCCTTCTCACTGCCCCCCTCTTCTCACTGATCCCCCTCTGCCCCTTCCCCTTACTTACCTTGTTGAGTCCTGCAGTGGGAGCGGGAGGCGTCCGTCTTCCCGTGGTGCACGCTTCACAGCTGAGCGCCCGAACAGCAATCACATTCCTATCATGCCCAGGCATATCCAGATTCCAGGATGTACTCGCAGACTTGGCATGATAGGAGTATGATTGCCCTATCTACCCCTTCTCACTCCCTTCTGCCCTATCTACCCCTTCTCCCTCACTTCTCCCCTATCCACCCCTTCTCACTCTACCCCCTTTCCCCTGTCTCACTCCCTTCTCCCTATTTACCCCCTCCTAACTATCTACCCTCTCCCTCTTTGAAGTTCACTTACCTTTCAGGAGTCCTGCGGTGGGGGTGCAAGGCCTCTGCCTCCCAGCTCTGTATGGA
>VKOC01000005.1:10301336-10332411 GCA_009364415.1 Spea multiplicata
CCGCGCAGAAGGGGGAGAACCCCCGCTTCTGCACAGCAGACGCGGCCGCCGCGGAGAAGGGGGAGACCCCCCGCTTCTGCTCAGCGGAGGCAGCCGCTGCAGCTTGAGGGAGGACTTACCTCATCCACGTCGCGTTCCCAGCAGCTTCAGCCGGAGCACAGGTCAGGCTCTGGTGGAGACGCGTCCTCTCTCTCGTTCTTCTTCACGCCACCTAGTGGCGCCCGCGGAAACTACATCAACTTATATGGGAAGACTACGTAATCGCCAACCACAAGATGGCCGCGCAGGAAGTGACGTAACGGCACTTTGAATATTTGGCGGGAAATCTCCAATTAGTGCCTAACTTCCTGTGCCTATTTAAGAGACTTCAGAACTCAGAGACTTTGCCTTCTGATGGTCGTGCCTATCTCGGTAGTGCCTTCCCAGTACGCGTTATTTCCTGTTTGTTCCTGTTATTGACCTCGGCTTGTTCCTTGACTATCCTGATCTCCGGTATCCTGACCTCGGCTTGCTCCTCGATTATCCTGCTCTCCGGTATCCTGACCTCGGCTCTCTGGACCATCCTTTGCCAGTCCTACCTGACTATGGTGTCTCCTTTGTACGCTGTGCCGTGACACAAGTGTCCAAATTGTCCAAATTAAGAATGTGATATTCTAAGATAACATATTAGAAAACATACATATAACTAATATGCACCTGTTAAACATCATGTAATGCAAAAACTAGAACTGTTTTAAAAAAATGAAAGCAGTAAAATATTTTTGAAAACTCATTTTCAATCTGATACTAATAGAAAAAAAACTATGGAGGTTCCCCTTTAAGAAGCTCCATTTCCATGGCAACAACATATACGTACTTGCTTGACAATTTAGTGTTTCTGACAAAAACTATGAATGAGACAGAATCTTACATCATGAAATAAATATTTTAGGTTATCCAACAGAAATTATATTTCTTATGCTACATTAGTTTTTTTGCCTTTAAAGTTAACAATATTTTTATACATTTTAAACTACCGGTAATTTAGAAATGGAATCAATGAGTTTTTAAAATACATTTTAGATCAGGAACTGTGTAGCTCCAGAATGCGTTACCGGCAGGTCTCCGTATGGAGTTTACAGATGATAAATAATATCTCACTAACCTACATTACAATATTAAGTGTGTATTGGATGTGTAATCATAAAAAAATGTAATATTATTATGATGACTAATTCTTCAAGCTTTAGTATGAAAGCCCACCCAATGATGACAACTGCAGAGGGTTTAATTTCTTCCTACAATATAATAAAATAAATTAATGAAGAATATGTATCTCAGCCCTCAACTACACTTTGATGAGGGCTGTTAGATCATTAACTAAGCAGTTGCTTAATCTATTTAATGTTTAGCTCTTCCACTCTTTAGTATCATTGGGTTCTTGATGCAAGTCTATTTAATTATGTACTAACTCACCTACTGACTGAATCACCTTAGTAAACCTTAGTAAAGTCTTTTAACATTCGTCAGTTCAGGACATGGAAAGTAAACTGAAACTTGAACTAATGTAGAGGTTCTGAGACAATCAGCATACCTTGATAGTATCAATTATCAATGTTTACGCACCCTATTGGTTAATTAGACAACTGTATAGAATTTAACAACGGTTTAAACAAATATTAACTAAATTTTCTGTCCAAAATGATTTTTTTTAAATGTTACATTTACATATTTCCGTTGCAGTTTATTCAAACATGACTGAATTAAGAAACTATGGTTTTCTTACCACCTACCCAAATTTGTAAACATTCCTGCCAGGTCCACTGTCTGGGACGCCAGAATCATGGGGATGCCAGGCAGTAGGATATTCTTCCTAGGAAGATAAGACTGAAGTGGTAATAGCCCTTGGGTCGCTTTACTAGGGGCAGATCATGTTATTCGAGTCAACTTCCCAATGCTCCCCTTCATCTTCTGATGCCCATCCCCTCTACATACACATAAACCTCACCAATCAGTATAATTATGCTTCTAATGCTTTCTAATGAGTGTAACAATTTTTTTAACATACAGGATCCATCCCGGGTGCCAAATATTCTACCGGGACTGATGTTATAGCCTAAATCAACGAGAATCTCTAAAATATTTTTACTGCCTTTTTGACACAATTAAAATTAAATTTGAAAATGATGTTGATATTGGATGGGCAGAGGTTTGATATTAGACAAGCATTGGATGCCGTGCTGTGATTATAAGAAGCGCCCGCTAATCATCTACACATAACTAAGCAATTAGCGATTGTTTTTCAGTATACATTTAGCATGAAAAATGCATTTTCAGTAAAAGTCTAGTCTGTAGATGGCTGATTGAATGAAGTCACAACAAAGCAAGAGATCAGTGCACACCCAGCAAATACTATATAATTCTGATGCATAAATATTGGGCATTCCGTCACACTATATGGCTTAGCCCGCTTCTACGTCAAAGTATCCCAACTACTATCCCAATTAGGGTATTTTGGCGTAGGCTACGCAATATAAGGCCACAAAGCATGCCGAATCCCCACTATTTATGCCTCCGATTGGTGCTTTTAAATAGTTTTTGCTGGTTGTGTGCTCATCTTTTGCTTTGTTGTGTGTACATGTTGGTTAATTTAGCAGCCCCCCAGAATCTGAATGTGTAGGCTTTTTAGAGAGTGCTTTCTTTTCTTTATTTATTGAATGAAGCCCAATGTGTTTATGTAGAAAGCAACTTTGCTTTATTGAAACAAAATACATTAAAAGCTGAATTTATATGTATCTACATAGATATGAGAGGACCCCAAAAATATTTCAATATGCTTTTTATCACAATGTACACTTTTCATCAATCTAGAGCTATCCCCTTTTATATATTCTAGGACGGACGTGGACCAGGCATAGCCAGGGCATCTCTTTCCTTAAATTTTAAGTGGTACCCCAGTGAAGTCATAAAAACGAACAGTTATTTCATGTAGAGAAATGGAACACACGTTCAGGGCTATATCAGCTGAAAATAATATATATGAGGTCTTAGAGCAAGTAAAAAAAAAAAAAACACAGCCAAACATGAATGCTTCTGATTAACTATAAAATCCCACGTCTTTATGAATACGATCCCTATAGCTTGCCTATCCTGTGCACCCTTGGACACGATGGTGTCTGCTGCGGGAGCTCCCTTTGATATGAATTGGATAAACCATCGTGCAATGCCAGCCTTGCATAGGATAATCATGCGTGTTTAATGTCTGCATCAGCTGTGCCAAGAGAGGCCGGATTTTGCTGTCTTCAGCTCGGTGAAAGTTGGCAGCATCCCATCTTCAGTAAACAACGGGCTGATTCGAGTTTTAGCCGTGGTGATAGCTGCTTAACTTTTTCATGCTTCAAAATGGCCTGGCTGTAGAAAAGCCTGTCAGAGACATTGATAAGTTCTGACTACACGTTAAAGATTGGCCGTGAAAATGTGGATTGGCAATTGACAGGAAAAAATGGCACAAATCTTGATAAATGCCGCCAGATTGAACAGCAATGCTATATTTTTGATCCAGCAATTTTCTTTGAGCATTGAAAATATTGCATTAGCTATTTATGGGAAGGAGAGGCTTGTGACGCATGCATTGCCACATAATAGGTGCAATATAAAAATATGTGACAAATAAGTGATAGGGACACCTCCTCTAAAAAGTGCAGCAAACACAATAGTATACTTTACAACCACTCAAAATGACAAACAAAAAGTAAACAACAGACGTGTTGCACAGAAAATATAAGAAAAAATAAATAAATAATAAAAAGAAATACAAAACTGAAAAAATATACTTTTTACCATAGAATTTTTGTTTAGTGAGGACAAAGTACAGGGAAGGGTCCATTCATGCTTCCAGTGTTCTTACCAGTGCTATCAACAAAAACCCCACACCAGCACACCCATGTGACACATGCCTAGTCTGGACCTTCTCCAGGGGCCCTGAAAGCACGTCAGGCTTCCTGCACCCTTGCCTTGAGGTCAGAGTATCACGTTTTACCCCTTTCACAGGTACTCACTTGAGAGTTGTGGTTTCTGTCAGACTTTGTCAGACAACCACGGATGTGCAACTGAAGTAACACGCTGCAAGCAAGGAGTGGTATTCAATACCTGTTTTCTGTAGGGCTCCTTGGAAGGGCAATTCTGGTAGGGGAACCTTCGAGTTCATCCTATGCTTGTAAGTGGTTAAATAGTGTTCACATGGTGCGAAACACACCACAGCAGAACAAAAAACAACAGCTTAACACTTAATCGTGCAAAAACCATAAGCGTGGTGTATTCTGCCCCATGTGAACCATTAAAATGCTTGCAAGCATTGGATCGACCTTTAGGACTCCGTAGTTTTGTTTCCTTTTTTGTTGTTCTTGCTGATTGGTGCAGGTGTGTCAGGTGTGTCGCTCCCACTGCCTGCACGTCAAGACCGCCGAGAAGTCTCCAAAGCTGGTTTCCTCAAATATGATAACCATTGAAGATCATGTGTAAAGACTGTCCCAAGAAACCTAAGCCAAGAAGAAGGCATATATGCTGTAAAGTAGATTTATTAAGCAATGCAACTTTGGTGATTTCAGTTTGTTAAAACGTTGTATAAAACTACCAGTTAAGAACTTTGGAGAAAGAGTTTGAAGCTTTAAGGTGATGCTGTCAACTGCAGGGAAGCCTGAAAATTGTTTATTTAATCTATCAGAATATTGAGTGAAACATACCAACCTAGGAAGCCTGGCCCTGGGGAATTTAGGTGATCTGTTTGCTCCTTGTCAATACTGAATGAAGAATGAAGTTTGGATACAAACTGGGGATGTGAAGGTTTAAGAATTGGGAGGTCGCCAATGGTCTTTGAGACACAGTACCTGATCGCAGATCTAGCCCCTGCACACAGAATAGCGATAGTATAAATAGGCAGACTAGATGGGCCAAATGGTTCTTATCTATTGTCAGATTCTATGTTTCTATAGAATTTTTTACCTTGGGGAAAGATTCACTTAACAGAAGAATACAACCCCAATACTATCTTTTTTGTCTTTTGTGCTAGTTTCATCAAAGCTGCCACTAGCTGTCACAAAAAGCAAAAGCTGTTCCGATGACGGCACAACTTATATTATGAAGCAAAAATATTCCAAGCTATTTATTTAAAATAGCTGACAGCTCACCCTAGAACTTTATACCAGCTTTTCCTTGCACCAAGGTAAAGCGGAACATCCAGATTTCAGGCACCATAAAAAAACCATATATATATAAGAATTCAAACTTTTCTTAAGGAAGCCTATCAGTTAAATAAACTTAGTCGCGTTCAGAAGTTCAGTGTGCAGGATAATATAATATCTTCAGAATGTTGGCTTCACAAAGTTTGGAATTGTATCATAAACAATGTGACTTTTTCGAGCACAATTCGAATAGTAAACAAACCTTTAAGGAATTAGAGGCTGTCCTCTTTCACAGCAGATTAGCGGCACCCAACTGGCACACTGCCCGCTTCCCAAGCTTTAAACAAAAATGGCATTACTGAATATTTCCCATTACCGTGAGCTTGTTTCATTTTCTTTAGTTTATTTATTTGCCTTTTATCTGGTATAAACAATTTCATTTAGAATACTTTAAACTTAAGAACCTGAATAATATGTGTAAATTAAACTCTTGTATATGTTTCTTAGGAAGCGGTGGCAGTTTTGGTTTTGAATAATAGACCCGGTGTAATAATATACACTACAACAAAGCAAGCAATCTGCCGTCTTTTCAATGTGTTTTTTTTTTCCTGTTCTCTGAGTGATAGAGTGAAAGCAGCAGTAACAGCTGCCGGCCAAAGCTCTGCACTCCTGTCCTCAAAGCCAGGGTCCTGCTGAGAGTCTGTGAAGCAGCATTTGAAGCCTGCCAGACGGAAGGTGGGGCCTCGCCAGCTTCGCTCTGTGAAAGGGAGTCACTGCGCTGCTTTGTGTGCCGAGCAGGAGATCACTTGGGTTCACGGGGGGGGGGACTGCAACACAGGGGATCACAGGCATAGGGCTATACCGGGCTGCCAGCAGAGGGAAGAGCGGAACCAGCCGGATACCCGGCACTCTGCCCTCAGGACAGGCCTCTGCATGTTACACGCAATAAAAGCAGTGGGCACTACCAGGTGTATCCTTGCCAGCTCATTTATACATAAGATGTTGTGCTGTCACTGTGCGCCTAGATCTGATCTTTATGGACACTCATGCCATGTTTTCAATGTCTAAAAACTCAGTAAAGTCGGAACTTTATTGGACTCGCAACGAAATAATCCCACAATAGGAAAATTAGTGGCGAAGGATAATGTGCCCTCTGTCTTCAGTGTTCCACTCTAAGTGCTCCATTTTAGTTGTGCATCTTGATTTTGTTTTATTTTTATTTTTTCTCATGCCGGGCTAAGTTCCACTCCAAATGAGCTTTGGCGGGTTTTCCGTAATGAAAATTCACACTATGAGATTAGCACAACATTTAGGATAGGAACACCAGAAAACAAGCACAGCGTGTACTGAGGTTTAAATAACAATAGAGAAGGGCCTTGGTGATTTCATGAATAAAGTACTTGTTGCATGTGTACAACTCTTTTGCAGGTGTGAATGTGTAGTGCAGAGCTGCCAAGTGTCCGGATTTGATTTGGACAGTCACAAAAGAAGCACATGTCTCCAAAACAGCAGCTATGCGACAACACTCAATGAGGGGCACCGCCACCATGTAGAAAAACAACAGGTAGAGCCCACCAGAGGATTTAAATAGCACAAGCTGATTCAAGGAGGTGTTTGGAGTTTTTCTAAATGTCGACAGCTATACCTTGTCTACAGGCAATTATTTCACAGTGGTATCTGTGTCAGGATATAAAGGATTTCATGTGATCAAAATGGGACATTAATATGAACTAGGTCTAACTAAAGCACTGTATGTGAGAGTTGGCAGCAGAGTGCACATTAGCATATGATGTCATATTTCAGCATCCTTTCTATCTTAAAGGCCAACCTCACAAAGTACAAATGTGCTTTAAAATCTTGTTATGTATGCATTTGTTTCATTGGCTTGTTGTGGTTTGTATTGGGGTAACAGTCACCTTCTTACAAGAGACGGAGCAGGTAAAGGTACAGTTAGACTTCCGCCTTACAGAACGATTGGGTGTTTAGTACCCTGGGTGTGGGCCAAGAATGTGTGAAATTGTAGCGGATATGTATTTTAAGTGTTTACATTGTTTATAATTTGTAGTGTTACAAAGCTAGATAAAAGTCCATCCTAATTTGGTGTCAGTTTGTTTATTTTGGTCAAATAGTCATTTACATTGGCAACATTACCTTGTTCCACTACATGACTCAACCTCAAACAATCTATCTAATCCCAATGGCCACATCAGTACATCCAGTTTAAACTTCTACCGAGTGTACTCATTTACTCTTTTCATGTCATACCTCAGAGGCCAAGAAACATGCAAATGTGGCTCATATGTGTCCACCATAAAAGGCCACACAACACTAAAGCCAAACCCAGCTGTTCCACCCAGAGGCAGCTATGTCATATAGAGCAAATGATGTCTATAACAAGTTAGGCTTTATTTTTGTATAAATGGAGCACATACTCCCCATTTTCACAGATCCCCATCTAACTAGTGAGCATGGGTGTTTTTGGTAGGGTAATTACCCAGTATGTGGTCTTGTACATGTACAAGTTGTCATGGACTCCAAACCTAAATATTTTGTTGGCTTTCGTTCTAACTCACTCAACACAACAGAAGTTACGGTATTACGCAATGGTGAACGATTGCATTTCTTCTCTCCAAAGTCACCAAATGTTTATTTAGTATTTCATAAATATGCCCCCATGCTGTCAATGGGCCATTCTCATTGGGTTAAGTCACATTCAAGCCAAACAACATTATTAATATTTTATTTAAAGAGAAAGATGGATGTAGATTAATAATTTGATGATTACCTGAAGGGGGGGTGTTTGTGGGTCACACTCTTTTATATGGCTCCACATGTAGCCTTGAGTCTCATAAGCACTATTCAATCACAAATAAAGTATTGCAATTTTTTAATGCCGAGGAATGTGATAATGCATAGTTACACAGTATGTCTGCTTAGGGTTGTTTTATAAGGTTGGTCATCTGTATAACTGTTTTTTGTGGAAAACTTAAGAGATAGATTCCAACAGTTGTGGTAGTCAGAATAAATCCAAACCTACTAAGGTGTTCATTCACATTACACAGTGGGTAATTATGATGACCAGCATAATCAATGCAAAGAAAGTCTGTTTTAATGTAAAAAAGAAAACAATCACAAGTTGGGAGCTCAAATTTAGTTTTGATTGCTGAAGAATTTGTTAATACTAATCAATTTTAGAAGTCATATGGTTCATTACAGTTTATTTGACTAGAAATGAGATTTTACTGATTTTCTCATAATTAGCTGACTGGTGCCACAATGTCTGAGCTAAACCAAAATATAGGTCAAGTGTGTCCTTGGATTGTTCTATTTTTCCCACATATCTCTCTTTGCCTTATTACAAAATGAAATGGTCTTATATATGACCACAAAGTATATCTGAGGCCCCTTTGTGATTCTTTGTGCAAATATGCTCACTTGTGGTAGTATAATGTACAATTAAATACACACAACAATTTGTCAGATTAGGAAGATCAACACCAATGTAGCGTAGGTGATGATGGACAGTGTTGCATTATTTCTGGATCCAGGGACCGTCACTAGTAATTGATTGTTTCTGTGGCTTACCACTGCTTATTTGTTGCAGAGAACTTTCTGGTGATTCAGAAGAAACACATGTCATACCATGCCATTAGTGAAATGGTAACCAATGTTTGCTCTTTAAAAACAAACGGACAATTTCATATTATGTAGAGCTGAAGATCACAATGGAAAACACCATAGAGGAAGTAGCTCAATTTACCAATGACAGTAGAGCATCTTGTTTCGAATTCAGGAAACAAGAGTGCAAAAATGGTTTAGCTGCTAAACCATTCCACTAAGAACCGTCAGATAAGTTAGTTACACATGAACAACGCGTAAGAAAAAATATTTTAGAAAAAAAATCCAATAACCTTTTAATACCTTTTCAATGTATTGCTCAGCTCTTCACCTGGTGCATATATTGTATGGAATGGAACAATTTTGTTATATAATATATATTATGGTATAAACATGATATGAAACGTTATTCTCAGCGATTGCCTAAAATATCTCCACAAGTTGTGTTCCCTTTTAATTGTTTTTCTGATGAGGACCCTGCAGCAGGTAGTTGTTCATGAAGACAGGAACACTGCAGGAAATGAGCCGGAAACAGGAAGATTAATAACTAGCTCACTGGAATAGTCAGGAAGCAAGCCAAGGGCAGGAAATAGAATGTGGATGAGAAGGGTTATACAACAGGAAGCTAAAGTGTTGTACGGTACCGGCATCTGTAGGCTATTATGTTAACATTAATTGAATTGTGGTTTGAGTGTAAGTCAGCCATTTACCACTGTAAAGCGACCTTGTTGGTGTGATTTGCTGTTTCATGGTGAATTATTTAAAATGATGTGATTTTTGATAAACACTTTAGCAGAACTGGTTTTATGATAACTGTGATGATTGGGGGGCAAAAATTATGATTGTAGCACCGGATGTCAGTAACACATTCAATGTAATGCTGCGTATCGGACTACCTACCGTATCTCACAAAAGTGAGTACACCAATCATAAAATATTTTATTATATCTTTTCATGTGACAACACTAAAGAAATGACACTATGCTACAATGTAAAGTAGTGGGTGTACAGTCTGTATAACGGTGTAAATTTGCTGTCCCCTCAAAATAACTCAACACACAGCCATTAATGTCTAAACCTTGGCAACAAAGGAACAGAAATCAGTAGGCTTGCTGTCAGGAGTTAAAGGGCCATAAGGGCAACCATCAATTAGTTGATGCAAGAGGAGGCCCCTTCAGGCGACCAGTCGCTCGCACAGACCTTCCACATCTGACGGTGGAACTTGGCCTGGGGAGACCCCCGCTCCAAGAGTTAAAGGTCCGTACGAGTGACTCTATTGGTCATTCGTACAGACCTTTGACTATTGGAGCGGGTCTCCCCCGGCCGAGTTTCGGTACCAGGATTTTAAAAGTATGTACGAGCAACTCTATTGGTCGCCAGTAGGGGGCTCGTCTTCCATCAACCAATGAAGTGCAGGTGCTTCAGACCTGATGAAGAGAGGTCTGTCTTTTAAATATTATGTTTACATCGTATCTACTGGACTAATACGGCTAAACCCATTTACGTTTTATATACATATCTATATATACTATATAGAGAGATGTTTGGGGTAGAGGTGACTACTTTAGTATCTATCATGCAAAACCAAAATAAATGTTGGTTAATTTTCTTACAAGGGTACCAACAGCACAGATAATTATTCTGCATAGTGTTTTCAGAGCTAAGTGGAAAAGCCCTTTATCATATACCGTGTCTTTTCAAATAAATATTTATCTTCTCGTTGGTTAGTGGAGTAATTTGCTCTTAAGAAGTGATTGTTACAAGTGTTTTCTCTGATTTTTCATTCAGATGAGAAGGATTTCATATGTCAAGTACTCTTTAACAAATCTCTCAAGAGGGTATAATCACTGTGGCATATAGAATTGTATAACAACACAGATTTGAAAAGGGTCACAATTAGAAAGTCCGGACTTACTACACTGTAATTTGTGTATATTAATAATTTTATTTATTGGGTTTATTTAATTTTTTTTAGAACTACAAGCCATTAATGTTTGTTGATATTAGAGTATTTCTACTCAAATCTTTCCTTTTTCTCATGTATTTTGTTGGTTGGTTATTTTGTTTAATTCATTTATTTCATTTAATGAATTACAACTCTTACAATCAACAAGCAGAATGAACTATTAATTATCCACAATCGGACTAATGCTTTAGCTGATTGTGGATAATGGCTCTGTCAGTCTAACAGCAGTTAGATTTTTTTTATTTGGTAAATTTTCTATGCACTCCAGTACAATATCTCTTTACCTAAAAGCAAAATAATTGGGTGATGAGTAAACATTCTATAACATGACTGATAGACCGTAGTGTAAATGCATAGTCCAGTGTCCCATAGAGCACTACCAATGATGAGCACATATTAAGGTCCTTTGTAAGTACTTTTATATAATAAGTACTTTTTATATGCCGCTTACACTTACCAGCACATCACCCCCTCCATGATCAGAAACCCCCTGGAAATCTTGCATGAGCTTGATAAACATAAATCTAAAGGTGGCATTTATCATATGCATTAAAGTTCATTTGCCGGTTGGGTGTCCTTTAAATGTGCAACACAATTTAATTTTTTTTACTAGCATAGAGCTTTTCCATCTACTACATCATTCCTAGCAGTTAAACTTTCCCCAGAAATAACGCTTTAATCTAGTAAAATGTTGCCATTTACATTATTTGTTGTTGAGACCACTTAATTGTCATATGACACAAAAACAGGCATTGGTAGGTGGTTACCATAGGAACTAAAATGCATTTAATTGTTTCTGTGCTGTTTTTTATGAAATAATAAAATGACAGATCTGCTATGGTTTGGTGTGTAGCATGGTAGAGAGCACAATGAATGTGCTTTAAACATACTGATGTTTCCAAGCTTACACAGTGGTGCCCAGTGCAAGGACATTATGGGTCGTGTTGCATACAGTATATACAAACAAAACTATTGCTTTCATTGTGTTAATATTATTTATAATCCAATGTTTATGTGCTTTAGAACATTAGAAAACATGGATTATTTGATGATTAGCATAAGTATTAGCATAAGTATATTGTCGCAAACCCCCATTTTTTTTGGAGCCTCTGGTTTGGTTGCCATTACTACACACACAGGCTCCGGGAGTCTTCTTATCGGTCACTGTCAGTGTAGCAGAGCCCTTTCCATTTAGATCATCAAGGATCTCAGATGTTATACATACTTTGTTCATCTGTCTGCTTGCCTCCATGCGTATTACCTTGTACCTTCAGATCTATAAAGCTTATGTTGTTTTTCTGCAAACAGAAAAGGTGGGTGTGGCTTTATTGCTAACTCATCTCCTTACCAAACATAACACTTCTATCCAAAGTCGGCCCTCCAGCTGCTGCAGGACTATATCTCCCATACTCCTCAGCCAGCCCCTTAGCTGAAGGAGCATTATGGGAGATGTAGTCCTGCAGCAGCTGGAGGGCCGACTTTGGAGATCCCTGTTCTACAGCAACCACTCTACCTCTTTGGGCCCCCTGACTTCATCAAGTAACATGTCATCCACTTCCCAAAGTGACAACTTTCCCCCCAAACAGCTTATCAATGCCACATTTGCCCCCAAACTACTTACCAGTGCCTTTTCCCCAACCAATATACCAATGCCATCTGGTTTGTTCCCAAATAGGTTGTCAGTGACATATTTGTCCCCTGTCAGCAGCATTACATTTAATGTGTTACTGACATCCCGTGCTACCACTTTAAAGAAGGGCAGAGGCTTAGCTAGCTCCAAGAATAGAACATTGCCCCCACTATATTTTTACAGAGGTTATTTTGCGGAAAGTAGATATTAAATAAACATTTTTTTCCAAACCCAGTGATTTATTCACATTTTGTTTAGGCATCTTCTATCTATATAAATACAAGCAGTGTTGTTGTTCTGTGTCTGTAACCCTGACATCTCAGCCCCACAGACACATGGCAACAATTGGGGTAGCAATAAATTGCAGACCTGGATCTCCCTGTTTGCTTCCTCAGCATGGGCTTTCCCAGCCATCCCCCTGTCTGAGCGTTCTATATGCTCTGTACAGCCCAGGCCCCATAAACATATGTACAGAAGCCCAAGGCTCCGCGGCTGTCCCAACATGAAGCCCTTTTTCCTTGGTTCTCCAGTCACTGCAACTGATACACTAAGAGGAGGTGCTTCCACCTTTGAGGCAGGCAGGCAGCAGGAGCAAAAAACAGACATGGACCAACTCCACATAAACCTGATTGGACACTGATATGAAAGTGGGTCGGACCCCTACCATCAAGTTAATGATAGGCACATAATATAGCTGTTATATATTTAGCTTTTTGATAGATAGATAGATAGATAGATAGATAGATCTCACAATGGACGTCCATTTTGGGGTAAGAATCCAGAGATAAATATCTTAACTATGGATGAGTCCTGCCCATATTACTCTATACTAATATGCATTTTTTTAAGCACAAAGCGAAAAATTCAGAGAGAATATAAACAGAACTATATATGTATGCTTTCTCCAACACCTAAGTTATAGCGTGGCAGTCAGGTCACTCCTGTTGTGAAAATCATTTAAGCCGTGGACAGACACTCTTGTATTGACATTGAACCTTTGATAACCCAGCACTAGAACATTGAAAACAATATTAAGCAGCATTGTTCCATTAACAATATTCAATGAGTGGATATTGCAGAAGAAGGTTATGGAGCAATAAATTAAATTTAGCAGAGCTAAATGATTGTGTTTTGGATCACAATGTGTAGAGAGAAATAAAGAAAAAAATATATGAAACTAAATGTTCTAGCATTCTGATCACCTTACTGAATTTAGTTATTTCTCAAATATATATATGCTGTTAGGTGGAGAAACTAAAAAAAAAGAAGACATGACTGGATGGTCATCTCACAGGCTAAAAAGGGTAATTCAATTTCCGTCCTCTCTAAATCATTGAACTAACCTTGTGCCATTGTCTTATGATGCAATTTATTTATATCTGGTCAGTATGAGCTATGCACAAATAATGGGTCCCCATCCTCCTTTGCCAGCTGAGCTATATTTAAATTTCAATCTACAGGGAATAAAGATGAATATGGTAATTTGCCAGGAAACCCAGCTCTTTTCAATCCAAGTAGTAAAAATCTCCCTTTATATCCGCGACCCCCCCGAATATGCCTGTGTAGACAATGCCTACCGCTTAGTCTAGATTTCAGTCCTTATTGTGTCCCGCACAGCACATGAAAACAGCAGAATTCGTCATGGATCTAAAAGATTTATTATTGAGTGTAAGGGTGTGCGGTACATGTGAATGGAAATGAGGAGGCCTGTTAAATGAAATAGGGTGAAAAATGTGTCTTTCTTCACACATGTAGGTATTTTAGCTCTGTGAATTACCAGACAGACGGACAAAACAGAATACAGCACTTTTTTCTATACTCTTTTTCTACCATAAATGTGATTTTAGTTAAGTTGTTTACTTTAGTTGTTTATTATTATTATTATAATAAAATAAAATATTCAGCAGCACTGTACAATGGCTTAGATGAGTATGTACATATAAAAAAAGTAAATATAAATATTTTGGAAGAGAATTATTAATTCATTTTAATAAATATATTCTTGCATACCCAGCGATGACCCCAACAGGTAGGAGCAGGAGCATACAATATATTGGTTCATTAACATAGGATTTAAAAACAAAAAAAGACAAAAAAAATACATTTGATACAGTTTGAGTGGTATGCAATAATAAAAACTCTTCTGATGTTCAAATGGCACTACAAACTTTACACGATATGTACTTGGGGATAACTCGCTATGGTCATGGAAGGTGGTATTAGTCAGAGTGTTCAATGCATTCACAATTTGCTGATCACCTCGCAGCTTCCGTGAATCGCTGCAACATATGATGTCTGAGTTGCTGCACGTTTTAATGAATGTTGTTCAATGGGACTAACTGTAGTCGCAATATTGAGGGCCAAAATGGAAATGGAAATTCTCTTTGAACATGCAAGCACTCTTGGAAGACGTGGAGTGAAAGGACCAGAAGGCAAGTCAGTAAATTATTCATGCATATTCTGTGGGAATCTGGTCGAACAATTAGCTCCACTGTTCTAAGTTCTGCCCCTGATTCCCACAGTGAAGGTTGTCTCTATAAGATGTGATAAACATGTCTGTCAATAACATGTGAGTGAAAAGCAGTATCATTGTCAGTAACTATGGGGTCTGTTCCTAGAAAGCTTCCATTAAAGGTTGTAAAGATCTTGATGTTGAGTAAGACAGTGTCTTAAACGCTGTGCTGTATTATGTTTAATGAGGTTCTTAACTTATTGTATGGGGTCAGAACTATCCTGGATTTTTGAGATCCCCACTATACCACCCTACACACTCCCACCCTGTTACATTCAATTCTTTGATAATAAGGGGCTTTGAGGCTGCAATCTCCATTTCATTTGAGAGTTTCTGAGTATGATTTTATATCATATGATTTTAAATCAAATGTTAGTTACCCATTAATAGGACAAAAATATATGGCCATTATAATAGACGTTACCGAGCAGCATGCACATGCACAACATCAGAACTTTAGTTTACAACAACTGGGGTGATAAAGATTAGCCACAACTACCCCAGTCGATAATTCCTACGATGTTCCCCGGGAGGAGACCAGTTAAAGGGAAAGAGCAGACCAAACCACTCTGTCAGCAGAGGGGTGTACAGAATTAAATGAAAGCTTTTTTGTTGCTGATTGCCAGGTGTTTTTTCTATCTCTATGTCTAGTTAACCTCCCTACCCTGATGTTTCTACAGTGGACCTCTTTGAATTCTGGGGTTGGGCAATTACCCCTCTTGCCATCCCCTCCAGACACCTATGTCAAGGCCCATCTTTAAAGCAAGGTAAAGTGTCAGCTGCCTATGGCCCATACATCGTTCAGGAATTTCAAATATGTTTTACTTTCATTTTGATTACTTTACACTTACTTTTTTGAGGCGTGTAGGTGTTAGCATTTGTGAGTATATGGTGTTATCATATGTGAGTATATGGTGTTAGCATATGTGAGTATATGGTGTTAGCGGTTGTGTGCTGTTAGCAAATGGTGTTACTGCGTGTATGTTAGTGTATGGTGTTAGCATAGGTACTGTGTCAGCATATGTGTGTGTACATGGTGTTAGCATGATTGTATATCAGCATCTGGTGTTAGAGAGTCAGGGATAAGCGTAGGGCTAGTAGTGTAAGGGAGATGTGTGTATGTGTACGGTTTTATATTGAGTTACTGGGTGGTGCCAAAGTCATACTGCACCCAGGTTCCACTAACCCTAGGCTCACCCCTGGTGCAAGCAGCAATAGAATTCAGGAAATAAAGAGTCATCCATTATTTTACTGAAACGTTCATTCTGTTGCGGCTCTGATGTTAATTCCTGGTATGTATGGAATGAAACTAACCCGTAAAAATGTTCAGAGATTATGCTACATGTTCAGCTTAGTCTTCACACAAATTTTACTCTATAAAAAGTTTTCAGGAGCAAATCAGGGCTTGTTTATGTAAAGTATATAACCGACAGTTTACACTCTCATACTCAAAATAATAAAGCATATTTGTTGAGAATAGAATTATAGTAAAATCAATAGGCTGGCAGACACTTATCAGTGGCAGGAAAGTGCTCCCATTGAATTAAATGGGTGTTCTTTCCACGCATTTCTACAGAAAACGGAACAGACCCTGTCTGTAGCTGTCCCTATAAACTGGAGATGACTGGAGGTAAGTTTATCACATGCATGGAGGTATAATCGGCCGAACACATCTCCTGCACAGAAAATAGCTGTAGGGGGAGGGGACAAATGCATACGAGGGGATTCTGCACAAAGGTAAAGGTGCCACAGAGGTATCATATGAACTAATGTACGTATGATGGCTGGAGTGTGCCTTAAGTAAAAGAAAGCACAAAATTATAAATGTTATAGATCACTTTCACACTGCACTTTACTTATTCACTCACTGAGCATATAGATGTAACTGGGCCCACATTTTAAATTGTATTTGTTTTATGTTTTCTTTCATGTATTTAACGTAAAAGATAAAATTTCTAGATTCAGCTGATATCATTAAAGTGTGTGTATGTATTCATTACTTAACCAAACACTGGCACTTTGCATTGACTTACTTCATTGTTTGGGAACCGGAAACCCCATAAAGTACAGTATTTCTAACTGTATTAATTATGTAATTATTAGAAAAGCGGATGGACATGGCATTAACGTAAGATCTGTGTGAAAATAAATATATAAGGTGTTTTCATTTACCTTTAAAAACGTGTAGGAGTCTTCCCCCCCCATCCAACTTGTCTGGGTTTATTGGAATTTTATCTGTTTACATATCTGTTCCGTATATTTGTTTCCAGTTCCACTGATCACGCAACGCAGATTAGCGTTATTACCAACAATCATATGAAGGTAATATATACTTGAGAAACACCCTTACCCACCCCACCATAACAAGGTTGATTACATAAAAATGATGTGAGAATACATTGGTTTATTTCCACAATGCTTGATGGGTATGTGACAATTATCAAGGAACCCCAGCAGTTCCATATTGAAAATTTTCTTCCGTAGAAATAGTGATTCTGGAAGAAAACCGTATTGAATGTTTTGTTATTCTCTTGAATAATCCAAGCCAAAACAACTCAAGTATGTCATTCTCTGATGTGTTTATTTCTATTAAAGTGAGACAGATAATAAGTCAACTTTTGAGACCCAAGATGAAAATTCACCTTGTTCAATAAACAGACATGTTCAATAATCCCACTGATTTCAACAGGTTCTTAGCAGCAGACAGTTTCCACCCACTGAAATCAAAATATATACTGTCATATTGCCAATTACCGAGGGTGAACAGAATTGTGAATGATAACATTGCTTAGCAACACAGGCCTAATGAGGTGCCTATGATTTCCTTAGCAGGAGTTCTAAAACCAGAAATCATTACAAGATACAAGATAGAAATTGGTGGTAATGACAGAAAACACCAATACAGTAATTAGAGAAAAAAACAGTAGCAAGAAACAGGAAAGACCTGGTAACTTTTAGCCAAGGAGGAAAGCGCAGAAAAAATGCCTAGTAATAAGTCAACTCAAAAAGCATTTTGCACACAGAAATTCTAAGGTCAAAGCACAATGGCAGACCTACTTTGCCGAAACTAAAGCTCCATAGAAGAACTGTACCATAAAGACTCTTGACTTGAAAAGTTGTGTAAGTGATATCCTAGTTGTATGAGTCTTTACGGGCCTGCAAAAACAGAAATGTGTCCTTAATGCAGCGGTACATTTACGGGGTAGTTTCCTTAGGTCTAACCGTCGGCAGCTTCACAGCAGTCCTCCAGACCTACAACAGCAAGAAGCTCCTTCTTTGTGGTGAATTTCTTCCTGTAGAGTGTCAGCATGAGACATCAAGTTGAGAAGATGCTACAGAGGACTGCAAAGACCTTCACAGTGTAAATGGTTTGGTTTAAAGGGAGACCTTTGATCTCTCCAACCAGCTATTCAGACCTATGGCACACTTGGGAGAGAAATCATCCAATAACAACTCTGAATCCAGAATATGCCACTTTCTATAGGTGTCCTTCAAATCAGGGCAATCTAGGAGGCAATTGCCCTCTTTTTCCATTTACCAGCTGTCCCTTTAAAGAAAGAAATTTGACTGACAAAAATGTTAATTGTTTCTACCAACAGTGTTTTGAAAAGTGAAAGAACAGTGTGGCATAGTTTATATATATATTATATTATATTGTAATATTCTATTAATTTAGGCTTTTATTAAAATTTTATTTTACTCATTAATGGTGAAAAGTAAAAGTCACTTACATAATACAGGAGAAGAGGAATGATTAGGAAGGATATAGATATGCCCAATGTAGTGGTGGAGAAGGCAGAAGTTAAAGACGTGGGATGGAATGAGAATGTAGTCATGTGAGATGTGACACAAGAAGACATTCATGACACTAGTGGTAGAATGTTGTGTAATAATTAAATAAACAAAATAAATAAATACATTTACATGGAAATTAACAGCGGACAAAGAGAAATTCATTAAATGGGAAGAAAAAGATGAAACAGCAAAAAAGTGGAAAATAGAGAGATACAAGAGTCTTAGTAGGTAGATGAAGAAGATTTTACCTATAATATTTTATGTTCTTATACTCTAAAATAAGATTATGAGTTATGGGAAGGGAACACATTAGTTGTGAGGATATCGCCCTACCTGGCATGGAACTCTAAATAAAATTAAAATAGTCCCACGATATTGAATTCAAATTTTGTTAAAGTGCAAAAAGCACACAGTAAGTAAAAAAAAAATAGCAGCTCTAAGATCTCTGTGGGTAGCGGCTCCACTTCACGTTTCAGCAAGGTGGTTGTGATGGTAGGGGTTTCCTCGTGTTATCTCATATTGCAATTCGTATTTATAGAAGCTGCCTCACTAGTTTTCAAAGAAAATAATAGCTTTACCATACTCTAGGGACAAAGTACCAAGTAAGCACATTTATAGCATTAATTATTAACTACTTACTTTCATTTTTTGCTTGCTCTTGCAGGTACGTGTGTTTTATCTGATGGAGAAAACTTTGAGTGTTTTCCATTACATCCATTCTCTAAACAGTAGATGGTGGTTATGGCAATAGGTATGGGCCATTTATAAAACAGGAACAAAATAAGTTTAAAATTAACTGCGGTTTATGTACGGCCCACTTATGCTCACCCCTGCTTTTTAAATGCCTCTACTAGGGATAGAAATTTCTCTTCAGAATGTCCCAATCTATTTCTCACATTTCCCACCTTGTATCATACTTATGGCTCCCCTATATTATATATATATATATATCAGGTTTTTCATGGAAGTGGTGCCTGTTCATTAGTGAAGCATAAAGAGGGATCTCTACAAGCTTCCGAGCAGGACCCTCATTACCTAATGTATCAGTTTGTCTTCGTCCGTCAGTTCTAGTTTTGTCAGATCCCTTGAATATATGTATTTTATGAAGTATAAATAAAGTATTATTAATAATAATAATAATAATAATAATATAGGTTAGCAAGAGTTTTGTTGTTAAGTGTTTTATATAACTTTTGGAATACATATGTAATGCTTGTTTAACCCTTGGCTGGGCTCACATGAGGTAGGGCTTCATTGCCCGAATGTTATCTTGTTAGATGAGATACTGTTGCATCAATGATACAGATCTACCTTCTCTATAAAAAAAGCATTGCTTGCTGCTCATTTAAAAGAAAATCTGTACATATTATATATACTATTCCTTTAATTACTCATCTCAGAAAACCACGAATCCAGATTTAAGGAGTTTCAAATTATTATTAAGACAAACAAAGCATATTGATTGCAAATTGTGCTATTTGTTTAAATATAATATGTAGCCAGATGCATCCGCCCTCATCAGAGGAGGAAGGCAGTATCTTGTTAGATGACTACTCCGAAACCTTATAAGATATTGAATGATCAAACTCTTAGCACCATAGATATGTGTAGGACATATTCAGTCGTGTGCATGACTGTAACTCATGTTGAATCACAACCATTTCAGGCACTCTGTCGTCAGTGCACGTGGGCTGAAATGTCACGGACGTCTTGATCTATTGTTTGCAGCCAGGCAGTGATGCCGCGCATCCATTGCTAATACTGTGCAGTACAAAGCTTTTCCTGCTCTGCTATGAAAGAAGAGATTCATTCACGTCTTATAGATATATTCCTCATGTATATTATCATATGTGTAATGTGTAGAGCTTTCAGTGCTACAATGGAATTGTATTCCCTGACAAAAGGAGAAAATATTTGTGACATTGCTGAACACATAATAAACCCTCATGTGTCCATCTGCTTGAGGTTCTTAGGTATCTATTCTAGCTCTTCTCTTGCTCATTTTCTGCTTTCTGTCACTCCTTGCCATGTCAGCAACACTGGAAGGGACTTATTTGTATTTCCATCCTCAGCTGTCTGCTGTGATCTACAAGGTAGACAGCGGTCGGTAATTGTATATCTGACCTTTTCGTTGTGCTGGAGTGGATTGTGTGCGTGTATGATGGCGCGGTGGGGTGCTTCCCTATGGCAGAAAATGGATCTTGTCACCAACCTGGTTCACATGTGCACTGACCTGGTTATGGGCAGCTAACAGTGCACCGCTGAAGCAGTTCCAAATGTACAAAACCATATTAGCCCAACTTTCCAAACACAAAACCTATGCGTGTAGTTTGGATGTTCTCTTGAGATGTATCTGAACACAACCCTATGACTGATCTTGTGCGGTATATTGCTATACTCTGGGGCATCCACCCCTATCACCTTCAGACAAATGGACTGTGAAGTATTCAACGGAACTCTCAAGCAGATGCTCCATGCATTTACTGATATCACAGGGACTGGAAGAAGTACCTTCCCTTACTGTTTGCTTACTATGAGTTACTTCTGGAGTTCACAGGCTCCTTTTTTTTTTTTTGAGCCCGAGGTGCGTGCTCCTTCGGTGCAGCATTCCGTGCTTCAGGGCAGCGGAAGCCTGAAGAACTATTCTGGTTCTCCCCGAAGGGATGTTTCAGACTGAATTCCTTCCCTCCTCCATGGGAGGGCCGGATCTTCGGATCAAACCCCGAAAGGTAAGACCCCTTTAAACTTCAGGTCAAACCCCGAAGGCTAAGACCCCTTTATGGACAGAGGTAAGGGGCCATAAGTCTCCCTATACCTCCACCAGCTAGATCAAGCTACCACTGCAGTGCAGTGTCCAAAAACAAAGTGCCAAATCGTAATCAAAAATCAAGTGGTTGCCTCGCCGTGAATCAGTAAAGTGAATTCAAAATCCAATTCATAGGCACACGTGAAAAAAACGTAGTGAATAAATAAATGCCCAGCCATTTCTGGCCGAGATCAAAAAATGTTTGCTTGATCTGCAAGTCCATAAGGGTCAAGGGAAAAAAGCCTGCATAGTAACAAAAAGTCTTTAGTGTGTATCGTTCGCTCACAATTCCACAGTGGGCATCCAAACTACTTGAACTCCTGTATGAGCAAAAGGGTAAGGTGTCCCCTAGGCTTTCTCTGTAAATATTAGAAAAGTGTGACCCAGAGGAAACCCTGCGATTACTTATGTAGTGGAGATGAGAAAAAAAAGTCCTCCTGGGGACAGCCACTGTTATTCAAATAATAGGCACCTTTCTGACTCGTCCCATTGTCTCACCTTCCCCATGTTTAAATTTATTGGCAACATTGAAGAGACCCTTACCCATTTATTGGCCATAGATAACAAAAATTGAACCGATCTGTGTCTTGTGTGTTTACCCAGAGTCACCTTTGTCCCTTGTCCTTAAAAAACATGTGTTTTCCTCACTAAACAGTTACTTATTCTTTTACATTCTGACTGGTGTGCCCTGTAATTACTGGTGGTAAGGTTTAGTTTGAGAGACTTTTCCCCTGGAGGGGCACACTTAGACCAAGAACCAGAGTGGTTACCCACCTGTGACCAGCACACAGTAAGAAGAAGGTGGTAGCTCCTGGTAGTCCCCTGGCTCCTTCTGCAATTCTGGTAACTATTAAGCACATTGTCAAATACGTAGCCATCTGAATTGGATTCACATGGAAAGCATTTTGATGCTAATGAATTAGGTATAATCTTGTAAATGATTTCTGCTGTATTTCTTCCATCCCTGCTCACACAGATATTAATTGTGTTTTCCCATGGAGACCTATACAACCAATCCATTTCTTCTCATCCCACATGTCTTACGTTATGCCTTGGCCCACAGTTCTGGAATGCGGTCTCTTAATATCTGTCAAGGATTTACTGTCGCCACCCTCAATATCCACCTCTTCGTATAAGTGTTTCAGTAACTGCTCTACAAGATGCAACATTAGACTGATACCCTAAGCTCTTATAACATCATCATTTTGCCTGTGCTCATTGAGTGCTTTATAAACTCTCTGGCTTCAGTCAAGACGTAGATCAAGCAGGCGCATTTCCAAATAATTCCTTTATTTTTGAATAAATGTGTTTTATTCTCTTGTGAACAAACCTAGTTCTGCCTATGCATAGTAACATAGTAACAAAGTGATTTAGGTTGAAAAAAGACAAACGTCCAAAAAGCTGCTGTTGATCCAGAAGGAGGCAAAAAAAAAAACAACAAAATGAAGTAATTTCCAAATGTGCCTCAAAAAAGGAAAAATTCTTCTTGACTTCAAAATGGCTCTTCTTCATAACTGAGCTGTTCTATTCCTCTTACTAACTTTGCAGCCCATCTGCACTTTTCAAGCTCCATAATGTCCTTTTAAGAATAAGTGACCAGACCTGCACTGCATATTAATGGTGGGGTCTTATCACAATCAAAATTATATTTTCTGCTGATGAGTCGATAATTCTTTTTTATGCATGACAATATCTTACTGGCCCTTGCAGCAGTTGACTGACATTGAACACTGTTGCTAAGTTTATTGTCTCTAGTTATTCCCCAGTCGTTCATTGAAAGAATTCCCTAACACATCCCCATTTAAGACATAATTTACACATTTATTTCTTTTCCCCTTCTCTGGAATTCTCTAACATGTTCCATCACAGTTTCATTCTCATATGCAAATTTTAAAAGCTCTCTGAAAACCCATCTTTTTCAAGAAGCATACAGTCTTTCCTCCTAATACTCAGCCAGCATCCTAATCAAGCCATATGAATGATCAACAACCTCTACAGTTCATCCATGATTCAATGAATTCATCCCCACCCTAGTAGCCCTTTCCTACTATTTCCAACTCAACCACCGACTACATTGCCCAAGCTCGCAAGAGCTTCAGTAAAACCCAAATAAAACACATTTACTGAAATACCTTGGTCTATATTATGCTCACCTCTTGATATAATCCTATTAAGTTAGTCTGAGACAATCTTTCTTTCATAAAAACAAGTTGACAAAAAAGTATTCCCGAATATTAACTCTTAGCAAGCTTTCTAATAATTTTTCCAGCACAGATGTCAGACTCACAAGTCTGTAATTACCTGACTGAGATGTTGATCCCTTTTGGAAGTCTGGTACTACTTCTTCATTACACCAATCTTGTGGAACCTTACAGACAAAAGAGTCCTTAAAGATAAAAAGCAATGTTCTAGCAATCTATTTTTACTCTATTTAGCTGTTTTATCACTTTTATTCTGTCACACAGTTGCTACAAGATCTAGCAATAATTTGCAGGCACTGTTTTTTTGTTAGTCTACACAAAGAAATGGTAGGCTTTTAATGCTATGACAGGCTCTTGGACTATTTTGGCCCTTCTCTATTTCTTTGCTCTACCATAGACCTTTGCTGTCATTAATTCTGGTATGCAACCTTTCCAGACCAAAGCAGAAAAATTAGTTAAGGCCCCAAAATGTTCGGGTTATGTTTCGACAGACCCAATTTTGCCCCTCTGTCCCGCTGAGCACTACCCCTCTCCCAGAGAGTGGGACAGAGGTAGAGCTTGTCAGGATAGCAGGATTCTTGGACAACATTTCCGCAGCCCTAATTTCATTCTCCAGTGTTGGAAGTTGGGAGAAATGGTATTGTGTTAAGCACAAAGAGAGATTGCTCACTTTTTTGAAGTGGATTTAATTACACATAAGCTGGTCAATGTTTTATTTTAATGGGAAATAATGAATCTTACAACACATGGACGGACATGGATTTAAAAGCTGATATCACAAAGGGCAGAATCTGTCTCTGAACACCAAACTTTGTTACAGCATACTGTTCAATGCTATTGCTACTGAACTATGCGTGACACACAAAGGTCATGTGACATAAAAGGCCTACACATTGGTCATGTGACAGGTATATCAGTGATCACAAGACCACATTTAAACATTTAAACATTTGCAAAATGGGAAATCAGTTTTAATGTTAAATGTAGAGCTTCCACAATGTCTACAGATAAACTATAAACGTACAATGATGTCATCTGTGCAACTATCTCTGCTACATAACTCCCAACTGCCCCTGTTTTGGCGAGACAGTCATGATTTTTGGGCACTGTCCTGGGTAGCTGCCCGACTGTCTCACTTTTGGTCTATGCCTCATAACTAGGGAGACCACATCAGCCTTGTTTTCCATATTGATGATCAGCAAAGGTAAAGTGCTGCCCTCCAGTATGTGGGATGTATATACTTATGGAAGAGAACCAATTAGTTATCCTCCATACTCCACAGCAGCACTTTCTCTGGTCTGGTCAGCAATATGTAAAAATTATGTTGTATGTGTCCTGGAAAACATGGCTGATGTGGTCACCCTACTCATGACAGTGATGTCACTAGGTGATTATTAGGGTAAGGTGGGTAGAAAGTTGCTACTTTATCCTCCACACAGTTTTTAGAGGAGTCCCTCACGCTTCTGGGGCCAGACCGGCATCCCCTGTCCCTTGCCACACGGCCCAACGCAGGTATAAAGATTTGGACAGCAGAAATGTTAGGAGGTTAATTGCCTTTCCTCTTGCCTCCTCTTTTTATAAGCACAAAATATCTCTTTTGTCAGCATAGAAAAGCAATTATTTGTTGGTGCTCTCCAGGATGGCGTCACTTCTTGGACAAGCGGGGCAGGGCTAGCTCTACATAGGACATGGCCCGCTAAATTGCCCTTGAAAAATGCAGGACATGGGTGTATCCTGGGTAGAGAATTAGTGTAAAGTGAACATGGAAAAATCCATTGTCAGGATCAGCAGTCACCTCTTTCACAGGGACCTGCTGCCCACCTGTGGCCTGCAGACTGTGCTTTAGCCTCTGGTCCTCCTCAAATCCCTGAAGTCTTCTGTGGAGCAGGCACATTAACATCCTGGAGCAGTCCCCTACTGAGTGGTGGCTGCTTAGTTGCAAGAACATGGGAGAACATGGCACTTAGTCCACTCACAGTAGGCATACCCCCCCCAACAATTCAGGTGTTCAAATCAGAGATCTCCAAAACCGACCATGCTCACCACTGCTCACAAAAGCAGGCCAGTGGGGCGACTACTCACACAGCTGGACAGTGTCCAGAAAGTGAGCCTGTCCAGCAAGAACTGTAACTGTTGGAAGCTACGAGTAGGAGTGATATAGAATGACGGAATTCTAATACCAGAATGGGGCCATCCTGGTAAACTTGGTGAACTTGGTGAAATTTGTCCCAGAGCTCTGTTTTGGAAGCCTTTGCTTTTTTGGGTAAGGGGGTGTGTTGCCTAAATTCAATTAAAATATTTTAAAAAGTGATTTATGGCATCTTTATAGTATCATATTAACCCCATGATTTTGCTCTAAAGTGCACAATTTCAAATATGTACAACATAAATACGAAGCAGAAATTGTTATCGCACTTTTTAAAATGGCAAACAAGCTGCAGTCCTCAAGTCTAAAAAAGTCCATTGCAAATCTAAATGCTTTCAACCGTACACCAAGTGTTCAGTGGAAGAATAAAGAACACATATTTTTCTTAATATAAATGTGTGTGGATCTTAGAACAACAAATAACCAAGCAAAAAATTAGAGAGTGAGAACGTGAAACAAAAGCTCATTGTGAGCTGTGTACACGATTTGGTAAGAGTTTGTATTCTGCCCTTTTTGTGCAGTGGGAGTTATTTCCTGTTGTTGCCTTCAGTTCTTTATTTAGAACCACCTAGCTGTTGAGCGACAGTTTGCTTGCAGAATGCGTGTCATTAGAACTTTAAAGGCCGTACCGAAGAATATTTTCACTGCTTTTCAGAATTTTATTGCACTAGACCTTGTTCTAAAGCCTTGTCAATCACATTGAGGCACTTACAACGTGTGGGTAAGTTGTCCTTAACAAGGAAAATAAAATAATATTAATCGATTCACAGAAAATTATAAAAAAAAAAAATAGCAATGTCAGTGGCTATAAAAGGGCAATTTCATCAATTTGAAAAAATTTTAAAGGAACAAATGATAATAAAAATAAATACATTTTCTCCATGCACAGGATTTTATTTAGTTTTACAATCTATACGGATAAATAAAAAACGGAATTTTACAAATATGTTTCTGCTTTTATTTAGTTATCTTCTAAGCTGCTGTAGTGTTCACATGCACACAAAATAATTTAAACTATTTTTAACCTGGGAACAAATATGTAAGCACATTAAAATGTTTGCATTAAAAAATAAAAATGCTAAATGGACTGTTTTAGATGTGGGGGGTGGTAGATACTGCTTAAAAAATATTAATTTTAACACATAAGAGCAGGCATTATTTCAGATGTTCTGAGAAGACGACTACAAGTGTACAAATGGTTTTTGGGACTGAATATAGAATAAAAACACGTGCTACTTTCAATGTGTAGTAGAGACATAAATTGCAGCCTTCAACCGAACTTGACTTGATGATTGTACTGCCAACTGGCAGTACAATGGTTCAGTGGGTCCTAAGGAGGTTTTGAACTTTATCCTGCCTAAAAAATCCCACAGATCCTACCGCAATAAAGAATTAATTTCATAGAGTCTATCCCCACAGCCTACACCTTTGAAAGCTCTTCAAATTAAAAAAAAGTTGGATGATACCAATAAAAATGAATTGCCTTTATGGAGTCATCCCTGGAAGGTCCTGGTTATGTGGGAATTTGCTCTTGAGTTGAGCAGATAAAGAACTTGGAGATAATTTGCTCTGAGCTTACACAAGTTGCCCCAGATAGAGTCCCCATTGATTTTAAAAGCGACAAGCGAGGTGTAATGAGGTTTCCTATGAAATAAAACCTAAAGAGCAAGCTGCAACCAGCGAGTGATTGACACCCCTCTCAGACGAAGAGTCAGCATTGGGCTCAGATACCTCTTCCAATTTATGTATATAAATCAGGAAATATACTGCCCTGTGTGAATTATAATTTTGTGTGTAATGATAAAACTACAAATACCATCAACTTTTGCTGTAGTTTTCATATGTTTGCATAATGAAGGCAAATATCTTGTGTAAAATGTGGCAATATATTTTGAGCTGAAAGGAAAAAGAGATTCTTGCAGTAATTCTTTATATGGCATTGTTATTATTCTAAATAATGACAGCCTCCTTGTAACCAATACCTTTTGTTCCTACGTAAAAGTTAAAATGGTTTAGGTGCTACATTTCGTGACTTAACTGTTGTCGCGAGCATGAATATTCCAACAGGAAACACACTTGTAGATTTCTTGTAGAGACAAATTGTGTCTGCCAGGTAGAGAGACAGCACGATGCAGACACACGTTTCCATGACAACCTAATATCCATCTGAGAAAAAAAAATCAGTTCCAGATTTATTCGTGCTTTTGCGTAGATATGGCTTGAAGATCCAATGAGGCCATTTCGCTGAATAAACATACAGTAGGCATGAGGCTACTACCTTACATAGCAAAACAGCAGGTACTTTCGTGTTCTTCATTTAACAAATATTTACCAAATTACCACAAAAAAAATCTGTTCAAATTTCTGAAACCTACAGAGGATCTGTCGCTTTCCCAATAATACGTTTTACATCAAACACCCACTTTATGTGTATACCAGAGGAATCCTTCAATTTAGTTACTCATCCCCTTTTGGGGAGTAAGCAAAAATTTAATGCGAATGAGTTATTTAGTCGGGATGAGCAGTCAAGGTTGTTGGTTGTTCACATGGCTTAGTCAGGGTGCTGGTTGAGAGTGTTGTGAAGAAAGGTTGCATGCTTCTCGAAAGAGGTGGGTTTTCAGAGAGCTTTTTAAATTTGCATTTGAGGGAGAAAATCTGACAGAATGGGGTAGAGAATTCCAAAGAAGGGGTACAGCACGGGTGTAATCCTGGATGCGGGAGTGGCAAGAAGTAAGGATGGAAGAAGAGAGACAAAGGTCAGGAGAGGAACAAAGATGACGGTTAGTAGCAGTGTCTCATTGTTTAGATCTCCTGTTTTGGTCCAGTTTGCAGTATTGACATTTCTGACTTCTCCAATCCTGACATCGGCGGGTTTTTATACTATCTGGTTTCTAGTTTATCCTGAGGGACCAGGTGGATCAGCGGCAAGTTCCATGGCCGCGCAAACCCAAGGGCTCAACTTTGGTCTTGAGGGGTAAATTCCTTTTCCTGACTGTCCAGGCATGTCACATCAAGGGGTATGACTCGGGAAACAAGACACTAGCTCAAACAAAAGCTTAACCACCCACAAATAATGACCATGAGCTTGTAACCGTGAATTTCACGTTGCAATATGATGGAGTATGCGCTGAAACACAAATCAGCAAAAAAAAAAAAAGTATTTAACATTAAAAAAAATCACTAAAACAATACGATAAATAATAATTTAAAAAAACAATAAAGTGAGCTAACTGATGTCA
This sequence comes from Spea multiplicata, assembly GCA_009364415.1. NCBI lineage: Eukaryota > Metazoa > Chordata > Amphibia > Anura > Pelobatidae > Spea > Spea multiplicata. The sequence continues at coordinate 10,330,409 of VKOC01000005.1, forward strand.
CATTTCCCCTTTAATTTGAAAGAAACCATTCTGCCCACCTAGTCTTCCTGTTTCTCCTGCTTCAAAGGCTCAAACCTTAATTAGTCCTTGGTCTCATCTTAGATTCAGGATAGTCCTATGTAAAAACACTATATTGTCCCTCAACACATATTTCCTTCATGAGTATGCAATGCACAAGTGCTAAATTGTATCGCATTTTCCAGTGCATTGTATATATGATGGATACAGTATGCATCCCCAGAAGCCTCCTTGTCCATTTGCCAGATACTGACCTTTCATATTCATTTGACTGCATAACTTATTAAATGGTGCCTGGATACCTAGCCTCTGGTTCCTGGTCGTTTGTGGAACATATTGCTTATTTGCCATAGAGGATATCAGTATATGGATAGTAAGTTCATGGTATAGTTTCTTTAAACTGGTTACTGTTTACTGGTCACCACCTCTCTCTATCCTGCAAATGGCAGCATGTGCTACTTTCTTGTAGCAGCTTTCTCTGTGTTCCCATCACACACACAAGGCGAGGCTCCTGTGTTTCTGCGGTGTGACTACCATTATTTGCTTACTTCAGAACAACCCACACACGCTGATGTAGGGTGAAAAATCAAGCACCTAACAGTAGCTACAGCTCTTATTCTTGCTGCAATACAGAGGTCCACATGATGTTTGTAGAGCAGAGGGCATTATGTCACAACGTAGAGAGCAAGAGTGCTGTGGAAAGTACTTATACTCCCCCACCCCCCTTGAAAAAGAAGTGAATGGGCGACATGATGCCGGGACCGGCAGCTGCTTTTCATTAAAGATGTGTGCACTGAAAGTTTTTAAAGATGACTAGATCTATTTAGAGTGTGTGGGCCCACTGGAGGTGAGTATAAAATATCACCCTGGTGCAAAGTTCTTTCAAAAATTGTCTTATCACCATAGCAACCAATGGAATAGTCCAATAAGCAACATGGATTTCATGCTTTAGTTGAAGTGTTGTCTATTAAAAGACCAACAAAAAATTAATAACATTAAAATTGAAGCTGTAGTGTGAGGATATGAGTATATAGTATGTTTTAACACATTAATGACAGCTGCACTCAGATCTAGCACAATCATCTCTTAAAACAGCCTTTTAGATTTATCCAAAAAACACATCTTAGAAACTAAAAGGATTCTTTCATGGGGAATTCTTACGCTACTGTTCAGTGGAAATCAGATGGTTACCTCGCCTTTTTTCCATTGATTCCAGCACGTTTCAAGCAAGTTCAATTGATAGGGCCTCCATCCGCCATACCAGAATTAATAATAATGGGGCCCCCAAGCTCAAGCAACTGCTGCCACCAGACCGTTCTGAGGCTGCAACCTACACTTACCCTTCTTCATTCACAAAATTAGGCCAAAGGGACATTTCCTGCGGGCCACAAAGTTAAGCCTTGTTCTGTGGTGGCTGCCCTTTTTACCACCGCAGCCCTGACTAACTGCACTTAAGCCTCCTTCTCTAATAGATCCTGTGATGGCCCCGGGTAAATCGGTGCCGTCTGTGGTAGTTATTGTCTGCATTCTGTATGTCCCAGTAGATATGTGATTATTGTTATGCTTTTGTTCTCCCCTCATGTGTTACCCTGTCCATGTGCCACATGTCCTGCCAACGGACTTTAACCCCTCGTAGCCCAGACACCATTGGCCCGACCACAGCACTATTGTATGGAGAATCCCCATGGGTGGTGGGGGTACGGACCAGGGGTGGTTCGGGGAGGGAGCCGCCTGTAGATTCCCGGTCGACGGGACTTCAAGAGAGCGGGGTTAAGCCTGAGCGGTTACAGAACGCGTGTCCGGTTCCAGGGAAACTTTGAACGGCTGCCGCTCAGGGTCCCTTTGACCGATCGCGTTGCTTTTTGGACAGGATATCCTTAGGACCCAACGTCAATATGTGCCTCAGTATATAAGGATAACAGTTATGCTGTACCCTCGTCAATGTGTGCCTCAGTTTATAATAACAGTTATGCTGTACCCCCGTC
>VKOC01000005.1:10346995-10358284 GCA_009364415.1 Spea multiplicata
CTGTAACATCATAAACAACTATGATGCCGTGAGCTCCTCTGTAGTAACTGGATGTGATGGTTCGGAATCTTTCCTGGCCAGCCGTGTCCCACTGTTTATAAAAGATAAATAAAAGTGTAAGCGGTGCAGATGGCTATAAAATGGTTACTCTGTGTCGTCATCAACCTTTCTGAGCATCAGCAAGTTAGCTACAGAAGGTTCTTCCGACGTGCTTGAGAATATTTAGATTGGTTACCCTTGTTATACACAAGGTTCATCCAGAGACATATCAACCGTTACATGCTGCACTAGGCTTTGACAAAATCCCACTCATGAAGCTAAACATTAAAGCAAAACTCCATACTTGGACTAAGTACTCAATCGCAATTCACCAAGTGATACCTGCAGGAGCTACTATGAGGATGCCCCAATCATGAATATTGAATGTGTTTTAATGAAGTGAAGGGAACAGAAGTATTGCTGGATTTGTGTGTCCCTGTCAAATATGAGTACCTTTAAGTCCCCAAAAATAGTTATTCCAAAATTCCTCTTCTGCTGACAGCATGGTACTATACAGATTGATTTTTAAAGGCTACATTTTCTTTATTTTACACCAGTGCTATAAAGCTCATTAGGTTTTACTCTTCCAAAGTGGTGTAAGGCTTCAGAATCCTGAATTAGGGGGCCGCACGGCCTGTGCACTCGTGCCCTGTTAATGCAGATTTACTGCAGCCCCTGCAGGCAGTGTAGATAGCAGATGGTCTCCTTTAAATGTAATTAATTTGTTTAATATGGCAGAAAAACACTCACAGCAGCAGTGTAGAGAGACATCTTCACAGTTACTTACTATTTGAAGTTTAATTGTTTTTCCATCTAATTCTATGGTCCTGATTTTAAAATCCACACCAATTGTACTGATGTAACTTTCCGTGTATGTGTCATCCTAGGGGGAAAAGGAATGCAGGTACAGCATGTTAATTACATTTGTAAAGACAATAATACATATTTTTACAGACACCACACCCGAGAAATAATCTGAAATACACCTCTCAATATCACTATGTGAATGTAGTAAAGCAGAGTTTATTACAAATACACCTAGGTATTTAAAATCCAGGTTCCTTTGTGTGTAGTAGAGGCAGCCGGTGAACGTCTGTGCGATCCGTACAAACAAACCTCTGCTGCTGGCCGGCACTTTTGCTGGAGCTTCTATGACTGAGCACCGGAAGGTCATGTGACGCTGATGGATCCATCACAAGTCTGGCGGAAGTGGAGGATGTCTGCGCGCATTGCACAGACACCCGTCGACTGTCTGAGAGGAAGATCCAGGTCCCCTGCAGTGCTGCAGGGGATCTGGATCTTAGTGTTATTATCCGACCTCTATTTGAGGTCGGATTGCAAGATGAAGGGTATTTTTCATTTGCTTATCTTCTTATATTATCTTATATTCGATAAAAAGAGATTCACCTAACCGATAATGAAATTTGTTGACAACGATTTTCATTATCGATTAGTTGTCGCAGCCCTATTCTTAATGCATACCCAATAAAGCGAGATCACACATTATAACATGCAATTTGGCCAATAATCTACAGCGGGATGTAAGTAAACTATAAATGATATCTGATATGAATGCAAACAAAATGCCTTTTAGCACAAACTAAAAACAGTAGCAGCAGGGCCGAGGTTATTTTCTATTAGGAGAGACATCTGATTTCACAGCTGATCGGAAGTCTCTAATTCTCCTTTATAGACAGATTAGCATTTTTTGTAACATGCTTGTAAAAGAAAACATCCACTGAATTGAAGAAAAAAAAAGAAAAACCTTTCAGGGCCGGAGGAGTATATAAAATATTTAATAGCGAAATGTAATTAATCTATTACAAATGCAAAGGCAATAAAGCTTTCCCTTAAACTTAACCAGAGACACCTAGTTTAACGTCTAGTAGTAATGCATGCACCAGGTGTCAGTACGGAGTACAAGAAGGTTCGGATGATTGCCTCCTTGCGGTTTCTGGTATATGGTCTGTATTGTGCTGCCATTGGTGTCATTTAACCAGATGTAAAATGTACACAATTATTACAGATTGCTCAGCACTTTGTAATTTAAATGGGACAGTTAACACATACAAAACAAGTACACATTAACACATAACAGGGGTTGAGAACCAGCCCATGAGCTTGCCATCGAGCCTTATGGTACTCTCCTGGCAAGAATGGTGGGCTTACGAGGGACCCACTTGCGATCTTACAATCTCACTAGCTTTTGTACTGGGACTTGGGTTTTCTGTAAACTGGGTAGAATATGTACATTTACAGCTAACATAGCAGGAGGACTTTTCACCCAGGTTTCCTCTATCTTACAGTAAGAAATGTGAGCGTTGTGCATGGTTTAGTTGGCTCTTCCACCAGAGGGTGTTGGCTAAGAAAAGGTCAAAGGTTAGGTTTATTTGTTAAGCTTCTGTGTGAGTTTAAACTGCTGGTTCTTAAACAGCCTTCGCCTGGGAACAATTTAGCACCGTTTAGCACGTGCCGACTACCTCGATGCTTCTAGATCCATCCAAACTAGTCATAACTAACAACTCCAGGAGAAATATAGTCAGTTTTATCTAATGGATAGAACATTGCTCACTGATGTGAAATAAATGATAGGTAAGTTTTATTCTTGCCTGGAATGGGAATTGCGCTGCAGTTTCTTCTAAAAGATTTTTGTTTTCGAGAATGCATATCAATTTACTCATACGGATTATACCGATTTAAAATGAATTACATATTTTTAGAACTACAAATCTGGGATAAAGAAAAATGCGCACACCTTAGTGAAAAGCAAAACAGCAACTGAATTATATTGTTCCCTGAATTTTCATTGTGCCCTTTAAATTATTCAAGGAAAACCAGCACCTGATCTACTGGAACATAATAGGATCCAGATTACCTTCCTGTGTAGAAACCTTACTCTCTTTACCATCAGTGCCTGAAAAACTGCAGTCTACTGCACTGTCGATAATAAAAAGGTATAATTTTACACATCTGTATGTATTGAAACACACTTTAACCACTTAAGGACAACCATAATGAAACCCATTAAGGGCAATGCATTGTGATGTATGTATGGGTTTTGTCATGAAGGGGTTAATATTCTGCATTGCTGTTCGTCTCGATCGGGTATATGCTTGGTTCCTCCAGTTGCTGATCACCCCTCGCTGCCCATTAGATGCGACTTATACATAACGGATTGTTTTAGCAGCATGCGTTATGTAGGAAATGTTTGTGCGACTTGGCATACAAGAAATGAAAATGGAATAATCTAAACTACCTACATTTTTAAATTCGGATAGTGTTGTGTAATTTTACTGACCCAAAATATTTAATGCAAAACACTACATTAACTGATTTTATAAAAATACAAATGTCCAGTATGCAAGCAGAAGCCTGCAGACGCAGCGATCAAACCTTTATAAAGAAAAGAACAGCAGAAAAATATACTTACTGCAAACCTAAGCAGAAGGCAAGATTTCCCCACACCAGAGTCGCCAATCAGAAGCAATTTGAATAAATAGTCACTGTAAAAAGAAAAAGGGAACCCATTAGCAAGGAAACAACCGGTCAGACCTGGCCTACAGAACTGCAATCACGTGGTAGAGACTCCGCTGCCATTTCCAGGAGGTCACAACCTCCACACCCAACATCTAACGTCAACATTTGATTCAGAGCTGGCGCTTTACTACAACAAAGCCAAGCTCCCGACAGCTCACACCCAAGCCCCCCTTTTACAGCGGATGGACCCCAACACAAAAAGACAAAACTGGGTTATCCATAACTTAAGGTTCACATATTTTAGGATACTGCTATATATATATATATATATATATATTTATTACACAGAGTTCTTAAACCAAACAAAGCACATAATAAGCCTACCATACTGCTTCTGGATTTATTATTGTGGCCAGTTTAAGCCCCTTTGAAGGACCCTGTACTGGAAGATAAGCATAATATTGGCGATGAGATTTAAAGGTTTATAGTTTGTAAGTGGGCACAGCCCTCTGGAATGCAGAACGTCCTCGGAACTCAATTAACAGCAACACAAGAGAGCAAAATTATAAATAAAGTCGCGGTGGGAGGTGGAGAAATTCTTTGACTTTTCTGGGACTAGGATCCATCAAGCTTTTTCTGGACGGCAAACAAACAGCCGTGTCAGGCGTGAAGCTTTCTGACGGTGATCTGCCCCAAGCACTGGGCTCAAATAATGAGGTAGGACATAGTTACCATGACCACAAAGTCCCGTCACCTACAGAGAACACCGCTGTGGCAAAGACAAAGCCCGAGGACCCTTCCGACTTAACTCATTTATATTCTCCGGAGTATCAGGCTTGGGTTATACGCTTGAAAAGAAACTCATATTTCAGATAGACCGTCACAATGTCGTATCTCTTACATTTAATGTCAAGGAGGTCAAGCGATTAAGAACCTAAAACAGCTGGTATAAAACCAGATAAATACTGACTCAAATGATAGGTTTTATTGAAAACAATAAGCGAAAATGTGTAAGTCTGTAATAACTTCCTAAAGAGGGAGTTTGGCTTTACGAACGTTTATGCTTCTGATATAATACATTAGGAAATTCAAAACCAAGCGAGATCCCCTGTTAGACGTTAATGGACACCGCATTGTTTAATGAGTGAGGAGAGTTAAGAAGTGTCAAGCATTACTCAAACATACAACATAGCTCGACAAATCCTATTTTAGATCCGGCAATTACAACGGTGTGTATGAATTCTTTCAAGTTTCTGTCAGTTTACAAATGACCCTGTTTGTAACATCACTGCTTAAACCAGGCGCTGCCATGACCCTTGAGAACCTTGAGCCTCCAGGGTTTCATTCATGTAGGACCAGAAGGTGTTTCTATGTAAACTCAACTGCGCAAAAGTGCAGCAACACCTAGGGTTATCGGCCCTTCAGGAGGGACATCAAACCCTCAAAGTGTGGACATTGAAGGCATCTCAGTGGAAGCCGACACTCCTTATCTGTGCATTTAATAAAGAGAACCCTACATAGGAGGTTTTCAGTAGGAATTTAGGCGTTACCATGCCTCAATAAACATGTGTGGGGGAGGGGTAGAAATAAAATCAATTTCTCTTACAAAGGATTTAATCTAGTCATCCTCACATCCAGGCTTGTATTAGCGTAACTGCTCTTAGAATTACCCTTTTTTTTGGATAGACCGTTATTTTGGGAGCTTTAAGATATAAGGTCCAAGACAGAAAGGTCTTTTCGGGAAGAGTGGGACAATTACTACAAAAGCTGCATATATACAGTCTTGTTCTGTGCTTTTTTGGTGACAGGTTGATTTTAACGCTCTACGGGTTTGAACTCTACACTTTGCACATCTGCATTCCTGGATGAACGGCTGTAACCTATTCACGTGGTGAGCAGTACATTTAACTTGTTGCCGTTACTCTTCCACATTCTCTACATTTAATGCATTGAGAGCTGAAGGGAATAACCCGAGGCGTTACCGAGAGGATGGGCAAATATTGCGCAACTCGGTAGCAGAAATGGCGAAGATGATGAATTAGTAACAGGTTACACTTCATTACGGAAGGACTGGAGTTTACGTTTATATAATATATATATATATATTTCACAATACACTTTGATCAAAGTACTTTGCTAGTGAAATTACCAAAAACTCCATAGAACAAGATACTTTGATCCCAAGCTGCTTTTTAGTTGAGTTATTAGGTCATCGGCGTAGAGAAGTCAACAATACAATATGAATGGAGTCAAAGCATGAAAATCCACCTTGTTGGATTTCATGGTATTCCAGGCAAAATATTTTGCACAGACTAAACACTCCACACATGGATAAAGGTCATCTCTTTAAACTACTCAATACAAATGAATGTTCTTTTCTGTAGACAGGTGCTAATAACATCCCTGAAAACCTTCAGTAAGAGAACACATTTGTGAAGCTAAAATTCTGTGTTTGTTTATTTTACTTTCTTCTTTTCCCTTTACTCATCCTCTGGAAAGAACCTTCGCTCTTCTTTGGATGGAAAACATCTCTGCAATTTCAGATATTTTAAGAATCTGCCATGGGGTGAAAAAGCTCATATACATTAGTGAATGGTATAGGGGTCTAACCCTAACTTCGAGCTTTACAGACACTACATTGTATCCCCATCTGATAGCTTTTATAATATTAAAGTAAAACATGCTTTAATTGCTATTCTTGAGATATGCACTTGCTATTTTGTATAAGTGGGCAGAAGGAGAACCCTCCGCCAACCACGACTATATAATGATCTACAATATAGTATTGTCATTAGTAACCTTCTATGATCACAATGGAAAAGTGAGCAATCAGCATCGGGAATATGTTACTATATAACGGGCAACTTGATGTCACTTGCCTAATACCCCATAAATGCCCAGTGATCACAGACTATTCTGCCTAGTAAACTGACTCCAAAACTGATTATTGAACTCTTGCCAGCTCATACTATTCACTACTAGGGGCGGAAGAATGAACACTCGTGCACAACAGCAACAACCCTCACACTCATTACACCACCAGCAACCACTCACAGGTTCACTAGGAAATGAGCGCCAGAGCTGTGCCAGGTATCAAGGGGGCCCAATAAGTACCTGGGAATACACTGCTTTGGATTTAACCCCTCTACAGCTGGATCAAGCAATGAGAAAAGTTAAGCAGGTTTAACACCATTGAAAGGCGGGCTTGGTGGAAACTGGCAGAACAATGCACTTGTTGCCATGGTGATGTTATAAGACAGCTTTAAAGCATTGAAGTTTGTCTTTACACATAATCTGCAAACTTTTAATTTACAGATAAGGTCATACTGTATAAGAGAACATTACTGTGAAAACGTAAATGGTAAAAATGAAAAAAATAATTTAAATATGTTTTATGGGGACTTAGAAATGTTTGAGGAATTTAAGAACCAGCCAGGCATGTTTAGCAGGTACACGGACTAGGCACATGCCCAAAGCCATTGTTAATTACTTGGGTGGGGGCCGGGGGCACTCGGAATGTACCATGTTGTTAAATTCCTGCATCTTCCAATTAAAGAATTTTCTACCCTGGCCGGTAGTATAACCGACAATATAAACCGTAACAAATACGCAGTGGGAGCATCCTGGGTAATCTTGGGTCATCTTTTTTTTTTTTTTAAGGTTGAAGAAAACAGATTAGATATGTTTGCACGTACAAAATGGGGGCATAGATGGAAAAACGGGGATATCAAAGACCTCCCAATTTAGTCTCCATTCCCATGGTACTATAAAATGTCAGAAGTTCACCCCTTTTATTTCACTTATGCCCATAACTGCCCTAGCCATTAACAGAGTCCCTTTGAGCAAAAGGACCAATCCTCTTATCTCTCCTGCACTCAGTAAGCAAAAAACATTTTATAGGTAAGAACTACCAAGCAAAGCAAGCAATAAAAAACGTAACATGACGCAGGGAGACTGAATTAACATAAGCCGTGTACTACAGCAATGGAAGCGTACCTTAAAGACAAAGCCATCTAAGGCGTGACAGATGACAGGGGTACATGAGAAGGCACATTAAACGGTTCTAGAAAAACACAACGATTAGAGGGGGCTGCCTTTATAACTGAAGCAAAGTGCTGAGAAACACAAAGACTTTTTCTTATTGCCCTGCCTGGGGGGGCAACAGCTTCCAAACTCTTTGTGAGGACAAGATAGCCAACATAGCCAACATAAGAAAGCAGCCGGTGATACACACCTGACTCCTTTCTTTACAAGTAAATAATTAAGATGATCCATCCTTTCCTTTAGACAATGAATGGCTCTACTCTAGGGCATGAAGGGGAACACTAGTAGGTGTCAAATTTTACAAATAAATATATATATCTATATTTTACCTTTTACAGAAGCATTTAAATATTAAGGCATTGGGAATATAAGATGCAGGCAATTTCAGGTTGTTTCTTTTTCTAGATGCTTGCTAGACAGGTTAGGCTGCGAATGTTTGAACAGCACTGGTTTAAGCCATTTTGTAATATAGTATGGGCTAATCTCTCAACGTGTGCTCCAGGAGAGGACATGCGAGATGCGCATCAAATGGAATATAACAAAGTTAGTAAAACTTATATTCTCATTTTAAGGGATCCTTTAATTAAAAAAAAAAAAGTCTGTCGACAAATTCCGGGGTTAAGCGCTGTAACCTGTTCAGTCACAACTGGCTGAAAATCTGGATATTTGCACAGTAATAGCCATTGTGAAATAAAACGGCATTAAAAATATTGTGTAAACATTTTCATCCATGCAATCAAAGGTAATGAACTATATTTTAAATATAAAAATCCTGATGTAGCATGAACATGATATATTGAACCATGTCCCCTACACTCGCCCCACCCAAAAAAAAACAAAAAAAAAAAAAACACAAAAACCAGTTGTAAACTAGAACATCAAGCAGGACAGGCTTACCATGTAACCATGGAACGGAGACCGTGAGCCATGCTTCTCGTCCAACATCAGTACCTGACCTCAAAAATGATCTACAGGATGAACGGGATAAAATTCCCACAGAAACACCCCAAAATTTTTCCCAAGAGTGGATGCTCTGAAAGGGGCGACCAACTACATATTATCTATGTATTTAAAATGTGATGTCATCAAACTCACTGTTGATGCAATGGTCAGGTGCCCCAATACATTTGACCATACAGTACATCTTAAACCATGACTGGCGTTAGCTACTCTGAAACACGCCACACGCTTTGACATTCGCGGGTTCCGGTGGAACAGGAGCCAAGTACAAAAATTGTCAAAAAAAAATGGACCTTCACCAACGTCTTCTCATATTTAAATGAAACTGAAATCAGCTGCCAACAATTAAAAGAAGCCTCTGTTGTTACCATCTGTTATCTCTATATGTATTCGCCCTGGGGTCGGGTACTTATTTCTACACCCAGGCAACCGAGAACAGGCAAAGCTGTACAGCTAAAAAAGATAAAGGATGTGGCCCATAAAAGACTTCATCACCACCACATGACCCTGTGAACACATCGATAACATGAAACGGTATAACCGCTACACATCAAACAGTCTCGCTTTTATATGGTCTACAGTTTCTTACACTAAAGTCTTGTGGGCTAGAAAGGCAATGAATAGGATGGCAAAGCATGCCTGTCCTTGAAAGTTTCGCACAGGGCTCTGTATTATAAGAACATAACGTTGCCAAACATATCTGGCAGACCGCTTAACTAACCGAATCTGCCAAAAACAGCGGTGTCATTTTGAAATTCCTCCACATTTACCGAACATGATGGAAATGTCCCAAATATCCGACACACTGATCTTATGAGATCTAATTAGATACGCAAATTGTGCAGCTACAATTGGGCTTTCAAACCATTCTACCATCTGTGTGGACTTCCAGCCACAGCAGCCCGACACGCTGGTTGGTTTGCCCTCTGTTTTACAGCTGCTGCTTTTTACATCCATAGTTAAGATGTGGAACGTCCATGGCAATGGTATTGGAAATGCGCTTGCGTGTCCACATCAGGCTCGGAATGACCAGGTTCCTAATGATGCCGACAAAGAAGGGATGGGGAAGGGCAAGCAATGCATTTAATGTAATAATGTACCAAGGCCCAACTCGTTCTGTCACAGAATTGGAGGTAATGCAGGGCAAATAGAAAAGGAAGACATTTCCATCTTGATTATCTAATATTTTGCATTCTCCATAGCGGCCGAGTGGCAACTGGTGTGAATAATGTATAAGGGCTATAGACTAAATACATATTATGGGGTAAAGTACTGAAAGGTGCTCAATCGCCATAGACAGAGGAATTACTTCTTTACATAGCCCGGTGTTCCTGATGAAAAATTAAAAGTAGAACCACACAAGCAAGATACCTAAATGCATTTTCTTTTTACTCCCCGAGCATCATGGCAAGATATATATGGAATACTACAAAGAATAATGGCCCTCTATGGCTATTACATGCCATTAAAGTGCATATGATAGCCAGAGTGTGCCTCTAAGACGTTAAATCTTTTTTTCTATTCTAAAATAACAGATTATTAACATTATAATTTGAAGAAGATACAAAACATTGTCAGTAGACAGGATAGGGAAACATGTCACACGTCCCTTCATGCATCATTCACTACACTTCCATGTTTGTGATGTAAGCCATCCCTATAACCAACAGCCCCAACCCTTTCCATAAAAGAGCCACTTTGCATTTTTGATGTCTTAGCTTGAAAACAGCAGCCGAGGCTCAGAAGAGAAATGCTAGGCAACAGGCCGGTCTGCCCCACAGCATTCAAAGGCAAGGGTACTTACCACAATGCACCTTCTGGCACTGCCTTAACAATGAGCCTGTGGTTATAGGAACTCGCGGCTCCAGTTTAACTATTTGTTCGCTGGATAAAGAAACAAAGAGCCGCACAATGGTGCAGTCAAGGAGTTCACTAAAACCACAGGAAAGGGTATAGACACTGAGCGTCAGATCTATAGGCTAACACAGAATAACTTCATGTGTGATATAAGACAAATACGCATATTCCATGCAAATGATATGAATAGACATTAAACAGAATACAAAATACAGGTAAACCATTAACTCACAAAAGGATACGCAATATTTTCTGCCACGAGGTATTGATGGTTGATGCTGCGATTGATATGTATTAAGATAATCTACATAGATCTGTTCTTTTTTTACCATCACACCTACGGTTTCAAAAATGTAAAAAAAAAAAAAAAATCTTACATTGTTTTTAAAAATAATCCCAAAAGCCTACATTTTTTGATGTGGCTCCCAATGTTGTGTCATTTTATATTCGCTAGCTATATCGAGGCAGCTGCCAAGGCACCTCATTTTTACATAAGTGTGTCAAGGCCCAGATTAAATGCTCGCCTTGGAACAGTTTCATTGAAGCGCACTGAAATCCAGGGCCCGAGCGAACACTAATTAATAAGGTACACACAAAAACATCCAACACGAAAAGACGGGTCCATGCCGCAGTTATAGTGGGTTAAGTAGGCACCTATACTGAACTAAAGCCATTGTAATTACATGTAAACAGATTCCCAGGAGAACAAAACGTTCAGAAATATGGGAGAAAACACAAAGAGAAATGCAAAGCGACGTTAATGCCAATAGAAAATGGTGGGTAGAAGAAGCGTAGACAGAGCCGGTCTAGGCCATGCCCCAGCGGGAAGCAACGCATGACTGCCGAGCGGCAGCAGCACTTAAGCTTCCTGTTGAAGGACGTTCCCGCTGCAGGGCTGTACAGCAGCATCCT
>VKOC01000005.1:10365724-10398604 GCA_009364415.1 Spea multiplicata
AACGGATTATATAATGAGGGGGATTTTTCAGAGTGTTTGCTCTGAAAAACCCTCATTTTATAATCGATTCAACTAATCGATAATGAAATTCGTTGGCAACTAATTTCATTATCGATTTTATCGATTAGTTGTTGCAGCCCTAATAATGTTAGAGTATTACAAATTCTACGGAGTCCGTTGGTTGCACCAAAAATCTTATCGGCTGCAGTAGGCACTCGTTGATCCACTTTCCCGTTTGTAACTGTTCTTATCCTTCATTTTAGGATCTTATGGTTGGAGATGAAGCGAGTGAATTGCGCTCAATGCTTGAAGTGAACTATCCCATGGAAAATGGCATTGTGCGGAACTGGGATGACATGAAACACCTCTGGGACTACACCTTTGGGCCCGAGAAACTGAACATAGACACTAGAGATTGTAAAATCTTACTTACAGAGCCTCCGATGAACCCAACAAAAAACCGCGAGAAGATTGTAGAGGTGAATTGAACTTTTGCATTAGTGTAACGTCTTGCTCTCCTCCTTATCTGTGACATTATACTATCCTCGCATCATATGAATGGTTGATGTTCATTTGAATTCAAGGGGGTATAATATCTCCAAGGAAAGCCATCAAACCAAGTGTAAATATTCTGAGTTTTATTCTGCTGTTTGCTGAGTTTTTTTTTAATATGCAAGTGCGTTGTTCTATTCCTCACTCCCCCCTCCCCGAAGTAAACGTGTGGGAAGAGGGAAAGACTAAATGTTCTAATCTGATGCAAATCTCAGAAGCAACATAATGCCCAAAAATAGAACTTCCAAGTTATTTCGGTAAACGTGGGTTTTCCACAAATCTTAAGAAACATTCAAGCTTAATTTAGTAAAACTATGTAATTTGAAAAACAAAATAGAATTTAAAACTGCTTATACCTGTATCTTTAAAGTTAAATAAATCCAGTGGCAAGGGGATTTATATGGATTTCAGGACACATTTAATTTATATATTGTCTTTCCATAAGTGACCCTTTGGAGGTCTTTTATTTTTAGAGATGGGCACAACCATCAATGCTGCTTTTCGATGTTCCTTTTTCATGAATACATAAAAATAATTTGGGACCCCAAAAAAGCTAAGATGCTCATCATTGCCCAAAGTGAATAAACTTCCGCTGTCACCTGCTGTCTGTTCGCTGTATGTTTCTGGATGACATCCAGCACTTACATTAGCTGTGCTTGGCAGAACTGAGCTCATGCCCTTCATTCCTATACTTGCTTGCTACGAGAATTAGTTTGCCATCGACGGTGCCATAGCTCCATCCATTCCGTCTCTCCGGGAACTAGTAATGATTGCTCCCTATAAATCACTTTTTAACATGTTAACTATGTGCCTCATAGAGGTATGCATACAAAATCTATTTTTATTACTGTTAAGTGTTCGGTGTACATTAATGATTTTTATTTTTGATAAATTCCCCTTTTTTCTTCTTCTTCTTATACCCCCCCATGTAGGTTATGTTTGAGACCTACCAGTTCTCGGGTGTTTATGTTGCAATACAGGCTGTCCTCACATTATATGCACAAGGTAGGTAATATGTTTTAATAATGTTTGTCTTCACACATGGATGTTATTGGTGAACTAACATGTAGATAATACTTAAGCCATTCAGTCTTTCATTGTGATTTATGCTTATATTAGTTTCTGTATTCCTGTACCTTGGGGCTGTTAGATTTTGTGTGCAGTTTACCTGGAAGCAGCTAATCAGTGGCAGGAAAATGCACTATTGAGTTTCATTCATTTGTATTGGGGTCTTCTTAGACCCTCCTGCCATATTAACCAACCAGCTTTGGAGCTAACTGGTGGTAAGTACTGTCTCGGCTCGAATATAGGCCGCACCTGATTATAGGCTGCACCCTTATAGTTTTTTTACATTTAATGTATGTAAGAGGCTCCCACCCTCCTTAACCCCTTCCGTACCGGCATTTGCATACTGCGTCTTCACTTGAAGACCGCAGTATGTTTTTAAATATTTAAATTCCGTGATCGTGATTCGCTGAAAAGCGATCACGTGCACGGAATGAGGGGGGTGGCTGCCTACTGATCGCTGGCAACACCCAGCGGTCAGTAGCAGCCGCCCCTCGCGATCCCAGCGTTCAAACAGCGACGCTGGATCGCCGTAAAGGCTGTGACGTACCTGGTACGCCCCGGTCTGCCGGTGACCCGTGACCCGTGACCCGGAAGTACCAGGTTCGTCCCGGTCTTGAAAGGGTTAACTAAACTTTAGTTTTGCAACGTTGATGTAGATGCGGCAGACGTGACCTCCACTTCCTGCACCGGTCTGCCTCATCTACATGTTGAGAATCAAGAATCTGGGCGGATGCATGTGGTGGCTGGAGTGTCCTTTTTTTAATAGATCTATATATCTATTGGTAGGTTGGTATTTTTCGGTTGCACATGATCTTCCGCTAGCAAAACATAATCTAAAAGTTTTTAAAAAGCATACTGCTAAGTGTCTTCCAGAAATGGCATTTCACTTAATGTTTACAGAATACTACTTTAACCACCTAGTCTCTGAATAGCAGTGACGGTATAGAAAATGTGTTCAAGCATAAGTCAGAAATATCAGCTGCATACTTGACCGTCGGAGCGCGAACACGGTAGACATCTGATGCATTTGTAAGACAAATAGTATAGAAACCGCGCACGTTCTCCAAACATTTTCTCATCCTCAAAATCTATGCAGATTGCATCTTGAAATCCCAGAAACCGAGGAGATTGTCGTCACCTTAACGTTCCCTTGTGACTTGTAAACCTACATATCAAATATGGACTTTGACTTGTTTGCTGTTACATTGTTGTATTGTGATTAAATGACTTTCCTTCTGTGGCTGGGCAGGTCTCGCAGATTCTGGGTCCTAGATCATCGGGGGGGGGGGGGGAAACCTTCTCAACCCAACAAATGGTTTCTTGCATAAATTGGCAAATTCTTATTTTCTGTGTTTTTTTTTGGGGGGGGAGGGGGTTAGAAGACACGGATCTTCAATACAACTCAATTTGGGTGGAAATCTTTAATGAAGTTCAAGAAATCTGCACATATTAAGCTTTCAAAGGTTGTGGAAAGCTGCTGAGTAGCAAATAGCCGGGACTATTTGTTTTTGTTTGGTAATATTTGGAGTGTGCGGTGTTAGTCTTGCAAACTGTGTTGTAAATAATGCAGATCTAGAGACACTATGTATATATTTATATTTAAATGTGAAATGCTCTTTGTTGTACGCATATCCATTAATTCTTATTGAATAATTGAAAAAGGCTGAGTTTTTTTAATAGTGAATCAATCTATTGCTTTGTTCCTCGTAGTGGTGGTGAAGTGCACTCGCTCTTATTATATCCAACATCCTCTGCAATCTGTTGGAATAGAACTTAACTAGGTCTTTCCTCTTTACAAAAGAATACAAAAAAGCAAAACATCCAGTTTCCATAGCAACCACAGACTAGTCCCGTGCAGCACTGAGCATGTTACCTTTTTTGTACGAAGGTGTCCTGCCGCGCTCACACAAAGCCACAGCCGCTGTCATGTAGTTCTCGGGGTCAGGCCTGGCTTGATTGCTTTTGTTTTATGTCGAGCTCGCTCTTCAGAAACATGGCTGCTGTGGCCTCTGACTTCTGCGTGGGCCCAGCTGCATTGCTTTTGTCCTCTCAAATCTTAATCTGTGTATTTGAATGCGGTTATGCTACAGAAATTCATAGGCGTTTCCTACAGGGTCTCGTCCACAAACATGTTTATTATTTAATATATGAAGTGCTGTTTAGCGAGCCAAGAAGAGCGTAAACTTTTCTTTCTTCACCATAGAGGCTCAGATCCTGGAATAGCTGTTCATATATTATTCCCTGTACAGGCGAAAGGTCTGCTCTTGTATACATATTCTAAATGGCAATGGCCTCTGCTTTATTTAGGCTTACTGACTGGTGTGGTCGTGGACTCCGGAGATGGCGTCACTCACATTTGCCCAGTGTATGAAGGCTTCTCTCTGCCTCACCTCACCAGGAGACTGGACATCGCCGGCAGGGATATCACCCGCTATCTTATCAAGGTAAAAATTTCTCAAGCACATTGTGTTTCAGATTTATTTGTCCTGGTGAATATTTTGTTCACCCCCTACTTCTACCCAATAACTTCTGCTGCAGTTTGTCTTTATTTGAAATATTAACCGCTTCCTCTGTTGCCACTTAAAACAAAAATGCATTATGAAGTTTGAAACCACCGAAGAGGAACAGTTTCTGTCTACAAAAGAAAAAAAGTGGTGGGAAAGGAACGCACTTGTGCCACGAAGTCTAATATTTCTAAGGACTTTCTTGGCATAACTTGAGCTATCCAACTGTTCATTGAAAGTAAATCACACTTTTCCAATCAGTCGAGGAAATGCAAGTCTATAACCTGCACTACAAAATACTGTTCTATTGTTGCTATAAATGGCTACAATACTTAAAAATGTCCAAACTTGTGGGTACTATATAAATATTTTCATAAATGTAATTAACCTGTTTAGCAGTAACCGGCTATCCAAGCTCAATGGGGTCCTGCTTTTTACAGGTCACTCTTAGCCAAAGATGAATCCCATGTCGTTGCTTATAATATTGCCCAGTTTATTTGAACTGTAATGTTTAATGCTGTTAATGAAATGACCTTAAACTGTTGTCTACAGTTGCTTTTGTTGAGAGGATATGCCTTCAATCACTCAGCTGATTTTGAGACTGTACGAATGATCAAGGAGAAGCTCTGCTACGTTGGTTACAACATTGAACAGGAGCAGAAACTAGCTCTGGAGACTACAGTCCTTGTAGAGTCTTACACGGTGAGTCCCACAGTGACCCTTTAAACTCCATACATATCTGTGATTATTGGAGTGATACTGTGCTTTCCTTAAAAGCGTTCTTTAACCAGAGGTGTCTGGATACCAGTGCCTGAATTAATTCTATTGGGGTGGTGGTGTGTCATCAAAGCTGCAAAAAATATATTTATATATATAGCACTCATGAGGAGTATATATAAATATATATACTATATATAAGTATACTATACTACATAAGTATATATATATATATATATATTACATACTAACGTTCCAACCACATAAACACATTCTCCATCAGAGCAGATGTCCCAGTACATTTAATAACACCCCAAGTCCAATTCAGGTGATGTTATCTACTCATTCAGTTTATGGCCTGGGACTGGTGTTAACACTTTAAGGAGTTGAATCCTTTGGATCAAAGACTACAATAAAATACACACTGGGATTAACCCTTTGCTTTGCCAGGGGCCTTGTATTTTCTGTCTTTAACAATAACATATTTAGACTTGTCCCTTTTTTTACATGTATTGTGGATGCACTTATTTAAAACTGTTGGTACCGAATTTGAGTGTTACCTGCTGTACACTAGGTCATCTTGTATTGGACTTTATTATGGATCGGTTCACACTGTCACTTTCCAATAGCTGTCGTTTATTCCACAACCCTATACTCATATTTCTGGGGATAAAGCAAAACAGATTTATTATACATAAATGAAATGTTCGAGTAGGAAAATAGCAATCCTTATTCACCAGTGAAATGCAAAACTGTAAAAGCCCCGAGAAGGCTGATTGCAAAGTTATAAAGCCGTCTGTTATTGGCTCCAGTTGGAGACTTTTTTTTTTGATCTAGAGCTTGCGTTGAAAACAGAAACCATTAATGGAAAAAGAGCCAGGCAGAAAAAGGAAAAGATTAATATCGAATAGAAATCTCAGGTGTCGTTTAAATAATGTTCCACGCAAGCAAAAAATAAATACAATTAGACTTTACTGCAACAGCATATCTGTTCTCAGCCATGCATTTATGGGCATCTTAATAATTATTGAATAGGAAAAGCTTTGCTGCTGTATTAGCTCTCTCCAAGGTACTTGGCAAAGTAGAGTGGATTTGTAAACCAAAAGCAAGATCGATCTAAAGAAATGGACCATGAAAATGAATCTAACTGTTGAAACGTTCTGAAGTGGACATTTTTCTTTCAATCTGATTATATTCACAATGTGTTTGGTTCAGGTAGATCTAAACTTTGTAATACCCTGCCCTAAATTAACACTAAATTACCCAAATATTGTTGGACCTAAAGTAAAATGCCTCTTCAATGAATGAGCACCGGAAGGTCATGGCACGCCGGCGCTCCATCGTAGAAGCCACAGCAGGGCTAAATGAAGAGGGGTAAAAGAAAAAACACCTGACCTGCGTCTGGGCTTCGGGCGATACGAATTGCGCATCTCTGCGCTTAGCCTTGATTATAGGCTGCACCCCCACTTTAAAGACTTAAATTAGGGGAAGAGAATGTGGCTTATAATAAGGCCAATACGGCATATAGCAACAACATCAAGGTCCCTCTAACACCAGAGGGCATAGTTAAAGTCCCTTTAATTAGGCCTTGAGTCCTTCAAGTGTTTTGAGTAATAAAAAGCGACATTGTATTTCTTTTTCACTTTTTTTATGACAGCTTCCAGATGGCAGGGTTATTAAAGTAGGTGGAGAACGCTTTGAAGCACCAGAAGCTCTGTTTCAGCCTCATCTTATCAATGTAGAAGGCGTTGGCGTTGCTGAGTTGCTGTTCAACACCATTCAGGCAGCTGACATTGATACTCGGTGAGATTTTATGTGCTTGATTCTAATACTGGTGCTGGCTGCTACTACTTGTGTGTGATTGGACAAACCAATGTAATAAGGAACTTTTTTGTAGAAGGGAACAATATAAAGTTCAGTAATTTAATACATATCTGACAATAAGTAGTATGGAAATTCCAAGGTATCTTTTAGCGTGCCTTCTGTTAATATAAGAGGGGGCAAAATACTTTCTGTTACAAAATTTGGGTTAAAGCAAGCAGTAAAATGCATTGGAGTCGATGCCAACATGGATTCAAAATAACTGGTTTTGGGGCACTTAGTGGGAGCATGTTTCATACACTTAGAAAATCATAATTTTCCTACAGCATTGTATGTTATTGTTTTATACAGCGCCATCAAATTCCGTAGCGCTGTACAATCACCTGTGTTTTGTGCACAAGTAGGAAACATACCCAAGATTCTACTGTACTTTTGAAATTGTAACTTTGAATGCCTCACGAAGGCCATGGCAATAGTTATTTTACATTTGTTGTATCTTGCTCCCTATCTGCAGACCTGAGTTCTACAAGCACATTGTGCTATCAGGTGGCTCCACTATGTACCCAGGCCTGCCATCCCGTCTGGAACGAGAGCTCAAACAACTGTACTTGGAGCGCGTGCTAAAAGGAGATGTTGAAAAATTATCGGTAAGACTGCAAAAGAGTTCTTGGTTCCCCTATGTAAATTATGGCATCAAAACTATTGTCCTCTTATGATAAGGATCCTGTAAAGGGGAATCTGCCAGGCTGGTCCAGGTGAATGTGCAACATACAACCTAAGATGGAAAATGTCCATCAGAAAGTATTCTATCAATTTTTTAGCAGCATTCTTAACCCTTTCAAGACCGGGACGTACCAGGTACGTCACAGCCTTTACGCGATCCAGCGTCGCTTTGAACGCTGGGATCGCGAGGGGCGGCTGCTAATGACCGCTGGGTGTTCCCAGCGATCAGTAGCAGCCACCCCCCCCTCAATTCCGTGCACGTGATCGCTTTTCAGCGAATCACGATCACGGAATTTAAATATTTAAAAACATACTGCGGTCTTCAAGTGAAGACGCAGTATGTAATCGGCGGTCCGGAAGGGGTTAAATTTCAATGCTTCCATGCACTTTCTTTAGTGGGTGTTGTGGAAAACACTTAGGCTGTATGTTTGAATGCCATAATGTCCTTAATGTTGATGATTAGCAGTTCCCGTATCAGTCACAAGAGGGCGCAGGAGTTATTTTTAATGTAAAATTGATGTCTAGAGAAACAGGAATGTGGCAAATTGTTTGTATGCGAATTATTAATTGAAGAAATAAATGTTCAGACTTAGACACCGGTATTTTCTTTTTTCTTAAATAAAAAAGTAAATGCCTGTACTTTTGCTACTTTCTAAAGAAGATTTTTTTTTAAAACCAAGATTATAGAGGATATCATGCTTACTATATTACAATAGCAAATTTGTTGGGTCACATACACCTCTTGTCACCTTTTAAACAAAAACTGCCACAGGAAGAAGGATGTGTCGGGATACTATTGCCTTGTTTGGCAAATTATGTTGACAACTGTGGTGAAAGTGCCACTTTTAAAGTACCTTTATTCTTGTACCTTGGTGTGCAAACTACTAGAATGAGCTCATCTTAAAGTGTTTTAATATACAAAATCCACTGCTGGGGACTAATCGACAAACACACACACACTAAAATGTTCTTGTCCATAAAGGACCATCTTGTCACTTTTTAGAACATGTGCCCCTTGATGGGAAACACACTGCACACTGTGTGCATAGTCTAACCTTGTCCATAGTCTTGAACAATAATTAAAACACCGATCACCTCTTGTGTTTCAGAAATTTAAGATCCGTATTGAAGACCCACCCCGTCGTAAGCACATGGTGTTCCTTGGAGGAGCAGTCTTGGCAGACATCATGAAAGACAAAGACAACTTCTGGATGACTCGTCAAGAATACCAAGAGAAGGGAGTGCGTGTGCTGGAAAAACTTGGTGTGACTGTCCGATAAAGTGAACTGCCAACTCCCAACGCTTCTCTAAAGCTTTCCTAATTTCCTTTATTGCCAATCTTTGAACTCATTCAGCTACATGACTCGGAAAGGCCTGTCTGTGCCCTTTTGACCTACAAGGTCAGATCTTTGTCCCGTTTCCTGGGGGTGAGCTTTGTTTAAATGTTTCTTAATGTGGCTAAATTTGATTATTTAAATTGCCCATAACTTTAAAAACACAAAGCTCTAGTAACAGAGCCTATCTGCTCCATTTTCTGTTCCCAGTAGGCATTTGGCTAATTGCAGGCTTTTTTCCCCTTATTGTGATGCTTTAAGGCTGCTAGCTTTATTCTTTGGTCAGTGGTTTCCCTTTATAACCATTAAAAAAAAATGTAAAAAACCAATATAGCAGTTTTTAGCACCACATATTTCACCACAATTTCACTCTGCTAACTTTGCTGCGCTTCCATGCTATCCTCGCAACTCTACGCAAATTATACCATACACTTGGGGGAAAAAAGCCAATGTGTTTTCAATTTGGAAAAAACCCCTCCAGTTAGAACCAGAACTGCAGCACTGAACGACTTCTTACATTCTTTATAAAGTACTTTTTATTATTGTTTTCGGCTTTTAATCTTGGGACAATATGGTACATTTCCTTTATAATATAGTGTAAATTGGGCAGAAATTTTCCTTTCCTTTTTTTGGTTGTCTTCTATTAACAAAGCACTTGTGCACGTGATCAGGTCAGTTGTGAACTAGCTTCTTATGGCTCATTCCCGAAAAAAGTAAACAGGTGGTAAACATGTAAACAATTTATTTCTAAATATAAGAGAAATCATATCTATTAAGCCTCGTTAAGTGTATTTTTTTCCTTTTAGCACTAGTGTTTCCGTGGGAAGCACTTTAGTTTGCAACCCCCGTATTTCTGTGCCAAGCACGCTCTCTACTTTCTCATCGCCCAACGAAGAGCATTAGATCAATGAATGTGGAAGGGGTGTGCTGACTGTTCTATAGTCAAATCGTTAAAAGCTACCAAGAGTTTGTTCCAGAACTAGGGTTGTAAGCTACTTTTTTTTTTTTACATTTTTCTTTACCTCATATGGTGGTAGTTTACAGAAGTGTGTTGTGTTGCACTTTCAGTAGTGATACAGTGAGTAACTTTCATTTTCTTTTCTAAATCTGCTTGTGGATTGAGGTTTCTTTAATTTAAATGCAAATTAACTCTGCTCAGCCATCTTGGATTTAAAGGAAATTGCAAGATTTGTAGAACCTTAGTATTTACCAGAAATACTGTAAAAATAGCGTGCAAATTATACACGTTTACAGGTTTTTTGAAACTAAACGGTTAGACCATTCAGCGCCTCATAGGTTCATCTTTCTTGGTTTTGTGTGCAGGATTTAACATAAAATAGTTGTGCTCCAAAAATTGGTGAAAATCACCAACCCTTTTTATTTCTACTTTGGGCACTTTTTTCAAAAAGCTGATAAAACCCAGTGCCCACTTTGCCCACCGTCAGTTTTAAGAGAAATCCTTCCGGCAAGTGATTTTAATCATAAGTTTTGTATGCATAGCAGTCCTTTTCTCTAATCCTCCGAACGGCTTTCTGCGAAGCGCTGCATAACCTGTACTGTAACACTTTGGATTGCTGAATGAGGTAAACGGGTCCGATACAAACATGGAGAGCGATCATGTTTCTTTTTCTTCCCCTATGATAAAAGTAACAGGGCATACAATATCCTTGGTGACGTTTTTTGCTTTTTTTAATTTTTTAAATTCTTTATTTCTATGTCTTTGAAATTGAGGTAATTTTTGAACTAATTTGAAATAAATTGGTCATTCTCTCTGGACAGTGTCAT
Source organism: Spea multiplicata (assembly GCA_009364415.1). Taxonomy (NCBI): domain Eukaryota; kingdom Metazoa; phylum Chordata; class Amphibia; order Anura; family Pelobatidae; genus Spea; species Spea multiplicata. Next base: position 10,376,229 of record VKOC01000005.1, read on the forward strand.
CATTTCTCATTTGCAGTGTAATGATTTTTATGATAAAAGCTACTTTTTAAAATTATATATATATTGGCAATTGCAACAGCACATTACATGATACTGACGTCTATTTTCCTCCTAGTTCTGGTATCCAGGGAGTTAAACTCTCTGAGGATTTCCCATATCCCTTATCTATGTGCTTTTAGTATAAAACTCAGCGAGAATAAGTCGACGGTTGATCCTTTTCATTCTTCTGATATTAAGGATATTTGGGGGGGGGGATATAAGATTTGTTTTCTTATTTTAATAAACTCTATTTAGACTAGATAGGCTGAATGGTTTTCATCTGTTGTCACTTTCTATGGTTCTATATTGTTTTGAACACTTTAAGTTGGTAAAAATCAATACCCTCCGTGGGGATTGTAAATTCGAGGTACTAGGGCTGGTATTTCTAGGGCTGCTTTAAGTTATTCAGCAGAATAATAAAGCAAACTGTAGAACCAAATGGTGTAATGGTAAAAATGCAAAAAACAGGTGGTTTTTAAATATAAAACCTTAAACCTAAGCATTGTAATGCAAACTATATTTATTTTTCTTAGGAACACCCTGCCTTTTTTTTTTTATTATATACAATACTTTAGACGAAGGACAGGTACAAAAGTAGTACGGATTGTGTGAGTAAAAATTTTACGGCCCCCCTATAACCACACAATGTACTTCTAGCTCTGATGGTGTGAGTCAACAGGGGCCACGGAACAGGTAAAATACATGGTTGGCAATCTTTACCCAATTTTCCAGCCATGTTTCTCATATGGATTTTTTTTTGTTTGAAGCCCGGAGGTCAGTGACTCCGCTGTGAAGAAAAACAAAGTCACAGGTGCCAAAACGTGCCATAAGGCCATGATGAACACCAGGTCCCCTACTCGGTTTCTGTGGGTGCGGGGTGGGGGGGTTTGCACTCCAGAAAGGATATGCGACCCCTTCTTTCCCTCTCCGGCAAAAGGCATGCAGGAGGGCCGGATAATCTTGGTCTGAAGTCTTGAAGTGTTGGGACTCCTGAAATCATCGCTAGAGGGGGGCTCTCAAAAGAGTTACCTGACTTCCCTCCACACCAGAAAAAACAGAATCTTTTCAGGAGACCCAGCTCCACCGTGTTTTTTTTTTTTTTGGGAGGGGGGGGAGGTTTGTGTGTCTCAAATCATCTCTCTGCTGCACCCTGATGTCAGTATTAATAAAATCCAAAACCAAGCACGTGTGCTCTGTGCATAAAACAGGGCAATCGTGCAGAAAAAAAACCATACATGAGGTGTGCCCAAAGAGAGCCCTGGCCTTCTGATAAAACATTTCTCTGCATACACTGCGCACCTAGCCTAAAGTGCTGTCGGTAATATAAAAAGTGCATGAAGGGGTCTGAAGTGCAAGCTCGTGCTAACTGACATGCAAAAAAAATAAAAAGTGCTTAACCCCACAGTACCAATGGTGCACGGTGCCCAGTCTTGGACCAGAGACTGAGGACATTTATGCGAGCTCAGGCTTCATGCTATCCCTGCTTTAAGGCCAGAGGACCAAGCATTCCCTCTCTCACAGGTACTCACTTGATCATAGGCAAAAGGCCAGGCACTGTTCATAAAGAGAAATCAATGGTTTCTGGGCATTTATGGTGTGGGGGGTGTCTTCTTAGACCTCCTGGAGTCGCCTGGCAGTGAGCCTAGTGTGCATGTGCTTTGGTGACGGCTATTATCAGAATTATTAATATAATGGTGTTTAATTAACAAGCCCCCAAGAAGCTGTTTGGAGTAATGCTATATAGGTAAATTAGGCAAATAAAGAATAGGCTTGTTTGTCCATTTCCTTGCTGTTAAGACACCACAGTTACAGTAGTGAGATAATCCAGTTGATTATTTTACTAATCCAACTTTGGGTGATTTTATATATGGGTACCTTGACTCTAGGCTGTTTTCTTTTTCTTGTGAAAGAAAAAAAAACCATTTTACTTATCTGTGGCTGCTGGTTTATTACTGCCTGGTATCCGTTCAATGCATTTTCCAGTAGGAAACATGATGCAGGGATAAGACTGCCGCTAGAGGGTGTAGTCATTCCTTATGCAAAGGGCTGTACGATCATTTTACAAAGGCACACAAAGAAAAAAGGAACGGGTGCAAGACTTTACGCTGGGAAAAAGAAATAATTTTATAGTCTCAAATGTATTCCAACAGAATGATTGTGTAGGTGGCCATTGGTGTCTCAAATTAGTCCTGCCTGTCACCTTTGCGACACATTACTCCAAAGGTAGTCTTTTTTTCTAATTTTTTTTTTCCCTGTTAAAGACAAATACTTAACATGAATTGGGCTCAAAAATGAACAGCCATTTTATTGTCACCATTTGAGAAAGCAGCATTATTTTAAGAGGCACAAGAAATAATAATGTACCGTATTTGCTCGATTATAAGACGACCCCCCCTCACTCCAAAGGTAGTCATAATACCATGCAATTTATGCTGAGCCAAATGATACACTTTGGTGGGCAAAAGATCAAAGGGAAATAGTGTTCCCCAACACCTGCCGAGCCATTATATAGACCAGGTTGTTGCAGACACATCTTATTACCAGCATCAGGTCCAGAGGGCAGTATTCCCTCATTACTGGGGCATCAACCTCCCATTTCCAGAATAGAATTTGACACCTATTTGGCAGACTTCATAGCTCTCTTTCTTGCCCATTTCCATGCTTTGGTATGACTTTTTCTGTTGGTGAGGCTGCATGGGCCACTAGACTGTTTCCTAAGTCAAACACAACCCGGACAATAGGTAGGAATGTATGAAGCAAATGAGGTGGAATAAATCTAGAAAAAACTGAAATACATACTGTTTTGAAGCAGTTGATGTAATGTTTTTCAAGCCCCTGTTTCCATAGAAATACATTTTTTTCATTTTCCATGAAAATAATACACGGTTAATTTAGAACTAAACTTGCAGATAAACCTTACACACCACATCTTGTCAGTTTTTACCTGTGGGAAATGTGCTGTAATACAGGTGGAAATCAAGGGCGTAACTAGAAGCCTCAGGGCCCCGGTGCGAGAATCTGTTAAGGGCACCCCAACCCAATCTACCCCCTTCTCACACCATTTACCCCCCTCTCACACTATCTACCCCCTCTCACCCCTTCTCACTATCCACCCTCTCCCTAACCCCCTTTCTCACTATCTACCCTCTCCCTACCCCCCTTTCACACGCTTGCCTTATGGAGAGGCTACCATGAAAAGGTAAATGAGATAAAAGATTGAGGAGTGAAAGGTACAAAGGGGTAACAAATTACTCTAAATGCTACATATACCTCTAGGTACCCGGAGGTAGGGAAGATTTGCACTGAATGGTGGTAGGAGGTAATAACAAGCTATGCATCACATAATCATTTAGATTTACAGTGACAAAGGCAAGGAGGGTCCTGCTCAAACAAGTTTACAATCTATAAAGAGGTAGGGTTATATTGCAAGAGGTGATAAGAGGTGAAAGTCCAAATGTTTTAGGCGGACTAGGCAAGCAGCTGTATCTCAGTGTAAACTTGAAACTGCAACTCTCTTGAAACATACCCTGCTTTTCTCAGTTTAGTGAATAAACACCTAGATTATGAACTCATGGAGCCGTAGTCAGGGTATGAAAGCAGGTCCATCTTCTCACACATTTAATTGAGAACATAGGGAAAACACACTGGGTTTCAGACAAGGACTGGCCGTCTGACACATTTAGCAAATGCCTGGAGGGCCGCTGGCTGTCAGAGCCATTCACTCGCTCGATCTGCTGCTTACGCTGTGGAGTGTGGCAAGCAGATGGATATGCCCAGCCGAGTTCTTCTCATTCGCTATACCCTATAAAGGATAAGAACAATCAAGGTTCTTCTGATAGATGGGTTCAGTTGCCCTTCATAAAGCTTGGCTAAATTGGGTCTGCTAATTTACCATCCAATTAAAAAAATAACGAAAACTAAATAATTGGCTTATTTTCTGTAAAGTTCCACCCTTCAGTAAATTTAGCCAATGCATGTGGGTGTACATGCATGCAGATTCCCCACAAAACTCCACGTCTCACTCTCAACACGTCTAATGGTCTTTGTGGCTTGCTTGCCCTTGTCACAGCTAGCCCTGCCACTTGCACACTAAACTACACCTCTCACGTGGCTACTTCTACTGAAAAAGAAAGGGTGGCTCGCCAGGTAGCCTAATCCATAGGAACGTTCCCAGGTATCTCAAAGCCAAACAAAGGCTAAAAAATAATAATCATTAAAAAAAAAGAAATATATATGTATATATATAGCAATTTTTAAAAAAGTGAACGCTTAGCCCTACTGCTATGCAGAAAAATAATATTTAAAAATCACTACGCACAAACCTATAAAGCCTATAGTATTAAAATACGTAATATGGGGTAATATGTAAAGCATGGATGTGGCCCTCTGGAACACCAAAATAAGTATGTAGGGAATGACTGTCATCAGGAGATGTTGCTTAACATAAAATGGGTCATTGCTTAGCTGTGTCACCTGCAGTATAGAAGGAAGTTTAATTTAACATTGCAAAAAATTGCAAAAAATTTGATTTTTTTTCTTTTTCTATATATGTTTTCTTTATTACTAATAATTATTATGTTTTATGTATTCTTTGGTTTTAAAAGAAGGCCCTACTTCTACCTGAACAAAATGATGTATAATTTGTGCGGTTAAACAAATATGGTAAAGGGAGTCATGGTTTAACAAATATATGGTAAACATGACAAAAAAAACTCTGGTCCTTATGTTATTAAAAAAAACCCCGGGACTAAAGGGGGTTAAAGTCATGCGGCCAGCTTGTTTATTTGCCATGGTGAACATTTTTAGTTGCCTATTAGCCATGTGCTTTTGAATCTTTTCCAATGGTTTGGTCCTCCTCAGTGAGATCTGCTGCTGGGTTCATTCCAGCAATTTCCTCAATAGCCCATTTTTTTCATGGCTACTTCCTGAATTGCTCATTAAGAAACGCAGCTTGATGTGATTGTGATCTGGGAAAGCATGCCTATATAAATAAATACTCAAAGAAAAAAAATGACAAAGTGAGTGCAAGAGGGGAAAATAATAATATAATAGAAAAAAAACACATCTAGACTTCTTTTACTACATATAACACACATACATATATTAATAGAAATATTAAGCGAACGACTGAATAAGCAAATAAAATCACAGTCAATGAGATATGATTGTTAATTTAGTGAAATGGGTATCTACCATATAACTCATGGACAAAAGCATGACTTGTAACTGCTTGGTTCCTTTTCATTACCAGCGATGTCTCCCTCTCCTGCTCTTTATAGGGGCAGTAATGGGTTGTTTCAGGGCTAAACCCCAAACATGAAGGGTTGGGGAGTAGGTAGGACCAAACACCACCTGTTTGTGTATATAGATCTTTTGCATTCTGTTTTGTATATGGGGACCAGAAGAGTATGCACCCATGCCTACCAACAGTGCCACGCCTCATTGATCTATATTACACAATATTGAGGTCTTAATGGTTTAGCAACATCAAAAGAGGTAAGTAAAAAATCATCCAATATTTGGTACACAAAGTTTTATATTTCCTTTGTTCATTACTTGAATCTTTTAAATTAATGTCAATATAAAATGTAGAGGCGATTGTTGAATATAATTTTATTAGAGAAACAAGAATCTCGTTGATGGCAGACCCACCTTAAGAAGGTCTCAGGACATTATTTTTATTATCTACAACACTGGACCCAAAGTTCCTTAATTGTCAAATCCTGTAACAGTACAGAGGCTTTAGATAAGGTTTAGTATTACCGTATTTCCCCAAGTATAGGACGCACCCCCATTTTTCGGGGCCAAAATAAAAAAAACCCCAACACATTACATAATGTTATTGTGCTGGCTGCCTGGGCATGATATGAGTGTGATTGTTGTTGGCTGCTAGCAGCTGTTAGCAATCGCACTCCTATCATGCTCAGGCAGTCAGTAAATGCACATCACTTTCAGCCTCCCTGTGCTCCCTACACACAGATCCATGCTAACATACATACATGCATACATACATACATACATACAATTTACTCCCCAACCTTACTTGAACTGCAGATCTTCTGCTGCCGCTCGCCGACTTCCGTGGGGGCCGCTGTTTCCCCTCAGCCTTGCTCGATGCGGCTGCACAGGAACAGGAACTGAACAGAGTCATGTGCATTCACGTGACTCCACCGGGTTCCTGTGCAGCCGCAGCGGATGAAGGTAGGCAGCAGTTAGTTTTCAAAAATAAATAAATAAAAATCTACCACCAGTGTATTTCCCCATGTATAAGACGTACCTTTTTTTTTTAGAATAAATTGGGGTCTAAATTTTTATATTATACATGGGGAAATACGGTAGTTTCTTGTAGACCTGTCTCAGGTCTAATGTTTTGGTTTGTCTGTGTATTCTATATTTGTCAGACCCTTTGAATGAATGCACTGTAAGAAATGGTGTGTACATGTTTGGTGTTATATAAATAAAGCATAATAGCAATAATAATAATGATGTCTCAATGACTACAATCTGTGCATTTTATAAACATTCAGCTATCATCATGTGCACAGGGTTGTCCTCCAGCGCTAAAATTAGATTCAAAATTTACCATGTCACCAATTATTCATTTCACGGCCTCTTTATTGAGCAAGTCGTATAGGTGCCTAGGAATTGCTATTAAACAGTATCATCAATGGCAAGTCCACCAAACAAACTTCACAAGGGCTGTGTGCCGAATACCTTTTCTTCCCTTTTTGGTGCTGCCGACCACCTCTATTATTAATATACTTCTAGTCGCTAGTGATACACCTTGAGAAGAACAAAAGTCTGTTGGCGTATAAATAGCTATACTATTGCCACTGTCAATTGTGCCTCTGTTTGGAGGTTAATGATTAGGAGAATCAGCATATGACATCATATACTTAATACTTAAAATAACAAAAACAACTAGAATTGGAATCCGTAGTAATGATCGCCTTGCTAATTTTTACTAATTCTGGAGGGGGCATGGATACCTGGGACTCCAAAACATTCAGGTAAACAAAACCTAATCTTGCCAGACTGGCGATGTCGTTGTGTTCCTGGTACTATTGACGTAGGTGTTTCTGACGGTTGAATATGCTCATGTAGCATGTGATCGGGCAAATGCAGTCAGTGGCCGCACGCTGCAGCACTCGATCTGCTCCTGGAGCAGCATTTCAGGCGAGTACAGGGCGCTGATGGTGCCAGATGCCAGCCCCGACCTGTGCATTTATCACAGTTTACTGTACAAGTATTCACACACAGCTCTAAATATATGGAGCATCTCTCTGCTCTGGTATGGCCCGATACAATAATTATTTCTAATACATCCAACTTGAAGAAACACGTTAATGCTGGTTTACGTTATTATTGGCAATACAACCATTAACCATATGAGTGCCACATATTTGCTGCAAATAAGATAGGGTTAATTAGATCTATCATGCAAAATACAATAGGCTTTGGAATGTGCTTGTACTGAATCAGGCTGTTCAGTAATCACAAGACACTATACTCTCACCCACAGTGACATCTGCCGCTATAGCTTTGCACAAGGTTCTGCATTGTTGTTGCTGTGTATTAGATATCCCAATTTTTAAAGCCTGTTTCCGTAGTGACTCACAGCGATATCTTCTGAGTCACGCTGCGACGCAATGTGAAACCATCTCTAGGGGAAAGGATAAGGCGCTAGTCGTATTTTTCTCACAAAACTGAAACAATGTTCAACTACAGTCCCCAATATGGAGTTTGTTCTTTAAATTTACATTGTTATACTGATGGCATTGAGGTGTATAGTTAATAAGTTAATATAGTTAATAATATAGCAGTACAATGCATCTGCTATGTTGGTGCTATTAAAGTCAAGTATGTACCCACATTCCTCTTTTCCAAATCCTCTACCGGTTATAATACAACACTTATAAAAATAATATGTAAGACCAAGGAGGCTTGATGGATTGCTGGAAAACATCAACAAGTTTATCCATTCATTTGTGCTAAGCTGGCTCTTGACCGTCTTATAATGGTGGCCCTACATGAACATCACAATGTAAATGGCTGCTATAGTACTTTTAGTGTCAAGTGGACAGTTGATCTTGTAAGTCTCATAAATCTCGTAAGTACCTCTTTATGAGAGACAGTTGCTTCTTAGCCTCAAATCCCAAATTATTTTCCTGATGTCCCTCTTTTCTATTATTTCAAAATGTTTGGTGGGTATAAGTGTATCACATTGTTCTTCAGCTCTTAAAGTCACAATAATGTGTATAGCGACAGCAGACAATTAATGTTTAAATATTAATTTAAATAATTTAAATAATGTTAAATGCCTCCCACAGTTACATAAATAACTTTTCTTTGCACACTTCACCTTTTATTTTTGTGCAAGTGTCCCTTTTTTGTAAATGGCCTGATTGAGTTCATTCTTGGACAAAACTGCATGTACTGAAAACGCAGAAAGAAGATCTGGCCCTCCATTGGTTTCACCAGGGAGAGAAGTAAGGGGCCACATATCGACTAGAAGGGGTGTAGCCCAGAATATCTATACTGGGATCTGGTGTCCTATGTGGCCCTATATGGAGCATGCTCACCCAGGTTACAGAAAAAAACTATGTAGAGGTCTCAAAGTCATATACAAATTCTTGGTAAGGCCCTGCCTGTGGACACACACCCTTAACCACACCCATAACCACACCCCCTAAAACAAAGGTGTCCCTATTTGGTCATATGAAATGGGATGTGTGCATTAAACACAATTTTTGATCAATGTTGATTAGAGGCGAATGAACCAGCAAATCCATGGGAGTCATTTAAAGTCTCAAATTTTCACCACTAGGTGTCACTATACAAGAACCATTTCAGAGTGACCCTGAACATTTTGTACATTACAAAAATATTTTTGTCGCAAAATTGATTAATTGAGCAACACTAAAAATACATTTATTTAACTGATGAAATTAGTAAATTATTATTATGAGGTTGATCTATGAAAATCTAGAAAGCTGCAGGAACGAATAAACACCTTTTAATATTCCTATATAAAGCCTCATTTAAAGCTTGCACATTCTAAGTTTAAAGTCATTTTAAAGCCATGTACCTTTAAATGGCCAGTATTGAAGGTTCCTGTAAAGTATATATATCCCTAAAGTCCCAATTGTTCACGGGAAAAATTATACTATATTGTATATATACATGTGGTCAACATATATAATAATTTAATGCAGTGAGGGTAGTTATTGTGCAGGAGCTCTGTTGTTTTTGCTGTAGTTTAAGTTACATACCTTAAAATCATGTCTGTTGCCGTCTCCAAAAACTTGGTTGCTATGGCAAGATTCAGCATAAGGCATCCTAGTCAACTGAATGTCTTTTTAAAGGATTATGAGAGTGAGTGTGGCTCAGTGTTAACCCACTTCATTTCTAATCATAATATTAGTGTTATCATCATTATTATTATTGATAATTAAGTATTTGCATTGTTTTTTTAAGGCGTATTATGGGAATCTGGTACTGAAAGTTAGGTAAGGTGTCCAATCTCCTTTCTCCAGTATTGAAACATAGAAAGTGACGGCACATAAGAACCATTCGGCCCATCTAGTCTGCTGAAAGAGGAAGATTGGTATCGGTGTCCTCTGTGGCCCTATATGGAACAAAGTCACATCATAAGACTTGGTAAAGCCCTACCCACAGCCACGCCCCTAGCCACACCCCTAAAACAACACTGTTACCCTACACACTGTATCCATACTGGGGAAGTTCCCTAGGTAAGCTACCCTGGGGTGCTTCGCCTAGACAGACTTTAGTGGGTGCAGAGTGTGAACACCTGCTGCTCCCCGGCCCGGAGAACGGAGAACTAGCATTAAAGCCCTGGGGAAGCAGTGCTCTACCCAAAGACTCCGGGTAAAACCTGAAGAGCTTCTAGATTCAGCTCTATCTGTGAGCCAGTAGGGAAGTTACCCTTCAGCTGTGCCGAGAAACATCTCTAAATCAGGCGACCTGTATCTTTTGCTTTAGTCAGTCTAGTTCAAGCTTAGCTCTTAGAGTCTATTTTAACGTGTCTGCAAGCACGTGTGTGTCTTGAGAAATACAATCTATAAAAATAGTCAGTAGCCAGCATATACTTAGCCTGAATGTATTTAGAATAATGCCTCTGTTTTTAGCACAGTCCTGTATTTTTACCTTAAATATATATATATATCCTGTTTCTAAGGGTTTGGGTCCCTTAGTACCAGTGAAGAGTAATGTTAATGTTACAGAACATAGATATTTTAGACAACTGTGTGCTTCCAACTTTGTGGGAACAGTTTGAGGAAGGACCATTCCTGTTCCAGCATGACTGGGCCCCAGTGCACAAAGCAAGGTCCATAAAGACATGGCTGGGTGAGTTTGGTGTGGAGGAACTCAAATGGTCCTCACAGAGCCTTGACCTTAACTCCATTTAGGATGAATAGAAATGTTAATTGTGAGCCAGGCCTTGTGAGTGTCTGACCTCACAAATGCTCTTTTGGCTGAATGTGCACAAATTCACAAGACACACTCCAAAATCTTGTGAAAAGCCTTTTGTAGCCTCAAAGGATGGGATTACTCCATATAAATGCCCTTGGTTTTGGAATGGAATGTTCAATGACCTTGTGTGGATGTGATGGTTAGGTGTCCACATACTTTTGGTCATATAGTGTATCTGACACAGATATGGTTTAATGGTTGGGTGTACTTAGGATACTCATTCCCTTGCACCATCCCAGAGCAGAGATTTTTGACATTTAAGTATGGCTCTCTGTGATGTGGTTATATCTGAACTCATGGGTAGACACCTCCAAGCTTTGTGACAAATATTTTACTAAGTAACCAAAATGCACCAATGACTACAACAAGCGTTGTCACGGGCAATGATGTCCATACTTGTACTTCTAAATAGCAACAAAACATGTCAATGTGCTTTTATTTTACTTAAAAAAATAACAACAAAAAAACAGGAAATCCAAGATTTCTGGCAATCCCTACTCACTTTGTATTATAGCAAAATAACAAACTCATTATGGGAAGAGGGGTGAAGAGTAATTTTTTAAAGAGTAATTTTTTTGCTGAATAAATGGAATATTGTGTAAATGAACACAATCAAGGAATTAAAGGTCTTAATAAATCATTGTCTGTACATAGAAAAAGAAGAAAAAAAACAGCAGAAGATTAAGTGTTACATGACACGCTGTGTCGTTCCACAATTAGAAAAGTCCTATTAATAGGTATTCCAGTGGAAACTAAAGTTCCATGTGTATGAATTTACCAATCCTTGCCCATCTGCAGTGCTTTCCTGAGGCTCTGTTTATCCTTCTCAAAGTATTTCCTTCCTTCCTCTGAATTCAGTCCCCTCTGTTCCCTGGAGGGTTGGGGGTTTCGCATGATGGGCTGTCCACAAATCATATACTTTAGCCACAGAAGGACAGATAAAAGCTTCCTCCCTCAGCTTCCAGGCTCACCAAGATGCGAGCCTTAATGGCACTGTCAAACAACAGCGCTATTCATTGTTAGCAGATCTGGGTAATATCCATGATTTCTGCTAGCTACATTAACTGTGTATTAAGTAAGCTGCAGCTGCTGTTTGTCAATTTCACTACAGCATTTTGGATGTGCAGCTATTCCCAGACGAGATCCACCACAGCGTCCCATCTATTTAACCTTCTATTTCTTGTATGTGTTCAAATATAAATATGTCTAGCAAAACAGTGCTAGAAATTCTTGGGTTCTTGGTGGCTTTTGGATGCTTGGTGGCTTTATTAAAGTGTCCATAGCAAAAAGGCAAAATGAAGCTTAAAACATGATAAAGGCATTACTGTTAAAAGGCTGCAACAAACATCCCCAATATATAGGGAAAAACTTTGTGCAAAGCACAATTTTTATAACCCTCACAGAGGCATTTTAGAACCCCTACAGCATCTTGGGTTGCCATACTTCTAGTAGAGCCCTCTGTAGCTCCCCAAAGAACACTAAGCCCCATTAGAGCCTCATATTTGTGCTTCTTCCTCCCCTAATATAGCCTCCAACAGGCCCGGAATGGGGGAAAAAATGGCCCAGCTAAATGATGTAGCCATCGGCTGGATTCACGCAGCTCCTCACTACACTCTTACACTATAGCAGCATACAGCCATTTGTAACCAGAATCCACACTGAAGCAGCAGTAAAGCTAAGAATGAGTGCGGTTGGCCACCAGCCCAACGGACATTTGCCCTGTATGCCAGATGGACCTGGTCACTACCCTCCTGCAGAACATTTTAATTGTTAGTCATATTTAAACATCATGAATCATACATCACAATATAAATATGTTACAAACAAAATCAACATATACTGTGTTCTGAAGTTATTTTGAACGGCCCTGGTCTAGATTTTGCTGAGAGCCCCTTGAAGTCCATTTTATTTTAGAAGGTAGATATGTGCAAGATTGTAAATGTTGCCTTATTTAACCTCTGCGGGAAATAGGTCCAGCTCAGTCATGTCTCGTTACTAAGACTCTCTGGCAAGTTGTGACAGAAAAGGGAATTAGAGATACCTTAAAAGAAGATCATCAACATTATTATTCCACTGCCAGTCATGCTATTCATACGTCCTGCAGACCTCTGTAACAATATATGTAAGCGAAAATAGGATACTTTTGGGTGTTCTTGTAGCATGTTGCAGCACACATCTGAATGAAAAGGCAACCTCCCCAAGCGGTTTCTTTGTGCTGTCCTGACATGCCTGGCAGAACACATTTTCAGAGGATCATTTCATTTTAAATCTGGATACCGTTCATGACAGATCCAGATGCTATTCCCTCTTGTTTAAAACATGCAGATGTCATTATCTGTGAGCGCTAGAAAGTTTCCAAATTTACTCCATTGGCTGCCAGACTAACATGATGTGTGTGAAAATGGTCATTAAACATAATGTAATAAAATCTGTAAAGCAACTTAGAAGTCTTTAGATGAAGCTGATACCTTCCAGTGGGTCACCATAGAAAAAGATGTGAAGTTACATGAGCTTTTGAGACTTCACAGCTCTTTAGATTCTGTGTGAAAAAATGTTTTTTCCGATGTTGGCCCAAATGTGACCAAAGACATGGGAAGCGGGAGGATTCATCAAAAGAGAGTTGAAGACAACAAAGTCCTATAGTCAAGTGTCTCATGGTTCCTGCTTATAAGATGCCACCTTTCCTATATCACTAGTATCCGGCCCAATCCACACTAACTTGAACCCTGGGCCCTGTGAATGTTATTCCATGGCAAGTGAAGCAGACTTTTTATTAACACTAAATCTTTAAACTCTAGAGCCCAAACATCTCTATGCTGAACCCTTGACTAAATTAATTAATTTAATTTAAATAATTTCCATGTAGTCAACCAGACCTCTTAATGGTTACTCCAGGTCTGTTATACACTCTACAAAGCCAATCAATCACAACCTTAAATGTATCTGCAAATTCATAGAATACAAGTTCACCATCTTAACTCACCTGTTTGTTGTATTGTGCATTGATTTAGTCTTTTATTAAAGCACTCTTAATAGGCTATTCTCTAAGGACATCTACCATATAACAAAGAACCAGTTCCATATTTTTAATGACCACTGCATGCATAGTCATGAGGACCTTACATGAATACTTAATACACGGGCTGCTCTTTTAGGCTAACCTGCGGTTAGCTTGTTATTACTTTCTCTTCAATCATTTCTGTGAGGGTTCAAGTTGCCAACTTTCTGAAATTTGTTGAGAGACTTGACAGCAGCCATCTGTCCCGACAGGCCTCATTGTGGCCGCTGCTCGTGGTCAGTGGAATCGCGCCATGCAAGTTTGGTGAAGCGTAACGTGACATCCTGTCCTGATTTATTGGGATAGAACCTTTCCATTCATTATTTATGAAAAGATGACTTTTGGTTTAGAACAACTTGCTATTTGAACCATTGTGTGCTATGGTGATAGGACCCACAATTAGAACTTTGTGTTGCTTTGTCCTTTAGATATAAGCTCTGTTGTGATTTAACAGGTGAGTTGTGATTGAGTCTGAGAAGGCACTGAACGATTTTGAGGGTATTTTTATGTAGTTAGGTTTTCATATTCACTACTGACAGAGTTTGGATTCTGAAATATGTTGGATACTTTTCATGATTTGCATTTATCAATTAATTAGCATATTACTCATCTATCTGACAAATGTAGAATAAAGATGAAATAAAAAAGGAAAGAAATTGAAACAAAATATAATAAATATTATTTCTTAATTTGTTCATGGACTTGTGTCTGTAATTTACTCTCATTAAAAATTTGAGTAGTGTGCATGCCATAAATCACTGTTGTACAATTTTTTTTATTTGGGGCAAATTATTAAAACAGTTTAGTAATTAATGGTAAAATTACTATACAGGAAAATATTCAGTAGTTTCTGTAGCAGAATTTGGATTTAAATAAACTCATGTCTAGCAATTGATTTATTTTTGAAATGCCATTGAATGTGCAGGGAGTGTACTTTAGTACACTTCTTGCTTTCAGTTGAGGCAGCAAGGGAGGGCAGTCTAATTTTCTGACTCTAATGGAAAAAAATGCGTGCAAAAATTAAAGGTCACAAAAGCTGACAAATAAACTGATTGCTTGATAAAGACCCATAATATATAAAGCCATTTAAGTGCAATCATATCACAACCAAACATGAAGGGAGAAATTCATTCAGCACTATTTTATCGTGACAAAAATGTTTGATCAAATTATCCCTAAGCCTTAAGTCGTTCTACACTATTGTGCTGTTATATGTCTGTCCTGCACCAGTATTTTGATAAAGATTTTACTAACTCACCAAACAAGGCATTATTCTCCTTACAATAATTCTACTCAAAAGATAATCTATGATAAAGTGTTGACCTTTATAATCCATTTCTCTCATAGCATGATCAGGAGTAGAAAGGGTTAAAGACATCAATTTAAAGCATATGACACTCCACCTCTGCATTTCATGGAAAACATGTTCGCATGAAATGTAGTCAACCCACAGAGATCCTACAGACAGAGGTAACTTAAGCCAAGAACACCTACGAAAGACAGCTGCTAGGTCCTTAGTGAGAGAAAAGCTTGTGAGAGTTGTAGGGGCATATGGTCCAATGAAGGAAACATATGAAAAAAAGGATGAAAGACACTGAAAAATGCCATGGATAAATAGCAAAGCTTTTATATTTCGTAATGCATATATTACAGTATTTAGAAGAAAAAGTCCCAAAGGCTGCAACAGGACCAATGGACGGGATATGTGACAGGTGTAAGAGCCAGGATGTGTTTGACAGAAACAGGAAGGATGAAGGGAAGACGTATATCCAGAAAGAGAACAAAGAACACACACACAAGGGGAAGCTGTTTCTAAACTTCACTATGTCAGTGAATGTCACGTTTTGGGGGGTCTGCAGTCTGATGAAATGCTTATGCCATTAACCCATGGGAGGAGAACATGGTATATTGCTGAGTATAGAAATACATTCTCACTGGGCATGTAAGTCATGAGCATGGGCATATTGTTGAGACCAGGGTTCCACAAATTTTGTTTCAGCAGAGTGGCATGGCTTATCTTTTGGAGTGTCCAACTAGTTTTGTAGCATAGGTTACTACCACTATGTAGGTGAGTAATATTATATTGTTAATGAAATAGCAACGACTATTGACTATGGTGTGCCAGGGCCATGTTTACAGAAAGCAGTTGCCTCCCTGACCCTGTGCCCAACGGTGCTTAATGCCAGCAATCTGTAGTGTCATGGCCTACTGTGATACCTTTTTATTGTAGATTAGTTGAACATTTCAACTCCTTATAAAGGACCCACTTTGACAAGCTTCTCCTGTTAAATGGGCTGACATGACCCTGCATAATGCTTAGTTAATATGGGGAGACTTTATGAAATACTTCTAACCTATTTAACTATGTATTATGCCTAGCCTTCATAATGCATAGAAGAAATATTCAACTTACCTTAAGGTGTAACAGGGCAGTTCTGTCAATTTAAAGATGCAGGGTAGGCCCAGGAACATGCGGTGCTTTATACCTGACACCATGGTGCTTAAACGCATCATATAACTACCTATTGCATTACTGGTCATCTGTTGGCAGCCTGGTCTCCCTTCTGTCACCAGGAGCCAGCCTTTCTGGTTTGAAATTGTCACTGACACATTCAATACACCAGAGATATAAACAGGATTTAAGTGCTTAAATCTCTTTTGTAGCATTCCCTGCTTTGGAGGAGTGGCTGTCCCGGGCGCAGGGGGCAATTCACCTTGGGTTCATCCAAAATTCTTTACAAAGGGTAAATCTGGACAGGCAGGAACACAGCGAAGTTAATGTGATGTTACGTGACCAAGTGGTAATAGTGAAGCTGCTCCTAGAGTATGAGGAGCCAGAATGAATGCTGCAAGTGAGGAAATAGGGTGAGTGAGAGGATAAGGGAGGGAATATGTGTGTGTATGAATGTATGTATGGTAGAATGAGGGTGTGTGAGCATGAATGTGTATGTGTGTTAGGATTTGCAGCCTACATGCTCTTTTGATTCCTCCTACTTTCTGTTTGTTGCATGTTTCTCCACTGTTTGATCTCAGTGTATGACCCAGCCTGCCTGCCTTTCATTCTGGATTTCGATTCCTGCCTTGTTCTGGACTACACAGATTTCTGGACTCCTGATCTCGGCTTGTGTCACTACCCATTATAGCTCCCGACTCGCTTGTCCCACATTTTGGCTTATTGTTATTTCATTCTTATTTATTTTTCAATAAATTATTTCACCAGTACCTTTGGCCTCAGTCCTGATTCAGTGGTACCATGACAATGTGTAAGTGTGTGTGCATGAATGTGTAAGTGTGTGTGAGGTATTATGTGTTAGCATGAGTATATGAGTGTTGTCAGTGTAAACGTGAGTGCGTATGTGTGTTAGCATGAGTGTGTAAGTTTGTGTAAATGTATGGTTTTATATATCAGGACATAATAGCAATCATTTGTTGCTTAGCAGGTCTAAAAATTAGTTAAATACGCAGAGGAACTAGAACACATGACATTTTACACCATGTGTGAAAAAGTACACCTTATGATTCAATAGCTTGTAGAACCCCCTTTAGCAGCAATAACTTCTGAATCTTGGAGGAATTTTGGCCCATCTTTCTTTACCATGTTGCTTCAGTTCATTAAGGTTTGTGGGCATTTGCTTATACACAACTCTCTTAAGGTCCTGCCACAGCATTTCAATCGAGTAAGGTCTGGACTTTTACTGGGCCATTGAAACACCTTGATTCTTTTCTTTTTCTGCCATTCTCTTTAGATTTGCTGGTGTGCTTGGGATCATTGTCCTGTTGCATGGCCCAATTCCAGCCAAGCTCTAGCTGTCAGAGAGATGGCCTCACATTTAACTGTAGAATACTTTGGTAAACAGAGGAGTTCTTGGTGGATTCAATGACTGCAAGGTTCACAGGTCTTGTGGATGCAAAACAAGCCCAAATCATCACCCCTCCATCAACGGGCTTGCAGTTGGTATGAGGTGTTTGTGCTGATATGCTGTGTTGGGTTTTGCCAAATGTGGCGTTGTGAATTATGGCCAAATATCTCCACTTTGGTCTCCTCTGTCCAAAGGACATTGTTCCAGAAGTCTTGTGGTTTGTTCAGATGCAACTTTGCAAACCTAAACCATGATGTCATGCTCATTTTAGACAGAAGAGGCTTTCTCCTGGCAATCCTTTCAAACAAACCATACTGGTTCAGTCTATTTCTAATTGTACTGTCAGGAACTTTAACATTTAGCATGCTAATTGAGGCCTGTAGAGTCTGAGATGTAACTTGGGTTTTTTTGTAATTTCTCTGAGCATTGCACGGTCTGACCTTGGGGAGAATTTGCTGGGATGTCCACTCCTGGGAAGATTGGCAGCTGTCTTGAATGTTTCCACTTTTGAATAATCTTTTCCACTTTAGAATGATGAACTTTAAATTGTTTGGAAATGGCCTTATAACCCTTCCTGAATTGATGGACAGCAACAATTGCTTCTCTAATATCATTGCTGATGTCTTTCCTCCTTAGCAGTGTGTTAACTCACACCTGAATGTTCCAGACCAGCAAACTGCTAAAACTTTAAAGAGGGTTTTCACACAACTGTACTTTTTACATTATATTGAAAAGCTTCTATATATATATATAGCATCATTGAAATAAAATTCATACCTGGGAACTCTCTGGATTTCACCCAGAGACTCTGGGTGAAGTGCCACTTCTCCAGTTCCCCAGGCCGTGGTCTAAAATCTCCAGGTCAGGTGAGTGTTGTTTAGATAACCTCACTCCGCACCCATGGTTTCCCCCTCCCACAAAAATATTCTCATACAAATGAAGAGCGCTTGGGGTTAGCCCGCCAGCAACTTCATCATCCCTGCATACTGAGGTCATCGACCTACCCAAAGAGTTTTCACCAAACATTTCCCTGGTATCCTAAAATATTGTTTTCACATCACCAGACACAGTGGCACACACATCACCAGATTATAGTGTATACATACTACTCCCAGGAAGAAACCCATATTTTGTGTATATCATGGCTATATGGCTATAAAGCTGTGTTAAGACAAGGAACAATAACACCAATGCAGGAAATTGATACACTGGCTGTGCCACAGATCTTAGCTTCAATGTGGTAAAATAAAATAAAAATACAGGGTAACAGTGCTCCAGTAATAAGTTTACATATTACTGTCACATGTATGCTGTGGCCTTAGATGGGTCTAAATTTATAAACGGACATGCTATTGCTTCAACAGATGGTGCCCATTCATAACTACCAGCAAATAAATAGAAACCCTAATTCTGTCACAGTGGGGTTTTGCTGGTTAAGTTTGGATCAGAATGGTTATTGTAGGACAAGACAGTTAAAAGACAGCAACAGAATTTGAAATTATTCTAGCCTTGGTGCCCGAATAATTATAATTTTAATAAAGACAGGAGGCGAGTATTTTGCATATCTTCCTTTACTCTCACCAACAGCAGCAAAGAAAGAGTTAATAACACAAGTGAAAACAACCAATAGAAACAGTACATAGGTGGTATATAAACCCCTTAACTATCTTCCTCTTCCTCTTTCGTCCGCTGTGAACCGGAACTGAAGAACGCAGCAAACCATCTAGCAATGTAAAACCGAACCCAACACTCAGAACAGGGGCTCGAACTGGAACCAAAGTCAAGAGCAAGGCGACAATGCACTCCAACTGGGACACGGAGATGGTATCAAGCTGAAACAAAGAGAGAGACATAACAGAACCAAATTCTTCACAAACATGGGAAAACACAGTAGAACGAGCATCACTGACAGTCATCACAAAACATCAAACGCAACGGAGCAGACAAAACCCCAAGAAAACACAAAACGAATTCAAACCAGGCTTACTTACCCAGAGTGTACACCTAACCATCGGGAGGGCAGGGAGGGAAAATACTCGCCTCCTGTCTTTATTAAAATTATAATTATTCGGGCACCAAGGCTAGAATAATTTCAAATTTTAAGGCAAGACAGGAGGCTTCGTATTTTGCATTTTTAACGCCGGAAACCAACGCCATTGCCCCTGAAGAAACCGGGCGGAAATAACATGCCCGAAAGGTGGAGGCACGGGACCAATCCGCCGCTCGCAGAATAGCCACTAAAGCTCCACCAGCCCGAAGGGCACAGGAGGCCGCAGCCCCCCTGACGGAAAGAGCACCGATGCTCTTGTAGGAGAAGAAAAACAGCCTTGAAAGGTTTCACAAAGGAGAGGAGGAGTTGAGATGTCAAGACCGCACGTATCGACGTCGTGCGTGACAGAAAGTCCTGACACACCCGGCGACACATTTTTGGGTCGTCTAGAAAAAACGGCTAGGATACAGACGAGAACAACTCAGGGGAGAATAGAGACAGCATGAGCATCCAAAGCGCTAACATCCGAAACCCTATGAAAGCATAAGAGATACAACAGAAGGGAAAGTTTCGCCGACAACTGTCGGAGGGAGAGCGAATCGTTGTCTGGCCATCCCGAAGGAAATCTAACACGACAGCTACTTCCCACAGAGAACCGTAGCGCCGAAGGACGGGATAAACGAATACCACGCAAAAGGTGGCAGACTAAGGGAACCAAGGGGATCCATGTGCCGTCCCAAACTCCAAGGAGCCCAGCCTCGCCAAGCCGTCCGGTATGACATACTGGTACCTGGAGCCCAAGATTTGCGGAGCAAGGACTGAGCCGCCTCCAATAGGCCCGAGACCGTTCGGGGTCCCCTGAAATCGTCCATACGACCAGGAGGAGATGTCTTTCCAGGATGAGCGCATGAACCTGGACCTCCGGGCCCGTCAGGGGATAGTACAGAGATGGGATCTCCAGAGGATCCTGGGCAGATAACTGCAGCAGGGCTGGAAACCACGGCTGAGCATGCCACGGGGGGGGTCACCAGAACCAAAGGCCCCCCGTCCCAACACAGGTGATGGATGACCCTCAAAATGACCATCTGGGGATTCGTCCTGGATGCAAATAGGTCCAGGTGCAAGACCCGACTGAGAAGTCTCCAGTCGCTCGCATCCCGCCAGTGTCTGGAGAACCCGTCCGCCAAGAGAACCTCGGCGCCCGGGAGGTATCCTGCCGGCAGAGTATGTTGCACGCAAGGCAAAAGTCGAAAACGTCCTTTGTTACCCCCTAAGCGGTTGATATATCGAACCGCCGACATGTTGTCTAAGAAGCCTAAGAAGAGAAAGCGGCTTGGGACTAGTTCGGATTTGAGAGAATAGACTAGAAACCCGAGTTCGTGAAGGGTCTGCACCACGAAATCGGTCTGGGCGAGCAGGGTCTCCCGGCAGCTAGAGAAGGGTAGAATGTCGTCTAGATAGACTATACGCCTGATACCCCTGGACCTGAAGAGAGCCATGACCGGCTTCAGGAGCTTTGTAAGGCACCAAGGAGCTGAACTTAGGCCAAAGGGAAGGGCCTTTAACTGCCATACCTGCCTGCCCCAGCGAAACTGAAGAAATCGCCCGGAATCTGGGTGAATTGGGACGGAGAAAAAGCGTCCGAGAGGTCCATGTAAACCAATCGCCTTCCAACCAAGGTCTCAGAAGAGACGGATCCCTACCATTTTGAAGTGGCGATAAACGAAAGCATTGAGAGCCCGTAGATTGATCACTGGGCGGAAGTCCCCGGTGCATTAGCGTACTAGGAAAAAGGAGCTGAGGAAACCGATTGATCCTTTTGCCCGCTGGATAGCCCCCTTGTCGCGTAAGGTGCGGAGTTCAGCTACCATTAAGGCCTGGTCGGTAAAGCCCTCTGAGATGTGGGCGGTCAGCGTACTTGAAAGGGGGAAGAGCTGAAAAACTATCTGGAAAACCTGTACCGTTAGGGGGATCCAAGGGTCCGACAAAATCCACACCCAGTCGTGGAAAAAGATGATATATGGCCCGCAACCCAGAGGAAGGAAACGAAGGACAAGAAGCATTCGGACTTACCGAAAACGGAGCGTCCCCTGGGAAATCCAGAAGCGCCTCTACTGTCTCCGCGTGGGTTGAAGGCCCTCTGTTGGAACGGAGTCCTGTAGTACCTCTGGTTCTGAGGGAAGTACCGGGAGCCTAGGGATGAACGGCTGGCGGCCCGGCGGTCGACCAGCCCTCCCAGAAAAACAAAGGTCAGTCTAAAAGACCTTCCTCATTGACAGTTTGGCCTTATTCCATGATGTCATCAAGGATACGTGGCGGTTTAATTCCTTGACAAATGTGTCTCCAAACAGTAAGTGGCTGCACCTAGGTCTTTAGGGCCCAATTTTGCCAACCTGGGATCCTGGGATCATCTAGGTGGGGCTCATCCACCAAATACTCACGGACGAAGCGTGAGTCAAAATCTCTGGGCAAGACCAGATTTGCTGAAGCCTCTGATTCACTAGATGAATCCGCGTGCCATACGTCCACTATAGATAATGGGTCATGCAAAGGAGTGTCAGAGGGTTTTGGGCGTTTGGCAGGTACCTTACCCTTGCCGACTGAAACACTACTGCCCTTCCAAGGCCGATTGGAGCCGGACGCCTCTCCTTCAAAGTTCTCAGATTCTGACTCCGATGGTATTGCCTCTGGTCTGGAGTGAGCAGGAGGCTGCCCTTGGGGCAAATTGGCAGACATTTTAGAGAAAAAGGATTCCACTGAGTTAGAAGACTTTGCCCCTAACCAGGCCATAAAGGCATCCTGGGATGGAACAGTATCCTGAGACATTATGTCTGTATAAGGTAGGTGATGAGAACAGAGGCTCAGCCCGTATATTGTGCAAGGCCACAGGGACGCAGCCCGTATATTGTGCAAGGCCACAGGGACGCAGCCCGTA
>VKOC01000005.1:10434505-10446147 GCA_009364415.1 Spea multiplicata
TTAAAAAAAAATTAGAAAAATATGGTAACATGTAAAAATCCCCACTGTCACAAAAAAAAGTTTTTAATAAGCAAGTCCGAAAATTCTTTATCTTTAAAAAAAAAATTCCAGCATGGAAAGAGTTAAAATATTGGCATTACAAATGCCCATAGGGTGTCTAGTATTAAAAAATATATGGTTTGATGGGGTAAATTGAATTGGCCGGGTTCAAAGATGTCCCAAATATATCCCAAAAATGGGACATGGGGCAGATGTCTAAATGGCAAAAAAATATACACCTCACAAAGGCGGCATTTTACCTCCCAAATAACCCTACAAACCCATGCATGGGGGGTATCAATGCGCTCAGGAGATGTTACTGAACACATATTGGGGTGTTGTGTGACATGGACATACACCAGGAGCGATAAATTTATACCTGAAGTACAACATGTGTGAAAAAAATACAAAAAAAATGTACTACTATAAAGTTTCACAAAGGGTGGTGGTAAAATTAGTGCATGGAAAGGGTTAAAATTCCAGCATTTCAAATACCTTGGGGTGTCTAGTTTTTAAAAATATATGATTTGATGGGGTAAATTACGTTGGCCGGCTTCAAAGATACCCGAAATGGCACATGGGGTGCAGAATTACCAGATTTGGAAAAAAAGGTTTTGAAATGGCAAAACGCTACCTGTACTTATTGCCCCATAACGTGCAGAAAAAAGCAAAAAAACATAAAAACATTGGGTATTTCTAAACTCAGGACAAATAGTAGAATCTATTTAGCAGGTTTTTTCATTAGTTTTTGCAGATGAGTAAAAGTTTTCTGTTTAAAAAGTGAGAGAAAGTATTTTTTTAACAAAAAATCCCCATTTTTTATCATTTTTTTTATAGTAAATTAGATGATATGATAAAATGAATGGTATCTAAAGAAAGCCCTGTTTGTCCTGAAAAAAACAATATATAATATGTGTGGGAGCACGAAATGAGAAAGAAGAAAATCACAGCTAAACAGTAACACTGAAAAACGTTAAAAAAGCCATTGTCCCACAATATACTACGAGTAAAAACCCCTATTGTCCTTAAGGGGTTAATGGGAAAAATAATCATCCAAATTCTAATCAAAAACAGTTGGTTAAGATTACTCATGGCATACATCTACTAAAACATATAGTTTTGTAAAAAAAAACAAAACAAAACAGAAAGCACCATTAAATTGGTTTATTTAGTTTGGTACACCGCAAAATGTTATATCTGGGAAAAGTGTCAGATACATTTTAATCTCCCATGGCGAACATTTGACTGTTGATAGCCCATGGAGAAAAGAGTTAACAAGCAATAAGCAGAGTGTGATTTGTAAGTGCAGCCAGGGCCGGCCCTACAATAGGGCAGACTGGGGCAATTGCCCCAGGCGGCACTTTGGAAGGGGCGGCACTTTGCCGCCCCGAGCGGTTTTTTTTTTTAAACGGAAGAGAGAGAGAGGGGCGCTGAGTGGTTTTCTCTTACCCGCTCGGCGCCCCTCTCTCTCTCTCCTCTGCGGCGAGTCTCCCTCTTCGGTCTTGGTGCCGGCTTGTAATGCTGAGCGCCGGAAGTGGCGTCAATTTCCGGCGCTCAGAATTACAAGCCGGCACGGTGGCAGAGCAGGGAGACTCGCCGCAGGTAAGTACCGGGGGGGGGCGTCCGCGAAGTTTAAAATGCCCCCCCCCCCCGCCGGCATACCCGCTGGTATGTTAAAAACCTACATCACTGTATTGTTTCTTTTATGGGAAAAGGGAGAAACATTGTTTCTTACTCTTTTCCCTCCAATCTTCCCTGTACTGATCCCACTGTGATCAGCAAGCAGTTCTCTATAGCCTTGCATTGCTGATCCAATGAGGGAGCAATCTGCTGAGTCTTTCTTATCCTCCATTGATATTCCGGTGGGTGGAATGCCCAATCATATAATAGGGCTTTCATTAAGTAACATTGTACAATAGGTTACACGCAAAGTTGGCTTCTGCTGACAGACGGAAGTCTAGGCTGTCAATAGACAGCCTGATCTCGCATGCAACAGCAGGGAGATGTCCCTGCCGCTGTGATAAATGCAGGCCATATAGGTACGTCCTAAAGGTAATCTTGTCACACATTTTGTGGACATACCCATATGTCCATATAGTAATTAAGGTGTTAAACTCAATACCAATTAATACCATAGCGACGTACTGTGTTATTTTATAGCTTGTTAGATATTCATCCTGCTCCCAATTAAGGATTTGAACAGTTAAAGACACTGTTTATCACAAATTATATTAGATTGTACTATGCAAAAAAGTTTTAGATTAACTCACTGAGGATGGGCAGCTGTTCACTAGCCTGCCCTATAGTGCATCCCTGCTTGGGAGAATCTCAAGTTCTAGCTCTCTTGTGCCATAAGGGCAGCCCAGAACTGAAACGCAAGGCAAGTTTCCTCTGCATGATGGTACCAACACCCTAGACAAATGTTACTACTTTTATGGGTCTTGTCAGTGCAGTCCGGTTGGTATGCCTCTAGGAATACTCCAGGTAAAATCTGCTTCTCCAGGTCTCTGGAGCACCATTTAGACATGCCCCATTCCTTGCCCATGGCCATTACTCTCCTTCCACCCCCATACAAACATAAAGCGAATGGGACTAGCCCCACCAGTAATGTCATTAGCCTCACACACTGATGACATCAGCCCTGCTCACCAACCTCATTATCCTACCCAAAGAGGGAGGGCCTGGAAGTTCCTCGGTATGTCTCTAGGTGCAAGAGAGCAAAATGGTCCACGTCTGGACTCACCTTTTCACCAAGGGTGGACCTCGAGAGATCCCCAAAGGGTGAAATACTTTGCAAGGCTTAAGCATTTTAAGTTTTAACTCTCTTGTGCCATTAGAGAGGGAAAAATCCACATATTGCAATGTCAGTCAGATCCAGCCATAAAGGCAATCCAGACATGGACCTCCTTGCTCTCTTGTGCCTAGAGGGATACCAGCCGGACTCCATGAAGGCCAAAATGTATGTCTTGGGGTGTTGATTCCCTTGTGCACATTTTGGTTCTGGACTGCCCTTGTGTCAAGGTTTAGACCGATATGCCTCTGAAGATTTTAATGTAGGCTTTATTTTACCTAAATAATAATTGCCTAATTATCAAAGTTCAAAATCACTTTATTGGTATATACTCCTTAATCCTGTGTTTATTTTAACTGGACTGGATGTTATACTGGATGAATACTGTATTTTATCGCATCTATTACTTCTGCTTTTACTAAGCCTTTTTTCCAATTTTCTCATTTCTTTTATTTTTTAAATGGGATTGGATGAAGTCATGACTTTCACAAAATAGTATTTCTTGTGGTCTGTAGCACACATACCTTTGAGACAGCTTTGATAGATGGAGATGACAAACACCATAGCTTTTGTTTCATGTACAGCCTTATGGAAAAAACTAATTACATTTTCTTCTGGGTAAATTCAAAGTCCCCTTACTATCGTGGCACTCGTACATGACAAGGAACATGGGCAATTAGGTTGAATGTGAAACCTGGTTATTCCTTAGATCTCATTACATCTTACTTAGAAAAGCTATAATTTGATTGGTGGAAAATTAAGGCATCTCCTCATGGGTCATTTTATCTTTCTGCAACAATAATTCTTGTCTTAATTAAAAATTGATCTGGTGTCTTAAAGCAAATTTATTATTGCTGCAATCTATCACCTGCAGACAGATAATCTGGTTCCTACCTATACCTGATTAAAAAATGTCTGTCACATATTGTGCCATGTTTTTTTCTCAGTTATTTCAATTAATAGTTAATCTGGCTTTTCTATTGCTATGAGCATTTTTTAAACCAGTCAGTTAAATCTTTTTTTTTCCTAGGCAAAAAACATATTGTAATTTGATTGTTAAACAAATGTGCATTTGTACCAGCGTGTGCAAACTTCGGTATATTTTTCTTGACTAAATTTACCCATCAGTCAGGGTTTTAAAAGGGAATTGTCATAGCTTTTAGCATAAGTAAAACCAAGCAACCAGTAGCTTTTGCTACTTTTTTGTGATATTTGTGATATTTGTGTTTGCATCATGGAAGAGGATCTAAGGCACATTCTGGAACAGCCAGCATTACCAAATTAAATTCCTATACTGACTTTCTATCCCTCCCTCACCCATCCTTACATAAACTACATGAACCAACAATCAACAACTTAACAATGGGTGAGAGATAACCTAATGGGAGCAATAATCAGGTAAATGCAGGGAATAGAAACTGACCCAAGTCAGTGCCTCCAGTGCCCCCATTCAGTCTTATCCCAGCCTTACTTCTCCACTGTCATTATTTAGCAGAGCGCCGTTCAAGGCTTTGGCTACTTTACGCTTCACCCCCCTCTGTCTCGGGTACCTTGAGCTTATTTACCAGCGTTTAAGCTGTGAGTGTCTCAGAGACATCCACAGCTTCAACTCAATGCTGTGAACAGTTTAATGCATTGTGCATAGGCAGTATTTTTATGTGGGGATAGACACAAATTTGGTGGGACAGGACCCAAAACCAAGGACATCAATATAGAGTTGGCCACACCTTTGCGGCTGTTACCGTGTCCACTCTTCTGGGAAGGCTTTCCATAATATTTGTCTGTGAGAATTTTTGCCCATTCATCCAGTAGAGCATTTGTGAGGTCAGGCAGTGGTGTTGGGTGAGAAGGTCTGGCTCACAATCTGTGTTCCAATTCATCCCAAAGCTGCTCAACGTGTTAAGGTCAGGGCTCTGTGGAGGCCCTTCAAGTTCCTCCACACCAAACTCATCAAATCATGTAGACCTTGTTTAGTGCGCAGGGGTGCAGTCATGCTGGAACAGGAAAGGACCTTTCTGAAACTGGTGGCACAAAGCATACGATTATTTAACATTATCTTTGTATGCGCTACCATGGCTATGTGCTTAATTTTATACATTTGTTAACAATGATTACGAGTAGTGTCCACATACTTTTGGTCTTTTAGTATATCTTTGCATAGCTTTTCCCTTAGACTATGAACCCCTTTGTATCACAACCATCATATTTTAAAC
Organism: Spea multiplicata; assembly: GCA_009364415.1. NCBI lineage: Eukaryota > Metazoa > Chordata > Amphibia > Anura > Pelobatidae > Spea > Spea multiplicata. Next base: position 10,439,549 of record VKOC01000005.1, read on the forward strand.
TATTTCCCCATTTCTAATATCCATTCTATATTAACTGTGATGTTTCACGATGACCCCTTACTTTAACTACATTTTCCATAACATTGTTAAATCAATTGACAGAAAATTATAAAACCATGAAAAAGGTCATAATTTATAACTCAACATTTAATATCACAAATATAGTTGCAGTAATAAAGATAAGAGTGCTTGCAATTATGGGGAATGCGGCCAAATTATACTTTAGACTTTGTTTAAATACTAGATTCTTTTTTTATGATCAGCCATTTTCTACTGCCTTACTGGAGGGTGCTGAAACAAGTATAGAGGTTTCAGCTAATCTGTAAAAAAAGCCATCATCAAGTGAGAAATAAATGTGACGAGTTCATGCCCAGCTAATATAAAGTACTTTGCACTTCACTCGACTTCCCATAATCCCATCAGTACCATTTTTCATATACATACCCCTTTAAACACCTGCCACCAAAATGAGGAACTGAGATTACATACATACATCTCAGCCGCAAGTTAGATTATAAGGCTCTTATCTACTTACAATTATAACGCGAGAGAGCAACAACAAGCAATATTCTTATATTTGCCCTAGAGAAAGAAGGATAACTGTTTCATAAGCCTAATGAGGTGTGTGTGTATTAGAAAAGCAGTTACCATTTTTCTTCTTATGTTTCACGTTTTTATCACTCTAAGCTGAAGAAGAATCAAGAGATGGAGTAAAAGTAAAATCCCTAAAAACAAATGTTTTATCACAGCACAAATGCAAATGATCAGCTCACTGTCACCATTGCAGCTAGGTTTTAGCAAATTGTTATGGGAATACATATTGCATTCCAAAGCATTGTAGCCCCGCATCTAGATCAGCAGGAAGGATTTTATATCAAACCGATTATTTCATGTAAACAAAGGCTAATATTTCATAAGCACAATACGTGTAATGTTGTGTTTCTGGATTCTATTAAATTAGGAGAAAAAGAGAACAGTAAAGTTATCAGATATGCGCTAAAAATATGATCAGTAAATAATGTCCAACAGAAACACACAGGGATGCGGGCTTCATCTGTTGCCCAAGTGGGTGAAATGCATTGCACGGACATTCTATCAGACGGCATGAAAGACTTGGGGGTAGGAATCCAGGTGACATATTGCTTTTAAAGTGTAGGTTATTTTATGCACTCCTTTTATGTAATAAATCCTGTTTACTTGAATGTTGCTCTATTCGAGAATGAAGACTGGTGGAATGTGACAGAAACCTGAAAGGTCTGATTAAAAGTGCTGGATATAGTGAGCAGTATACTGAGTTAGTACAATACAAATTGTATTAAAAAATGCCTATTTTGATACATACTTTACTGCAATATGTACTTTATTCAGTTTTTCCTTGTGAGGTTCTGATCATTTGTAAAGGAGAACTGAATTTGCTATATACAGTAAGCTGAGATAAATTTGAATGTTTATTTATTTAGCATATTTTTAGCATACATCTTCACTTTTCCATGTTGTATATGTATATGGGGCACTAGGGAAACTTGTGCAGCTTTTATACGCATGCACAATGTGTATTCCACTGTTTTTCTAAAAAATACAGCAGTGTACACATAGGTTTTGTGTCCGTGGAGGTCATCTACAAATGACATCACATTAGTCCCTGAGTTGTTTTTATCATCCTGTGGAAAGTAGAGGGTGTTGGATGTTGGAGGGTGTTGGATAAACATGATTACTATCTTTTTATTTGGAATAGGATGTGGGAAGTAATGCTAGGTTGACAACATTTGAAAAACATTTCCAGGGACACTTTGTAGCAAAGCTATGATTTACTTACTTGAAAATATGGTACAGATGATATCTCCAAATTCCCACCATCACTACCATACATCCTCAGTATGCAGTAGACACATTTGCGGCACAGCAGTTATATCAGACAGGTGAATTTTATAATTTTTTGGCGAGTTAGAGCTGCATCTACACCATAGAACAGACATTAGTTCACAAACATGAAAACTGAGATAGAATGAGGATTTACAGAATGGAATTAATGAAAGAAATGGGAGAAAAAGGAAACCATTAGCCCTTTCCATGCCATCAATTCAACAAACCTGTCATAATGCATAGAATATCTCAGATTGAGACTTCAGTTACCACACCACTGCTTCTGATTCTCCCAGAATAACAGTAACTGGGGGATGCAGGCTTTTACAAGCGGCAGCTCACACAGACCTACACAGGGTCCCATGATGCATTGCAAGGACACTAAGGCATATGTGTGACTGGTGCAAATAGACCAAAAACTATGAAGCCACATGTTTTCCTTAATTTTTGGCACGTTATTCTTAGACAACAAATTTTGTTTCCTGGAGGCCGTCTACTGTTCAGTAATGATTTGTTTATCATTGACTCTCTCACACTCTTTCTAAAGCTTTCTCACAGGGTCCTAACAATCCTGGTCACGGGGATAACCTCTCACATTCCCTGCATGCTATGACCTACTAATCCTACATGCAGGACGTGGATGTAGATGGGGCACAGACAGGCTGTTTAAAGGCAAAGGTGGCACAGGCAGGCCGTTTGGGGGCACTGATAAGCTGTTTTGTTTTAAATATGGCAAGGGCAGGCTGTTTGGGGACACTGACAAGATGTTTAGGGACGAAGATGGCATAGAAAAGCTGTTTGGGGGCTATGATGTCACTGTTTGGGGGCACTGTGTTTTTTAGTTATGTCCTGCTCTCATGCTCTCTCACACTCTCATGCTTTCTCTCAATGGCTCCCTACATTGTCTGCCAACTGCTTCCTTGTCCCCTTCTTGTTTTGAATGTACTGTTAGCAGCATGAATATTCTGAATATATGAATATATGAATATATTGCGCTCCCATTTTGGACACATTTGTCTTACACTATTGCCAGGTGATGGCAACTCCAAAATCATAAATTCCCAGACACCATCCATCAACCCTTTCACTGTCTCTTAAAAATGTTAAAGTTAACACTCCAGAAAAAAATGTCTTTTTTTTTTTATTGGGAATCTTGATGAATAGCGATGACTCCTAAAATATGTAAGTACGTCAAATGCATAAATGTAGATTGGAACAGTCTCTGGTCAGAGTATACATTCAAAGAAAGCATTTTTAATTTGTCTTCTTTTTTTGCAGCATAATCACAATAAGTGTGAAAAGAACATATTGCAAGGGGCATGCATAGATGCTGAGCTATGCTTCTGGGAGCGATAACAGTTAATTGCCTTTTATTCTGCTAACTGCTTTTGGCTTCAAGTTCCTGCCCTCAGTTACTAAATGTAGGTTCTTTACATGATCTGCAAATTCTCACCATGCACTTGCATAGAGCATCACCCCAGTAAAAATATCCCCTGCCTTTTTTGCTATCTGAAGTAGTGACGGAAAACCAAAAATGCAGGATGGTGATAAACACCATTATACAATACTGTGGAAAATGATGGTGCTAAATACACTACCATTCAAAAGTTTGGGGTCACTTAGTTGTTTTCGTGGAAAACAAGGAAATTTCTAGCTGTAACATAACTGTAAAAGGGCTTTCTAATGACCAATTAGCCTTTTAAAATTGAATTACAGAACACAATGTGCCAGCGGAAGTGATGGTTGCTGATAAAGGGCCTCTGTACGCCTATGAAGGTATTTCATAAAAATTTGCCATTCCCAGCTACAATAGTCATTTACAACCCATTTGATGTTATTTTAATGGTCATAATCTACTTTCCTTTCAAAAACAAGGACATTTCTGAGTGATCCTAGTGGTCATATCTTGAGTCTGGATAGCTTTTATGCCTATCCCATAGAAGTCCATGAGTTAGCCTCTACCTCTTCTGAATTGAGAACAGTGAGCTGAGCCTGGGGTTTGACTTTGTTGTGTCAAACTTTGGTTGGCAACTAAGTAAAACTAAACATGCAGACTTTTAAAAGTATTTTCTGTGGGAAAGTGGAAAGAAGTTGACAGATTACAGATTTACTGTATATATTGTAATGCTCTGTTATGATTACTTAACTAGGCACTAGTGCTTTGCACTGAGAATTATACATGATGATTATATATTTAAATGAACAGAGACAATATAGCTTAGTTTCATTATCCCTAGACAGTAAGGATATACAATATCATGAGACACAAATAATTTGTGAAACTTAAATGACAACTGTTGCAAGAACAAAAATGTTTCTTTAAATTAATTTAACATTAATAACAAGATAATTGCAGTCAAATTTGGCGCTTTTACTGCTATTATGTTGCATTTAAATGTATTTAACCCAATGAAAAGCCACTGTGTTTTTCATTTGATTTGAATTCAGAAATTCTCAAGTTTATCATCGCCAACATCACAAGGACACTCATAGTAATTCCCACATAATTTGAGGAGAATTTGTTGGCATGGTGTCCTGTCATTTTAAACTTACAATACTAACAAATATGCATTGTTTTAGATATTAATGCATTTTACATTAATGTTAGTGGTTATAAATAACTTAAAATATACACATTTGAATTTTAAAATAGCTAAAGACATATTATTGATTGCACAATTGTTCCTGATTAATGAAAATGAGGACTACAGAAAAAGCAATTATAACTCTTCAATAAGAGAATGGGAATGGCTGATAATTTCATCCAATGAAAGTATGCTAATGCATAGCAGTATAGGCATATTTTAATATTTTAATATTAGAATCCTTAGAAACAATTCAACTCAATATAACATGGGCAACAAATTTTGTTCCCTGCCATTTTATATATATATGTATATATAATATCAGTCATATGTTATATATTATATATTACTGTATATATATATATATATATATATATATATATATACAATATCCTACTATATATATATATCACATACCTCTAGATTGTAAGCTCGTTTGAGCAGGGCCCTCCTCACCTGTTGTCTCTGTAAGTCAAATTGTTATGTTACATACTACTTGTTTTGTCCTGTCCACCCATTGTACAGCGCTACGGAATTTGATGGCGCTATATAAAACAATAAATAATAATCATAATAGTACATATACACACTGATTCACATATGCACACATTGTCATATAAAATGCATTTTATGTAAATTATTAGGAAGCCTTGGGAACCATATTGATTTCAGATTTACAGACATGCGAAGGATCAGACAATGAACCCCTCTATTACCAGACATTAGCAAATTCAGAGAATTAACCCCTCTATTAGCAGACATTACACACCACCACACAGACAGTCACCCACACAGTGAGTAAACAACAAATCTGTGTGTTTTGATGAGTGTTTATTGACTTAGCAACCTAATATGCAATAGTGGATTAAATAATTACTTTTTACTAAAGTTAAGGTAATAACAATATTGAAATATGATTATTTTTTTATTCCTATTATTATTAGTATTGTTATTATTAGTATTAGTAGTAGCAGTAGTAGTATAATATAAAATACTAATTCTAAAGCTAAATTAAAACAGACTTACTTAATTTTCTAGTAATACAAAACAGCATTATTTTCATGTTTATATTTATGCAAAATGGTTAATTTATGCTATGTGGTACTAAAAACACTTACTTACTAAACTAACTTACTAAAAAAACCATCCTTATGGATTTTAATTATTACACTAAAAGAAAAAAAAATGAATAGATTTTGTTTTTTAAAAAAATCTTTTGAGGGAGTGAACTAAACATGTCACATTAAAATGTTAATGTACTGTATGCATTACAGAAAAATATAAATGTTATAAATATGCATGGTAATTAAATATACATGTATTTTTAAATATGTGAAGCAATTATACATTTCTTCTGATCACAATTACCTCAATAAAATCTGCATATAATCAAGTGTGCAGGGTAATCAGTTGTCAATCCAGGGCTTGATTTCATCAAGTTTGCAATCATGCATTTTGCATGATCATGTCAGACGGTCAATAAAACTGGAATCTCACCTGTTATATTCGTAACTAAGCAAAGGAAAATGCTCAATACCAACATATATCCATCTATCTATTTATATACCGTTATATATCTAGATATATATAGATATATATGGATATATATATATGTATTTTGAATATATGTGACATTGTAAAGGCAACATAATTATGAAAATGCCATTTGACAAATTGGGCTATGTTGGGTTAATTTAAAAAATGTCAGATACAAACCATTTTTGGTAGAAACTTTACATGCAAGAAAGTTACTGCTAATAGTTTCCAAAAGGAATAAATACATAATTCTAAATGGAGCAAACTTTTGATTGAGCACCTGCTGGCCCATTATGGACATTGGCATACCAAATCAAAGGGTCTCAAGGTCAAGGGTCAGGGTCATACAGTCTGGAACAACACTGTTGTGATCATATATATAGGACTCCCAACAGGTGGTTTTGTTTGATATATCCGCTTGAATACAGGTGACTCAATTAACCCCTTAACGACAAAGCCCGCACATGTACTGGCTTGCAGTGCAACGTGATAACGTCAAAGACTATCCAGACCCTCTTAAAAAATCTCTAGCTCCTCCTGCAGGTTGAATGCAGGTACTGCATCGAACCATGCAAAGGTCAATGGAGCCCAGCTCACTAATCAGTGTGATTATTA
>VKOC01000005.1:10484172-10509496 GCA_009364415.1 Spea multiplicata
GACTCTTGATGTATTAGGTTCCCCCATCGTACAGAGCTTTTTAAACCTTTGAATGCCAGATACATATGAGGTACATGGTTGGCCAAGTGCACCCAATAAACCTACCAAATATCTCATACGTGGTTCCCCTTCCTCAAGTGGATTACTAAAAGTTATTACTGAAAAAATTATTCTGTGTGCAATGCGGCCGAGAGGAGGGTTTCTAGGCATATAAGAAGCACTAACTGTTCAACCACATATAAACATTTAGCATATATAAGTTTGAAATTCTTCACAATGAATGCTAATTTCAATTTAAAATCGCAGCTTGTCTAAGCAGATCAAAGACAACCTCTTGTTATCCAATTGAAGTAATCAAAGTAATCGAATGACTAAATTAATTTAGGCTAAACTAGCTGTAAAACTGTCCAGATCCCCTTGGTATGAACTGAAACTGCTGCAATGCAAATACCACCTTTGCATTTACATTTTAAACCCTACATGTAACCATCATATTTATATCACGGTAGTTTTGTATGAATGTATGAATAGTAAAATTCATAAGTAAAAAGGGGTATTAAGGAACCATTAAATAGCTTGTTTTTACATCATCATCCACAAAGGAAGTGTTGTATGAATTGCTGGAAAAACAGATTGGAAAGCCAACATTCATAAGTAGTAGGATTTTTATTTAGTAGTTTATGTAGGGGTGGATCAGCCTGGATTTAATGTATTTAAATAGATAACAGCATCACATAATTGTCTGCTCAGCATTGCAATGATCATTTTAAACCCCCCTTTTATTGTGTTAGTTGCACTTTGCTTTTCTTAATTGTGTTTTGGTAGCCGATTTTCATCCCAAGTGCATTTCTCCTTCCATGTTCTGATCTTACCCTTATTCTCCTCACTCCTGGTAAGTTTGTCAACTTATCTGCCCCTCCAGCGGCAACCAGGTGCATGGAGCGTGTGTAAAAAAACACAGTGTGCAGCCATACATTTCCAGGCATTGGCTGTACCTACGTCATCTGGACTTAAAGTGTCAAGCGACCCTGGTTGTCAACATCCACTTAAAGGGAAGAAGAGCTTTATAGAGAGAATGAATAATCATAGAGTGAGAGTGGTCAAAACAGGCTGGTTCAAAAACAAGTAAGTGTACCAAAATAGCTCTGGAACAGCACAAGAGTGTCACAGTAACTGAATTAAATCAGTTAATAAAGATTCTGATTCAATATATCAAATATGCTCAGCAGACCTAGGTAGTAAGGATGGATCTGCTACCTCGTAGTAGGGCCCTGTCCGAGAGCTTTGTGATCATGCAGGTAAGTCCTGACTGTATCCTTAAAAAAATACTGGAACGTATCCTTTTCAGGCGCTACTGTTGCTTAATGATCTCACTTAACCCCTTAAGGACAATGGGCGGTCCCTAAACCCATTGAAAACAATGCATTTTGAGTCCGTACATGTACAGGCTTTGTCATTAAGGGGTTAACCACAAAGTGTCAATTTCCTGACTGGCATTCTCCATGATACGCAGCTCTAAACATCAATTTCCAATCATATTTCTTATACTTCTTATTTAGGTTTTGTATAGATTGAAAAGCATTGGTATATTCACTATCCGCAACACTATCCTTTAGATTAGTCAATCAAGAGCTGCAGCATGTGCCTGGCAGCACTGATCAAAATCAAAGTTTAAACGTTACATTTCAAAATGCTGTATGTCATTATCTCCTCAGCAGGGACAAATCGTTCTAAGCTAGTATTGTTCCACAGATCCTGATCTAGCAATGGCAATGAGCGATTGTAACCAACTTTGGAACAATTTAGATATGGAAATTGTTACATCAAAAGCGATGAAAGCAGAAAGAATTGAAGACCAATTTATTTTTATTCAGCTGTATCTTCACACTGAAAATACTCAATACAACGTAAAGCTATTAATATTTAGTTTAGATTCTGTTTAACACAAGGTATATTTTTGGTTTTGTAAATATAAAAGCCATTGAATCTTACTCAGGTAAACTCTTTTATTTTTAAAATAATTAAGAGCCTTAAATATTTTTGACATCACGCTTAAGCTTGTTTTTGAATCCATACAATTGTTTTAATAATATTTAGGAAAGAAATGAAGGGACCTATTATTATCTCAAAAGAAAGCCTTAACAAAAATGTGACAAAGGGTAGTAAAATAAACATGTTTAATTAAATTCCTGCCCTTATATTATCTCCGTGTCCTATAGAGGAACAATTAGGAAATTCTGGGTTTTAATGGCTCCTATGCAATATACACAAAGATTGTAAGATTTGTAAAATGTGACAGACCTGCTTTGGGTAATCTTGTTAATGATTATATTTGTCATTAAGTATTGTACGAATATGTACCATGCAAAATATCAGTGACAAGACTGTCAACAAGTCGGGTGGAGTGTATAGCTATACAGAAAGTGTGAATGGTCAATATGTTTACATTACGTTGAGATTAATCCGTTCTTAGAACATGCAAACTAATGACCCTGAATATTCTGTAACGTATATAAATTAGATATGTTACAAAAACCCTACTGTGGGACAGACAGCAGAAGCAGCTACAGTAGCACTAGTGTATTTGGAACAAAGCAGGACTTCTGTCTAGGGGCGCTTGTAGTTCACAATCTGATAAAACTCAAAAAGGAACAAAAAAACGGGAAAAAAACAAATATAGTGTAGTATATTCGGATTCTTGTGAAATCACAGGGTTATACTCCAAAGGTTACACTCACAATAAAAAAGACCTTTAAGGCTTCCAGAATCAACTCCTTGGTGTGTGTGTGTCAATCCGTTTGTGTCGTGGCACATGCAAAACAGAAACGTACCATAGGATGATATCTTTCTATAATACTGTACACGCAAGGATGGAATGCACTCACATTTGGGTAGATAATTCCCGCTTATCTGTTGCGTGTCCTGGAGTTGTGCTGGTCGCTCTGGAGATAAATCTTCTTGAGCTGCAAGGTTTTTAGGTCCTGGTGAGGTAAAAACCTCTGGATTCCACTGGCAGTTATAGCCAAAGGTGCTGGTGCAATCGCCGTTTGGTGGTATTTAGGTGTGCATTATGTGGATATAGTAATTGATAAAAAGCAAATATTTCAAGTATGGTCAGAAAAATAAATACCAAGGTGAATAATTTATTGTGGGACTGAGCCCTTAATGTTTAAAACCAGTATGGTTATAATTCATCAGTATGAATGATCAATAAATAAACCAAAAAAAGTGAATATTTAAAAGATCTAAAATACCAATTGATGAATAAAAATAGATAAAAGCAAATAAAAAAGGATCAATGTCCTGCAATCAAAAGTCCTCTACGCGTTTCGCCAATATCTCGTGGCTTCCTCAGGAGGTTTGTATGTTAGTCCGTGGGGTCCTTTCTTAAATACTTCCCCGACCATCGCGTTCGCGGGAAAATGGTTCCGTGCCTCTGTTCGTAACCCGGAATCTAGTGTCGTCGGGTCAAGTTGCGCGTCACTGCTTCTTATATATCCAGTGCGGATGGGATTCTTGTTCTCCTCCTCCGTACTTCGTGAGATTCGTTCGTCCTTTCCGGTCACTTTACATCCATCTCGGCGGGTTTTGTGTCCGGAGGGTGACAGGATAATACATAGAACGAAATAAAGTTAGTGTGCAATAAATGTGTTTCTTGTGTGTTTTTCGGAGATCGATCAAAAGAGTAAGGCTAATGGTAACTATGACAAGAGTTTCCTCAGGAAATAAAAATCCGGCTAAAGTGAAGGTGCCATATATTGTCAGGTAATGTGTATATGAATACAGGTCCAAACATAAGGCTAATATGCTATAATACATACAATGGGTGTGTGAGGGACATATAAAGGGAGAAAGTGACATGGGATAAATAGGGGGGGGGAGAAGATACACGATCATATAAAAAAGGGGGATAAGGTGTAACACAGTAGATGTAACACACAATATATAAGGGCGAAAAGAAACATACAGACAAAAATACAAGAACAAGCTACATATGTAAAAACAGGGTGATGGGTATGGGGGAACAAGTAGGATATGTGGGTGTAATAAACCATTAGATAAAGGACAAAATATCAATTTCTAGATTTAGACCCCCTTTCTTGAATGTTCTCAATTTGAAAATCCATTCTGTCTCCCTTTTAGACAGATATTCAACATGGTTTCCTCCTCTCCAGTACGGCGAGACCCAATCTATGCCAATAATTTTAAATGTTTCTATAGAAAATTTAGGACATGAATTACAGTGTTTAGGCACACTGTGCTTAGCATTTTTGTTCCTTATATTCCCCAGGTGTTCTAAAATCCGTTCTTTAAGAGGTCTAATGGTCCTTCCCACATATTGCAGACCACAGTTGCATTCTAGGAGATATACCACGTTTTTTGAGTTACAATTAATAAAATGTTTGATCTCGTATTTAGTGCCCGTATTGTAACCTATGAAGCTATTTATCTTCTTGGGAAGATGTGTGCACATCTTACAGTGCCCACAAGCAAAAAAACCGGTGGGTCTGGACCCTAGAAAGTTGTTAGTGTCATGTGGTTTGTTTATTTTCGGTAATACACTTGGAGCTAGGATTGTTTTTAGAGTGTCCGCTTTCTTATATATTACCTGTGGTTTGTCCGGTATTACTTGTCCTAAGACACTGTCACCTTTCAAAATGTGCCAATGTTTTCCTATTATTCTTTTTATTTGATGTGCCTGTGAGTTGTACCTTGTGAAAAAAGCAAAACTGAAATCTTTCTTTTCTAAAACCTCTTTATTCTTTCTCCCTTCTAATAACTCATTTCTGTCCATCTGTGTAACCTGCTGAAGGCTGCTCAGTAACCTCTCAGTAGGGTAATTTTTCTCCCGAAATCTATGTGTGATCTCATTTGCCTTGATTCCGGGTTACGAACAGAGGCACGGAACCATTTTCCCGCGAACGCGATGGTCGGGGAAGTATTTAAGAAAGGACCCCACGGACTAACATACAAACCTCCTGAGGAAGCCACGAGATATTGGCGAAACGCGTAGAGGACTTTTGATTGCAGGACATTGATCCTTTTTTATTTGCTTTTATCTATTTTTATTCATCAATTGGTATTTTAGATCTTTTAAATATTCACTTTTTTTGGTTTATTTATTGATCATTCATACTGATGAATTATAACCATACTGGTTTTAAACATTAAGGGCTCAGTCCCACAATAAATTATTCACCTTGGTATTTATTTTTCTGACCATACTTGAAATATTTGCTTTTTATCTATTACTATATCCACATAATGCACACCTAAATACCACCAAACAGCGATTGCACCAGCACTTTTGGCTATAACTGCCAGTGGAATCCAGAGGTTTTTACCTCACCAGGACCTAAAAATCTTGCAGCTCAAGAAGATTCATCTCCAGAGCGACCAGCACAACTCCAGGACACGCAACAGATAAGCGAGAATTATCTACCCAAATGTGAGTGCATTCCATCCTTGCGTGTACAGTATTATAGAAAGATATCATCCTATGGTACGTTTCTGTTTTGCATGCGCCACGACACAAACGGATTGACACACACACACCAAGGAGTTGATTCTGGAAGCCTTAAAGGTCTTTTTTATTGTGAGTGTAACCTTTGGAATATAACCCTGTGATTTCACAAGAATCAGAATATACTACACTATATTTCTTTTTTCCGGTTTTTTTGTTCCTTTTTGAGTTTTATCAGATTGTGAACCACAAGCGCCCCTAGACAGAAGTCCTGCTTTGTTCCATTTTTCAAACATTCTGTGGAGGATGTTTACAGGGTTGCTGCTGTAGTGTCCGATCGCTCTTCAAAAGGGAAGTATTTATCGTTTCATTTTCATTTTGATTTGCTTCACATTTGTTGACACGTGGTTTCCATACTCTTCTCTGTTCACAAGCCTCCATCAAGTACAGCAAGCTATGGAGGCTGTGCTCTCTCACATAGCCATTCATAGTATCAATGGTCTGGTTGGGAAGATCAGAGATCTCTATTCTAACTGGTAATAGAGCAACGGGCACCAGGGAGTCTGATCAGTCAGTAGGATCTGCTGCCCCTACTTGCGCTAGGACAGAATAACCCACTCCAGAGTCCTAAACATGAGACTATATGATCTACAACGTTATTGACTTAAAGTCATGATTCTTAACTCTAATGGTGACATGTAGTCTTAGTAACAAAACAATGGTGCAAAGAAACTTCTCCTCATTACAGGATTTTAGTACAATTTGCTCATAATTACGAACAAATAACATATATTATATATACATATGTCTCCATTCATCAATGATCGCTAGTAGTAAATCATACCTTGTTGAGAAAACACACAAAATATTACTATTGAAAAAGCTCTCACTGGAAAAACTAATTTTAGATATCATATTTTAGTTTCTTTTAAACTGCTGAGATGTTTTACAGTCGTCATCTGCTTTTTGAAGAAAAAAGTACTTTAGCAAGTTAGAAGTCGAAAAGATAGACTTGGCATCAGTTGCGTATGTTAACGCACTGTAGTAGCTTTTCCAGGAAATGTGTTCGTCTTTTTTGCTGTCTACCACAAAGTTATGGTAAGAAGAGTAAAATGCACATAAAACATAGCCTTTTCTTTCAATTATTGGCTGAATTCCGAGTGTGAGACGAGTTAATGCAATTCAATTTGCTCTTTTCATGAGATTTTGTATTGCACATAGAATAATAAATGTCTTTCAGTTGAGCTGTGTAAAGTAATAATCTTGGTATTTATCTAAAAATGGTAAGGGACAGAACATTCATGAATGCATACTGAGTGATGGCTGCAACCTTAATGTGTCTTGTACTATGAAATACTATATAATCTCAATAAGGGGAAAAAAACTCTTCAAGCACCAAAGGATAATACAGTGGATGGTTTTAAGTATTTTCTATTTGTTGTATAGATTACTTTTGCATTATAAATATACATGTTAATTAAAAAAATGTCTACTTACCAAAAAAGTACGCTATTTTAGTAATATCTTAAAGCAAGCCATGCATTTTTGCTTTTTAAATTTAAATTGAAAGCTAGAAATGTATGATATAAATTATATTTTCTAAAAATGTCTGCTGTCTTTTTTTTATTTTTAACTATATATGTCAGGAAGGGTGTAATGCACATTTTCATTTTGCTTCTGAATTATTTTTTGCAAGCTTATTCTATTCAAAGAGGAAATCAAATGAAAAGAAGCATCACACATCACAATATCAATAAGCAGAAGGCATTTAGTGTACAAAAGATAATCTTTATACATATCTACAGTAATACTACATAGTCATATGGTACTTCCTGCTAACCTTCCACCACTGTCCTTCCTGCAAGGGGGACTCCAGGAAGCCTGAGCCAGAAAATTCTCAGGTATGAACGTTTATAAAAATCACAAAATTGCAAAAGCGGTAGTAGTACCATCTGGATCAGTTGTATCTACATCCAAAGTAGAGGGAGGTTTTAAGAACTTGATGAAGTTCAAAAGAATTGGTTCCTGACATTATCATGAGAACGCTGTGCAATGTATCATAAAAAGACTGTACTTTCTTATATTGCCATGCAACATCCTTGTATTACTCTATAGGCCTGACTCAATTGTTTACTAAGAAGCAGCAGCGTGGTCTCCCTCCTGCGCCACACTACATAAGCAATTATTCAGTGCATACCCAGCGAATACAATGCAAAAACACATCTAAGGCATAAATATCAGGGATTCTGTCCCACTATATGGTCATATATTGCTTGCCCAAGTTTGGCGAGTCCTATCTAATTTTTCAAGGCTATTTTACTTACCAAAGAGCTGAATCAGTGGGACTAAAGCAATTTAAGGTATGAATGTGTATGCCTTTTAAGCTTTTTTAGGTTGTGAGCTCCCATATTTTGTATATTTTTTGTGCTGTGCATATTTGCAAGTTCTGACCAAACCTTAGGGTTGAGCAACCCCTCCTCGTAAACAGGCATACACATTCATACCTTAAATTGCTTGAGTCTCTTTTGGATTAAAATGCAATGCATTCCCACTGATTCAGCTCCCTGGTAAGCAATGTAGCCATGAAAAATTAGATAACACTTGCCAAACGTGGGGTTCAAGCTGGTTCATTGGAAAAGCTAGCACAGACAATCTGTTTGAGGACATTGACAAACTGTTTGAAGATAAAAGATGGCACTGACAAGCTGTTTGGGCTCACTAACAAGCTGTTTAGACAAAAAGATGACACAGACAATCTGTTTGGGGACTAAATGGCACTGACATGCTGTTTGGGGGCTAGTATGGCACTATGGCCTCATTGCAAATTTTTTTTTTCTAGAATGCACCTCACCTTATTTGCAGCATTTTTCAACCACCTTGTTGCCACTCTTGGATCACATGTCCAATCATGTCCATTTCTGCCATGCAGACGGCCATTGAGGGCTCCTCCTCCAGCCCCCTCTCATTGGTTGTCCTGAAGTATTCTTTTATAAAAACACAGAGGGAGACTCCGTCTCCTCGAGTGGTCCCCCAAGGATACCCAGGCCCCTTACAATCGTTACATCCCCCAGATGACAGCCCTGATTCTTAGCACAAACCACATTACTTCAAATAAATTATTTTTGCTTGAGTCCTGCGCTGCTATGTATGACCTTGAACTCACCTAAAGATCAGCAGGACATTTATGATAAAAAAAGCATTTTATTTGAATGAGACCATTGCTAAAAGCCATATATACGCTACTTAAAAAATGTAGCAAAGGGAAGTATTACATTTCCTCAACAGTTATAGAACCTATAAATCTTTAATGGTTGGAAGAACTGAAATGGTTGCGTTATATAAGTATCAAGTCGTTTTAACATTTTATCAAATCATTTTTAAAATAAATAAGTATTGTATTTCAAGACATCTGATTCTAATGCTATTCATCGGTCAAAGTTCACAGCAGAATTTTTTTGCAGTCAGCAACATTTTCCGAGTAATTAAAAAAAGTTTGCATAGACCACTAGATTTTTGTTCTGAAATTGCCTTAACACTGTTGCTCTCTGGAGTAGTATCAGTTGACATCGCACATAATCTAGAACAGGCTAATTGCTGTACAAATTTCTAATTCATCTGAAACCATGTAAATGAGCATGGATCTATACAGGTGGAACCTATTAGAGCAAATGACTTCACTCTTGTGTTGTCATCTTCATTTGCTGTTGTCTTTTCAAGTTGAGGCAGGAAATACATATCGTGAAGTTCAGACAAGGGAACAATGCCTGAACGAAAAGTCTTGTTTCATTACTTTTTAATTTCTACGGCACTACCTGCCTAATGCAGTTTTCTGATTATCATGCTAGATGGCCTCTAATGCAACTTTATTCAAATAAGGAGGCACCACTTTAATTTAAGTGGCGCAATATTCCACAGTTCTAACGAGGCAAGGAGGATTTTGAGTCAATAATAGATGAATTTAATAATATATAATAGAAGGCTATGCAGGTAGTAAATTGCAATATCCTAATGAATTTGTAAGCTTAACGTCCCTTTCTCCCTTCCCGTTTCAGTATTCTCACTGACATACCAGGATCATAGAACTGAACATGTAAGACAGGAGATTTAAACAGACAATTCACATTTTTATAATAATAATTAGCACGCCGTCTAGCAACAATATTTAATATGGTTTTATAATCTTACATTAGGCATTTCTATGCTGTGATTTTGTTGCATAAATCCCCAAATTCTAACAGCTCTATGGTACCCAAGGACCAATTTTGAAATGCTTACCATAAGGTGAAATGTACTAAGGTGTGATCTGAGAGCATTTACTGCAATGGGAGAAAAATATTCAGGAATATATATGTCAGGTATACAAAATTGGTAACTTTTTCACTTAAAAAATAACAAACTGGTGCAGCTACCCTTCCAAAATGTCATGACAACTTGGTTTTTTGGTTTTTCTCTTCTCCAATCCTTAAATTTTCTCACATTTTGTGGATCTTTTCCCCAAACCCCAAAAACTTAAGGCCCTTTAAAGTGGTTATATAATTGAACTTTAAAATGTTTTACTTAACTCTTCTTAAAGCATTGCCTTGAAGAACTTGGAATTGTATGCTCTATATTGTTTAATCACGGTTCCTGATGGCTTTTGACCTGCTTAGATTTGCAGCACTACGTTTGAGAAGTTTATTTCAAACATATGTCTATAATTAAACATGAATATCTAGTCAAACATGCTTATAGACGTATGATTTTACTCTAGTATTTTCAGAATACAATTACAAACCAAACATCCTGCAGTTGCTGGGCATCTCATCTACAATTAAAGTAAGAACAGCTTTACACTGACAATTATATCACACACATCACTACATATTACCCTAGCTTTGAGTGTATAACCCCATCTAGTTATTGAAGATTTGCTATTTAATAGGAATATGACTTTGGATGGTTTTTTGTTCATAGATCACATACAGAGTGTACATTCTTATGGTTTTACATTGAAAAGCTTTTCCTTCTGGAACCGCTAGAATATTGAAATTATAACATATCTCATTAATATATATATATATATATATATATATATATGTATGTATGTTACATGGTATTATATATATATATTACATGGTATAACAAAATATATATATAAGCCGCCATTTTGTTTATATCATGGGAGCATCCATCGGAACTTTCTGGTATCTAAATCATCTATGACAATAACTTCAACTGCTATCTATGCTGCTCTACATAGAAATCAGAAATCTGAGAATTTTATTTAAAAAGTACTTACCTTCCTTGGAAAAGGCCTGAATGCTTTTAAAAAGTCCCCCTGAATATTAATATGTAAATTCAGCATTCTGAATTCTTGATCAAGCTATTTAAATAAGGGTCTAATAATTTATGGACATATTATTCCATTTGTTACCCCCTGTTTCCTTTGGCTGAATATTTAGGCAAGAACCCAGTTAATTTCCTGGCTTAACTGGAATATCTGTGAACGGAAAAAGTGGACTGATTTGATTTCTATAGTATTTCAAAACATATATGTCAGAAGGACAGCAGCAGCTGGTGCCTTACTGTCTATGTGGACGACTATACATCCTTTTATCTGAGAGGATGCTAACAAAATATTTTCTAGATGAAAAGGCACATTATGGTTAGGTAGGATCACAATGCCTAGTTTGAGGCTGGCACTAAAACTGTTGGCACCAAAAATTTCCATAAGGATTTAAAGATACCATACCAAGGAATATATGAATATATGCTATGTACAATTGAAAAATTGAAACAGGAGAAAACCACAATTTTTTGTTCAGTCTAGACAGGTATTACATAACTAGGTACTCTGCAACTGGCGATGGCAAACAGATGTGGTCACCACTTATGCTGGACTGATGATGATGTGGAGAAGGATTCCTGTACATGTATGTATAGAGGTGGCTCTATTTCGAAAGCCCCCACCAAAAATAATTAATGGGGTCCCATGTCCAACAAAAGTGATGGAATAATTCAATAATAATAATATAATACATATAATAATGTATACTTTTTGTTAAAGCATACATTAATATGATGTAACATTGTGCTAAACTTCTGAAATGGTAGAATGACGTTTGTATATATATATATATATATATATATATATATATATATATATGTGAACTTAATGGTCTGAGACATTCTAACATTAGCTGACCAGCATACCTGGGAACTCTCCGAGTTTCACCCCAGAGACTCTGGATGTAGCGTGGTTTCTCCAGTTCTCCAGGTCACTAAGGGGAAACTCCAGGGCCTGGGAGCTGCATTGGGGCATGCCCCATTCCCACCACCCATTTAACCACCCCCCCTCCATAGAAAACGTATAAATCAAGAACCCAAAGAGCCTTTGGGTTTGGATGTTACAATGGTTGAATGGATAAGGGAATGGTTGAGTGACAGAAGGCAAAAGGTTGTAGTTAATGATGTATATTTAGAGGAAAGACTTCAGGGATCAGTATTGGGTACTTTTCACAATTTTTACTAGAGATATTCCAGACTGTCTTAATGGTAAGGTATGCCTTTTTGCAGATGATACAAAGGTCTGCAACAAGGTACACCTTCTGGGTGGAACAAGTCAAATGGCAAATGACTCAAGTAAATTAGGAGAATGATCTCGAGTTTGGCAGCTGCAGTTTAATGTTGATAAATATAAAATAATACGCTTGGTGAGTAAAAATCCTGAGGCAGAATAGAGCATTGTCGGTGACAGTGGAAGAGAGGGACTTAAGAACAGATCCAGGATTTTTGAGGTTGTGAATCCCTGGTAAAATGAGCTGACTAGGTAGTCAGA
This sequence comes from Spea multiplicata, assembly GCA_009364415.1. Taxonomy (NCBI): domain Eukaryota; kingdom Metazoa; phylum Chordata; class Amphibia; order Anura; family Pelobatidae; genus Spea; species Spea multiplicata. The sequence goes on from VKOC01000005.1 coordinate 10,496,454, forward strand.
ATGGTTCTTATGTAACGTAAAATTCTATGTTTCTATGTCAATTGCCTGCTGGATTCTACTCATGTCATCACTTCTGACCAGGTATGTGTTGACCAGGTACTTTCCTATATTTGACATCTTTTAGATTCCCTCTGTATCCAGTACAGATTAATGGCGAACATTGAAAGAATACCTGACTTTTTTTTCTAATTGTTTTAACTATGAGTATGTTCACATTGCGCATAATTATTTGTAGAGCATTCCCAAATGAAAAGAGTAATAAACAGATATATATATATATTACAATTAATATAGTATGTTATATTATATATTAATATAATATATATATATATATATAGATTCATGTCTCTTTAATAATACAGGAAGTGTCAATCTTATTTTAATAATACAAACTTTCATCGTGGCTTCTTTTTTACAAAAGCACACTATAGATACCCATTCTTTTTTGAAAACCAACGATGAAAGGACTTCTACATGTAAATCAGTGTTATAAGAATCCTTACTTTAATACTTTTGGTTGGTCTCAGAGAATGCCATTATTTTCATTCACTATTTGCTTGAATAATTTAGGAACAAAATCTAAATTATACATAAAGTGTACAGTTAGAGGAAAAAGTTCATGCACAGCCTTAGGCTATACCCATCCCCTAATGATGTCTGTAGTCAGTGGAAGAGAACTCGTTAGACTGAGAGTAATTTCTCTGGCTTACATGTTTTCTTAAAGCAGTAATGTATGTATGTATAAAAATTTGACAAAACGCTGTTCTTTCCACAATTGTTAAAAAAATACTTTGTATAATGTACTGCATATGATATAAAATTTGAATTTGTCATTAAATAAGTATGGTAAAAACACTAAAGAATTGAGCATGTTTAAATTTCAAATTCCCTCTGCCCCGAGGCATTTCTAGAGTAACCATTCTTGTACAATGAAGGCCATTTTTATAATTTTTACCTATGAAAAAAAATTCTACATGTGATTAAATACGAGACAATAAAAGCTGTTTAAAAAAAAAAAAATGAAGGAGAAATATTGAACTAAAAAAATATGAATATTGTAAAAAAAAAAAATCACAAAAAAATTAATAAAGGCCCATGGTTCAAGACGAAAGAGAGAAAATAGTCAATAATTCTTTTCTTCCCTACTTAAGAGTCACAAATTCTCAGGACCCACATGAGTAGTGTCAGCTCTGTTGACATTGCAAAAAAGAACTGAAATCCGCTTACAATTTATAATATGATTTCAACAACTTGTCTCCATTGGCTTCTCTACATAGATGTAAATCATAGCTCTTAATGTGGCGATATCAACATGTTTAGTGTAAGTTAGCTTATTTTGGCATTACACACTAGAAATCTATTCCTTTATCCAGCGTGGAACCAACTGTTTAAAATATAGTTTCTTGAACAAACAGACACACAAATGGGATTCCAATATGGTGCATATATTCACAGGAACAAAGGAGATGCTATTATTTATGTTACTTTTTGACGAGCCATAAGGCAATAATTATGCGATCAATAAACAGTTTTTTCCAACGTATTTTATACTTTATTTCATATTGCACCATTTTGTTATAATCCCTTTGATAATTTCTGTGTAAAAACAATTATATTTCATTTCTCCCTTTTTTATCATAGCGGCACACATGCATAACGTACTCGTTTGCAGTGCGCCAATAATAAAACAGATCTGGAGAAGCTGTGGCATAAGAAATCAAAAACATAATAATGTCTTTGGGTTTTGCATTTTAAATACTGCATTCATTGTTGCACTGAGCCAACACATCCCCTTCCAGACATTATGCAGATTATCTGCAGTAATGTCTGTTTCATTGTACTTTGATATAAAATAATGTACATCATGATTCATCCAAGTGACTGTCATTAAAGAGAAAAGCACCTACTTACGATATGTAACAATTTGCTTTTCTAATTTGAAGAGGATCTTGCTATTTTAATTGTATAATTTGTGCAGCGTTTCTGGATAAAATTGCAATTCAATGTGAAACTAGACTCCTTGCACAGCTGTAGCTTAAAAATTGATAACATCTATATTCATTAAATTACTGAATACCTTTTTTTTTTTTTTGCAAAAAAGATTTTCAAATAATGTTTTACGTATGATCACATTACAATGAAAATGATTAAACCGATTACATTTTACATCTAAACTAAGTAATGTCTCCTTTTAATGGGTGTTGCGAGTAAGGAGAAAATTAGGATAAAATTAAAAAAAGGAAATGGATATATAGAACAAAAAAAAAAAGATAAAAAGAAACATGCAGTAGGTATAACAGTGTCATTATAGAAATTGGCAGGAATTAAGAGAATAAAGGTAGTTACAATTATTGGAGAGCTTCAAATATTAAAGATCGCTTCCATTTAAAAGTGAACATAGGTTTTGAGCCTTCCAATTTTGTACATTGTAAAATTATTGGAACACTTTACTTTAAAGGTGATTAGGGCCCTGCATTTGTTCTTTGGAGGAAGATTTAAAATTCTGAGTGCTCCTCAAATTGTTTAAATCATTGATTTTCTTATAAAATAGATTTTCCAAGCTTTTATTTCTTCAGTGACTAGATAATTACAGCCCACGAGAAAGTGAGTTTAAAAAAAACACATAAAAATCTTGATGTCCCATATTCATTATTTTTCTGTTTATTTCCATCCAGTTAGAACTTGAGATTTAATTCTAGAACATAAATATATTTCTGTGCCTGATCTATACAGGAAGCACAATTTTAGGAAAACAATACATTTTGGGGTGATGAAGAACCGACATTTATAAGCTTTTATTCTTAAACATCTACAAGGTGTTAGTTATCATGTTCCTGCCTTCCATCTTTTAACTTGCATTGATTTGCTCCATGTGCATCGGCTCTGAGAAATAACCATTGTGATCCAAAACAAGTTGTACAAAAAGGGAGACCTTCAAAAAAAACAGGTTGGAGGGGTCTTGAAGATTTTGGGTTATACCACTTCCCAGGGGTCCCATGTTTAGAAAATTGGCTTTCAAGGAGGTTGGTAGGGTGTCTAGAGGCTGAGCCCCCAGAACCCAGAAAGACTTTATAAAATTGATGCTGTACAAAATTGCTGAAGACACAGTTGTGTTATAATTTACATAGGTGTGGTGTTTATAACATGAATGCTACCTATGTATTTTACAATGTAATTATGTGTATATTTTGTTTTATCAATGTCTGAAAATGAGGAGGAACTCCAACAAAAAAAATGCAAAAGCATCTCATCACTTGAGAGTCTTACTTACTCTGTTTCACATGCTCACTCATTCTTTCACTCTCATACTCTCTCACACTCTCACTCACGCATGCTCCCTCTTCTTACTCACTCCAAGAGGCCAGAATATTGCAAATTTGCAGAGAAACAGAAGTGTTTCTGCACCTCTTACTCTCCACAAATCCATCTGCATTATTCTGGCAAAAGGGGCGGAGCTACAGCACACCCCACAAGGCCAGCCTCTCCTCCGTTCTTCCAATCGGGGGGGTGGGGGGGCGGTGCACAGAGGGGCCACCTGTTTAAAGTAGCTGATGCCGGGGTGAAGTGGATGACAAAAGTGTAAGTGACTTCTTATTGTACGTTTCAGGTCAATGATTTTACATCGGCTGAACATGAGGGATATTTTTTGGGTGCATCAAGGAGGGAGAAACAAACGCATTTCCGTGAGACTCGCATAATGTCTGGGAGACTTAGGACATCTCACCGCCCCTAAAGATTCTACCATTCCCAATTATATATGTTAATATTGATTTATACTCGTTTACCTACCTCTTTGCTCTTAAGTGGTTTGCAAATTTGGTTGTCCTTATGTAATAATTTTACATATTACATAATGAAGATCCCCCAGGAAATATAGTGACAGTCTTCCAAATGCAGTTCTTTATTTTATACAAAAACTATTTTGTATATATATATATAGCTTAGTTCATATAGCCCAATATATCTAACAACTCCAACGTACTTTTGTATGTGCATATAAAATAATTAAAACTATGTAGATTGATAGATAGATTTAATTAATTAATTGCAAAATGCGAAAACAATCTGGTAGTTGGACTGCACCTTTAAGGCATTTTTAAGCATAAACATGAACATATTCTTGGATATTTTGTCAGCTTGGACTAACACCTGTTACATGCAGTGTATTTCACATTTCATGCACATCATAACTCCAAACTAAATTTAAAGGAACGGGGAAAGCAAGAGCGCAAAGCTACCCAGATGTTATACTATCTGTTCTATAGTAAATCTCAAATGTACCAGCTTTTTATCCAGATTTTAATTAACCAAAACAATATGAGAATTCAAAGCCACAATGATGTATTCAAACGTTTGATATGGTTTTCTTTTTTATGAATTTTTCAACAAATGTATAGACACAGGCGATAAAGCTGTGATAACGAGGAAGATTTCTGCACCATCTCCCAGAATTTCTGATTTGTAATGAAAACTAAATTTAGTTCTGTCCAAATGCAGTAGACTGTAATGCTGCATCCTTGTGTTTTCGTTTTTTACTGAAACTACCATCATTAAGGGCCTGCTCATGGAGGGGCAGTACCCCATTATCTCTCCTTTCCTGGTACAGGGGTATATCTAGGCCTAGGCCAACTAGGCATAGGGCAGCACTTTACAGGGGGTGGCATAAAAAGCTTCCCCACCTAGAGACAGTCCTTACATGGGTCCCGTAGGGGGTTCATTCTGGATAGATTAGTGGAAAAAGAAAAGCTATCTTTCTCCACAAATCAATCTGCATTACTGGCCACTCTCCCCAGCCTCTCCCCTGTTCCTCCAATTGGAGAAAGCTCCCCTTATTGTGTAAGTGCACAGGGAGCACGGGGGGGGGTAATTTGGCCTCCCCCTGATGAGTTGCACCTGTGCCGGACTGCACCCCCCCCAAATGTAGAGGGGTCACATAACGAGACCCCTCTACGTGGACTATGTGGTTAAACGCGAGGCTGCTCACAGCCAAAGGTAAAGCTTCGGTTGGTGTAAGAGGGTGAGTGATCATCATAGTGTTCTACAGCCAAACATGTCACAATAATATCTATAAGAAATAGTTTTAAGTACTGGCTATAATATGCAGGATTCTTGAAAAGGGGGTTAAATTATGTGTATTACACCCATTATGTGTAAGATTTTACGGTAATTGATCTTGAAGCGCAAGACTATCAACATTGACTTCTATTTCATCAGGGTTAATTCATTTCATGTGGGGATGTACAAACTGCAGTACTAGTGATGTGGATATTATATTGCTTATATTATGACCATATTAAAACTGTTTTAAAATAGACCAGTCTTTCAATGGCATTAGATAGTGGGTATGTCCCCTGATGTATATATACTGATCTAACTCATCCTAGAGGATAACACTAAAACAGATATTCTTACAGTTAACTATATACCCTTATACATCAGTATTGTGTGCAAGTATTTCTTGAAGTAAGAGACAAAAGAAGAGAATTGAAGGTTCAGGTACTTTTGCTACTCGTGCTGTCTGCCCCAAATTTAAAGTCAGTGTTTCTGTAAAAACACAGTTCTAGGGTACTTTGTCAAGGAAACTGCCTACCTAGTCTTGTCCTTAGGAAATTCTGCTCTGGGATTGATGTCCTATCCTATTCCATACCTAGAGCCACCACAAGCCTAGAATCACCCACCTACTCCAACACGTCTCTGATTCTCTGTGCTAACTTGCCACATCCACAGACTATAATGGATCACCTGGGTATGTCTTGGAAGGCTGCAGACATGTCTCTCCATTTACTAGGTAATCATCAGGTTTAATGGAAAAGTAAATAGTAAAATGTGATCACTTGTTTGGTGTTCCTAAGGTTATTTCCTCGATATTCAAAAATATCTATCACATCCAATTTATGTGTTCTTGTAGTTTTAAATGTTTATGAAAGTCAATTTTAACATCTTAGTTTGTCATGAAGTATCATGTTGCCAAGTCACCTGTTTATAATAATTTTGCCACATATGAAAAAAGTGGTGATTCATTGTGACATGCTCCACTCTTGAAAATACATAAGGAATGACAATATGGTTTAGCTATGCCAGCAAAGTATGCTTTAGGTTAGTGTGAAGTTTGTAATTACTTTTGGAAATGTCATCCACCGTAAGCAGCTATATTGTGTTTGTAAATATTTTATACAACTAGAGACCCCAAAAAGATAATAAATTGTGCTGAAAACAAGATGTTTGGCAAAAATTCAAAACAACTATGTTCTGCTTCATAACAACGTGTTCGACTATGACAGAGGTTCCATATTGCAACATAATTTGAACAATGGACATACATCTGGCAAGGCTACTGGCTGACCAAAGATCATTGTTAACAATGGTTGCATCTGAATTAATTCAAATAAAACTACATTTAACTAACTATATGTACATATACATGGAGGCAACAGACAAGATAAGTTATGCGGGTCCACACACTTTTTACAGGTGGAACCAAAGACATAACCCAAAGTTTCTTTTCAGCTCACTTCGGCCACTACTACATTGTACGCCTTCCTTTTATTTAAATTTATACCCATTCATTCCTGTTCTAAATTTAGAACTTTTACCCATTAGCTGTACCCATTCCACCATAGCAGAGACATTTTTGCTCTAGGTGAAATTGTTGGAGGGTTTTTTTTGTCAAGTACCTGGTCTTGCTCCTACCTGCATTACACTTGCTTACAATAAAATATAAACTATTAATTTACACAATTAAAGGGCATTGGTCAGTGAAGCGCATGCACAGATGCACAGATGCATTCACTAAATCAATTTGCATGTAAACTGAACTTTTAATAGCACTGATTTTTGAGTTGCCTATGATTATGAAGGTCTAACATAAGTGAGCTCCTCTTACATAAGGCATTCCGACTAATAAGACTAATAAGATGACTTCTTAGCACATTCACTGCATAATATATAGGGTCGACTCAGCCCTTCTTACAAGAGAAGACAGTAATGCCCTGGTCAGGGCCAGCCCTACCATGGAGCAGAGTGGGGCAATTGCCCCAGGCGGCACTTTTGAAGAGGCGGCACTTTTCTTTTTTTTTTTAGCGGAGGAGAGATTGGGGCGCCGAGTGGTTTTTGCTTACCCACTCGGCGCCCCTGTCTCTCCTCTGCGAGCCCTCTAGCTGGGTCTCGGTACTGGCTTGTAATGCTGAGCGCCGGAAAATGACGTCATTTCTGGTGCTTAGCAGTAAAGCAGCACGCACTGTAGCAAAGCAGGGAGACTCGCCGCAGGACTGCTGAAAGGTAAGTGCAAAGGGGGGGGGGTAGATAATAGGGAGGGAGGGAGAGGAAGGGTAGATAATGACCCCTGGCATTATGTCTTGGGCCGGCCCTGGCCCTGGTTGTCCCATATTAACACAGTGACGTAGTGGAGTTAAACATTCAACCTATGAACTGCTGGTTTAGTAAATTAAACCTAAACATTAATTATTTAATTAACTTACAAAAAAAACTAAATTACAAAATATTAAATTTTCCTATCAAACCTTTGACAGTTCACTAATACTATTAATAGTTAACTATTACTAATAATAGTAATATTATTTTGTTTTTTTAGAAAGATGTAGATTTGGTGATAATAAAAGTTACATGTCATATAAGGTAAGATACATAAAAAACACAACTTATGCTGAACTATAAAAATAACATGACAGAAAAAGCAAAAAAAAAAAGGAAAAAGAAAAGGAAACCAGGCTAGAGACAGACCTCTGACCATCTGCACATAGACATATTTTTTTGCTCATATGTTATTATATTGTGACTACTTGAATGATGAGAGAGAAATTGCAAAGCAAGAAATGCACAAAAAATTTAATATATACGTTAACAGAGCCTTATATAGGGTCTTCATTTTCTAGGTGTGAAATTATCTATGAATTCTTCTAGCGCTAGGATCACATAATTTTCCCAATAGGCTACTAATTGGCATCTGGCAGCATTTAGTATATGTGTAATACGTTTATCTATATATTTAAAAGTTTGTGGAATGTTTTCTAGTAGAAAAAAAATAGCTGTGATCTAGGGGTATATTTGCCACCTGCGTAACTTGCAAAACAAAACCTCTAACCTTCTTCTAGAAATCAAACGTAGAAGAGAAGGACCACCAAACGTTCATGAGAAAAAACATTTGGAACAAAATGTCTCTCTTGTCTGTGGACCCTGATCAGATTCTATCTAAAGTCCTCCTGAAGTGTAATGGTGTTTGATTAAATGATGAATGAAGTACAGGGAAAATTAGGTAGATGTTTTATGAATCAAGATTAACGTGTTTAAAATGAATATCAAGTGTCAGGAAAAATCTAAGTGTTCTAACAAACATAATTGCACATTTTTAATTTGTTAATTGACTGAAAGGAATTGGATTTTTGTGTAAATGTATATTTTGTTTTTTTGGCACAATTTTATATATTCTGGAAAACTAGTGATTTCACTGTTGATTTTTGGGATATTTTCTTTCCAAAACAGTCATGTTAATCAGAAATCAAAATACATACACACAAGTCATATATGAAAAATATAATTTAGCAATAATATCAGGTACAAATGTTAAATCATTGGAACATGTAAGAGGAAAAAAGCACACTGTAGATGATCTACCAGATAAAATAAGTAATTTAGATTTACAATACACTAATTTAGAATAATCTAATCAAGAGCCTTCAAAATATCATCGTTTTATGTATGAAATTTCTCTCCATAATGTATTTATCTCAACACAAGCTAAACAAATATATTCGCACACTGGTCAAGATTGGAAAAACCTGCGAAATACGTCTGCTTAGATTTTTTTCATGGTAGAACATGTTTTATATAAATATATCATATTCTGCACTAATATTTAGTGAGGGATACATTTACCCAACGTTTCATGATTCCCGCATTCCTCCTCATCTTAAAGGGTTAAGATATTAAGGGTTAATAATATATAATATTTGCTTTCAAATCAGTATGAATATGCAAACCATAATCCTCTTAGAATATACTGATGTATTATTTTATCTACAGCGGCCATAAAACTTACAAAAATGTCTTCTGGCAGAATTTGATATACGATATTTTTGTGTGCAGCAAAAAGAGAATTTTACGAGTATCCCAAATATACTCAGTGAAACAAAATGCATGCCTTACTGTATTTATATTATCTCGTCTTTCCTGTAAATCAACATATTTATGAGGAAGATTTATGCTACCAAATGCTAATTATTAAAACTAATCAGTTTAATGATAGTTGGTAGGGTGCCAAACATGATTAGGTTCTGAGTTTTGAATCACATAGTAAGTTGTTTGTGTCTCCTTATTTTTCAATCTTTAACCCTCTCGTCCTAGGAACATAACGTTTAATGTTAAGTATTTAGAACCGTGACACTGTTAATGCATTGTTAAAAATTCATAAATCTACAAAATAACTTTTTCTTTCAAACAGCAGAGCTCATGTTGCACTGTCTGTCTATCTATCTATCTATCTATCTATCTATCTACCTTTCTATCTATCTATCTATCTATCTATCTAGGCACTTAGGGACACTCTGACACCTAGTTGCACACTACATTAACTGCTGAAGAAATACAGAAAGCAAGAATGCATATTAATTTAAATTCCCTGTTTTGTTGGCATTTATTATACTGAAATTCATTCTTTGAAGAGCTATCAAATTAGCACATTGGTTTCACATTTGTCTTTGTAAGTGCTGTCTTTATCTCATTCCTTTCTTTTTTTTACAAACATCATGGGCTTCAACTTACATTAAATGATGTATCGTCTTTACATATTCACAAAATATACAATATGTATTTAGAGCCTATTCCAAACACAATTCAACATTTGCTAAAAGAGCACTATCTGACATTATCGACATGTCTTCATAACATATAAGCTAATCTGACTTTTTATATTGGCTATCTAAAAGTTATAATATATACATATGTATATATAAAACATGAAATTAATAATATGTCTATTTAGTTTTTGTAGCATTGATACAGGAAATATTTATTATATATTTAGTTTAATATGAAAGCAACATACAATTGCGGTTAATGTGGGTATATAGGATAAACTGGAAGGGGAGAAATACAGAGGAGAGAGAGAACAACAGCTTCCACGGATGTGAGGACGCAAATAAAAAGGAAGAACCCCTCCCAACTCTTCCCATTTCAAGGTGTTCAGTAGCTTTACTAGAGGTGAGGGCAATTGGGAGAAGTTTAAATATTCATATACACTGCTTTATTAATGCATACTAAAAAAGAGAAAAACAAACATGCCAACCACCTGATAACTAACTTCAAAGAAAAACAGAATAGTAAAGAATAAGACTGTACTGCCTCAGCTAGTATGAAATAAGAGTATGTCTAGAGTGGGACTCCAGCCAAAAATACTTAAGGTCAATACAAATTAGATTTATCCCCTAATAAATCTACATACAGTGCATACTGTATGCTTCACATACCTTCAAATGCAGGAAAAAAAATATACGGCCGCATTTCTTTTCAGCAAAACCCAACTTTGACAAAGATTCCAAATCTAGACTTACTAGTATTATTATTATCATTAATAATAATAGCCAAGATGGGATATCATCATTCTTACTTTGTTTGGTGATTGGCATCTTTTTTTTCCTCTGGTTTTTTAGGATGCATTAATAAGGGCTTCATTTTAGTATATGGATATTCATTTTCAAAGATTCAATTCCCAACCCCTTTTACCCCTGTTCACAAGAGACATCCCTATTAGTTCTGGGTTTATGGAGTAACTGTCCCCATAAGGAGAGAAGATAGCTAATTGGCATGTACAGCTGTATAGATGGGACATGACATGGATTTATGCAACCCAAACCATGTGGTTATCATGTTATCTACCCTTTCTTTGACCGTCCCCAGAGAACTGCCCCACTAGGCCTAATTGGCCTATGATTGGTATAAAAACCGAGTCTCGATGGCAAACTCTCCATACCTAGGTTGTAGCACTTGCAGCCCCACTAGAAATGTCTATCATTTCTTTCATAGCATATATTTGTTTAGTCTTATTTAAATGCATTTTAAAATGGTAAATTAAATACCTGTTGTTCTGGAGTAAGCTATGGAGAATTCCAGAAAAATAAATATCATCTTTGCAGAGGAACTCTGTTCCCACTCCATCATTTTTTTTAATTTTTTTTTACTAAAAATAAAATATATCATAGTTCGAGGCATTATATTAAAATGGAGGATGAATGAGTCTGTACTGACTTTTGAAAAAATGAAGTCATGGCTTAAGCATCTGGAAATCAAACAAGTATTTACCAGCATAGCATTTCTATGACAATGAAACAGATAGGCGCACAAGGAATTTATTTTTCCTTATGTTACCTAAGCTCTGTATTCTAGTGTGTGAGATATATTTTATTTTTTTTCCATATACGTATTCGCTTGATGGGAATCTGTTGTATGAATCCCCATCTGGTAACTCAAAGGGCCATATGTTTAAACTGACTCCTACAAATGTCAAACTCAGTAAGAAGGAAAGACTGTTTTTATGTTCTGTGCATAGATGAAGATATTTCACTAAATTATCTCTGGTTCAAGATGATGGTTCAGGTTTTAGAATGAGATATATAACTTAACACAACAAGCATGCTGACCCATTTAATATATCATTCTGTGAGAAAAAAATTTAATCAAGGTTCTTCCTTGTTACATTAAACTTGCAATTTAAAAAAAAAATCACTAAGCCAGAATAAATCCTATTTTAAATATTATTTGATTAAAGCAGATGTCTGCTACTGGTTATGTAATTGATATTTGATTTATTCAAGATTTATGCATGCTGAGTGTTAGATTTATTAATGATAATCCCCTGCTCTTGTGTTTAATATAGTGGAACCAAAACATAATTTGCTGGGATCAGTCAGAAATGCATCAAAGTGATTAACTCTACATGCAAAATATTATCTAGTGACTTCCCTACTGTGCATAGTGGAAAGAGAAGCAATAACCTAGTAATTGGCTTCACTTAAGGAAGTTAGATATTTGCTAGCATTAATGGTAAGCTTGTGTTCATTTCCACCAATGCATGGATCTCTATGCTTGCTGAAACTTTATATATTCATAATTTTATTATTATTATTTATTGTTTTATATAGAGCCAGCGGATTCCGCAGAGCTATACAAAGGGCAGATAGGATATAACAATTTGCATTTAACATAACAAGATGACATACAGAAACAACAGGTGAGGAGGGCCCTGTTCAATGTCTAAATATATATATATATATATATATATATATATATATAATATATATACCAAAATACTGTATAGTTTCTTAAAAATTTTTTCTAATTCGAATCCATAATTCTGTGGGAATTACACAGCATTTGTAATAATGTTAATATTACATTTTTGTTTAGTGCTCAATTGCTTGTTTTGTGTTATGTTGTCAGGCTGCTGGGTAAACATTGGGACCTTGTACGTCCTTGTAAACATAGGGACCTTGTACGTCCAAAAAACGCATCCCAAGAATCCCCTAAGGACGTACCGGTACGTCCAGCCCTTCTTGCTGCGTCAGGGACACATCCCTGCCGCTGCACAGGAGATCAGGCTGTCAAACCTGGACTCCCCCAGGTCAGCCTGGAATCCCCCTGACAGCAGAAGCCGGCATCGCCGGCTTTCTGCTGTCTGATCTGATGTAACAGCTTCCAGCATGAAAGCCGGAAAGCTGTTACATTTTAAACTGCCCGATCGCGTGATCGGGGATTCATCGGAGGATATCCTGTCCTCCCATGAGGCACAGACGCTGCGATCTCTATGCATGTCTGTGAGGACCTGCATAGAGATAACAGTGTGATTGGTGCAGGGAGATTGCGGGGAGGGGAGTGAGAAACCATGTCTCTCACACCCCTCCCGTCCTGAAACAGAAAAAAAAAAAATGGTTATTCATTTAAAAAATTATAATAAAAAAATCATTAAAATAATAATAGAAATGCAACGTACCTGGCTGCCGGTTCCTCCGGGTCCGCGGATCTTCAGCCGCCGC
>VKOC01000005.1:10519530-10530889 GCA_009364415.1 Spea multiplicata
TATAAGAGACAGGGAGTGGCAGTTTTCTTGGCGTTTTTCCTGGCGTTTTTCATCAAGAAAAAAAACGCAGTACAAAAACCCAAGTGGAAACCTAGCCTAATGGGGACATTGGGTTGTTTCTCTTGGATATCACAGGGGTCACTGTGATGCTGGCTTTGCCACTCACTTCCGTAATTATTTATTAACAGCCATGTGCAAGGTAGTTATTATGCAGCTACATTGTAAAGAAGTAAATATAAATAGGTAATTAACTGTAACCCTTTGAGCAATGGGGTCAGAACACATTTTCCCTGTAGGTGGCCGGGCATTTTTTTTGTAGTTTTGCTATAGTTAGATATAGAGAAGAACCTTTGAAATAACATTTACTTTGTCTAGAGCAATCCTTTTTTTAGGCCAAGTTAATCTATGCATAGATATCTAGTATAAGACAAACTGTGCATCACATGACAAGATATAGTTGTAAACATTTAAAACCAATAAAACACAATTTTTCACAGATTATTTTCCCATAAGTAGCAAACACAATAGTACAAAACTAGGATCCCACCCCTTATCAAATTTACCCAACAGATGCCATTGTACATACATGTAGATTGCACACAAAACACATAAAGGTTATAATACATGGTGTTTAGCAGTTTAGACACACAAAAGGAGTTAAATTCCAAATTTGTGCAAAAGACACTATAGGTAAAAAAAATGTATGACAACACTTTTGCACCTCTCATGTACCCACTTTTAAGGGTTACAGCTCCAATCACCCTCATTGTAATTATGGCTGACAGGAGTTGTTGTCCACAAACATAAGCCCATTTTTTATTTCAAATATGTATTTTAAGAACATTCTTGGTTTTATGTTTTTTAATGGAGATTAGAACAAGGGGCAACTTTAATTTTATAGTCACTGACCCCTGTATTTATATTCATATAGGAGATCCAAGGTACATGGTTGCCATCATTGACCCACTTTGACAACCATCTGTAATGTACATTGTTGGCACTGTAAGAATTAAGGGGTCACTTGACTGAAAACTCAACTGAACACTTGCATATCATAACTTGGCTTTCTCGGTGATTCATGATACAAGTCATTTACATTTGCATTCCACAACTCAACCAGCAGATAGGATAGTCATCAAAACTCAAGTTGCTGGGTTACTAGTTACTTGACACAAGTGAATGCAAGTTTAGATTTTGTGAGTTGCAGTCAATTTCATGTGGATTGGAACAGTAAACTCAATCTGCATTAAATCAACAACAACTCATTTCCAGTAGGTGTTGTTATATATAGTGAAATGGGTGAAATAAGTGAAATAAGTGATAATCACTCACACTAACACATACAAACTAACACATATACACTCAAACTAACACACAAACACTCATGCTAACACATACATACTTACACTAACGCACACTTACACATACTTTTAATTTGAATTAATTAATATATAAATTTGGTCATGTGGACAATTGCTCACACTGACTTCTGGGGCAGCCTGCTGCCCATCCCTGAGTGGGCCTTTTATAGAGCTAATTCATGGTAAGAACTTTGGGTCGTTTTATACATTAGTATTAGATTTTTGTTTGGTAAATTTGTTGGGATGGAGAAATTGGACCTGGTGATTGGATATTAAGAGGTCAAATTCACATTTACGTTTATCTGAGATCCCTGGGCTTTTCTCAGTAAGAATTCATTGTATTTAAACTGCCAACTCAAAAGCATAATAGATGAGGAGGGGCATGGGGTCTGCACAGACTCTTGCCAAGGAACTCTCCCTTCCCGACACATCTGGGTTGGAGAAAAGGGAAAATAGCATTCGGTAGCCCCTGGCCTGAAATTAACAGTACTCATCCCATTTAAGAAATAGTGCATGGAAACACACTCAATTCAGGTCCTACATGGAGCATTACCAAAACAAGTTATTACATTTCAATCCTGGTCTAACAAACCTCATAATCCTCATTCTAGCATTAGAAAGCATGTGCTTGAATCTGTATTCTTAACCTAACTAATGCACCAACCTCTTAATGCCTAGTAGGGAAGACTGCCTTGAAGCCATTGTTCCTCAAATGTCTAATCAAAGGGAGGTTTTTCCTCTCCTGACTGCTGAAGGGTGAATCATTAGGCATCCAGAGGAAACTTTCTATTTTTCTATGTAATCAATCAGATAATACTACATGGTTCCTTTGTTCTACTTCTACTAATTTGTACTGTTTTTCAATATTAAATTATATTTTATCAATATTAAAAGGCGTACTCTGTTTTGCATATTATAATGCCTTATGTAAGATCCTTACAAATAACAAAACAAGTTTTTATTCATATGAATTCATAGTGGGACAAGAACAACACAGAACAACATAGGAATGAATACATATACCCTAACCCATTTTAGGTTAAAACACAAATCATGTTGCATATTTAAAAAAATGTCTGCTGCAGTGCAAAACTATAACATGTGACTGCTAGATATTATATTATGATTTAATTGGCTTTATGTGACTTTGGACTGCCACTTACCTATATTTTTATTTTGTGATTGGATATGTTCTGTACATTTTTCCTATCACTTTGGTCCAACTACATAGGTTAGTGATACATCTCAATCCATGTCCAATCATCTAATTTAATCATATATTCACCTTCAAAAGCTCAACTAGTTGCTATGAACAAATTGTAAAAGACACTTCTGCAAAGAGGAAATTCCTCTGTGATATTTTGATTCAGTATGCTTACTTGATAAGCACATAAAATATATTGTAAAAATATAAACATGACCATGAAGCAAGTTAGCAAGAGTTCAAGGCTTTCAGTAATTTAGTTACTCACATAAATACAATAGGTTATACATTCATTGGATGTGGTATGTCTGACCGTCATGCATTTGTAATTAAAAAAGTAATACTCTTATTTGATATGCTTCACCATTCACTTATTTTATAATGTCTGTTCTGTGTGTTTTGAATGTGCATTTCTTTTTGCTTTGAATAACAGTAATTGTTTGGCTTTTGTTGTCTTTGTGATATTGCCAGCTGGCAGTGACAGCATCTGTGACACATGATACCACAGCTGTGTCCACATGTTTGTGTGTTGCAGTATCCACTTATATAATTTACTTTTTTGATCAACAGTGGAACTTTTCAAGTGAGCATAATTTATGTTTTTGATCAACTGTTGAACCGGTTTTTGTAAGCTCATTGGATCACGCATGTTATGCTACTATTCTGAGTTGAAATTTTCTTTACTCTAAACACAAATAAAATCGAAAATATGTGTGACCACTGAATGATGCATAAAATTCTATATGTAAAATTTTATAGGGTTATTTAGTGATAAACAGTACTATATGAATTACCATTTGGTAAGAACAAATGGTGTAGATGAGTGCAGAATTGTGAATTTATTATGTATTCTTTGACAATTTGAATATAATAGTTGTTTTAATAATAATAATCTATACTTCCCTTTTGCTTCAACCGTAAACTGGAGAAAACAGCTGAAAATCCAACAATGGACATATAATATAACTTGATTTTGTGAGTTGTGTGGTTGTGCATAAGGTTTATATGAGCGCAAAATGAGCCATCCAACATGTACCTCTGAAGCCGTGCCTACTGGCTTTGCCAACTTCATCACAGTAGATGTAAGATTACCATAGGCTTATTTAATCTTATACTTACATTGAAATTCATGAAATGTCCTTAGAAAAAAGTGTTGTCTTCTAATGATTGTTTAAATATATTATAAAATTGAAGTTAAGATACAGAAACTAGATTAGCTAGTTATATAGGGTGCTCTGTTACCATTAGATTGACGTACCAGAGACCAAAAAAAAAAACATACATCATACCTTCTTACCTCTTTTATGGTACTGAAAATAGTTATGGCACACCCCACCGATATCAATATATGTACAAATCGCAGTGTTTACATATTAAATTAATTTATTATATAAAATCATTTGGAATTTTTCCATAGTAATAATATACTAGTACACTAATACTATAACCTATTTAGCCATTTAAAATGCGAAATGCGCTAATGATTAATGAGACATGCTCTACAAGAATAATTAAAACAAATGTCTTCAATGTAAGGGAATCCTGCACATTAAAAAAAAATAAAAATAAATTTGTTTGATGCTTTGGGAGCCAATTCTTGACATATTGCATTTTATACGGAATTCATTTTCTTATTTGATTAAATCCGAAATGGCATCTCTTTAAATAATTAACAAATTAGCCTTATGCGCTACTCTTCCATTGCTATCATCTGAGGTCTGGATTGATTTTTGTATGGTGGCCCAAAAGACCAATGTTAAGTTTAATAAACTGTCAAAAAATATAAACAAACAGATCTATACTGGCTATGTAAGGTTAGTTTTCATACCCATTTCATCTACTCATCAATCACTGATCTGAACGCTTAAAGTCTGTAATAGAAATGAATCCATCAAAATGAAGAGTTCTTGGCTTTGTATGGAAGGTTCCCAACGGACAGCACAAGCTCCATAAATGGATGATTTGAATCCTAGAACAGATTTGGTTTGCCCCTGTATCTCTTTTACTTTACATCACATGTTATATGAAACAACTCTCACATATGTTTTGTAATGACAGTGACCTTAACAAGACTCTTTTGCAAATGACTTTATAAAGATCATCATATTTATGTTTTTTTAATATTTTGTTTTGCCAAATATGGCCATTAGTGCAGCAACATATTTACCTTGGAACTTGCCCTAGGCCTGACCCAGGGTATCGCCCTAAGCCTCCTTTATACAGCCATGGCCCACACTGTAAAACGATTGGGATATGACTCTATATACCTCGGGACTCTGTGTATTAAAGGAGCGTAGGGCCTTATAATCCAGCCTTTGATGCATGCGATGGCTTGGTACAGCCTACATAGTGGAAATGGGCCAGTTGGGGAGATCTCCCTTGTAACTTGCCCATTAAGCTGTGGCACTGTGGAAGAGCAGATCGACCAAGAGGGTGATCTGTCCACCAGTATTAATGCAACGGGACTGACATCCTTGGCATAGGCGCATATGCCAGAATATGTTGCTGTGTCTATGTTGAAAGACCAGAAACACTAAAGAAGCATCTTGGCCATGAGAATATACAAAAATAAGCTTAATTTAACTACTTATTCATTAAAAAAAATACATTACACACAATTCTTAAAACTTGATCTCTCAAATTGATTTCCGTTAACCATAGTTTGAACTGTTGATAGCTAGATCCACCTTTGACATATGGTATCAAGTAAACCCAACTGCTTTTTGTTCTTCGAATTATCAGACATTTATGGAGACATTAAAAGTGCTGAAAATGACCTTTGTAAGGAAACATGGGAGCATAAACATGCAAGAAATCGTGTCATACGGGACTATGGAGGAAGGTGAAACAGTAAAAAGGTCACTATGAGGAGAGCCAAAAACACAGGTCACATTTAATATATTGAGGAAATGTACTACAGCTTTGATATTTAATTTAGTACTGAAATGCAGCGATGTTTCATTCTTTCCTTGTCTGGTTTACAGATTAACTCTACATGAACTGCGTGTTCCGTGTTGACATTTGCAATTATGCTTTACAGTGGCATAGTTCACAGAATCTGAGTAAAGTTTCATCCAGTACATCTTGGGTAAAGGAATATGTAGTTATTACTTGTGAGGGCATGAGTACATTAACAATTGTTTAACGGGCACCTCAAATTTATAAATAATGTCTTCTTAGCACAATGATCTGGATTTGCCCAGTCGCACTAAAACTTGCCTGCCTACATAGCCTTATTGAAGTCTTAAGTTCCCTGCTTGCTTATTGATGACTGGCACTAAATTATAATTTATGCTGATGAGCAAACGCAGATCACTAGCTGGCATGCCCAGAATGAGAATGATGTACCGTAAATGCTACCCTTGCTCTTAGATTTGACCTTACAGAGAGATACCCTACATAGCCTAGCTGTATGGATCCATGTATGGACACTTGCATATTTCCAGCAAATGTTTTAAGCATTGTTTGTCACTTATGCATAATTTACATGCATTCTGTGTATACTGAGATGTCCACTCAAGCATTGTGGTAGGAAGAAAGAGGAGGAGGGTCTTAAATGTCTATAGAAAGACAGACACAAGGATGTGGTACAGCTGGGTTTCATTAACTGTCCAGATATACATATGTACATTGTTAAGGATGCCTCAGATAGGAGATGAAAATGATTTATTTCTCTCTCATAAATACAACCCTTAACTTTTAAATTATTGAATGTTCATCACTAGGGAGAAATGTTGGTCAGAGTTATCTGTCTGGTCTTTTTTTTATCTTACGTTTTATAAGATAAAAAAGTTGACTCCACACAGGAATCCCCCCCACCACCACCCAAATAAATGAGAAAATGAAAATAACTGTACCTACTCCTACATCTTTATCAAAATTGCTTTCCATCCAAAGACTGTTTGACTTCACAGCCTACAGACCTTACACTAAATAGGTATACTTTAGGTTAGGGCTGCAATTAGTGGGTTTTGCCCTGGTGTATCTGCCAGGCCCCCCTACTCTCCCATTCTCTTGGATGCAGGGTTGTGCTAAGGCAGGCGACGTGGGTACATGACACCCAGGCGCTCCATAACTTAAGTGCCCAGCGGGGTCATGTAACATGAATTACCTGACCCTGCTGTAGTACAGACACTGGTGTAAAGGAGGCCCCTGTGGACCCCCAATACCAGGTCCCCCTGGCATACCACTAGGCTGGTGCTTGTGACTGCTTTTCTTCAGACACAACACACTGAGTCTGAGTGCCAAGTTTGACATTTCCCCTGACCAGGGCCGGCCCTACAATGGGGCCAACTGGGGCAATTGCCCCAGGCGGCACTTTAGAAGGGGCGGCACTTTGCCGCCCCAAGCGTTTTTTTTTTTGAAGCGGAAGAGAGAGAGAGGGGCGCCGAGTGGTTTTCGTTTACCCGCTCGGCGCCCCTCTCTCTCTCTCCTCTGCGGCGAGTCTCCCTGTTCGGTCTTGGTGCCGGCTTGTAATGCTGAGCGCCGGAAGTGGCGTCAATTTCCGGTGCACAGCATTACAAGCCGGCACTGTGGCAGAGCAGGGAGACTCCCCGCAGGACTCTTTAAAGGTAAGTACCGGGGGGGGCGTCGGCGAAGTTTAAGTCTTCGGCCGGCCCAGCCCCTGACATAGAATGTGAGGAAATTGAGAGATTAGATGTGCTGGCACCAGTATGTTATTGTGTGTAAGTTTGTTAATGTACATCTGTGTATATTAATATATGTTATATAATCTACTAACACACGTTAGTGTGTGTAAGCATGTTACTGTGGATGTGCAAGTAAATGTAACTGTATGTGTGTAAATATGTTAGTTCATGTGTATGTTATATGTGTTAATGTTAGTGTGTGCATGTTCGTTAGTGTGTGTGAAAATATGTTAATATGTTACAGTATGTGTAAGTACATATGTTAGCATGTGTAAGTATGTTAGTAAGTGTAAGTATGTTACTCTGTGTGTAAGTATGTTTGTGTGTATATGTATGTTACTGTGTGTGTAGAAGGAGGTTGGTGGTCACAACCGTACGAGAGGCAGCTGTGTGGCAGTCTGGGAGACAGGATTCAGCGAGGTAGACTGTATATGTATATATATGTATTGTACTGTTGTGTCAGAGTCAATATGTGTATCAGGGTGTTTATAATATACAGAGAAAACAGAGTGTGTGTAAAATGGGTTTAACATGTCTGTCCATGAATATATGGTGTTAGGGTGTGTGTTCTAATGTAAGATGTTAGTGTTTGTGAGCATATGATGTTAACATGTGTGTGTGTTACTGTATGGTGTTGAAGTGTGTAAATGTATGTTAGCGTATGTTGATAGCATGAGTATATGTATATTAGCTTTTGGTGTTAGCATGTGTGTGTGGGTGGTTGTCAGTGTATGCTGTATCATGAGTCACTGTGTCATTGTGTGTGTCATTATATAGTGCTGGAGTGTCAGGGGTGACCCTAGGATTAGTGGCACCTGGGACTGGGACTATCCTAGCTTGTTAGCATTACCCAAAGAGCCATCTCGCAGCTCTTAGGGGCAGACTGTCACAAAGTGGTCATGTTGGATATGCAATGGATGTCAATGCTGCAACAGCTCCCTGGGCCAGTCAGAGGATCTCCACAACCGGCCCACAATGCCTATAAAGTGGCACAGCTACCAGGCAGCAGGGCAGTGCTCGAAAATGGGCAAAAAGCAGGAATGTTGGGAGGTATGCTATACGGTTAATGGTTTCAAATGTTTTTATTGAACTGAGATATACTCTTCCTATAGTGGACTACAACTTCAATAATGCAGTGCCAACTGAGTGATGGACGTTGTTATCACTCACTGCTAAAGTGAGATAGGATTTCACAACCCACTAATACCCCGAAATATATATATATAAATATACATGTTCAGGATAAGGGTTAAGTTATTTCATCAACCAAAGGACTCATGAACATGGTATTGGCATAACTCGGGGTCACATGACATTGAGCGCCTGTCTGAGTTAATCTAAATGTGAGATTTCTCCTTCATAGTAGATGTTTATAATGTGTATGTTCTATAGGGGCCCATAGTTTGAATGCCAAATTGATACAATCTGACCAATATGAATTTAGTCACAGTAAGTGTGCAGAAAAACTACAACAAGCAAAATAAAAACATACATATACCAATATGACCAAATCTATAAAAATAACTCTTCTCTAAATTCCCAAAAGTGAAAGCACCATTGGAATCCTAGGCTGACTTGTCATTTTTAGAATCTTTACAAATACATGGACTTTCTCATTTGCATATACCTGCTAGCATATACATAGCTTTAAGCATATAGCACAGAAATTCCCACAAGAACATTTAGATTTTGCCACAGGTGTAAAAAACAAATATCCACAAAAACATGCAACATGCAACTGAGCATTCGTGTTTTTAGTGCTGACGTAGAACAAGATGCTATATCATTAATGCGGAGAGTCTTACATTTATTACAACAAACTAGCACCTACTTCCATATACGTATTTAGGAAAAGTGGATAGCTCCAACTCCAGATTCCAAAAAATCTTGGGTATTTTAAGTACGTGGGGAGTAGGTGCATGGGGAGCGGTGAAACACTGCTACCCTTGCGTGGAGAAAAAGGAAACTGACTTAAAACCCATTGAAGCAAAACCCCACCTGGAGATTCCGGTCCAACCTCAAAACCTACCACCCATTGCTTCTACATTTTTTAAATCTTTATAAAATGTTGCATTGCTGGAGGGAGAAGGACTCATTGTATATATATATTCTAATATTTTTGTATACTCATTGTATATATATATTCTAATATTTTGAGTACCCATGTTTCATCTTTTTTTTTACTTTGCTCTTCCTGACTCCTAAAAAATTGATGCTAGGGTTTCTGACTATCTCCTAATTTTTACATTTAATGTAGAGGGTTGGGTAAGATTATAATAACATCTATAACATTGTAATTGTTGCTGTAAACAGTGGAATTGATTTCTAATATAAAATATGAAAATATTCCAAGACCAATTTTTTTAGAAATAGTGATGTTAACTACATAGGCATATAGCATACAAAGATTACTAATGTTATCTGATAATGTTGGGGAAAAGAAAAATATATATATATAAAAAAACAATCTTTCAGCATGTGTGAATTAGTAAATGGGATATGACGAATTAAAGGATGCTTACTAACAATACAGGAATTCTGTTCAAAAGAAACATTTGGGCACTTTCGCTGGGAAAGGGGTTAAGAGGTTGTCAATGCTTTCTCGAGGGGCTCTGTCTGACACTGAACATGTGTTTCCTTCCTTTAATCAGCTTGCCAGTAGCCAGAAAGCTGCTTGTTTTCTGCCGAGGTTGTCAAAAATAATTTCAGTCTGGAGACGATGAAAGATAAAAGAGGTTTTTAAACACAGTTTTGCACTGTAGCCTTCACCGTTCGTAGCAGATAGGTTGTACGACAATATGACTGCAAAAGGCAGCGCTCTGGTAAAAATAAATAAAATAACAGCACATTGTATAACCAGCTTGATGGCCGCTGTTTCTCGATAATATGAAATCTAGAGGAAAGTAGTATGTTTAAGGGAAATGGGCTTTAAAAGTGCGAACGTGGAAAATAAATGTTTAATAAGGCACCATGTGAAGTTGTTAGGGAAAAAACATAACCTAATATCATTGTCAAAGAAGACAGGATAAATAGAGCTTTAATTTGGTCATTAAAGACCAGGACTTTAAAGATCTACTTTACATAAACTATTCTGCTTAGGTAAAATATTAGTTGAACACTCTAGCATGTTAACCAAATAAACCTTGACCAACCTATTCTTTTATAGTGGGCCTAGGCAAGTGGCCTATCCTGACCTAGACCTACTACAAAAGGCCATAGGGGTGGTAGCCCCTCTGCCACATAAAATGGAGCCAGTTTTGTCCTATTGGGGCAATTAAACTTTCTGTAGAGCCACTGATCAATGGGTTGGTTTAAAAGGGAGATTACTAATCTCAACAACTAGCCCATTAACTCAATGAGATGACACAGCCTCCATAGTTCATTTCTGACTAGTGCTGCATGTACTTAAAAAGCAAAACACTTTGACATAATGTCATATCTCAGCACTCAGCAATAACGACTGAGAAGCGACTGGTGGCGCTGAGCTGGGTTAGGCAAAGGTCAGCACTAAAGGTAAATCATCATTTCTTTTTGTGTGACATGCCAATTAAGCATTTCTAGAAGAAATGATGGTTGTTGGTCACTACTTTCCATTGTTCCATTTTACTTTTATTTGTAGACTGGTAGCACACACTTGTCATGTATGGACATTGTATAACGAGTGTCTAGCACCAACTGATACTTTTACTCCTAAGAGGTTGACTGCACTAAAAACACAAAAAGAAAAAAGCTTCTAGCAGTTGCCCAAAACCTAGACAGTCTCAGATAAATTTATGTCCCTACCAACTCTCCCTTGTCACCATCAGTTGCTCATTTGTTCCCTTTTTCTTGAGGACCTTGTAGTTTTTCGTAACTTTTGCTCTACGCTAGACTGTGGCAGGTTCTTCCTTTCCTGCCCACCCATTACATGACGTTGTGTGCCTACCCATATGAACCTTTACTGTCATTCCTAGCATCTATAGTATATTATGAAATGTGATTATTAAATTGAGATGCATTGTTTATGTAAATTGTTTTCAAAGCGCTCCAAATCTGTCAGATTGCGAGGACATCTCCTATGCACAACCCTCTTCACAGGGCCGGCCGAAGACTTAACGCTGCCTGGGGCGAAGTTTAAAATGCCGCCCCCCCCGGTACTTACCTTT
>VKOC01000005.1:10530989-10549008 GCA_009364415.1 Spea multiplicata
GTCTCCCTGCTCTGCCACGGTGCCGGCTTGTAATGCTGAGCGCTGGAAGTTGACGCCACTTCCGGCGCTCAGCATTACAAGCCGGCACCGAGATCAAACAGGAAGACTTGCCGCAGAGGAGAGAGAGAGGGGCGCCGAGCGGGTAAGCGGGGAAGACTTGCCGCAGAGGAGAGAGGGGCGCCCCTCTCTCTCCTCCGCTTCAAAAAAAAACGCTTGTTTGCCCCAGTCGGCCCCATTGTAGGGCCGGCCCTGCCTCTTCAGATCACTCCACAGATGTTCAGTTGGATTCTGGTCTGGGCTCTTGCTGGACCATTCCAAAACGTTAATCTTCTGCGGGTGAAGACATGCTTTTGTGGATTTGGATGTGTGCTTTGGGTCATTGTCATGCTGAAAGGTGAACTTCCTCTTCATCTTCAGCTTCCTAACGGACGCCTGGCCGGGTTTGGATGTTTTTCTTTGTAAGAAAAGGCTTCCGTCTTGCCACCCTACCCCATAGTCCATTCATATGAAGAATACGGGAGATTGTTGTCTTTTCATCATTTTTGGAGGGATGTCCAGTTCTTGGTCTTTTTAACATGAGTTAGAATGTGATTGGGTAATTCTGAACACACCCACAGCCCCACTTATAAGAGGGTGTGCACACTTATGCAACCAGGTTCTGACATGATTTATCTTTTGATTTTAACAGGGGTGTGTAAACTTTTTATATCCACTGTAAGGCTTCAAGATCTAGAGATGCCATCTCAGGAATAAAGAAGTTGCCCACATATGTTCTACAGGACAAATCTTGTGACATACATACCTCTAGAACCCCACAAATGTATAAGGGCAGACACAGTGGGTGATTTGGTTTGTGGCATAAAAAATGCCATTCTGTTATATCCCTTCAAAGCAATAAAAAGATTAAAAAGTAATAATAAGTAGAAATAAATAGTAATAGGTATACATATATGATATATATATATATATATATATATATATATATTCTCCATCTCATTGTTTTATATAACTGATAATGAAATGCATAATAATTTTGTATACACATGGTGAACTAGTCCTGACAATCCACATCAACCATATCCTGACCACATATCCTGAGAGAGGTACATTTTTTGAGCTAAACATTTAATTCTGTGTTCTTTACATATTATCCTTTGTGGTTTGTTTTTTGTGCAAACATATGAATGCTAGCTATACCAGCTGGTGGTACCTTCAAGCAACACTTCACAGCTGGCATGTACATAATTAGGTCCTTTTCAGTGAGTGCAACAAGTCATAGTGTTTGCTGATGGCACAAAATTACTCAAGGAAATAAATTCAGAACACTATAGGTTTGGAGCTGCAGAGCAGTATTGACAAACCTTTGCCACTTAGGCAATCTAGTAAAATGACTATGTTTAGCTGGTAGAGGCACTAAACGTCACTTCGCATATGTTACCAAGAAAGAGCATGGGAGCACCAGATACCAGTAGTTTATCTAGGACAAGAACGCCCAACATGTGGCCCGCGAGCCAAACATGGATAAGATCTGACCAGTCCTCCAACCAGAGCTGCACATAGGTGGGTGCACTGGTTTGAATTGCATGGGTGCATCAGACGAAGAGGGCAGCACGAGGGATGAAGTTTGTGCAGGTTGAGTCTCCCTACCTCCTCTGTCGACCGCTTTTGCTTTCCTGTCTCCTTTCCCACAGCTCCACTTTTCTCTTGCCTCTTTTTTTCTTTATATGCTTCTTCCCGTGTATATATTTTTTTTATCTACCTCTACCTGAACCAGGATTCCTGGAGCATTTCCACAAAGGGCAGGGCCTCTAGGCACACCCTGCCACCTGTTTGGAGGAAAGGGGCAGAGGCTGTCCCTATGGATCTGCCCCTTAGCAAAGTACTCCGAGAGACTAGAATAATGAAGACGGGTTATCAAGGACAAGCGGATGAAGAAAGAAGACATGGGGATATGCGGATGAGAAATAATAGGATAAAGAAGACAGAAGAAGAAGGAGGCAAGAGTTTAAGTGAAGCTGTGGAAAAGGAGAGAGGGATGCAAAAGTGGTTGGTCTAGAAGGTAGGGAGACATTGAGACAGAGCGTGTAACAGAGCGTGAGTAAGAGTTATGAATAACTGGGGATTTTTCTCATTTTTTTTTCAGCACTGCTCCCTTTTTAATAATATACTACTATAGAAAGTCGTGCTATGCTACCCATATATTTTCTGATATTTCCGAGCTATTGATCAGGAATTTATTTTCATTTTTATCTGCAATTTTATATTTATGGTATTATTTTAATGTATT
Source organism: Spea multiplicata (assembly GCA_009364415.1). Taxonomy (NCBI): domain Eukaryota; kingdom Metazoa; phylum Chordata; class Amphibia; order Anura; family Pelobatidae; genus Spea; species Spea multiplicata. Next base: position 10,533,277 of record VKOC01000005.1, read on the forward strand.
AATTTATTATTATTATGTTCTTATAGTTTTATTTGTAAGTTTTAGATTCTTTCATTATTATCCTTTATTTATTCATTTTTATTTTTCCTTATTTCCATTCTTATTTTTTTATTATCTGTTTATTATATGTTGGTCTGTATATGATATCCTTATTGATATTGGTGTATAAATTGACTCCGTTTTAGGCACCATGCCATACTATTCCCTGAGTAAGCAGGCCTCTCCTCCTTCCTGTACATGGGTGTTCCACGCCGGTTCCTTTGTGTTTTCAGACATCCAACACATTTGTCTACACGAAGTTTGGAGTTAGGCCCAGCAGACTAATGAATTCTAAATGATGATTTCCAAGAAGAAGAATAGATTATGAAGAACCAGAACATGAAGATGCGGAAGTGGTCGGCAGAAGCGGAAATGGTCAACAGAGAAGATAGGGAAAAGAGGGTCAATAGTAAACCAGAATGAGATCCTGTGACAGTGTTAGTGAAATGGCCCACACAGTTTGAATGTAAATTCTGAGCTTTTTGCTTTGTTTTCATCCGCTTTGTGGGGGGGTCTGGCTTTGTTTTTGTGGCTTCGTACAAATCGCCGAATTTGCCAAAATTCTGTATATATTTCTTTATCTTCCTGTTTTCTGCAGCTTGTACTTTTGAGGTCTGAAACTACCTGCACATCAAGCTGCCCCACTATGGAATATTACCTTATTTGAACATTATTTTTTTATCGCCTACTGTTGTGAGGGTTGAGTAGCGCTGATTCTAGCTTTCCTGCAAAAGTGTAGCAATTTAGTGTGCAGCTGTGTGTATCCAGCAGGAGGACAAACATAACTAATTTTATCAGACACTAGTTTTAACACTCCAGAGTGGATTTCAATCCCCAGTCCAGCCCTTGTACAGAGGCAGAGATTTGTAAAATGGATTGGGAATCCGCCTTTCAACAATGCTTTATTCATAGAAATTGTTTTATTTATTGGGTTTCCAAAGCAAGCATTTTTGATAACTGCCTTGTGAATGCTTTCCGCATGCTTATACACATTTTAAATAATTCATTATTAAATTGTGGTCTGTGAATCAGCTGTGGCTCCAAGAATCTTTTAACACAGTCTTTAGGATGATACGAAGACTCTAAAACAATGGGTATATGTCTTAAGTAAAAAAAAGAAAAAAGTTTACCAGTAAATGTTAATTCATGTAAACTATTTTTTTAAATAAAAGCTATGATTGAGAAAAATATTTTGTTTTTATTTCCTTTTATTTTCCAACCTGCCCCCTGAGTTATGCACATTCTGCCCCCAGCTTGCCACTCTGCCCCAGAAATGCCTTATAATATAATGCCTTATAAAAGGCATATATGGGCAGAGGCAGCATATAGGGAGGCCTATTAGCGCAGTGGCGAGACTACCGGCGACGGCAGGTACGGGTATGCGTAACCTGGATCTGCCAGTCAGGGCCCAAGGTGCGCGAGCGGTTTGCGAAAACGAGATAAATCTACCGCCTGGGGCACCTCTTTGGCCCCTCCGACTGACACAGAACTCATGCGGCTCCACTGCTCCCCGCGCTGCTCTCCGCACGTCTGCCTCAGACACTAGCCCAGAGTGGCAGTGTTAAGCAGCTATGAGGCGTCTGTCTTGTCGAGTAAGCCGGTGCCTCAGCTAGTGAAGCTGCGCAGCGAGCAGACCTCGCGCCCCACCAACGGAGTGGACGGTAAGTGACCTATAAAGGGGTAGAGACGGGAGGTGGAGTTGTAGATCGTGAGAAGACGGGGGCCAGAGGGCTAGATTGTGAAGAGGGGAGGTAGGAGGATGAGAGGGAGATAGCTCGAAGAATTGACGATGGGTTGGGGGTGGGGGGCCCTTAACAGATTCTTGCACCGGGGCCGTGAGGTTTCTGGTTACGCCCCTGTTAAAGGGCATTTCATAGAGCACTCTGCCTATAGAAATGCCTTATGCCCCCATTTAACACCCCCCCACAAAACTTACCTGTGCTTCTGATTCCCCGGTGTGTAGCCGGGGCGGCATGTAGATGTCTACGCGATTCGCATAGACAACTTCCGCTGCAGCTGCATAAAAAATGTAAATTAATACCAATTCCTCTGGTGGGTACTGCATTTGAGAAAATAGCAATGGACAATATTGGGCCTAGATGGAATAAATACGTGTGGGCAGTAAGTGATTACATGATGCGTTGCAATGAAGCTATTCCTTTAAGAAGCATTACCACCAAAATAATTGTGGAGGAACTAGGCTGGAACAATGCAGACAGATCCTCTTTCTCTGTGGATTTCTCTGCATTATTCTGGCCTCTTAATGTACTTCCGCAAAGCCCTCCAGGAGGCCAGTTTAACAGATTGGATAACGAGGAGAAGCAGACCAAGAATGAAGACAGAAAAGAGAATACAGAAGAACAAAAAAGACAAGGCAAGAAGCCAAGCTGCGGAAATGGAACCAGGGGCACAGAAACGGTTGGTGAAGAAGGTAGGGAGACATTGAGAGAGAGGGGAAGAATGTTAGAAAGTGTGACTAAGAGTGAGTGAGAGTGAAAAAGCCAATAAAACGCAAACCTAGATTCTGAGCTCTCTCCCTCCTTGTTTTCAGACATTAGTACAAATTAACAAAATTGGCAATTTGTTTTTACATTTATAAAATACACTGGGGTTATGGCACCATTACTGAAAATATACTAAACAATGTGAGAATTATACATATTACGGTATATTTGTGTTTGTGGAAAACCTTGCAGTTATAATTCAAGCAGAAATACTCATATGCTTGTCTTAGATTTAAGAAGCATTTGGCTAGCATCACACAGTTTTGGCTACTTGCAGTATATTATAGTTCACAATCTTTACTCAATCAGCATGAAGTGCACTGCAGACTAACGAATGTGGTAATGGAATCCTTGTGTATGTTTTTCCACAGCAGAGTGCAGATTAACATAAGTGTCATACTCTGTTGACATGCCTGCTATAATATCTCAGGCATTGCGCACTCTGGGAATTTCTCATCTGAATACTAAGAAGAAGAAGAACATGGCGCACATACAAAGATGAGGTTAGTAAACTTTGTTATTCTCTGTGATAGATCTCACCTGGAAATATTTTACGATTAATTGGGGATTTGGCTATAATTTGCAAAGTTTAAGCCAAGTGTACAATAAATTGAGAAAATAAAAAGTGGCTGCAAAATTAGTGTTTAAAAATTCTTATTAGATCTGCTGGGCTTGTTTAATCAAAACATAATTAGTCTGAGATGAGTTCATCAGTAAATAGAACACCAATAGGACTTCATCATTATTGGATTGTTGTTTTTGTGCCGGTGAGTCGGTGCCAGACTGCACAACCCATTTTATTAATCTGTTTATCACAAAGTCTGTTGGTTAAATTGTTGGCATGTTGCTTGTGGCTGGGAATAGATTTGTAGGTAGGCACCCTTTATCTTTACTGAAAAGCTAGCTATAGGCATTGCAGAATACCTCTTATGTGAGGCATTTATAATTCAAATTTAACATTAGCAAGATCCAGTTTCAAATTATTCTCTATGTCACTTCTCATGGCCCAACTTTCCTGGATCATGTTCTGGTGTTAATATCCCTGGCTTCCCATAGCAGTGTTCATATTTGTCTTAGGTCAGCACTATGTATTTCTACAATTTTATTTCTTTAAACACTACCCATTAAGACATTGCTCCAGAGAAGTTACATTTATTTAGTTCATTTTCATATAACAATTTTTTATTGCAGAACTAGGTTGAGCTATTTTTTACCCATGCTGTTCCCTTGCGGAAAAATCAGATAGATAAAACGCATAAAAATACTGTAGATGATTTTTTTTTTTATTTCACCAAACAATGGTCATATTGGAGAGGTTATTTTAACTCCTACCGGGATTTGCAACTGACTCCATCACAGTCAGAGTTATTAGAATGTCACATGGAACACTATAAGACTATAATAGTTTTGAAATCTTGAAATCTTATTTCATTGCACTCCCCTGGCCTTACAAAATGAAACAGAGAGGCAATTCCAGAGAGGACTAATAATTCAACGAACAGAGAGTAATATGGGAGGTAATAATCTTGATGTTCCTGAGAAGAGGACATTAAGATGCCTGCTCCTAGGGCTATACCTCTCTGGAGCTCTTCCTCTTATGCTCCTTATAGACGAATGCAAGGGGTATAGCCAAGTTAAAAATAGCTAGCCACACATAGGGGCAATGATAGCCCTCCATTGACAAGTGGACAGAGAGTGGGTGGGTGTCAAACACCAGTCCTTCCCAGGTGTGTGCATGGAATACACAGTAATATACTGATTTTTGACCCAAGCCCAAAATATAATTCAAGATAGATCTTTAAATGATGTACTCCTTGTAAATGAACCTTAAGCCCTGTGTTTTTTTTACATTCCTTCTGTTCATCCTAGATTATTATTTTTTTTCTCAAATGGTTGGGTACTTGAAGTGGTATTTCTACATATTCATAAGAGAATTACCTTTAACTTGTAATACTTATTTTACCATATTGCTCTGGATATTTTTGATACTTACCTGTTACCTGCTTCCCATATCTTTGGTTATGAAGCAGTAATAACTAACATCTAGAAAACTGCTGAGCATGGAAGAGTATTATTACTATTATTATTATTATATATCATTATCTTTCATTCTATAAATACTCTGTTTCTTAGCAGGCCTAAAAATTAGGGAAATGCAACAACAGCACGTGACATATTACACCGTGTCATGATGTATTCAATAAAAATAAAGCCAAAATGGAGAAGCCATGCTGTTTGTTGACAAAGATGGCGAGGACTACCTGTTTGGGGGACAGACAAGCTCTATTGGAAACAAATATGGCACAGACAAGCTTTTGGAAGAAACGATGGCACAAACAAGCTGTCTGGATGCACTGACAACCTGTTTGGGAACAAAGGTGGCACAGACAAGCTGTTTGCTGGCACTGACAAGCTGTTTGGGGAAAAAAGATGGCACAGGCAAGCTATTGGGGGCAAAGATGGCACATGCAAGCTGATTGGGGCACAAATGGCAAAGATAAACTGTTTGGGCCTCAGAGAATCTGTTTAGAGCACATATGGCACAGATAAGCTGTTTAAGGGTAGATATGATGCAGACAAGCTGCTTGGGGGCAAGGATGGTAATTATAAACTCTTTGGGCTGCGAGGCAATTTTCACACCTCACCCTTTGTGGTTTCTAGTTACACCCCTGCCTCCAGACTCAAGACTGTGACCTCCAGTCCTGCCGCTGCATCATAAACTTGCAGGCCCTTAGCGTGTAGTTCAAGTGGACGGATAGCTAGCTGGTCTCAAAAGAGTGTCATTGTGTGTCCCCTCATGAAAACACCACACTATATTCCAAGGGAACAAGTAATCAAGTCCTTGGAGTGCAGAAAGGCAGGATAAATGCGGTTATGAAGCCATATACAAATTTGTGCAAAAAGTATTCTTGTAAACATAATATTTTTGTGGGTTTATTGGGGGTACCATTATAGGATACTCTAGGTATGCCCCTGTTGTTTAAAATAATATAAGTGTGGGCATATAGCACTCAATGACTCTGTTGTCTGTCTTTGTATTAAAGTTTAGTGATTGTTTAGTATTTCTTCTTTCACATTAGTTTTCTTGTAGGACGAAATTCAGTTGCTTTTTGGGTGGGACTTAAAGTATGACAATCAATGGCTTAGTTTTTGTTATGCAAAGAAAATTCTTGAGTCTTATATTGTTTTGAATCAATAAGAATTTTAGACCCTGCTTAACACGTTCAAAACCTAGTGAAACATGATCCAAAGACCATATACGCTTCATAGACTTAAGTGAATATATTTGTGAATTTGATACCATTTGTTTTTCACACATCTGCTGTATTTTGTTGATATTCTTTTCCTTTATGTTAATACCCAATAAGATCTCACCATCAGTGAAAAGTAATTATAAGCTTCTACTTTTAAATGTTCACATTAATTACATTTTGTAAAGTACATATGGAATGGTTCACCAATATTTTTATTTATTCCTGTATATAGCTCCATGATATTGTGTAGTGCTGTACAATGGGTACACAAAACATAAAAAGTAGTGCACTACATAACAATGTGGACTTAAAGAAACAAAAGATGAAAATATGCATAGAAAGAAGCCCTAAACACATGCAATAATTTAAGTATATGACAAACAGCAAAGGTCCTCATGAAAGAAGAAAGCCTTAAAAACTCAGGACCACACCTGATTAGTTTTTGTGTCTAATACCTGAGCGGAATCTGTGCATTATTCCGAAATATTATGAATAAATAATTTATACTTGCACATAGTAACAAATATACAATGTTTTATTGGAGTTGATTCACTAAAATGTCAAGCCATCAGTTGGGTTATAGGGTTGACATCGACCCATGCAGGTATGAGAGAGTCAATTCCAACTTAAAAATAATATATAGAAATCTGGCTTGAGAACACCTTGGTCAACTGCTACCTTACCACAAACCAATTATGAAGGGACTTATCGTAGCATAATATCCACGATATGTTAATTCATATTTCTGTTTAAAATGCCTCTTACTGTAAAGACAAGTGCAAATTTGTAAGCTGGGTTATTTTGAATTTTGCAAGTTGCTATACTTTCCATTATGATCACAGTCACATCCTTGTGAGTCAGGACAACAATTTGGCAGTTTTGGCAGTAGATTTGAGTTTGCTGAATTTGTTAGTTGTACTATTTTGTCCATTCGGACAAATATTTTGGTTCATTTGTGGCCCATTTGTGTTTGGCCAATGATTTATGCTCCCTGCCCATTCAGTTTGGGCAAAAATTGGAGGGGGAGGGGACATTTTTACTCTCATTCTCTCACACTCTCATTCGTAAATGGAAGCAGAGCCAGAAGTGGTCATCAGAAAAGGTAGGGAAACATTTGGAAAGCATGAAAGAGAGTGTGAACGAGAATGAGTGTGAGTGAAAGGGCCGCCAAATTTTGGATGAAAATTCCGAGCTTTTTGCTTTACTTTCATCTGCTTCATTTCTGACCTCGTGTGAATCGACAATTTGTCCAAAATGTGCTAAATTTGCAATTTGTACGAATCCCAATGCACAAGTCTACTACATACAAATGAAAGTAAGACACATTGGAACAATTATAAGTAGGGGTCCTACTGAGCCACATAGGGGACATACTCCAAAGATAATTGTTAATATCTAAATCTGGCATCATACCAAACATAGTATAACCCCAGGAACAATAAAGTAATATAGCAAAGGGTTTTTTCACCTAATTGTAGTTATAAGACCTCTCAATCTGGTAGCAACTTGAAAAAGTAAATTTCAAGCAGCAGAATAGAACTCTACAGAAAATCCGATACATTTCTATCTATTCAAAACTCAATTTCAAAACGAAATTTGAAATCTTTACTTCATGCGGACTATCTATAGGATACATGGTATTATAGAGTATTTTTTAGCTTCTATGACAACAACTTATGTGTTTTTCTCACATAAATTTAAGCATTCTTTGAAAATTATGAATTAGGCAAAATTCTACATCCAACTGTACTTTAAATCTACAAAGTAGTTGGAATAGCGTATCTGAGATATTATCTTACTTTAATAAAGTAATCAATTAATAATAAATGCCGTTTATGATTTTTTTAAACACATAGTCAAGACTATGTTTTCTTTATTCTCATCCAAACCCTTTCTCTTACACAATGAACTGCTAATGAGGGCTTCTTAATAACTATTACTTCACACATTCACAAAGTTCAACCACAACAGAATAAAGTTATATGTTTTGCAGAGCTGTTACCTCTCCATTTGGAAATTGGCTGCCTGTCAAGGCGGAGCGGTTAATGGTATTAACTAGCTTTTTTATAGTAGTATAAAAATATGGTTTCATTGGCTGATTTGGTCGTGCTTGTGCTCCTTTATAGATATACCAGATGGAGCTGGGGCATGTTAGGTCTGTCTGAGTCATGTTCCTTGTAAGCACAGATCATTTTCAATGTTTTTAGCCCTGGCTTGTCTGAAACATTTCCAGTTTCAATTTGTGTAAAGGATGTTGTAATCACTTGGTACTCAACACATGATAATGAGCTGAAAATAATGATCTTCATCATACTTTATAATGAAAAAAATGAAGCATTATTTTTATGATGGCCAAAATGTGATAGACTTTATGACGGTTAAGTTACTTTCTGATTTACATAAAGATTACTGCATTAATAAGATTATTTAAAAAAAAAACAAAAAAACAAATTGCTTGAAAATGTGGAAAAATCAATGAAGTCCCCTGACCCCTCTAGTCAAAATGTTAATGAAGCATTACAAGCAGTGGCGAATACACAAACAATATACTAATTTGTATTGCTGTTTCTCCATCTTTCCACAGATGAGCATTAAAATATTAGGAGAATTGAATTTGGACTAAACCACAAATAGGTAAGTGTTTTTTAATGGAAAAAGCAGCAAAATGTCCCAACAAGTTTATTGCATCTTTAGTTTATAATTAAACGCAAGGTGCCCTTTTTGTGTACAATAATAATGATTTTTCTTTACATTAATGTTCATTTTTTTTCTTTGTCATATTGTTATTGTTTTGCTGTTTATTACCCTGAATAAACATAATGAAGCTTAATTTACACTCCTCAGTTCATAACTTCTGATATAAAAATGTTTGTAAAAGATGATTACCCTTTGTTAGAGTGAATTTGATTTTTTGGGACTGGAATTTTGAACCCATGGCTAACATCATCATGTCAAGGCTACTTCCTCACATACTGTATATATATAGAAAGGGTGACAATAATGGTTACTTTGGCCCGGATGAGTGCAGCCATCATCAGAAAACGTAAGACTTTGGAAAGCACCACAATAACTCTATTATTGTTAACAATAGTCTAAGACCTAGACTTTCCAAGCTTGAAAGTTGAAGGAGGGCTTCTATGGAGTCCTGTAATAAGGATCAGAATAAAATGTCATACCAATGTGATAAAACTGACCACCTTTCTGAGTCAATATTCCACATAACTATTTACTAGTAATTTTTGTGCATTGTTTGAAGGGTAAATGTATGTTCTAGACACGAAATTTACTCCCTGAAAAAATGAATAAGGGTTAGAAAATAAAGTTTCCCAAGGAGTTTTAGTCTTAGTGTTGTTTTGTGATTTTTTAAAACCAACCCATTTTCTAAACCAAATCAAACATATGTTTTATATATAAGGAATCTATGCTCATTCAATACTGATATTCCCAACAATTGAGCTTTCAGATCAATGGGTCCCATGTTTTTTGAAGCACCTGGACCAAATTGGTTCCTGAATCTTCAAAATAAATTGTAAAACAGTTCACAATTTGTTATATCTGAATGTTAAATTGCTCCAAACCATGGTTTGATCGGGAGAAAAGGTCCAGCATTAGGCCATCAGATGCTCTGTTGCCCTGTACCATATCCACCTGATCATTATAATAGTAAGCGCGATATTTGGAGATGTAAGATATTTTACGTGGTGATTTAGTGTCATCAGAGACTGCTTTGCCTTAACCCTGGTAGCTCAATGGTCATTTTTTTGGGACAGGCCATATTTACATAAAAATATATGCTCTGTGATCCAGACATTTGTGCCTATGCCACTCTCTGGTCAGTGATCTGCAAACCATCATAAGGGTATCATGATGCCATACAGCAGCTACTGACAGTATACAATGTGTTGTGCACCACATCTAATGTCACCAGCTTACACAACCCAAAGGATGGTCCTGGATGCAAGTGACATTATGTTATCAAGAAAATATGCACAATCAATACTACCAGCTTTGGAATATAGGTAGATATCACAATGTTCTGGTGTTCACAGTGTATTTTGTTGTTATAAAGATGGTTTCATTGGTAAATGTTTAGCGGCCAAAGTACTGAGGGAAAAAATCAATACAATTATATTGTTGTCTTAATTTTCATGTATAACACATTTTCACTACTGGCTAAATAGCTGGTAGACTAGCTGTTAACATGAAATAACACAGAAGAGTGTGTATTAGCAGCAGATTGTACAAAAACCTCTAGTGGATTTGTAAATCAGCTTTTAAAAAGCAGAAAAAAATCCAAAAACCTAACATTAATGTTTTTGTAACCTGATTGAGAATTTGTCATACTATTTTGTTCTGAGTAGACTTAAAACTAGAAATACCATACATGTTTTCAAACAAGTGTTGTTCACTAATTTCACATCTGAAAGAATGGAAGTCATTTGCACAAGTCAGGATGTGATCAATTATTGAAAAAAGTATTTCCGATAGCAGTGCAGGAGAATAGCAGCGCTTAATTTACATGAATCAAGCCCTGGAGACTGAGGTCTTTAAATCCAGTTGTTACAAAACAGCAACCTATTCACGCCTACGCTGGGTGGCAAGTGTTTTCCAATCTGCCGGAAAGTCCTGCTAAGTCATCTTTGGTAACTTAACTGAAACAGTATATGTGTAAATCCAATGCAAATCCTTGGCCCTTTACAACTTCTGTCCCACTGGACTTATTTACAAAAGGCTATGATTCATTGGGATAGGAAGCTGTGACAGCATGCCCTGCTAGTATGTGAAACACAAGTAACCCAAGCTTACCAAAATATTCTAAAAGCACAATAATGAGTATGAGGTAAGTACTTTGAGTTAATCATGAGTGATACCGCATATTTAAAAATGTGAATGCTTTTACTGTATATATGAGGAATTTATTCCTACGCCATTAGCCGAACATTTTCTTACAGTTAAAAAATCAACATTTTCAGAATCTTGCCACATCTGCTTCCATGTTGTAGATTCTTGGTATTTTTTTTTTGGCCTTTGAAACTCAAAGTCTGCAGACTGTAATACACTAAAACAGACGGCACATTTTCCTTTCCATTACTGTACTATACTTCCATTCATGAATCAGGAAATAGTCGCATACTTCTTAAAGAAGGTTTGGGAATGCTGGGCTTGAGAAGCAAAGATATCCTCAAGAACTCTGAGGTGGGTCTCTGAGCAATTCCTTAGGAGTGTCATCAGATCTCTTAACCTTGGGCAACAGCCACCATATTTTTACATCCTTTAGTTATCTCATAGTTATCTCCTATGGTTGAAAAGAAAATATATATGATATTTGTCACAAAAAGTTACATAAATAACATAGCATTATCAATTATTTCTATGCTTTACATGAGTACTTACCTACCAATGATTCTCTGTAATTTTTGAAGCTAGTTGGAGAATGGAAGTCTCCTTTATAGACACATACATTTGCCATGAATGAAGTTATTATTAACCACTATTACTTATAATATCAATATATATAAAAACAGATGTAATGTCACATCCAGTGCATCCAACACATCCACAACGGAACCTTCCATGGCTTCACCACTAGACCACCAGGGAAGGAACTGCACAGCCCCCCCCCCCCCCCCGGGATGAAAAGGTAGGCAAGTGGCGGTGCTAGAGGGGATAATTCAGAGGCTGGTGAGGTTATTGCAGGGGCTAGTGGGTACAATGCAGTGCCTGTCGGAGGGGACATGGCATGGCGGGGACAATACAGGGGCTGGAGATACAGTACGGTGCCTAGGGAAAACATGGCAGGGCCTAGTGATGACAATACAGGGCCTGATGGGATATGGCAGGGGCTGGCAGGGACAATACATGGTATACAAAAAAACAATAACTGTCTGCACATCTCACCCTAATAAAGTTGGCAATAAATATATAAACATAATATAAATGAGAGGTGTTGGTTATATGAACTGGCCAATATTAATATATGATGAACACATTTTCACTTATTACAAGTCTTAGTAGATTATGTATTATACACATGTGATTGTTTTCATAATGAATTAAGAACACATAACTTAAGGTGTTTTCAAACACTTTTCTCTGCCTGTTATCAGAAAGAAATTGCAGACTAAAGGTGTCTATAGTAAGATGATGTAAGGTTGGTATAAGTGATCTAGTGGAAATACTATGGTGATAGGTTATAGGAGATCTGATCCATATGTCAGTGTAAGGTAATCTGATAGAAGAGAGAAAATATGGAGATTGGTGCTGGTTATATGGTAGGGGGACACATGATATAAAAAGAGGAAGTATGGGACTTGGCAAAAAGAAAGACAATAAGGAGGTTGGTTTGAATGAAAGCTACACAACTCCAATCTTTGAGGGCAGTGAACGAGTCACAGTTAGATGTTCCATCTTAAGCTCAGACATCTCAGATTATGTTGAGGAGGGAGATTGTAAGAAGGTTGTTGTAGATTTCACAATGATCACAGTAGATGCAGAGGGTAAAATTGTAGAAGATTTTCAAAACATAGACCAAATTAGCTGAGTTGGGAAAATTTCCAATTCAGTTGTTATTCCAACTGGGCTGTTGTGGCCTCGGTTTTGCAATTCTCCTTGAAATTTTCACCAATTCTTTGCTATCATTTGTATTTTATAAACCACTGTATATGCTTGTTACTTATTCTGCCTCGGACAATCAGTTTACTTCATTGTAGGGTCATGAGGAGTCAAAAATTAAATAATTTAAATGCGTAAATGAAAAGAAAAATGTTTAAAAAAGAGCACAACACCTTGTATACTCATTTAAAAGTATTAGAGTCCTTAGAATCCTAGGAAATGGTTTTGAAGCCAAAGGGTGGTCACACCAAAATGTCAGTTTGATTTAGATTTTTTTTCTGTTCGCTCACGCCTGCCTAAAACTTTTACACAGTACTGTATATGAATAAGGGGTTGCCGTGCTTTAAAATGCCCAGGCCTATTTTAAGTCCCAGTCAGGTCCTGCTTAGTACTGACTGTGGGAATGTGCTGTGTTTACCAGCCCTGCTATTTATATCATCGGAAAGAGAAAGTTAAACTTCAATTTTTATATGTACATAAACTAAGCTATGAATTTATGAGTCAAATAATCTATTCGTTAATTCAACAAGCACACTGTTAAAAAAAAAAGATGGTCATGCAAATATCAGACAGAACAGAGGACAGGCCAACAGCCTTTATGATATTTATAAAACTTGACTATTGGTGTGCCTTGAGGACAGGGTTAGGAACCATGGTAAATAGAAAGCTACAGCCTAGGAAAATCCATGTGTGGGTCTTACTCATTCATTCACATTATACTAGTGTAGTACTCACAAAACACTTTGCCTGCTAACCCCGATCAGCAATATGTTAAACCACAGGCTAATTACTTTTAAGTAAGTAAATTTTTATTTTAACGCATCACCAGCTAATACTGTGTTTCAACTGAGTACGTCAGCATTGGTTTATGTACGTTCGCAAAATTCACCATAGAGCCTATGGCTAAGAGCAGCCCTCGAAAAAAAGAAAACTTTAAATCAATTAAGGTGCTCCTTTTATTTCTTCAGAAGAGAGACACGTTGTAGCTATTTCAGTTTTACATTAAACTCTGCTTTGAAGCCTAAACAAATGAGTGAAGTCTGGGGCTTCATTTTCAGAGTTCATTAACTACTTCACAGCAAAACCTTCTTTCTCACATTCCAGATGTGGTGGTTTTACTTGACCTCAGTTTATATTTCCAGATGATGTGAACAGGCCAACATTACATTCTGCTCTAAGTAGTTTCTCTGGGAAAACTTTCGAGATTAGAAATAGAATGGCTCCGGCAGAAACGCAAGGAATAAACAATATTTTTTTTTCTTGCCACATTTTAAGTCACATTAACAGTAAACTACAGAGGTCAATGTTATAAAACTGGGTAGAAGAAAAGAAACATTCTTGAATTTGCTCTATCGTTTTAGTTCTTACAAATGTCTTTGTTTAACCGAACCACATATCAGATGCAGTGTCTGCTTTGTATCAGGAAAGTAAAATTACATTTGTTTTGAAGTTTATTAACCGTGGAGTGACCTGGGAAAAGCTAGATTTGATAGACTTTTTTAATGTCCAGTCTTATCAAATTTTAACAATTACAGCTACTAGTTGTATTGTTTTCTACATCTATTTTTAATATCACACCAAAGACTTTTTGGTGTAAAAATATATAATTAGATGACATTTTAATGTAACCCTGCATACGGTCTCAAAAAAAGACTGAAAACAATCAGGAAGAAATTAAGAGAATACACCTATGGTTTGTATTATAAAGACAAATAATCAAGAGATAAAAGTCTCTTGGGAGGACTGAAACATTTACTTTTTCTTTACAATACAAATCCTAAGTGCGGTCTCTTGCTTTCACACATATATATATATATATTACTATTAAGTATATAATATATATCAATCTCACTCAATATAAGTATAAAACATGCCTCATGTCTCTTCTCTATTTTATCTATAAATGGGATCAATAGTTTTTTTGTTTTTTTGTTTAAAAATGGCGGCTGGTTTTGAAGAAAAAACATTAAATAAGTCCAATTCAAGATGTTTTTGGAGAATTATTTTTGCAATTTCAACCTTAAGAATTTAATCGGCAAAAATTCTGCAGGTTGAGAATAATTAGCACTGGGAAGTCGAAGCAACATAAAATAGGTAATGATTATTATGTTTAAAGTGTTTGTTTAAAATTGAATGATATAAAGTAGTATATAAATATATATATATTATACATAATAACCTGGAGCTAACATCTTATCCAAATTAACTAAGTGATTGAGAGTTACAGTCTACACTACATCTGATACCTGATCTCTGCGGTAATAGATCTTTCCACACTTAAAGTATTATTACTGAGAGTATTTTCATACCTAGTATATTTTTGCCATTGTGTTTGTTTACACTCATTACTCACGGAGACAGGAAACGTGAGTGATTGGTTTGTGTATTTATTTCATGTGCCCTCCTAGGGACCTTTCATCAATCTTGCTCCATAGTAACAAGCCCTGCAGTCACTTAAGTTCCATTAGTTAATAAAATGTGACTTTGCACAAAAAATATTGCAAATTCTGTTAATTTCCCATGCCTAATCATTCTGTAGTAATTCTTCTTATTGTATTCATTAGAGAATCAGTCATTTCTGAAGACAACGCTACTGGTGTGTCATGCTTGCCCTTATTTTGACTTTAAATCATTAAAATAATGGTGGTCAAACTCCAGTTTGTATTTAGCACTTTTCTGTGTGTTTCAATGTCCCTCCTCTGCTGCACTACAGCAGGGGTGTCCAAGTTTTTTCTGCAGTGGGCCACTTCATCAGAAATGTATGTGTTCGTGGGCCATACTCATTTTTCACTGAAGGAAAATATGGCCTTTTAGCTTTATAATGCATATTAATACAGGGTTAATTTGGCAATAATGGAAAAAGCAGTGGAAATGTTTTTTGATCAACTTTTATATGTCATTCTATCAATACTAAATTACTTAAACAGTAAAACAAAGTCAGTCCACAAACCATTTAAAACAAGTTTAGCCAAATAAAACTGCACAAGGCTGGAGCACACTGTGGGTACAAACTGGATTTAAACTGGCTGATGCACACTGGAGGCAGGGCCGGATTAAGAGCATCACGGGCCTGGTGCTGAGGATTTTGGTGGCCATTTTATGGAAATAAATAAAATAGACAGAATCTTAAGTCATCTGCATCGATGTGTACTGGATAAAGATGAGATCAGAGTTCAACAGACAATATAGGATAGAATCTTATGTGATGGGACTGGGAGTAATCAGTACACTAAAAAAGTCATCAAACACACACACCAGGATGTGCTCTGCCCCACTAACACCCAAACACAACAGGACAGGCTCTGCCACACTGACACCCAAAC
>VKOC01000005.1:10551706-10640400 GCA_009364415.1 Spea multiplicata
ACACACCAGGACAGGCTCTGCCACACCGACACCCAAACACACAAACCAGGTCAGGTTCTACCACACCGACACTCAAACACACACACCAGGACAGGTTCTGCCATACCGACATAAAAAACATATTTTCTACACTGCTTTGTTATTAACTGCCCCTTTTGTATTTTTGCCCCCTTCTGTATTGATGCCCCAGCCCAGCCCCCTTTAGTAACTGATAAATGCCCCCCCACAACCTTGTGTATATAGTGATGCCTCAGCTAATCCCCTCCATTGTGTATTGATGCCCCCACCCTTTTTGGATGTGCTAATGTGATGCCCAACCAACCTCTTGTCTACTGATGCCCCCACTGCCATGTGTATTACCCCCAGCCACCCCCCTATTGATTTTGTAATGCTATAGCCCAGCCACCCCCTTTTGTATTATTTAATATTTGTCCCAAAATATTTTTGTTCCAAAATTTTCCCTTTTTTTAAACTATTTTAATGTTATTAGTTTACAAGTGTTACTTATTATGTTTACTTATTAAACTTTATTATGAAAAAAGTGCAATGTAAGAAAAATAATTTACAGTTTAGGACATTTTTCTTCCTTTTTACTGTTGTGTTTAGGAAATATTAATTAATGTTGAACCCTCAGTATAATATAATGTTTATATAAAGGAGTAGACATCATGTAGAATGCCAGAGAGGAGAATTCCCTGCAGCGCTGCGGGGAATTCTCTGCCAGCCAGCGAACATCCACTCGATGAACGCAGACAACCCCAGCTACTGTTTGTGTTTCCGCCGGAGCTTCTATGACACAGCACCGGCGTCACTTGACCTTCCGGTGTTCATAGAACTTCTGGCGGAACACCCACTGCCCCCACCAGACAACAGGGAGTCAGAAACACTGGTAGATCGGGGGGGGGGAGTGTTGTATAGGTGGCATAAGATTCTGATAAGATTCAAACATTCTGATTTTCTAGAAAAGGGGGCATCAGGGAAAGAAAGAGGGGTACAGTGATTTAGGTCCAAAAGTGGGATTGTCCCACTGGACTCTTTGGAGGAACAGTGTATAATTTCTCATGTTTATTCCTGCTCTAATGATATAGATACCAAAATAGAATGAGAAGTCAAAAGGGGTGTTAAGTTGATATTAAGATGACAACAAAGTTAAATTAACTCTGTCATTGCTTTTGTTTAGCTGGCGTGCAGTTCTATCTTATAAAGAATTTGTCCAGTATCAGTGAGAATTTCAACCTTGGTTTTTGCTTCTTCAAATGTTTTAGAGCTGAATGAATTAAAACATAAACAGATGTTCTTTTTCACTAAAACAATGCAAACTGGAGATTAGTATATTTTTCTTTATTTAATTGCAGATGTGCCAGGAAGAAAATTGCATAACACAGTCATTTCCTAAGAGAAATACCGTGAAGCTTGTAAATGTTTATAAAATATGCACAGAAATCCTCATTCAATCTTGGAGTCTATATGCTAAAGGATATGAAAATATGAAATTATTGTAACGTGATGTTATGCGTGAAAAGACAAAAAAACGAAACGCACACATTGAAAATGTATATTAGAGGAAACAGCAAGACCAAGACATTTTTTAAGATTTTGGGGAGAGTAGCACAGATACAACAAGGCACCATTGTAAGCAAATGTAAATATCCAATCCTATTGCACGGAGACAAGTTTGTATTTGGCTAGCATGATTTTGTTAATGGAGTTTTGTCACTATTATTTTGTGGGTTGTATTAACAATATGATACTTCTTAACCATAATTAAATATATATATATATATCATAATCAATATAACATAAATATTGATCCCAAGGAAACACCTACCCACCTTTAGGTAATCAAATACCTGAGTGGAAAGTTGGGACGTTAATGAGGAAGGATAGATAGAATGTAAACAGTGTCATTCAAAATCCCTGATAAACCCCCAATGATCATAATGTGCATTCTAGAAATTGATGCAGCTGACTACTACTACTACCTATTGTTCAGGCCATCTACTTCATCTCTTGTTGCTTACAATTCCATGTCCAGCCACTTCACTGTATAGAGCATTTACATGATGATTGAACCCTTCCTGGGTTTTTTATTATATACGTTTTTCTATACTTTTTATGGTAAATGGGTTTTGGACAGGACTGGATAGTGCACATTCAGTGTGTTGTCTGCTGGATGTGTTATTGGTTTTCTATCACAGGCCTTTTTAAATGCAGATGGCTCCCAGTTGCCATCCCTCCCCTGCTTGCAATTCCAGCACCATTTTTGCAGAGCACCATGGGCTATTTCAATTTTTGTGCCCTGCTCACAAAACTTTCTCCAATCTGTTAATTAAATAATGAGTGCTCCACAAACTGCATTGTTTAATATGTGTGTTTAATTTACTAAAAATTAATCTCCCCTATTTTTCACTGTTATTATTCATTTTTCTGCCTCTGTTTTTCTCTTTCTTTTTTAATCTATGCATGCTAAATTAGTGGTTTTATTCACATTCACTCATTTTAATCTCCCCTCTTGTCCTATTATTCCATTTTTCTGTTTCTTACTCCCCTCTCAATCAGCATTTCTTATATCCCATCTACCTTTTCCAAACATAGCTTCTTAGCCTACCAAGTCAATGGTACGTTATAATTGATACTTGATAATACAATTACATAGTTGTCACTGAACAAGAATTATGAGCATCTTGGGTAAGATATTCAGGATAAAGTACAAATGACATCAACCACATCCATAAAAAAACAGCTGCTGGATCCACAAAGTGATTTTGAAAGGAATAAGATGCAAGCACAATTGTCAGTTGGAAATATGTTGACCTTATTGCAACATCAGACTTCTTTCACAGATGGTGAACTGGTCAGAGTACACAATGCTAGGATCAGCATCTTTGACAATCAAGCTAAAGACGTCAGTGAAAGCACTGAACTCTTCAGTCTAGACATTAACATGTAATAATGTTGTCGGTCGTGTTTTTGTTGATGCCCATAGTGTAAAGAACACGAAAGAGTGTTAATTATTCTTTATACTGAATTATACAAGCAAATACCTAGAGCAAGAAAATGGGATGACTACTATAACACGTCAAACTTCACAAGGTTTTTAAATCATAATCTTAGGACACCTATGTCATGATTCCCAAAGTTCTTGTGGCAGTGCTGTCACATAACCGTAATATGGCAGCATGTTAGAGTATGGTACTGAAATTCACTTCTTTGTACATATTCTACTTTGTACTAGCTTAATGCTGAGATTGGAACAGAAAGAGAATTTTGCTTCAGATCTAGACATTGAAAACAGTGTTTCTAGCTTAGAATACCTCATGGGTTCTTGACCTCTGCCATAGTCTTTGCTAACAGTCTAAACGTATAAGTATTCCCACAGGCGATATAGTTCTTAATTCCAATTTACTTCCATAAAGTGATAGTGTAGTTTAAATATTACTCGAATTATCATTATGAAAGGAAAGGGGTAGTTTAAGCATTGGACATCCTTTTCAGAAGTCATAGCAAAATAAATTGTATAAAAAAAAAGATGTCTCCTGACAGTTTGTTAAAGCGGGTCTGGAACTTCCCCAGCTGCAAGAAGTTCAATTTCACGTAGTCACAGCACAAAATGTTCTGTTTTCCAGAGCATATTAGGTAAACTGACACGGAATGTCCATATATCAGTATTCAGTCTGCTATAACTTTTTTAAAACAAATGTTATGTTACATAACTGGCAACATTATCTACCTTTGTTAATTTTTGTTGAGACAAATTATACACAAATACAAAATAACTCGCCCCTCATATAATTGTTTGTAGGTCTGAATTCAGCATCTGCATTGTGCCTGAGGCAATGACATATAAATAACTTTCCGGTGTCTCGTCTTACAATCCTTGAATAGCCTCACGGTCTTCTGTGGAACAAAGTGCAAACATTTGTGTTTGGATATTAAAGAATAAAAGTAAACTATACTCTGAAACCTAACTAAGGAATGAGATCTTCCTATACACTGTCAGACACAAACAAAGTTTACATTTTAATACCATGCCCACTCCCAGAGATCAAAATAAAGGTCGAACAAGCCAGGCTTATTTACCTGCTCAACAACATACAGGTGAGTTACATTATTCCTGAGACACAGAGGCACCATAAAAGATCTGTAAAACTGTAAAACAAATATCTAGAAATAGGAATTATATGAAAAGTGAATTGGAGTACATTTTGCTCCGTACTCCACCCTAATTTTATCGGAAAAAAACTATATAACTACACAGCAAATTTATGAGGCTATATAATCACTCTACAAGAAACAGGCTTTACAGAATCTTGAATACTGTCACTATATATGCAGCGCTCCCCTACTCAGAGAAAGAAGAAATTGACCTGAAGACCCAAGGAAGCAGGGCTTCCCCTAGAGACTTTGGGTGTAGATATGTATGTGTGTGTTAGTGTAGTTATATACAACTTTATTATTAGATAATTCAAAATGTGAGATTGCTATCAGTGCAATGGCAATAACATCTCAAATTCTACATGGGTGATGACATTTTCAGGGTGTTCAGTCACATGGTGGCAAATATCACACATATCTAATACACATTTGGTACATAGCATATAATTGTCAGTAATGACATAACATAACTATTTTTGTAAGATAAGCCATTAAAGAACCACATCAATGGAATCAGATAGAAATATTCATTTTTACGAACAGCATACCTAGAAATTGAGTTCTATAATTTCAACTAAAAAGGAAAATCAAAGGTGAATTATATACAAATAGTGACATCTGATATGACTACAGACTTGCCAAATATCCCTGGCTCTCATAGCTGGCAATGAGAGCAATTCCTGCAGTCTGAGGTTTCTAAGAAAATCTTCCTACTTTTGTAAAACTAGTTATAGTTTTCAATAATTGCTAAATCTTTTTATTGTATAATAAGTGTATTTTTGCACACAGTAAAATTTTATTACTAAAATATAACATAAAGAGTTATTTAAAAAAGTAATTAACAACATGTTCTAGACAGCGATAAAAATGATTTGTTTCAAATTATTATTGCTTGATTATATGTAATTGATTTTGAAAATAAACTTTGTCTTTCATTATGCTTCACATTGAAAAATATATTTGCTATTTAATTGATTGTCAAGGCATATAGCGTTGTTACACTGTACATTAACCGAAAAGTATGATCTTTTTTTTAATAATATTGCATGCAAATACAGAAGCTTGAGTTTAAAGTAATCAGTGGAAATTGGAGATCCTTTGTTTTATTTTGCCCTGATATCTGCTAATGTGTTTTTAAAATGATGTATCATATATACATATTAATATATAATGATGTATTCACTTTTTCATAACTACAATATATATTTAGATATATATATATATATATATATATATATAGTTTGTTTCATTTTCATGATCATATGACAAAAAAAGCAAATTTTCCATTTTTAAGTTACAATAAATTAATATATTTTAACTACTGTAGTGGACTAATTGCCCTTTGTCCTGCACTATTTTTAAGATTCTGATAAATTGATGAACAAATGAAGCACATGGTGTAATTTACAGCCAAAGACTCCAGAAGGCTTTACACTTAATTACAAACTTTTAGCTTACATTATCCAGTTCACCCATTTCCCACCAAAAAACAATTTCAGTCATAGATTGTGTTTTCTTAAGTCATTTTACTTTCAATTGTAGGTAGTTTTAACATCTCTAGCTGTATAAACCTCATCCCTTGGAAACCCATTTAATATTATGTACACCATAGTAGATAGTAACCTATAGCTCCCACTGCTTAGACTTTTGAAATATGTCCATTACATGCAAAAAAATCTAAGTACTAGTGATATCTGCTTATAAATCTGAATATTGAATTTAACGCCTAGCTTGAATGAAGGGTTTGGGCTTACTTATAAGTTATAATCAATGTAATTATTCTTAAAACTTTGAAACATATTGGCTTTAAATATCCCCTTTAAACAGTCATAGCTTAGCATAAGTGGAGGCAAAGCTCAATTAGCCATGGAAACCAAAGGCATTTATAACCCTTAGCTTCACTCACTGTTAACAAACAAACAAAAGTAACCAAACACTGTTTGGTTTTCACATGCTACTTGCATTATCTATCTGCAGGTTCCTACAAGCAGTTCCCATGGCTACCCGACCCCTGAAATAAAACATGTTGGCAATACAAGTCTTGGCAAATTCTAACACCACAACATTAGAAACATTGTAAGGACAACTAGTTCACACTATCTTGTACACCTTTGTGGGACATATTAAACATATTCAGCTTTTTTGTTACAATCTCAGTAGTATGAAAATTACAAACATCAATATGTAAAGCTTGTTATTTGCAAATAACTTTTTTTCCACTCAATTTTTGTTGTATGTAATAATATCTTCAGCAAACAAAGTTGCACACTTTCACCACTAGATGTCAATGTAGTAATTTCTACAGACAGAGAGACTCCTCCTTTTAAAGTGTACCCTCCATCTGTTATTATTTATTTTTGCATCTAATATAAGAAAAGTTAAAAATGCCACGGCCATGAAAAATAAAAGTGAATATTAGTGGTGATATCGGGTCCCCCAACAAACTTTGTTCAGGACTCTTTCTCTTACTTGTACTTGTACATCACTATGCGTGCCTGGTTACCACAGTTGATTATCTGCTTCTATCTGGTTTTAAATTTGCAAGCATGGTAAAAAAAAATAATAATATGTTGATCAACAATGTGTTACATAGTTGGTGATAAATCATTATAGACATGGCTTCCCTTTGTACAGAGGAAAACAATGTCCCACACTTTCACCTGCCCAGCTCCCAGGTTCCCAGTAACAAGGAGTGTAGCAAGGTCATGTAACACACATTACTTGAATAAGCAGGAGAAGTGAGGCAGCTCAGAAGAGTTGCACTGAAGATATAGGCTCCATGTGAGGTTGGAGGGAAGCAAAACTAAAAGAGAAGGAGAACTATAAGAGAGAGAGTGGGTGAATTGTGAGGGAATTCTGTGAGAGGGAAAGAAGGAGAGTAAGAGTGAGTGTGGGTGTGTGTATGAGTAGGTGTATGGTCATAGAGTGTGTCTTGGAGTGAGAGCGTACGGGTTATGTGTTAGAGTATAATGCTTGAATATTTTATTAGTGATGGTGTTAGAATGTGTGTTACTGTATGTTATCATTATGTATGTTAGCATTTGTGTGTGTGACTGCATGCTATTAATCTCTGTGTGTGTGTTATTGCATGGTGTTTTGTGTGTGTGTGTTATTGCATGGTGTTTTGTGTGTGTGTGTTATTGTATGATGTGAGTGTATGTGTCAGCCTATGATGTTAGAGTCTGTGTATGTTAATGTATGATGTTAGAATGATTGTGTGTGTGTGTTAGTATTTACTGTTAGCGTGTGTGTGGGTGTTAGTGTATGGTGTTAGCTTGAGAGTATGTGTCAGGTGTTACAGTGTTCTTATGGTTAATGGAGCCTGGGAGAGATGAACAGGAAAGAGAGAGGGATAAAGGGAGAGGAGGAAAAGGAGAGAGTGTGTGGTGTTGGCGTAAGTGTGGGGTGTTATTGTATATATTTGAGTGAGTGAGAGTGAGTAAGTGAGAGTGAGTGAACTAGGTTCACCAATATATAGTGGCAAATTTTACTGTCCTCCCTTCAGCGGCACAAGACATTGTAGAGACACAGACACCTGCCTACTCCTCCAGGCAGCCCTCGACAAAATTGGAACTTCTTTAATATGAGGAGGGAAGCCACAAGCACACATGCTGAAAAGGGGCTGGGTGAAGATATTAAGGGCCTTGGGATTATTTCTAGCTAGTTTATTTTTTACATGCAGAATGCTAATAATATGTTTATTAACTAATATGTACTTTTACATATATATATATACATAGAAAGGAATTGTACAAAAGGTAGGTAAAAATGTTGCACACCACATAATTCACATCTCACAGTTATTAAAGCTGTCTTTATTGTCAGTAGGGTTGTTGTGCTTGTAGGTACAATAGATTCCCCCCAACTCTATTGGTTGTTGAACATGTTGGACACTTGTTGTTAGCCAATTAAATATGATTTAATTTCTAGAGAAATTCTTTAGTTTTTCACTTGAATAATAATATTGACAGTATGTGGTGCCTATTATATACCCTGACAGTAACAGACTTAAAAATAAGGTTTTTTTTATTATGAAAATCCTTTTAGATGCATTTTAACTGGATTTATGTATATTGCTCACCTACAATAAATGTTTTGGTAACACGTTATTCAGCATACATTTTAAAATCAGTTTTCACTTTAGAATGCCTGAACATAAGAATACTAATACTTATCTACCCTTATAAGATTAATAACTATTCTTTCATTCTACTAGTAAAATAAATTACTAGGTTAGTTGTGAATCACATTATCAGGGGCAAATGTGTCCTATTTTTGTTGATTACTAGCTTGTAAAGTGATGTTTATATATTATTCTACCTTTTCTTTAAATGTACATAAAAAGTTAAAAAAAAAAAAAAGCAGGAAGGCTTATCAAGTCTTTTTCTCTTTGTATTTTAGATATTGAAAAGAACATTGAAAGTCACCAGAGTCATGGCTGGAATAGAGAGTGTTAATTCTTCCATATCTAAGCTTCTTTGTAGAATTTTCCTTTGTCTCTTGCCCCAAGTCATTAAACACTAATCCCATCAACCCTTCTAATCCGCAGCAGTTGAGCTGGAGTCCAGTTTCCAAAACTGTCTTTGTTACAATCTAATAGACAGCTTGCTCTCGATTTCAGTTGCCAAAGTTGCATTTAGGTTTTTCCTTTAACAGTTCTTTAATGAAGTACCACTAATGAATATTTCCTTGCTTTCACGCAGATTGCAGGGCCATCAATTGGCTTAGTGCTAAGTAGGGTGAGATGTGCAGTAATATGGCTGTCAAAAGCAAACCTAGGAAACAAAACTTTGAGGTCACTGCTTAAGAAGTCATAGGTTTCAATTATTTTGGATTTACAAAAGAAAATCTTCCTTTTGTGAACGACAAAGAAAAACACTCTAAAAAGAGATAGTAGAAAGGTTTTTTTTGTTCTAAGACATTTTGCAAAAGGAAACATGGTTGAGAGTGAAGACCTGATATAACCCTTTTTTTAATTCCCTTTTTTCACTGACATCTCATATTTTAAGAATTAAGATTGTTATGGTGAAAACTCCTTGATGTATAAGTTTATATTGTTCTCGTAAAATATATTAAAGTCAGCAAGAAACTTATTAACTGGCATCTAAAGTGTTGAGTTTCCACACTTAAAGGGCTTCATTCATAGATATTGGCTATCGGGTTTGCCAAGCAAAATATTCAAGTTAAAATGGATTTTTTTTTTTGCTGGTAAAACCTCATTAATGTAACTTTGTTATGAAAAGCATTGAAGTATATGAAGTGTTATTCTTAACGCCATAATATTTCTGGCAGTCTTTAAATGATAGGATATCATAAAAATTAGCTTCACATAGGTGGCTAGTGTATTTTTTATGAACTGCTTTCTCAGTATATATGTCTGTGCATTTTAAATGTAGGGACAGCAATACATATATATATATATAGTGAAGAGGTTTCTGAAAATAAAATAAAAAAATGCTTTTTAAAAAAATACACAATGCAACAAATCAGGGTTATAAAGTAAATTGTTGGCTTTGCAAAAAATCACCTTAGTTATGCTGCATAAACTTGAGAGGGTCCAAAAGCTGGCTAGAAACGTTATATGAATTTATTAGAATTACTAAAACAGCAACCTTTAAGTATTCTGCTGCATTAAAATGGAGTTTTACTTCAATCCAGCACCCCAAAAAATGTTATTTAATGTTCGGCCCATACCTCACACAAGAAACAACAAATTAGCTGGATTATTGCAGCTCCCTACTAACTTGTCTTCCCCTCTCCCACCTTTCACCGCTCCAATCCATCCTCAGCACTGCAGCTAGATTTATCTTTCTCTTTCACCGTTCCTCATTTTCCACTCCTCTGTGCCAATCTCTCCACTGGCTCCCCATTCCCTCCAGAATCAAATTTAAACTTCTGACCCTGACCTACAGAGCACTGGTGGAATGTCAGGTCCCATGCTTCTAAGTGGTCCGGTGCGGCCCTTGAGACCCCTTCTACCTGTCTCATCATACTGGATCAAAATAGTTTAGAAAGGGCCCTTCCGACCTAGACCGCACCAATCCATGTCGGAAGGGTCCTTTCTAAATTATTTTGAACAGGCATGGGGAAATGTATTGGGGTCACGTGACCCCACGGTGAAACCAAGGCTACTTGCATACTGTGCGTGAGCAGCCACACATGTATACTTGTGTGTGTGTGAGAGAGAGCTTGGATGTGCACTTGTGAGTGAGTGTGTGTGGTGGAGCATACATGAATACTTTATATTTTTATTAATAGTAACATTCAGTGATAGATTATGTATTAGATGTGCTAAGCAGGTGCCTAGAAGCCCTGACTTTTGGAATCCCCCCATTATTTATAATGTTGCTGCACTGTGCACACTTAGCATACTACAAGTACTGAAGCTCCCAACGTGTGCAAGAGGAGTAGAGTCAGACTCCTGACCGGTAAGTGGATTTAGCAAGGCTGGCATCAGAGGGATATAACCAATATCCATAAATGGGGCCAAGGCAAGCAGTGGGGCCAACCTCACTGATTTGTCATGGGGCCCCTCATTAGTAGCCCTTGTGACCTGCTGCCTGTGTCTGGGCTGCTGTGGACTTTGGACTCAGACAGCACTTAAGGGCTTCTATCTACCTGTGGTAACAAGAAAAGCAAAACAATATTAATATCTCATGCCCATGTGAAACATTTAGGAATGCAGATAATCACAAGATGAAGTTTGAGCATTTTGTGTAATTTTGTCTATGCGTGCTTCATATAGAATAGAGAATTGAATGGAGAAGGATATTATGGTTGGCTGGGGGCTTCATGTTTTCTCTGATTGGTGAGCTTGACTGCATTCTGCATCCTGACCCACTCTATATAATCTTTTCCTGGAGGGAGTACCATTTCTGTTTCACAGTGTCTTCAGTGAGAAAATTGAAATGAATGCTTTCAATGACCCATATCTATCTTCCTTACATCTGTGTTAGTCTGCTGCATTATGACCAAAGGATCTATGCTATGATGCCATACTCCAGCGTCCTAACTTCTCCCATTGGTGAAGGTTACTTGTGTTCCTTGTGAGACCAAAAGAAAAAATCATGCTCTGGGAAGTTAAAATGAATGGGAGCAAATTTTTTAAGCATTCTGACCTTTTCTACTTCTTGGATTCTGTGAATTAACCCCTGGTTTAGCAAAAAAACAGTTTGGTACGGGGTGAAGGAATCTGTTACAAAGTGACAGTAATTATTTAGTCCCAATAGAATATAATGATCATTTTCAGAATAAATTAAGCTATGTTGTAAGTGTCTGTTTCCAAAATTAACAGTGCTTCATCTCCGAAAAAAAATCTATACATAGTGTTCTTTTTCACAAAAGAACATATTATATCCACTCCAAATGTCACCAATGTGTTGAATTGCAGTAACATCCTCTGCTGTTCGAAACAAAAGATAGTTACATTGACAAACCAGTCAGCTTGGTAATGAAAACAAATTGAATCTTCCTAGCACCAAACAAGTGAAGATAAGAACAAACCCAATTCTTTGCATTGATGCAGATTTTTTCACTTCCATGTTGAATGTATAAATGTATGCTTGCAGCTAAATATTGTTGGCAAACTTTAAACAAAGAATTTTGTTTTACACAAAAAACTATGCTCTGTATATGATACCCAATCACGTCACTGAATAATAAAGAAAAGAATAGATATACAATGGCAGAGCCCTAACCAAAGTACTTGGTGCCAGGGGACTGCTCCATGTTGATGAATTATCTGCTTCTGGAAGTTAAAGGAGGTATGGGTGCTCCAGCTTCCAAAAAATTGAAAGCAAAACTAATAATAAAAAAAAATAATGAAATTTAAACTGTTCCTAGTGCTGTCGTTATAACCATCAGACCTACCCTGATTTTTAATGAGAGATCCCTGGAGACTAAAAAGGCCCCAAGAGGATCTCTAGTTATGTTGCACCGCTCTCTTTAAAAAGTTTAGAAAACAACTATGCTGTCAGTGTAAGGTAACATATTGATTGTATCAAAGACTATATGTGCGAATATGGTTTTAAAAGAATATGTAGAAATTAATTTGATCATATAAGTCCTTCCTAGGTCCTGCTATGGTATGTTGTCCTTTATAACATATTATATAACACATGTAAACTTTGTGTGATACTTTTGTGCCGGTTCTAATCCAATATTTATATGAAGAAGTACTATCTGTCTCCAGGAAATCTGTTTCTACTAAGGTAATAAACCCACACGTGACGTGGTCTAAATAAATGGACTGTTTCCTGCAAAATTGCCATATTTAAACCTCACACAACATTTGTGGCAGTGCATGTTGTGAGGTAGAACATTTTAGATCTTTACATCTAATAAATAAAAAAAATCGCCAGTTGAACAAAATATGTTTTTCGAGGAGATTCTCAAATTTCAAAGCTAAATTGTATTTTAGAAAACCAAAATGCCTTATTTTTGCAATATATATTTTCCATAAATGTATTTTATTAAAGTTTGCCAAAAATATATATGTAAGATAAGTGAGCAATTCCTGGAAACAATACACTAAATTGTTAACTTAAACTTTCTCATTGATGGTACTTACTAAATTATTATTGTAAGAAGGTCCAAGGTAGTACCAAATAAATTCTGATTTGGAACATAATATATAAGGCTTTAAAGCGCATAGCATGGCAGATTTATGCATTTAACTTCAGGAGTTTTTTCTTGCAGTTAATGTTCATGTCCCTATGCTCAGGTAAACATTAATTTCAGATTGTGCTGCGTGATCTGAACACATATTGAAAAAAGATGCAGGCCAGCTGTAAGATAGAAGAGAAGAAAGTGCCAGCCCCCTCTTAACTGTCCTTTATGATTATAAAAACAGTAGTATCTCATTTCTCTAGAACAAAAGGAACCTGAATAGATTTAAATATGTAAATGTGTATACATTATATGGACAAAAGTATTGGGACAGTTGACATCCATCATAGCAATCTAAACAATAGCTTCCACTCTTCTGGGAAGGCCTTTCACAAGATCTTGGGGTATTTCTGTGGGATTTTTGTATATTTATCCAGTAGAGCATCTCTGAGGTCAGACACTGATGTTGGACGAGAAGACCTTGCTTGCAATCTCCATCCCAGTTCATCCCAAAGGGGTTGAGGTCAGGGCTCTGCACGGCCAGTCAAGTTCTTTCACACCAAACTCATCCAACCATGCCTTTCTGGACTTTGCTTTGTGCACCAGGGCCCAGTCATGCTGGAATAGAAAAGGGCCTTCCCCAAACTATTCCCACAAAGTTGGAAGCATATAATTGTCTAAAATGTTTTTGTAGGCTGCAGCATTAACATTACCCTCTACTAGAACCAAGGGGGGAAATTCACCAACTGAACCCAGTTCAGTGTGACCTATTCAGCTGCCAATGTTTTTAGATCAATGTCTATGTTCTATGAGTCATACTCCTCATACCGTATTTTTACGCTGATATGTGTCTAGGGTTTGAATACTTTAAGGAGCACCTTTAGTCATGTGGGGAAAAGATTTTCTCAAGGACTTTTCCGTACTCTTCACAATTTTGTCTTTTTCTCTGAGTAGCAGTGACCCAGGCCTACCAAGAAGAAACATCCTCCTTCACTAATGCTGTCAAAACTGCAGGAATGGAAGTCTCTTGTTCTTACAAATTATGTCACCATCTTCTTTCAGACTCATTCTTACTTGTTCATCCAATGGAACGGCATAATAAATATTGAAATATTGATGTTCAAGAGGGATACATTTTAATAAATAAACTATTGTGAGAAAACATTATGCAAAAATAATGGGTGGAAAACTGAGGTGCATCAATGAATCAGAGGAAATATTGTATCTTCATATTTTCAAATTCTTTTTGTCTCTTCAATATAATATTTCAGTTTCGGCAGCCTTGGGGGGATCTAAATTTACAAATTATACTATAGGGATATCTCATAAAACCACAGGACTACAATTCTAAAAAAACACACAAATAAATAAATGAAGAGGGGATAAACCCACTACTGTGAAAGATACAAAAAAGTGAATATATAGTAGTCAGAATAGAATTATTTTCAACTTGTTTTGTAAAATGTGGAACTAGTGATTTATTAGCACAGCTCCCAAACCATATGTAGTAATGTGAACAGTAAATTATTATATAGTACATGCTCTCCCTGAAGCCCATGCCTTGATGGGGAAGTCATGTTATAAATCACATTAAAAAATATAAATATAAATCACAATAAGCAAACAACTGTCTCATATAACCTTATGTAATATTTTGTACATACACAAAGGCTAATGCACAAACAGGAAATTGCATTATACATTCAGACAATTTTTAGAATGGTGTCTAGACTTAACACAATTGATTGACACATATTTTTCGGTTCGTTTTTGACCAATTTGTTTTCAAGCAACGAATTACGTTCCTTGCTTATTCAGTTCGGTAGAAAATGTTGTTACCTGGTACCCACAGTCACTCTCGTTCACTCTCATCTTACTCTCTCCTTCTTGTTCACTCTCTCTCACGCTCTCTAAATGTTTCCCTACCTCCTCTGCCGACCACTTCCACTTCTGCTTCCTGTACCTTTTTATTCTTCATCTTCTATCTTCTCGATTTCATCTTCTCTCTCTTATCTTTTATCTACTCTGTTCTCTCTTCTATGTTTTTCCACATCTCCGCAGACATAACCTAGCGCAAACTTTCCCTACCTTCCGGTGACGTTTCCGGTGACGTGCTCTCCCCTAATTCTCCAATCAAGGGACGGCATGTAACTGAAAGCACCAACATTTTGGCAGACATTCACATTAGGACAAAATGGCGTAGCTTTTGGTGAGGTTCCGTCCACCTTAATTTTATCAAATTTGTCGATTCGTACAAAGCCACGAAAAGACAAATTTGCTAAAATTAAGTTAAATTTCCAATTAGGATGAATCCAAATGCACAAGTCTCATAACATCCCAGTATGAGTTACTTCACTGAAAAACTGGTCTTCAAAATGAATGGGTTCTTGTTCCCAGTGAGGGTATTCAATTCATATACAGATATACTCTATATGTTGGGTTGATTTTCATTTGCAGCAATTATTGGGTTAAATAGTAGAAATTAATTAAAGGACACTCTGCATTATATTTTCCAATAATTTTAGTTTTATTGAATTGCTAATGATGAGGAATGATCTGAACCACATTTACACTCTTCTCAGTTCGAAAATGATTCCTATTTTTGGGTTACTTAGCCGTTATAATAAAAAGGATAGTTAAACAAGAATAATACACTCACAAATCTTCACTTACATGTCAAATTAAATGGAGACTGGTTATATCTCACATGGCCCCATGAGGGAAAAGGCAATTGATTGTATTGGCTGCTATCCAGTCTCTTCGTTCTTTGCTTCATATATCTACACAGGGTACATTCAGAAAAAAAGCTTTAAATACCTTTTTTATACATGCCATATAAATTCCTTAGTGGTATAAGTATAAGGGATGAAAAACAAGCCATGAAATAACATTTTTATGCAATTATTTTTAACTTTCTATGAGAATCGATACTTTTTCTATAATTTATCATTGTCCGTGAGTATCAAGAACATTGAACATTGGTCCCAGAGTACGTCATTCATATTTTCACCTGTACTAAAGATTCTTTATTTTCTACCAGATGTTAGCACAATATGCTGTTGTAGGGGAGGTGTCAAATAAATGCAGATAACATTTTGATGCCTCTGAAACTCAGTTGGTATTAGCAAAGGCTTGTACTGATTCATATGAAGATTTAGATAATGAATTAGTATTTCAGGGAACTCTGTGGGCTTGACCCAGATGCTCGAGGTCTGGCCGCTGATAACTGGCCGGTGGTGCAGTTTTTAATATCAAGTCATCAAAAATGGCATCTTTCATAATTGCCCCCAGGTTCTATGAGCAAAGCATGTGTAAAGGTCAAAGATGTTCATTTGGTGCAATGTTATTCTTCTGCTCTCTCCTAGTCCGATATATCTCCACCAGTCCTTACCATCCTTCTTTTCGGCGCTTGGATATGAAGTACACAGCACCAGGTGAAAGTGAACTATGGACTATGCCATTTAATAGGCCTATTGGGGAGATCAGTGATCTTTCAGTGGCGGTACAGGGAGCCTCATCTATTGGGAGCCTCATTAGAAAGGCTGCCGTCACCATGGACCTCTTGTCCTGGGCTTAGTCTGTCTAAATTAGAATACTTTATGCAACTAAGTGATCTGTTCTTCAACCATAAAGTGTGATTATGTACACCAGAATTAAAGATTCTAGCAACAGTACTACACATAAAACAAAAAAAATATAAGCAACCCCCTCATTACTTATATGTTGGATTACATCATAAACTGTTATTGCAGATTACATGTTTGCCTTTGACATACCTCTTGTGAAGAAATATCAAACTAAAATTGTGAAATTATAGTCAAAAGCTTGCTGTAAAATGTTACAATCAAAAGTAGCAACATTATTTAAATCTACTGCAATACTATTCATTTTGAGAACACAGTCCTTCTTGAGTGAAACATATGTCAGGTCAGGAGTCCTGGCAGTGATATAACATTATAGTAGATAAAGGTAAAGGTGTGAAGTCATAAAGAAGAGTCAATGTTTAGTCGCCCACAGACTCCTTTCAGTGTATTAACACCATACTGAATATTCAAGTCTTACTTGTTCTTTAAACTGGAATTTTTGTATAGTGTCCTTAATTCAGCTGCTAAGGTCAGTATTTGCAAGAGGTCTCTAGTTACTCTCTTTGAAGATTATAGATCCCAGACACACTTTAAGTCTGTAAGGATTAGCGCTCAGGAAACCAAAAAATAAGTAATAATACAATAAAGTACAATATTCTAACCAACCAAGATGCAAGTTGACCAATGCAAGGCAATGTGATCCTTCCAAGTCTCAAAGTTCAAATTAAAATCCTTTCAGACATTTGATTTTTTTGTGGTTCTTTTTAATTTATTATACATGTTTGTTATCTTCTTGTAGACCTGTTTAGCTCCTTGCAAAGCGCTCTCTCCAGCTTATATAAAATATAAAGTTTTTTTAGGTTAAATTGAGGTAAACGACTTTTTATGACATGAGTGTGCATCGGAGGTTTACTATATTTGATATTATTATTTATTATGTGAAAAATGATGGGCCAAATACCAAAAATAGACCAAATATTAACGTACCCCAACTAAAACCCCATATAAAACAACCTCCTATGGACGCATAGACATGTATAAAAAAAATTGTGAATGCTCAAACAATTGGTGGTGAATGGTCAGACATGGGTGGAAATATTACTAAGCACATCATATTTGGTTGCCAGATGCTGCCTAACCACGTCTCCAGTGTTGAATATGACAGGAGGGGAGTATATTCTACTATTGGTGTATTATGCTACAATATCCTATGTTTGTAGATACCATTTTCTATGTAATACAGAAAAAGTAAAAAGGAAACAATATATATATATATATAAACCAATAATTTATATACATAAATATTAAACATTTTTCAAGAATATAACAAAATCATATCAGAGAATGATAAGCAAATCGAAGGGATTCCTTACAAGAAAAGTGATTGCAGATTTATAACTAAATAGTGAATTACACTAATGTGTATGACTGCTCAAGAATACCGTATATATTTGTTTTGCGTGTGGATGACCAAGAGCTTCTGATCACTGTTTTCCATTAAGGTAAAACAGCAGATCACATTTTGGTATAAACTGATAAAGCTTCTTCTGCCTCTTACTGTGAAGATTTTGTATTACTAATCGTAATACATTCACATTAGATTTAAATATCAGTATAGGCAAATTTGTCAATTTAAAGCACGCTTGGCTTGCTGTTCAAATGTTATTTTAGAAGGGAAAAAAATTAACAGCAGTATTGTTTAGACATGAGACTACTTTTATTTTCAAATGACTACAAATCCACCTTAAAAATCACCTTGTATCCTCTGTAAACAATATTGAGAAGATTATAAAGATTATAAAAAGAGTTTGTAATTGATAAGACAAGTATGCAGTGTGTAATATGAACCGTATCACACAGCTCAAACATGATATTTGCTTTCAAAAGATAAAGTTGTTACTTATCTAAAACCTGGCATCCAGAATTGATCACACAGCATCTCAATAAATATAAATACAGTGGCTTGCAAAAGAGTGTCCAACCTAGACGTCAGCAGAAAGTTGTTTTACTAAATTAGTTACAAAACACACAGGGGACAAACGTCTATGATATCTCTATCTATAATATCAGCTGGTGCAAGGTAGATCATGTGAAACCAAAGATGATTATTGCTGGGGACAAAATAATACATTCTGTTGACTAATTATGCTCTTTAGAAGGAACAGGCTGAATTAATACTGATCACAGAGAAGCAGCAATGGAGTAATTGTGATAAAGTCAAATGTCCACATTTAGGAAGAAACTCAAAGGCTGTCAGGAAAGGCTCCTGCTGGGGCTTGAACCTAGGACACGGCTCTGCTGAGCTGTGAAGGCGGTGTGGTTTGAGGTTTTGGTTGTTTAATTAATGGTTTTCTGGTTGGGTTAAATGTATGTTTTGAGGTCAGTTAAGTTTTGTTTTAGTGGAATAGGCTGTCTGGGAGGGTAACATGCATACTGTATGTTTTGCTTGGTAGCATGCCATTATAATGCCTTCTTTGATGATGATGATGAAAATGATGATGATGCAACAAGTATGTATAACTAACCTTAAAGATTAAGATATTTCTTTCTAAGTGTTGATTTTTGAGAGTCTTACTATATTAATAAGAATAATTATAAAAGAATGACAAATTTAAAAAAAAGAATAATTATAAAAGGGTGACAATGGCCACATTTAACCCATTCTGCATCCCCTGGACACATTTCCATGTTGATCTAATGGCTGGAGTCTCATGCCATGACTGATATTTTTCCTCCTGCTATCCATCAGTAGGCAACATAGAATGAGACACAAGTGACGCCTTTTTTTGAAGACGTATGTATCATACATTGAAGTAATATGGAGAAGATGCGGTGGGGCAGTCCTAACATTTTAAAGTTTTGGAATTCCCAAAACAAAAGGATTTTTTTTAATTACAGAATGCAATGAAGCCATCAGGAGCAGCCTTGGAACAATTAATAACCATGGTCTAGAAGGTATGCTTGTGACTATAATTAAGAAGCAGTCCAGAAGTCTAGACTCCTCTATCGTGATTCCTGAAATGATTCAATTCCCTCAGAGTCTCTGGTCCATTGTCTGAAATGATAAGTCTAGCACAGTTACTCTGCCTATTTAATATAACTAAATGGGTACCACAAAGCGATAATTTAGAAAGCTTGTTTAAGTCAGTTTCCTACTAGCCAATTTTTCTGACTAGAGCTACAGTCACCTTGAATCCTAGTTTTGCAGATCTTAATGTTTATTCCTATGATATTATACTTTTTATGCATGTCCTTTCATGTACAGCTTTTCAGTGCAGGTGATGCTTTCCTTTGCCATGGATTGCGTAAACTAATAAACTAGTGTATATAATTTATTTTTATACTGAAGAAAATATTTTTGTATTGTCATGTTTGAAATACTTTTGTTTTGTTATTCCAGTGAGAGAACTTTATTGGGTTTAAGCTAAGGGAAACTGAATCTTTATGATTAGGTGGTGAGAGACATGAGGAAAAAATGCAGGCAAGTGCATAACACTAGCATCAGGGAGACTATGCTGCTCGCGAAGCCATTGTTGACTGTCGCTGACATTAATTAATGAAGGCTAATTTAATGTAAGCATTGCAGTGTCCTTAAAGAGAGCGTTTACTGACAGTGCCACTAAAAAATGTATATTAAAGTACCGTGTAAGTATTTTAATATGCACTCTTCAGAAACAGTAACCCAAAGTAGAAGTTGTAGCCTTATAGCTGTCATCTGTCTCTGTAATCCAATGATTCTTGCCTTCGATTGGCTGCTCAAAGAAGCCAATCAGTGGCAGGAAAGTCTTTAAATTAATGGGAGCTTTTTCCATTCATGCTTAAGGGAGATTGAGCAGACCCTTCCCTTGACACACCACCACTGGAGCTGAGGCACGCACATTGAGGTCTCCAGGAAATAGCTAGGGATGGAAAAACAGGGCAAATGCATATGGAGGGATTATGCAGAATCAAGGGGACTGAAAACACGTACATTTAAAGGGACCACACTGCTATCATACGCATTAACGTACATATGATGGCTAGAGTGTCCTTTCAATCAGGAAAAAATGTCAA
Organism: Spea multiplicata; assembly: GCA_009364415.1. NCBI lineage: Eukaryota > Metazoa > Chordata > Amphibia > Anura > Pelobatidae > Spea > Spea multiplicata. The sequence continues at coordinate 10,572,106 of VKOC01000005.1, forward strand.
GATGATACAGGCATGTCCATCCATGTGCACAGGGGAATTTTGATATGTTCAAATAATGTAAGTATTTGCATTTTTAACAATGTATCAATTTATCTGTGTGATTATGGTATCATTGAGAAAAAATATGACGGAAGAGAGATTACAGCAGGAAGAGAGGAATAAGAGGGTATTGCATTAATAACTCCCTCTTGACTTGACTTGCCATGGTTTAAACAAGGATTTTGTCACTGCGAAAAAAAAATCTGCAATAATATTAATTGCACAGTTTCTACCATGCCGTCTTTCAAATTGCACTCAAGGCAAAAAAATAAAAAGGTGTTGACAAACGGTAAGTGTTTTGGTGACAGCTGCCCCGAAGATTTGCACTACAGATGTTTGATGTCCCAAATTGCAAGAGAAAAACGTTACAGACTAAAGCAGTCCAGGAACAAAGATGCAATTTAATTGTTCACATGTGTGCTGCACCACGGATAGATTTTTGGTTGCTGTTTTCACTGTTCCTATTCGCTTACGTTGGTGCTTATGTATTTTAAGTTCATTCTTCATTTAACTTCTTACTTTAAACTCTTAAGCCATTTATTTGTGAAACCTAAGATGAACCTGCACTGTTTCAAAGAATTGTCAGAGCATAACATAAACCAAGCGTTTGCGTACTGTTAAACTTCTCATATGTTTATTTTTACTCTGCACTTCTAAAGATATCTGTAAAACAGAAAAAAAGAAATGTTATAAAAAAGAAAATGAATCAAGTAGTCTTTGGGGGGAAAAAGTGCTCTTAAGTAAATTTCACACAAAACTCAAGAGAGCATTCTTTTTAAGCGTAGTAATATAAATAGCACTGCCCATGACACCATATTGTCATGAGATTCCTGAGGCTCCATCGGGTAACAAAGCGCTTCCTAATACTTCAGTATTTCCATATATTGAAAGGGAGAAGACTTCTTAAGCAAAATGTGAATAACGTCACTACCTATGAAACTAAAACGGTACACGTTCCCCCCATAAAAAAATATCTCTGCAGTGAAGATGGCAGCTGTGGAGGAGATGGCCGTCTTAGGTCAGGCCTTGGTTAATGCCCAAGGTAAAGTTGCCTCTGGCTACAGAACTGGGTTGGAGACCGGATGGAGGCTATGCAAAAAAAAAAGGAAAAACAATCTTTGCACTAAGGGCAATAAAGGTATAGAATTCACTGCCAAGAAAAGTGGTGCTATCAAATCAAATGAATGCCTTCAAAAAGGTTCTTTTTAAGAAAAGCAGAACATACTGGGTCATAAGTAATATACCGGTAATAAACAATAATATTTTAGAGCTTCTTGATCCCAGGAGAAATCTGATTGCCTTTTGGAGAAAAGAAGGATTTTTCCCTGTAAGTGGCAACATTTAAAAAAATAGATTAATTGGTGGGGTTCCCTTCATTAGGGGTTCCCTTCAAGAAGGGTTGAACTTGATGGCATTATGGTTTTTTAAAACCTAAATGACTATTAAAATGTTAATTGTATGTGTTAGGGTCTCCTCATAAAAATTTTACAATTGATAAAATTCTCATCTCTTACCCAGACAATAACACGAATAATACATTTCTAAGAAAGATACCATATTGCCATATATGACATCAAATTAATAAAAAAAATATTGGGGTACATGAAGTTAGATGTGTAATCAAAAAGTTACATGCCCTGTGTTCATATATACATGTCTCAGACATGTCCATATATTATTTTTGCTAATATATTATACATATATATCTCACTGGGAGTATTGTATAGATTTTAATAATTTTAATGCTGATTGTATTAACCCATTTATCATAAAGCGCCATAATTTATTGCAGCGCCACCCACCCCTTCTGCCCCAGATGGTAGTGAGCTATGGAAGTTGTGCCGCCGTAGCACAGTCCTCCATAGTGTTAGTAAGCCTGCTGGGGAGATCGTCTTTGTAACCGGCCCATCCATATCTGCTTTCCAAAGAAAAATAATATTTATAAAATATATATATAATGTAAAGAAGGCTATTCTCTTGTTTCCTTATATTTAAAATATAAATCTAGTAATTCAGTCTTTTTAAACCACCATCAACACATGGCAAATAAAAAAAATCTAAAACATCATTTTAATGGTTTTGTTTGCTTGTGAATTATCCCAAGAGACTGACTTTTATTTGCAGTTAACAACATCTAATATTAATCAAGGTCAGTTCTGAACCAAATCTGTGTTTAGGGTAACAAGTTATTCTAGGGCACACCATTGCTATGCATTTTAATGAAAACTTGATTTTATTTTTCAATGCAGAAAATTGTTACTAATATTTGCACACTTAATATTTGTCATGTCACGCATGGTGAGCAAAAAAATCTGGAACACTCCTGGTTACCTCTGATTGGAAATTCATTTAAAACACCAGAATACATTTTACTTTGAATATACCAAAAGTGTTTCAAAATTAATGACATTGTTTGCTTTAAGTAAACTGAACTAGGTAGGTGTCTGGAAAAAAATGATTACAAACATTTTGCTTGGCTCTAGTAGTTGTGTTTAGTTAGGCCAACCATAGACCACGTTTGTGGATTTGCACCTGTGGATGTAGGGAGTCTTGCAGTAAATGGCAGTGACTGCTGCCAAAAAAAGATAAACTTAACTAAGTCACAGTTTTGGCCCTTAAGTTATGAGGACCCTTTTAATACCTCCAATAATATCAATATTTGTTGTATCTTTATTATATTTAGTTTGTTGTGGTAGACATATTCTACATTTTGACCCAGTTAATGGTTTCAAGCTTATTCAGTGATGCACAACTGGGCAATGAGGACCCATTGAGGGCTTCCAACAGGTTAGGAATTCAGTGTATAATTGCCTGAAAAAAATTGTTTAATGAATGCTTAATTAAGATGGTCTAGCTGAGATAGAGGGCCTTTTTCCTGCAATACACATACATTATTTTTACAATAAGTAAAACAAATGCTACTAAACATATTTCTTGATGCTGGTTTTGTGGAAATTGAATAATACAAACTTGAAAGTTTTGTGAAAGAACCAGAGTGGAGTAAACTAGGCTGTCTTCGATCTACAGATTCCTATCGAGGAAATACACTAATGGACTAAATGGGGTCCAGGGCCCCAACTTCACCAAGCAATATGACCAAGAGTGCCATGTTTGCCCTAAACAGCTTGTGAGTGCCACCTTTGCTCCAAGCAGCTTATCACTGCCATCCTAACTCCCAAACAGCCTGCCTGTGCCATCTTTGCCCCTAGGTTCTCTTTCCCAAGCAGCTTATCTATGTAATTTCTGCTCCAAACAGCTGGTCTGTGCCATCATTGCCCTCAAACAGCTTATCTGTACCATCATTGCCCACCAAACAACTTGTCTGTGCCTTCTTTGCTCTTGTCCTCCCACTCCAACACACACTCTGGCACACGTATCACAACCTCATGCTGACGACTCCTGTTAAGGACGAAACAGCTGTCCATGAATGGTGATCTGGCTATTGCACCTCTTTCCCGAGTTTTGTCTAAAGACTGTCTTGTACAGCGGGCGATTACTTTCAAGGGATCCATGTATAAAGTGGATATAGAGACAAAGGTGATAATTGTTAATCTTGTTTGCATGCACCTACCCAAAATCCCTTGTGGTTGTGGCAGCACCATGAGATTTCTGCGGGAAACAAGCCTTCTTGCTTGTCTGGTGTCTGTAGATGAGTGTTTAATAATACTTCTACTGGCGCACATATGTAAACACACTTACACAAATTCTACATGCTAACACACACACCAAAGTCAGCATGGGTGGTTGCACATTCAAGGCTGATTTAACGTCAAGTGGGTTATATTCTGCATATCGGACTCCTATACCAGTATTCTCGTTACAGATCCTTACAACATTGTTATTCTTATTTAACGTCTGACCAAAGATATCCAGCTGCTAGCTGCATGCTGCACCAACCGGTCTACTCTCCATCGCAAGTGGCCCACTGGGCATTTGTAAGTAAGTAAATATAAGATAAAGAATCAGTATATCAATATATATCAATATGGAGACCCAATGCAGAGTATTATATCACAGTACATTGTATATAGCATTGTTATAGCATAAGTGTTAAATTACATTTCAAGTTTTTTAATTCAGAGTTAAAGAGAGCTACGGGACCCAGATCTTCTCATGTAACCCAAAGTGTCCAAATGGCCTATGACTACTGAGTAGCATATTGAGATTATTTTTTAGCTGCCAATGCCCTCTCACATTTGTCTGTAATTGAAGTAGGGTATATTTTTGGGAGCCCCCATCTGGAGTGGAGCTCTTTAACAGATCTTAGGGCCTGCTTCTCAAAAAGTTGTCCTACGTTCTGTTTACCACAAGCCCTCCAACCCTTGAAGCGAGAGTCCAGGAATCAGGAGCTCAAGTGAAGATATTGGAGAAGTCCCAGAAAGCAGTATGGCTGTTGTTTTTTCTTTAGGATTTTATCCCTAATGCCAAATTTGTAGTAGAGGGGAGTAAAAGGCCTTGAGGTCTCTCTGACTTCCAAACCCACATAATCTGTACTACTCACAGAGATTTCATATCCGAGTTCTCCTGGTCCACTCAGGGTACAGTCCCCTCATTCACTTGTAGGGAAGTGGCCTGAGCAAGAATATTTGCCCTATAATATGTTCCTATGTCCAGACCGTCATTATTTTTAATTATTTGATTTATTTTCTAGAAAACAGTATATGTTTACAAAAGTTAATTGAAACAGAGATAATGCAGAAACCAATCAAAACTAGGCTATAAACAATGGTCAACAACTGGTTATTATTAGTGACCATGTATCATGTGCAGCTTTCAGATTCGGATCTGGAAGAACAGACTATTAAAGCATTAGATTATATTACTGCAACATATTATGGAACATTTTTTTGCTAAGGTAAAATTTGTTTACTGCAGATACAATGTTCTGTGAGTTGCAGTTTTGTTTAGCTTATTTTCAATAATCAACAGACAAAAGTTGCCCATCTGGATAATTTACAGAAAAAGAGACTTTGAAATGATCTCCTGGGATCACTTAAATTGTTTTTAAAAGGTTTCAACATTAGAAAAGAAGGAATGCACATATTTTTGGCATTTTATGTGTTACCATGAACTTACAAACTTTGGAGCTACAGAAATTCCTCCTCCGTATGTTTCTCATTTGCATTGCATGTACTTCTTGTTAATGTTAAGGTATTCACTGTGCTAGAACCATCCACTGTGTTTCATTTATGTAAGTGAAAGCAAGTGGCCTTGCTGAATTATTTAATTCTTTATGACAATATTCTTTCAGCTATTCTCAGCTTTGCATATAATAAAAAAAATCAAGAATTGTTTTTTTTTTGCATAAAGGTTATAAATTAACCTTAAAGAGTTTACACATTAATCAGTCCACAGTTAGACAAATGTTTATAAATGGAGATGATTTAGTACTGTGGCTACTCTCCCTAGAAGTGGGTGCCCAGCCAAGATAACTCCAGGGCCCAATGCAGGATGCTCAATGAGATAAAAAAAAAGAACCATAGAGTAACAGCCAAAGAGTACCTTGACACTCCACAGCGCTACAGGGAAAATGTTTTGTGAACTGATGAAACTAAGGTTTAACGGGTTGTGAAGACTGATTTGGGGCTGCTTTGCTGCCTCAGGGGCTGGACAGCTTCCCATCATCGAGGGGACAATGAATTCCCAGATTAATCAAGGTATTCTACAGAATAATGTCAGGGTGGCTGTCTGTCAGTTGAAGTGCAGTAGAAGTTAGGTGATACAGCAGGAAAACGATCCTAAACATCAAAGTAAATCTACTGCAGAAAGGCTTAAAAAAAAGAAAGTCCGCCCTTTGGAGCGGCCCAGTCAGAGCCCAGACCTTAACCCATAAGTGATGCTGTTGAATGACCTCAAGAGAGCCGTTTACACCAGACATCCTAGAAATATGGCTGAGCTTAAGTAGTTCTGTAAGGAAGAATGTTGTTGTGCTGGTCTCATCTGCAGCTACCAGAAACGCTTGTTTGAGGTTATTGCAGTTATTAAATCCAAGGGTTCACTTACTTTTTATACCAGCACTGTGAATGTTTAATGCACATATACATTTTAGATAACAATTGGTAAGCAAGACCATTCATACAATATATATATATTTATAGAATTTGTAGTACTGTATAAGTCTGATCTTCCTTAGAAATGAAAAGGTTCTTAAAGAAAATGTCTTAGCAGTATATGATACATAGGTATGTTACGTTAGCTACAGAGGAAACATCAGGAACACTGCACTCCAGTACTCCATAGTGCTCCATGCTCACCCAATCTGCTGCTCCAGTAGCAGATTGGTTGTTGCAGTGTGTGATCACAGCTTGATCTGCCCCAGTGCCTGCTGGGTGAGCATAAAAAAAAACATAAGGGTTACAAGTGTTCAGCTGGCAGCAGCAATAATATCATTCATCAAGAGAATACGGCCAATAAACCAGACTCTTTAAATACAGGAGTATGCCATGTTATGAAATAAAGCTGAACTGTATTTTTAAACATTGATCAATATTTATGTGGATTTGTGAATGTATGATTCCACATAGTCACTTCTACTGTGGCTGCCTTGTCACCCCCAGTGTGGCCCTGAGCTACATTGTCATGGCCCAAGTGTATAAAAGAATCATGCGCCTCATGGGAGCTCATGGGACAGGTTCCCACCTCCTGATGTGTCCGTATGTATTAATGTATATTTGTTATCTATGTGTTAACTGTCCCAAATTGTATAGCACTGTGTAATTTGTTGGCACTTAGTACATAAAAGGTAAATATAATAATAATAATAATAATAATACAAATGATAATATACTATCACATAGAACCAAGAAAGACGAGGTGAACAGTGTGCTGCCTACTACTGGTTGCAAAACTTGTGGCCTTTTGGAATGTGCAAGTACTATGAGATGAACCCAGAAAAACGTCAGTCTGCTTATGTCATCTGAGTCTGGATCCACAATGAAATATAACTTCTTCTATTGCTATTACTATTACCGTTATTATTATTATTATTATTATTATGGGATATGTACCATCCTCCAACAGAAGACACATTTTAATGGTATGCATACATCAACTCACTGTTTCAATTAATATATATATATATATATATATATGTTGTTATCAATGTATATTTGCATTTTAATTTATATTTGTATATTCGCAATAGAACTATAATAACAGATAGTGGTGCCCCAAATCATAGTTTAGCTTTCTTGCCAGTGATACACTCCTTTGCAGTTCCTTTGTAGATCTTCCATATATAATAACAAGAAAAAGTGACCGCTTGGTCCTCCAAATCTTATCTATTTCTATTTATTTTTCTGTGTTGGCCCAACAAAAAGTACCATCTTCAACCAAAGACTCTCTCTGCTTTTGGGTAGATACAGGTATATCCATTTTGCATTGATTGCAATGAAACAATGAGGTAAAAATAAAATATATTGACCCAGATTCATTAACATGTATTACTGGTTTCTTTATAGCAGATTTTATTGCAATAGATGTGAGGATTGTTGTAATAACATGTTATATATTTATCAATTGCATTTAATCCAGTTCATTGTTGTATTGAAGCGTGCTTTGCATGGAAATAATTGATACCGAGATGAATGCCATCAGCTACTTCATTGCCTCATTGTCTGTAATCTCAAATTTCCCTTTATTTTAATCCTAAAATCTTTGAGTACTATCATTGCCACTAAAGTTTTAAATACGTGATAAATTCTATTGTTTAAACTCTTCTTTATTGCTCTATGAAATTGTTATAAATGATCTTGAACCTCTTGGTTTGACCACTTCCTTCAAAAGTATTACACTAATTAATTTCAATTAAATATATGTAAAAGACGATATATTTTGAAAAATGCATATCCCTTGCCATTTATTAATCTATTGAAAAGTGTAAACCTTGGAACATTTAGCACAGAAAATATTCATTTTTGGTAATTTCTCAAGGGGGTAATTTATTAAATGAAAAGCTTTTAGCATCAGCTAAAAGCAGCCCGGTAAATCATGAACGTCATGAAACTGCTTCATCACTTCATTAATTTAAAACATTATTATATGCGTAACTGACATAATTTTGAACAATGTTACATGGTTAATTTATTAATGTAGAAAAGCAGAAATGACACCATGAATTGATTTATATTTATAATTGTATAATTTTAAGACTTTCTATGTGACTTTCAGCAACAGGACTAATGATTCAGTGTCCTACTGGTAATTTTATGGAAAAGGTTTCTCCCCTGCTAATGGTTTACTGATAGTAACTCCTTCAGGTCACCTCGTTTTAAAATACATTTATAAGGATACAGAATGATGTCCATTTTAAATACCTTGTATATGTCATTTCTTTCTGTCCTGTCTTCTTATGAATTCAATATATACTTGAACGTAGTGCTGAATGCATTACAAGGCCATCTTTTGTTAAAAAAAATCCAACACAGATGAAGGAGTCCTCCCTGTTTGATGCTAGCATCCTTACACATGGAGCCAAGAACATGGTTAAGATCCTTCATGTGCATTTTATGCATACTCTTGCAGTTGTGGAACACCACTTATGCGGCCACACAATATATATCTATTTTGCCCACCTTCACCTCTAAAAAAACCCACAAAGGACAGTGCTCCCCTTCAATTTGTAAATATAAAAGTTGTAACACCTAATGCAGTTCTTGCATCTGCCATATAGTCTGAGATATGAGAAAATGTGCTCTGTGAACTGTTCTCCTTGCTCCCTCCTAGTCTGTGTCGAATGTCCTCCTTCAAAACTAGACCACTGCATATTGGCCACCAGATCCCTCAGTAATATTGGGAATTTGACTGTTTTGTTGGAAGTTGAAAAGAACAGGGAAGGGACAAACTTTGCTAGCTGTATTAAAATGTGTATTTATACATTTAATGCAGCAAGTGCATGGTTGAATAATTAAAGTGTTATCGTGAAGTAGGCACTTATATGTTGCTTTTTCATAGAGAATGAAAAAGATTCTTAAACATTGCTTTTATGTGAGTAAAATTTCAGGGGAAGAATAAAAAGACAGAACTGCTCATTCCCATTGTACAGCATTATGGAATATGATGGTGCTATATAAAAAAATAAATAATAATAATTTTGTTCCAATAAAATTTCTTGGAGGCTGCCATTTTTATTGGGATATTTTGGTGACTTACTCTGCTGGAACACCACGCTGAGCAGATTATTAATGGCAAGTCCATTCCTCACCAGACTTTTATTAGGCAGAGTGTCTGGGTTGGGTGATGAAGGCTGAGCTATTTTATTGTTTACCAAAACACATTATGAAAAGGAAGAGATGGCTGGCTCCTTCTGGTCCAGGAGTGGGTACAGTTAAATAGCTCCCCAGACCTTTGCCCCCCAGTAACTAACATACACATTACCACACACACTTAAGCACACTTACACACACTTACATAAACACACAGGGCTGGACTGGCAATCATGAGGTGGCCCTGGAACTTTAAATCCAGCAGATTTATGCTCAAATAGTGTTCGGCTGGGGATATCCAGTTCGGATGAGCGGCAGATTGCTTGAGTATGAGCTGCAATGGCCAGCAGCCCACCGGGGCAGATGACCAATTACTAAAACATACACACTAGCTCTTACATACACACTAAACACACACATTGGACATGCACACTAGCAAGTTCAGCAAATATGTATAGATGATTGAATGAAAAATAAAAGAAAAAGTGATACAGTAATAGAGAGTAATCAAAAATAGGAGTAGATAATGAACACAAATGTACGTAGAAATTGAGCATCCTTTTCCCAAATTCATGAAAGGAATTTTGGATTGGGGAGGAAAGCGAACCATACCTTATTTAAGGATTAGATGGGAACTTAACATAGGACAATGAACGACAGGTACAGAAGAATGGACTGTCTTAAAGCTTACATGGATTAATGGTAAGGTCATTCCACCAAACAAGGACAAACACCTTTAGTAAAACATACCTTCCAAGATAGATCCTTATCAGGCCTATGTATCCTTCATCTAAACACAATATATGTTAGCGAAAGACTCATGGGGATTAGAAGGTGGTAGCTGAACTGCAGTTTGAGTTTGGCTAATAGCACTGAAAGCCAGAAAACATTAAGATCAGACCCAACCATCATTTTAGGATTTAAAATGCATCAGATATAAGAGGCTTCTTTTTTCTATTCATTTGTAATGCCTTGCAGTTGACATGCATTTAAGGTGCCCAGTGAGTTTAAATAGCTTTCCTCAGACACATCTATGCATCTACTCATGATATACTAAGAGGAGAGTACATTTTCATGTGAAATTTCTATCATACATTATTTAAAAAAAAAAACATTTGGAAGAAACATAGAAACCAAGCACACTAATTATACTATACAAGGGTTTGGTAAGACATTCTTACCAATCATAAAGCACTACACCGAGTAGTATGCACCTGTATTTAAAGGAAACATCTAGTCCACAAAATTCCATTTTTATTTATTAATGCATGTTGGAGTCCAGCTTGCATGTACTTCAATGCATCTTACAACACGTATCTAAAGAAGGAGCTTCTTACTGGATGATCATACTCCATAGTTGTGGGGGCTCCAGAGCCTTTTTCTGTGCAGAAACCTGTGCATTATTTTATATCTACAGTAGTTGTCAGGTTTATCTTGACTTAAATAAATAACTTCAATGGAAACTGATCAGAGAAGAATTTAACTGATTTTAGAAATTCTAAATACAATGCATGCATTTTTTGTGCAGGCAAGGGTATTTTGTTAGATAAAGAAATCTACAAAATGAAGAAAACTGTATATTACACTCAAACAAGTGTTTTCTATATTGTAGTACTTTGGTCACATCCCTATATCAAGCAATATATTAGTATAAAAATCATTGTTATCCATTGGCAGTCTTTGGGCCTTATGTGGCACTCCATGGTTTTTGCAGATTCCCAGCCTATCCCCATCCCTTTTGATCCATGGGTTGTAATTATATACATTTTGTAATAATGATTTCCAGATCCCAAGCCTATGTTTTCTATTTGTATGTAACCTTAGAAATTCTACTAATTATCTGACACTGACATACACAGAGGTTTGGATTCCTATTAAAATGCATTGTGGTGCACTCCTGCAGAATACATTATTTATAAGTGTCTCCAACTAAATTAGAAACCTGTTCACACTAGAAATTTAGGGTGTATACAGCCCCTTATAAACAAAAATTCTCAAAAGGTCCCACTCTCATTCGGGGATATATCTACCTTTTTGTGACAAAACTTCCGATACTGCATTAAATTTTACACATCTTTTACATTATAGATACAATCTAGAGGGGAGTCCTCTTGAAATGTTTGCTCTGTGTCCTTTGATTATGCGCCTGTTAATTGCGTGTCTTTACCAAGAAGATCTTAAGTACACTTAAAAGTTTGAGATAAGCTATGTACTTCTTAGACAGGATAGAACAGGTAGCTTGTGATATCTGAACACTGTCAGAAGACTTTTAATCTTTAGAATTCCCTAATTGCAATCCACTTACTGCATGCTTGGATGCACAGAAACTCTGTCCCTGCACTACTGAAAAGTTTACATCCTGATTTATTAAGAGAAAAACAAAGTACGGGTTTCTTTCTGAATTACAAGATATGTTGCAGTTATAACTACGACTAATAATTTCAAAGAATAAAACCAGGTATCCTCTGTCCATCATTATACCAATCATTCTGATTGATAGTCTACAATGAATAAAAATGTGGTCCAACTGTGCTTGATCAGAAATTATTATGGAATTACTCTGGGAGCAAGTGTGTAACTTCCCCCTTTCCTAACTTTCATAGCCAACTAGTAGGGAAAGAATAATTTCACGTAGTATCAGAACTATAGTAATTTACCTATACATATTATCATGAAAAAGGAGCCATGGCTACTCTCTTACACCTGTACATAGTACCATTGAATACCAGATATAAAAAACTAAAAGGCTATATTTTTTTACCAGAACATCCTAGTTAATAACTGGATAATGTGGACTTATTCGTGGAGATGTGGAAGAATACTACAAAAGGAAGCAAGCTAAGAATACCGGTATAAATTAATCTGACCTGCACATTGCAAAGGTTTAGTTTTCTTTCTTGAAGTACAGTGTTTGGTGATCAGGTCTCTTTAAAGAGTAAATGCTCTGGCAAAATTCCTCTGAATAATATTGGAAATAACACATAGTAAATTCTCATAGTACATTCAGTTTATTGTCCTAGAATTGTTGATCTTTATCATAACAGGGGGGAAAAAACAATTCACAAACTTTTGAAGGGAAAATGCAATTGATTTTTTCTCATAGATTATGAATTTAACGTTAAACCTCTTAACAGCTGCAATTGATTAACTATAATCATTGCCAAGTAATAACAAAACAACTCTTAATAAAATTACGGTAACTTTGTATATCATCCATTATTGCTATAACTCATTCTGAACAGATTTCACTTCTGTATTTACTAGATACATACATAAATATCTCCATTACCCAAATTTCCATAGCTACTACATAGCAGCAAGTGTCCTACTGTTTAATTCCTGATTATGATACAAATCATTTCATAATCTGATTGAGTGGAATAAATGGATGATTAGCATTAATTGATAGGGAATGCATTAATTGGCACCAGATCTGTTGTTAACTTCCACACACACCATGCTCAGCCAGCCAGTGGAAGCAATGAAAGCTTAGTCCAGCACTGCCACCACCCATGCTATGCATAAGTTTTCCATCATGCTCAGCTCACATACTGGAAGATGTAGTCCACAGATGTGACAGGTTAAGCACTCTGGGAGTTGTAGTCTACAGACCTCACATTTTGCCTGTCCTTGGTTTGCAGCAAGCATGTGGTCCAGAAGTGACGAAATAAAGTTATTCCCTGTAATTTACGGCATTCTTTTCTCAAGATCATGGCTATCCCCTTTTATGTGAACCTGTGACATGTAGAGTTAACAGCATCACACTAAATTAATAGGGACTGTTTATTATAACTGCAATCTGAGAGGTAAACAGTATGGCTCATAAGTAGTTTGCTGTAATGTAATTGCATTACACCACTTTGTACCACTTTATAACATGAGCCTGAGCATTACATATGTTTATTTGTATTTATATACTGCCAATAATGTACTTAGCGCTTTAAACTGACAATGAAAAATAGATTGAGTGCAAATAAGTGCAAAAGTATAAACAGAGGATGAAGGTCCTTGCTTAGAAATTTTACCTACTAAATTAACTTAATACATTTCTAACATAGATGTATAGGAAGCGGAGTGAGCCCATGTATACATAAATATTCTTATGTAATTCATACACAACAATGTTAAAAGGATACGGCAGCAATTATTTTTTAATAATAATAAAATTTAAATGCCTGTAATTATACTATAATCTTAAAAAAAAGCTCTTCTGCATATTTGGCTCAGCTTGCATGAAATGAAAAAATGACTTTTTTGGTGTTATGCAGAAATATAAGCAAACATGGCATTCCATAGTGTTCATTCCGATGCATCAAAGACACCTATTCCTGAAAAATAAGAGTTAACATATATCATTGAGATCAGTTTGTGACACAATTAGGCCGGGCACTTAGAAAAAAATATTAACATTTACAAAAAACAGTTCATGCATTTGTTGTACCAAGCCAGAAAAGTGATTTCATATTTAGTCCACTATTCCCAAACAACTAGTAAAAAAAGTTGCAAATGTATGTAATTTAGGTAACTTTGTTGCAATACGAATCTCTGCCTCTCAGTGGCATGGCATTACCTGCAATGCACAGAGAAAGGCACATTTTAAGCATAAAAACTCTTTTTTTTAGAAAAGTTTCTATTGCCAAAATGTCATTAAATCTGTTATAAACCGCGTACATAATATAAAATTAAAATGCAAAAGACAAAAAGGACCTAGAAAAAGTATCACAATGTTTTGGATGACAGTAAGGCTAAGAAGATAGTTTTGCATCCCTGTTGCTGTAAATCTCAGTAAAGGCTGGCTGAGCATAATGAGGGTTAGTTTACAGGAGTTTTAGAGACAAAGTACCCTGAATTAAAAGTGCAATGTATTGTGGCAGTAGCAAAACTAATTAAGCAGTACTTTATGAAGGGAAGATCTCTTAGAAAAAGGGAGTACCTGTTTTGTCCTGGCATACAACACACATCATATATTATGTATTTATGGTGTATTTATACTGACAGCACATGGAGCATTAGAATGTTGGAGATAACTGTGATTAGCTACGCATATATTAGCACCCAAATTAATGCAGTGAGATCGACACCATACCCACTGTTGTACACCCACAATTATATACAGAAACAAAATGCATGCGGTTAAATATTAGTACATTGATCAGTTGATATTTTAATACAATATCAGATTCCAAAAGTTTATTTTATTTTGCTATAGATACGGTGACTCAATTTTAGGGGTTTTTTTGGATGCCATTGGCAGATGATATATGACTATACTAATGATAAAGACAAAACTCGTCTATTATAAAGTGGTGTAGAGTGCGATAAGTGATGTGATAAAGGAAAGATGGTAGCCCACGCTTTATCTTGTGTCAGAATGGCAGTGAATTCACACTAGGACACATGTCACGTATTAATCATCCCTCCTCTAGCAGTGCCTTCAATTGAAGGTGCTGATCAATTAACAGCCTCCAGAGAGGTGTGAGCGGCTCCCCGCACGGGATTGGCTGACCGTGACCCCACCCCCCTTCCTAGGGCAGTGGGTGCTAGAGTAAAGTCAGCTTCCACTTTCCACCTCAGGGCTGTGTGCAGGGGCTGCAGCTGCTACCTGAGAGATGCAATCACACTAATCCCCCATTCTCACAGGCACCTAATCCCATTAGAGCACCTGAAATAATAGCTTTAGCGACAAATGTCCTCTTGTTTCGACAATGGTGCCTGCTGTGCTAAGTGACGATTGCTAATAATGCCTTTGATGGCTGGTTATTGCATAAGGATGGCAACTCGGTCCTTACACCCTAAGTCATTCGCTGAGGCCAAATTGTTACCTTTTCTGTAGTGCACAAGGGTGATCTGTAAATAACTGCAAAAGAGTTACAACAGGTATAGGCCACCGTGGCAATGAGGTTGTTAATAGACTGCAGCTCCCAATATCCACAACACCAATTCACAGTGACACATTTAGGTATAGAAAATAAATCTCTTCCATTATGCTCCAGCAGTCTTTTGCATGGACAAGCATCAAGGTAGTTGCAGTCCACCAAAGCCGACTTTTCCTTGTGTGGATCAATGTCACTTTCAGTTCTTCCACTCTCAACTACCTGAAGAACTTAGGACAACCATAGATGGAATGGCATCAATCAAAACTGTATTATTATTATTCAATTTAAGAAAACATTTTCATTATGTGTACTAATAATTATGCAATTCGATAGAGAGAAAGCGAAACAGATACACATTCAAGTTTGCACATAAAGTAACATTTGGTAACGTCTTCTCAGGCTTATAACTACAAACCTTTAAAGAGATGATCACAACAGGAATACAAATATTTAAATATGTAATATCAAAACTAACATATAATTAAAAAAATGAAAACACACTTGTTTCATCTATAAATACACATATTTCATTAACTATATGCATGCGTGCGATCGATATTTAGAGCAGTTGAACAATAACAGAACTGATAAAAAGGTTGATACCTTCCTGAGATTCGAAGTTCTTAGTACAGGGGTTTCCTTAGGGCCGCTCAATGAACCATCTCAAGAAGAGAGAGGTGTCTGCAGGCTTCACAGGATTAACCAGCAACAGGCGAGGAGAGAACAGTGTCTGCTGCAACAAGTAGGGCAAGCAGTGATAGCAGAGTGTGTGAGACACAGGGAAAAGGGGTAAACATAGGCAGGGAAAACAGCAGAAGGCAGGGGTTCAAAAACTGGTTAAAACATAAAGTAGAACACAAGGATCTGAAGAAGAATTCTAATTAACATAGAACCGTCCTGATGAAAGTAGAACTAACATTTAGATAGACCACCTCCTGCAGTAAGCAAACAGCATCATTGATCAGGCTATTTCTAACCATTTTTCACTTTTTTGTTTTCGAGGGGCCACGGTAGATGCTTCAGGCCTTAACATTAAAATAAATAAAGAGATACATAAATAAATAAAGAGGACTGAAATATACCTCATTGCTTGTCTACAAGACATGTACAATCATTCCCTATGAGGGCTTCCCTATGAGTATATCACCTTTAAAAAGTTAATTTTAATTTTGACTGTTAGCTTTAGAGGGTAAACATTAGAAAAAAAATTGAGAACTAGTATTTAGACTTTATTAAAAATATAATTGTATTTATTGTTTATTTGTTCAATGCATTCAAATAATTATTATTTAATTTTGTGGTGTAACTAAAATTTATGTAATTGTAATTGTAACAAAAAAAAAACACAAAACACACGGCAAGCTTCCTATAACATATATGATAAATGCACAGAGAAACTTTTTATTAAAACTCCAAAATTAACATTTTGTTTTTATTTCAATATAATTTGATTGTTTTTATTTTCTATGATGTAAGGTATTACTATTCGTCGATTTAACTAGAACGGTAAATTTTGTATATATGAAATTAACTGCAGTTTTTAAGTATTTATGAAAAATATATATCTAGATTTATTTAACCAAATAATTTGAAACTATGTCATTTTTTGTACCAAAACCTAATGAGTTAGACTGCCAAATGTCTTATCTTTTTAAGATGCAGTCATGCGATGCCTTTCATGACAGATGGAAAGCAGGACCCTAATTACCCATATGGCGTTTTATGGGTTAACAATTTCTTCTTAGAATGTTACCCGTACCGTTAGAAACACGCTAATACCAAACGTTATCAAATCATGTTACTGCGGTATTCAAAATATACAATTTAAATATATAACAGTAAAGTTTAGATAAATAATAGGGCAGTTTAATTTTATTTCCCTTATCTGTTCTACTTTCAAAAAACCTTTCTTTAGAACGTTTAGTGAATGTTACGTTTTTAAAAAATTGTTTTTAAGTTTTTTTCAATAAGTGGCAATTTTTCTTATTTTTTGTTTTTTTCTGTTTATTTATTTCTCTTCAGTTGTAAAGTTGCCAGTTGACACTGGAAATACTCATATTAAACAAAGCAAAGATAATATACTATGCATTGTGCCGTCTTATAAATACATTACAGTCATACAATATTTTTTGGTTCTGTTTTCTGCGAATTAAAAAAATAATAAAAGTTGTTTTTGAGGTTGCGATGGGTCTATTAAAGATAAGATAAATTCGCGTGTAGTCCACTGTAGTCCGCAAAAGGTCCACAAGGCGGCGCAAAAGATCAACTAAAATTAAGCTCCTTTTGGATTTAGTTCCTCCAGCCTGGATTGTTTTTTATCTTGCAAACATAAAACTCTCCTTTCATGTGTCTTTATAGTATTATGGTGTAAATTTAATACAGAACTAATGTTCTAAAAGCAATGAGGCCTGTAAACAATTTGCATAAAGTAAATCACATTCTACGGTTCAGGCAAATTGAATTTATAACCAAGTGAGGATAAATAACATATATCTTCTACCTTTCTTAATTAAAGTTTTGCCATACATGTTATTTCAACAAGCTCTGTATTATGGCTATGGGAAGAGTACAGTGCATATGATATAAAACCTCATTACTTGCTGGAATACTTTATATTGTGGAAAAGAAAATTAGTATTTTTTTTTTTAAAAAATTAAGTTTCTCAAGTTTTAACACATTATCTAAACGTTATCGTGTATTTTCCACCTATTCAAATAAAAGATTAATGACAAAGGAGGGATTGATACAATAAAAAATATTATAGTTTTCATTTCGTGATCTGAAAAATCTTGACACAATAATACGTTGTGAAATAAACCTTCTTTATGTTATGTATATTTTATTTATATTTCCTGAAATATATTTCTTATAAAATGCACTTTTAAGGTTTTCGAAAAAAAATGACAATAGAATATATTTATTAAATATACACAAGCTAGTGTGCTTGACGATTCCAACATATCTATTATAAAGTTTCCTGCGTTTGCATATTAATATCATAATATATGTAATAACAAAATGTTAAACAAAACTTTTAATTAATGTCAGAGTGCATGTTTTTAAAATATATTTTGTGTTATTTACATATGTGTTTTAATGGCACGGGATGCTAAATATACAATAACATTTTTTTTTCTCTAAAATTAGGGAAGTTAAAATTCGTTTAAGACTACGATGAAACCGGGTGAAAGAATGATCCGGCTTAGATCAAGTGGCTGAATGCGTCTAGTAATTTAACTGTTTAGTGTGTGGTTGCTGGGTACCCCAGGCTGACCTCTATCTGACTCCTGAACTGGACCAGGCGTCCTTTGTCTCCTGAAGAAGAATCCAGTAAACAAACCCCCCAACTCACTCCAGCCCTGCACATAAGGGCTCTTAATTCACTTCTAATCCTGCACTGAACTCCCTCTCGTCTGCCTCCCTTTTTCCGGCCGCTGTTCTCTTGCAGTGTCGCTAAAAGCCAGCTTCATCTGTATTTGCAATCTTTCTTTTCTCCTGCTCCTCAGTAGAGCCTCTTGGGTTCCTTCTCTCCTATCAGTTCCCATCCTTATCAGCTGCATTCCAGCATTATCTCTCTATTACATTTACATATCTCCTGTTTAACTCTTTTTCCCCTTTTTTTCCCCCCTCTCTTCCTCTTTCCACTTAGCCTTTTTTTTATTATTCGGAATTCTCACGTACATTATTGAGATTAATTATTCTCACTGTGCGCAAAACTAATGGAACTTTATCCATATCAAGTAATTTGAAACTGTTTCAATAACTAATGATTGATACATGATCTACTGTTGACTTCAGGCATGTTTCAATTTGTACATTCTATATAATGTGGTATTGTTAACAGTTTTCTTGGTTAGGGGTCATCTCATGTAATACTGTTCTTTCCAAGAAACAATAGTATGGTCATTTATATGACATTACAATATATATATATATATATATAATATATATATATATATATATTACAGTTTAAAAATAAAAATGTAATGTTTGACTCACAGATAAAAGTTGAAAAGTTTTGGAAATAAATATATATACTATTTAATAATGTATGATGCCTAGATGCAATTTGTTGAGCATTAAAAGGCAGAATGTTCCATTCATGCGATTAAGCACAGATATGGATAGCTGAGTTTGTGTGTTTACCTTCCAATCCCAGTACATGATTAATTACTGCTTAGTCTTTTTATGGTCAGCATATTACCCCAGTTAGAGGCTTCAATGTGAGCTCCTCTAGCTAACTCCACCACTAAACTGTTTGCCAACCGTAAAAGCCTTATCCAGGATTAGGTTTGGACAAACTATTAGTGCTCCTGTTGTTACTAAACAATTGTGTGGCGATCAAAACACAGGCCCAGTACAAGGAACCTAACGTTTTTGGACCCCATGGTATTTTAGGATGATGCTCCAGGATATCCCTGCTTCTAATAAAAAAAGCAAAAAAAAAGTTGTTGTTAAGACTTTTCATAGTTGATTGTGATCACTCAGGTTAGTTACTTTTAGATCTGGGCATTTAGATTATTATATACAGCATTGCCTGCTCCTCTGGAACTCAAATGGTTAATCAGTGTAACGGCACTAAAGGTTAAGCTTGGGTAGTATTAAGAATAATTAAAAGTCTTACCAGTTCCAGCTCAGGTTGATTCCATGCGCTCCTTGGGTAGATTGGTTCCCTTTGTTGAATAATGTGACATGCAGTGACCCATCAGAAAGGTGGCACAGGGTGGCACATGTTCCTCTGGTGGCATACCTTGCCAGCTTGAGGGCTTTTGCTTCTTCCTCGGTCTCCTTAAAGACAGTCTGGTGAAAATCAAATCCCTATCTACCTGCTCCATTATTTATTTATTTGATCTGCTTTAACCAAGAAAGTTTGAACTAGCTTGTTTAACCCACACGGTGCCAGGTGCCCTTAATGTGCTGTGGACTGTGGATCATTGAGTGTAAATGTCATTGTTTGATTTGTCGCGTTTGCTTCTCCCTGCTAAACACCTTGATGACAACGGCTTCCTTTTTAAAATGGGAAGTATCGAGATTGAGAATGGCTTGGATAAGCAAACAGATAAGACAGGGGGTTCATCGTGCTTGTTTTTCGGAGGTCAATAGTCTAGCAGGGAACAGACAACAGGTTGCGGTGTTAAGAAGCCTGTAAGATACTTCGGATCTAAACCGAGCAGCATTCATACCTTCCAAACAGAAGCCGCAGATAAACAATGGAACTGAAATCAGGGCACAAAGCGCGAATACAATGCCATTATCTCCCCATCTAATTGCCCGCTCATTCCTTATTTGCATTTAATAACCCAGGTGCCCTTTGTACGACACCGCGGAGTGTGATAGCGCCAAATAAATGCATTCATAATTATAATATCACAAAACTATGAATGAGTGCATCAGGGCGTTAGAAAATTGGAGGTAAATTAAAATTAAAAACACGGTGTGAACTTTATAGCGCAAATAGTGTCCAACATTATAGCTTCACACGAATACAATATAGAGACATATAAATGCTTATATGTGTTAACATACATATATATATCGATTTGTGTGTATATATATATATGTGTGTGTGTTTATGAGGTACATTCATATATATGCACACATATTTGTGTCTGGCTGTCCTGGGCCCATTGCTTGGACGCGTTCGTGTTTGCCTCATACAGCCGCATTTGCTGCGGGCACAGAGTAAAGACGACAGGCTTTCAGCGTTAGGAAAACCCGCTCCTTTGCTCTGTGTAGCCCCGGCCGGCACTCCCTGCAGTTCTAAGCGCCCTGCTGATCGATTATTTGATAATTGATTTTCTTTCTAGCCAATGCAGTGCTGCCTTTTCCATGCCCGCATTTCATTGGATAAGAGTCTTTCTACCGCTGCCTACTGAGATTTGGGCTAGCTCACTTTCCAGCATGCGGAGGGGGGACATTTTTATTTAATCGCTGAATACAGAATAAATAACCCCACATCCCATTACACTGCAATGTTTAAACTTTTCTAATTATTTTTCATTCTCGTCTGCTCTTAGGCGTTTTCAATTGTTCGCATGAAAAAAAAAAAAAAACAACAATAAATGCATGTGTTTGATGCAAGATTAAAAGGTGCAAGAAGTTTCATGATTTCTTTTTTTTTTGGCTTTTTACCTCAATCGATAAGAAAACAGCCTGAAATAATATTTAAAGTTACAACTTAAAAAAAAAGTACACGGTGAAAAATGACTGAATAGATGTATCATCAGTGACACAAATCATGCATGGAAGGCAATCAATGGGCAGAACAGCCTTTTTAGCTTCAGCACCCTTACAGATTCAATGTAACGAGTTCAACAACAGAGCTGTTTCTTTGTATTTAAAAGCCTTCACTTTCTCAGCTCTCTGCAAGCAGTTACAATTAACTATAAAAAGAGGAAAGCAATCTGTGACAGCAATGGTCAGCACTTAGATTGCTAGTTTATGGCATGTAACCCTTTCTATGCTGATGGATGAGAGACCCCCCCCCCTTACTGAGCTGCACTCCTACAGGGCTTCAAAGGGTTAAACCGAATCATACAGCAGCCTCCAGTGCCTGGACGAGTTGCTCTTTTCCTTAAAGTCATATTATTGGACTGTGTGCCGCTTTCTCCTGTCTGGGATGTCCTCCCTTCCCCACCTCTCCCCCCTCCCCACACGAGCTAGTTGATGCAGCCCATTGCATTGTGTAAGACGCGACCTGTTATGGCCACCACTACTTCCGGGTTCCAGCATTCTGGTCCAAACCCAGCTCTCCGCCTGTGCACACACACACTTTACACGCGCAGCGAGGCTGGGAGCGAGCAGCATCGATCGAGGCTTCTTTAAGACGAAACTCAGACATTTTCTCTCTCCATCTCCATTGCAGAACTCGCGTGTAACACAGAGAGAGAGAGAGAGAGAGAGGCAGTGGGGAGGAAAAAAAGAGAGAGGGCTGCACGATCGGGACTAACTGAGAGAAGAGAGAGAGCCTGATCGTTCTACATTTTGCATCTGGACACTATTTTAAGGGCTTTTGACCGGTGCAAAGCGCACAGTGGATCATCATTCATTCACCACCTTGACAAGCTCGCCTATGATTGACAGCTGAAGTGGCAGAAAGCCATGAGACTTTGGTAGCCTTGGTTCCAGGGGCACTTTTCAACTGATTTTGGGGGAAAAAAAAGTGGAAAAAAAATTGCCTTTTCTTCCCTCTTTTGGAAAGCGAGAGTTTCATGCTGAATTATTGTTTTCTTTCTCTCGGCAAGCAGAAGAAGATTTGGTTTAAATTCCCACGGCGCTGGAAACCTTAAGGGTGGTGTTTTTTTTTACAATTTTTAATTTTTTTTTATTTATTCAATTTTTTTTTGGTGGAGTTGCGTGATTCATTCTGTTTCACACTGGCCTTACATAGGATATATCTGAAAGTGAAGTAGCAAGGAGTAAGGAAGGCCGATGGCTCAAAGGGTATGTACCTAAAACATTTCTTAAAGTTTATGTACAGTTCCCTATTGCTGAAACGTGGCTCAGACAGGCGCCTAGAAAACTTATTTTTTCCATTTGAATTAAGATGTAGTTTTCAGTTTAAATGCAGCTGATGAGGACAGTGCACAAAATCACACACACTATATATATATATATATTATATATATATATATAATATATTATATATATATAATATATATATATATATATACACACACACACCCAGGCACCCACTCAAAATATGGATCCAAGATCAAACATTTAAAAATACAAAGCTAATATTTAATTTGTGCATCTGCCTCTGGTAGCACAATGCTAAGCATATATACATTGAAATGTATGCCTCTATCCAAACAGTATTCTTAAGTGTTTATTGTTGACAGCGAGTAACACCAACAACAATCCGAGTTTTCAAAGTGTTTTGTGGCTCAGGCTTAGTGGGAATGTTAAAACAGATCTAATCTCTTTCTTGGATCTGCCATTTCTTTCAGTGAAGATGCATTCTAAATACACAAGTCAAGCTTAATTGCAGCCACTTATTCCGAATATGTACATAATCAGGAGCATTCCAATAATTAAAAGTCATTAAACTTAGTGTAATAGGAGTGGGACACTGTAAGAAGCAATCTTCCATAGGAAGGTGGCTGTGCTGACACTTAAGTTACAGACAACAGAACCTATTTACTAATACCATCTACTTAAAGTAATAAGTCCCTATGTGGAAAATTCAGGAGTAAAATAGTATCCATTCATTACACTAATATATGCATTTAAAGAATTTTGGTTCTTCTACACATTATACATAGTTTAACAGAGAATGCGTACATATGCTGAACTTTTTTTTTTTTATTGTCCAGATAAAAGGCATTACCTGGAAATCCAGCATTTGGACATTATACATGCAAACACCCAACATGCTAAATTCACATGCATGGTAAAATTGCCCTCATTTAAAAATGTTGGCATATGGCAATTGAATTAAGCCAGTCCTTCTCTGCTTCATTCCCAGATAGAATGTCCAACATCTAAAGTATTATTAGATATTCTTGAGGTTCTTTTTTTTTTCTGTATCAACATTCGAAAGTTTGAGCTCACCAGAAAAACTGTCCATCCTTCAAAACTCGGGGGTGTGGGGGGTAAATATGTACTAAGTGAAATAAGGCAATGCACCATTATAAGGAGGAGAAGGCAACTGGAGGCCCCAGAGATGCCCTTTTGCCTTTGATGGGTTGCTTATTGTGTCTTTCTATCTGTTATACAGTACGACGATTTGCCCCATTACGGTGGGATGGATGGAGTAGGAATTCCCAGTACAATGTATGGGGATCCCCATGCTGCCCGATCCATGCAGCCAGTTCACCATCTGAATCACGGTCCTCCGCTGCACTCCCACCAATACCCGCACACGGCCCACACCAACGCCATGCCACCCAGCATGGGCACCTCTGTCAATGACGCTTTAAAGAGAGATAAAGATGCCATTTATGGGTAGGTACATCTGGCATCAAACTCCATAGAAAATAGCACATTTTACCAATCAGATCATCTCTGGTCTCAAAAAACATATCCACAACCAACGAATATCTAACTTCTTCTTGCGACTTTTCACTAAGCTTTCTTAAGTTTTCTTTGTTAATCTGATGGGTTAAATGAGATAATGTATTATGTCATACATTGGATATTCAATGTGCTGCCCCAACGATCATTTGAAAATTTTGTTAAAATATTTAAAAAACATTTTTTATATGTATTAAAAAGAAACAAATAAAAAAAAAGTTTCACACAATGTATCTTAAGACAATTAGGGTCTAGGTTTTTTTTTAACCAAAATGTTATTTTAAAAAAATAAAATAGTAGGCGATATTTTTAGGCTACAAGGCAATAGAAACGTACTTTCTATAAGTTAAGATCAAACTTTTAAGATAATAAAATAAAGTGCTAATAAGCAAAATGGAAATGTTTATGTAGTGTGAGTTTTAAAATAAAAAAAAGCCTATTTAAGAAAAACAACTCTAAGGTTAATTTATTTTAAAAGGAGTATAGTGCTTTAAATAGACATTACTGCGTTAAAGTGGATTCCTTTTCCCTCAATATGCCCTGAAAGGCCTTAAATAAAGTAAAATAACACGCTTTGGTTTTTGTGAAAACATGTGTAATCTCACTAATTTGTCGGTGGGAAGACCTAATCTTGTGTATCCTTAAAGTTTATTTTAACGCATATTGGTATTACATGCTGGAAAAGCAGCATTTTTTTTTAAACAATTCCTTTTAAAATTCCAAAAACCACTTACGCGTACTTTAATTCAGTTTTTAAATATATTCGTACAATTTAGAAAACAAATTGGAATAAATTAAATGCCGCACTTTTAATTGAAGTCATTATCTTAATATAATCCTCCTCTTCCTCTCTCACATTAAAATAGTAAAGATTTGCCCGGTTCTTTAGCTAATATACTGTGTATATATATATATATATTTACCACTATGGATATATATATATCCACTTTAGGGAGAATACTACAAAACGCTGATTTTCTCTCTGCCACTAAGATAATTTAAATAATATTTCAAATGCAAATCAAATCCACATCTGCTTTTTACATTGAGGTTTTTTACACCCCCTCCGATTACCCCAGATCCAGCAGTCACCTCCTAGCTGTTCTTAACTGCATGATCGCAGAATATAATAATTCATATAATAATTAATCCGAGATAGTGGATTACAAAAATATTTTTGCATTAATAGGAAATTATTTAACTAAATTAGAACGTAGAGGGGTGATCTGAATAATGTATATATATATCTATATATATATATAATATATATATACTGCATGTAAGTGCTCTCGCCCTCGGCCCTCGGTTTTGCCCTGGCGAGTGTTGCATAGGGTGGGCAGGGGCTTCTGTGCCCTGATCGCGTTTTTCCTTCTTTATTTTTTAACACATTGTTTGTTGTGTTCTGGAGTCTGGGACTAGGGCATATGTGCTTTGATCAAGTTTTTTTCTTCTTCTTCTTTATTTTTTAACCCCTTGTGTTCTGGAGTGTGGTAGTAGCAGTTTGCTGTGTGTTATTAGCTGTGTGTGTGTGACTTTTGTGTGTGTTTTTTTTCTTACAGACACCCCCTGTTCCCTCTGTTAGCACTGATTTTTGAGAAATGTGAATTAGCTACTTGTACTCCCCGGGAGCCGGGTGTAGCTGGCGGGGATGTGTGTTCTTCGGAGTCTTTCAATGAAGACATAGCTGTATTCGCCAAACAGGTCAGCCAAACAATGCACATGCAAGCAACAACAACACACTCATACATACAACAGACACAAACACGCATACGCTGCACTGATCTGTATTATTGATCTGCACATGCACGCTTAATCTTAAAAAATGTCACTGATATTAATAGTAAATATTATTAAATTATAAATGTCACTGCTAATTGATTGGGGGGTAGATGTGACATCTTAGACTTGCTTGTATGATCAAATTATAAAGTACACTGTTTAGTTACATGCACATGGCATTACATAATAGACCATATTATAGAAGCACATGCCATGGAACTATATAAATATATACCGATATATATATATACACATATATATATATATTGTTTGCATTATTTAATCTGTTTATCTGGTCACAGATTCGTGCAGAAAAGCCCTTGTTTTCTTCCAATCCGGAATTGGATAATTTGGTAAGATGTGACACTTTTTGTGTTTTTCTTTGTACTTGTGTGCTTGTTTATTTTTGCATGGAGCTTTTAATTACAAGTAATACAGTGTAACAATTTGGTTTAAGTAAATTACACAGTGATCAGAGGAGATATCCAAGGCACTTGGTAAATGAGATGGCTTTTTTGTGTTTTATAACACCCAGTAAGTGACTGCAGTAATCAGCTTTCTCTTTATTCCCCCTCTTTTTTTTTTTACTTAGGGGATGTCAAAACCTTTCGTTTTCTTTCTGCTTATCACATCCCCTACAGTTGTAGACAAACAGATTGAAAACACATCAAAAGCCCCCCTACTATTTAGGGATTTTAAATGGAAATCATAAAAAGTGAAAAGGAATAGCTTGAAATCTTATACCACTCTCTTATTCTTCCTAGATGTAGAATTTAACATGGAACAGGCTTGGCTTATTTTTGTTTCTCCTTATTTTTTTGGATCATCACTCCATATTTTGCAATCGCATTATAGGGGCCAAATCCACATTGTTAAAAGAAAAAGTTGTGCAGAGGAGTTTTTGAATAATTGCCATAAACCCAAAGCCTGATCTTCTATTCTTTCTCAGAGACAAAATTGATGGTGGTGTTTGTGTATTTTGCAGATGATCCAAGCCATACAA
The DNA here is from genome assembly GCA_009364415.1 of Spea multiplicata. Classification (NCBI taxonomy): domain Eukaryota; kingdom Metazoa; phylum Chordata; class Amphibia; order Anura; family Pelobatidae; genus Spea; species Spea multiplicata. The sequence continues at coordinate 10,599,024 of VKOC01000005.1, forward strand.
GTATTAAGGTTTCATTTGCTGGAGTTGGAAAAGGTAATTTCTCTATCTACAATATGTTTTGGGGAAACCCAATGCCACGACTAATAGTGGATTTGCATAAATGTCTTTATTTCTGGTTCTATGTAATTAGTGCCAAAGCTAATCTTCGAGTCCATTTTTTTCTTCAAGATTTAATTACTATTTCTACTGCTGAACCCCAAGATCACAAATGTCTTTTTCTCATTACCTGATGTGTATGTTAGCTGATTATTAGTTTTTTCCCAGGGATATTCTTGGTGCATGCCAATTTAGAGATTTTTTTGTATGCTTTATAATAAATTTAGATTTTTTTGTATGTTTTATATTAAATTTAGATATTTTAGTGTGTTTTATATTTTTAGCAGCTTAGTTTTAATTATAAGATCATTTTATTACGATTTTCTAGGAGTATTTAAATTTAGAGATTTTTTTATATTTATAATTTTTATAATTTTCAGTTTTATTTTATAGACATCAGAAACAAAATATATATAACAATAACAAAAAAAATAGATTGGAGGTGAAATCCAGGTCAGTTATTGTTGTGTGAGGTTTCCAAAGACAAAAGCAAAGCTGCTTTCTGCTCTCTGGGACTATTCCTGAATGCTGAAGGGAGAAGGAAGAGGATAATGTAATTTTACAGGCTGTTTTGCATTTGAGCAATAAACAGGACTACAGCTTGATGTCTGCTATAAAAGTTGCATGCTAGCTTAGATACTTTTTTATGTATCCAATTTCTGCTTGGATTTAAATATTAAAACACTTTAAGTCTTCCAAGTGTGATGTTTCTACACAATCCCCATTTAAAGCAAATGCATCAGTTTAGCTGGAGTATCATTGCTTTTTTTTATTATAATTGCTAGGAATTGGTAATAAAGGTGCCCTTCAATACATTATTCTATACATCAGCATATTCACATGGATGCATTTTTTTTGTTTGCCTTTAGCAGATGCTAAGAGCCCTCCTATCATAATATAAGTAGGTGAAATTAAATAGTTTACTCTTAATGTCACCCACACAGGTCACAGCCCCAGGAGCAGATGAATTTAGCACGGGTGTTGAATATGTTGTAGCCTGTGAATCATCTTGTCAATGTCAATTTTCTAGGATATCTCTATTTTAGCAGAAAAAAAAAAGTTACTCTTACTTCCACAAGCCTCTGATGGTCTCTGGAGGATAATTGCAATGTGTTCCCCTTGCTTGGGATCTCTCAGGGCCACCAAAAAAAGATCTTGGTTGCTCTTGTCAATTGCATTTATCTATGTTTAGCTATTTTATACTTTCATTCTTCTCACTGTATGTATATATTTTTTTTATTTCTGGTTTGGTGTAGGTACACGAATTATGTGACAATTTTTGTCATCGGTACATCAGCTGTTTGAAAGGGAAAATGCCAATCGATCTGGTGATAGAGGACAGAGAAGGGGGATCCAAATCAGACAGTGAAGATATGACCCGACCGGCAAACCTATCAGATCAGGTAAGCAGATCCCTCTCTCTCTCTCTCTATATATGTGTATTTATATATCTATATATATCTATATATACTCCTTCTCATCCATCCCATTGGTATGCACAACGTTGGCTGGGGCCTTTCTATTATTTGCATATGATTAACTTCCTTTTAGATACATTTCCATCGAAATGAACATTTTTGAATAATGTGCCTATTATTGCTTCATTAAGCCCTGCTCTTGGATTCGACCTGGCAAGATGAGCTTGTAAAAGCCTCTGCCAGCCAACTTGACCTGCTTTCGGGTGGCTTTTATATGTGCCTGATTTCAATTCTCCTTTAATTATGACATTCTTAAGCCCCCCCTTTAGCGTTAAGAAACAACGCAATCAATGTACTTAAGAGAGCAGCCATTAACCTCTTCGGCGCTGGAGCGCTCTGTTGTATTGTTTCCACTACGCGTTCTACTCTCCATTCTGTGCAGCGCGTTCAGTGAGGGGGTCCCCTCGTTTCATGATGTATCCCAGGGAGAACACATTGGATGTACCCCGTCTAGGTGGTCTGGTAGATAGCACAGAGGAAGGGTTGAAATGAAGCAAAGGCCGGGCTATTTTCTTGCTGTCTGTACGGTTCATTAGCCTGGCTTGTCAGTTTCCCTTGGCCAAGCGCATTCAGACCTCACTGCACATTGCTTTGTGTACAGGCTGCTTGCAGAGAGCGCGCCGATTCCCCTTCCCTCCTTACACATGCGAGGGGAAAAAAATCAAATAAATACAGCACAAAGCGACTGGAAGCTCGATTTTTAGATGATCTTTAACCCACTTCATCTTCTTGTTTAAAAAAACCCCAAAACAAATATATATAATACTATATAATATATATATATACCGTATATATATATATATAGTGTGTGTGTGTGTGCATAACGTGTATATGTGCGTTTTTATTTATAAACACAGAAGTATATTTAAACGCGTCTAAATAATAACACCCCCGCGCAGTTGACGTTTGGTCGCGGCGCCTTTGATTTTCTATTCACTTTATTGACTCGGTTGGCACGTTGAGCTGGACCTACTCTGTGCAGGGAGGGGGAGCCATAAAAAGTGCACAATGCGTTGCGCCCCCCTGAGGCTGCCGAAGGGATAAACACTGTCATTCTGGAATGGACCCGTTGGTTTGTTTGCGATTAATTGGGAACCACCCACCCGGCACTGATCAGGTCTTATAAATGTTGCAAGCAAGGGTTAATTGTTTGAGGATTCCCGCTTTGCTTGAAGAAAGAAGCCTATTCTACGAGCCAAAGTGGAAGAAAAGGGGTTGACACAGTGTTATGGGCCATTGTTGGTATTGCGGTCTTGTGAGGGTTAATTAGGTTGTAACTACAGAAACATTGATGTGGATGTGTATTGGAGGAAGCTGGCTTGTAATGGTTAACAGTTTTACGTAATGGAATTTTGCATGGAATAGAAATTGATTTAAATAAGTTATTTTAATACCCTTTTTGCGATGCAGAATGTGTTAATATCGTTTATATGGTGTGAGGGTGCTTATAACTTATAATTTCATGGATTTCTGAAAATATACATCGGTAGAAGTGTATGTGTGTGTATTTGTGTGTTTCCACAAATACAGCAGACTCAAAATACAAATATTCCCTGATTATTATCTAGATAGACAATAAGATAGTTTATTTAGTTTAATAGTTTCACTTTATTTTTTATTTACTTATTGCAATGAAAAATTCTCAAAATTTGCATGAATTTCTGTCAAATTAGCCAAATTCAACAATAGGTAAGAACACGTTTTAGTAAATGACATGTAGATTGGTTTCAGAGGTCATCCAAGTCATTCTAGATATGCATGGAGAAGGCAAAAACACCTTTGGGAAACGTGACGCTGAAGGGGTTAATTTGTTCTTTTATGTGACTTTTTAAACCGTGACACAATCAGATTTTTTTTTATATGGCTGCTTTGTCGTTAGGTCAATTCGTGCCCTAGTCGAGGAAAATATTTTCTATACTAAGTTTAGAACAGAAAATAGTTTTTTTTTCTCAATTTATGGGTGAATATGACTGTGCTTTGCAAATAATACAGTGATCTCTTGTTTGTTGATCACCTAGCAACCGTGTAGTATTTTACACATAAAGGGTGTAATTTTTAGTTGGTGTTCATGTCCTTTTTGCTTACGTCTTCATTCCTCACGGACATATGTGTGCCTGAAAGCAATTGTTACGCGTAACTAGGCCTAACTCAGCCTGCCCTTAAATATACAGCCTTATATCTTAGGAGCTCGTAGCAAAACAGAGGCCATAGCCCTAAAAATTGCAATCCAACAAGTCTAGCTAGAAATTGGGTTTCTGAAAGCTCTGGAGCGCTGGGTACATAAAGCTATCCGAGCAAATTACAAGAATGGCTCTGGGGCACAAATGAAATCAACACTTTAATTGCCTCCAAAATGAAGATTTATGCCCTATTTTCCCAAGAAATCATTATTTTCTTGAAAAAGCGAGAGACAAAAGAAGAAAATAAAATATTGGAAATATCAATTAGCAATTCAGATTTTGAAAATGTTTGGCACGGGGAAAAAAAAAGTGCAAAATTATTTTTGGACTTCTTAAAAGATTATTGGCTTTGTGTAGGAACTGGAGGTCACCAAGCGTGATCAGTAACATGCTATGTTTTTGTTTTTTTTATCATTGTAGCATACTTAAAGCATGTCAGCCCTGCATGTACTTAATAACCCGCATGCATTTATTTAACATAAGAGTTTGCATTGATAAAAGTGTTCAATTCTTGACATTGCTTTTTGCCTGAATTTTCTCATTTTAAAACAAATTGAGGTTTTAGTAGCGTAGCGTTAACGATAATTAACTGCTAAAGTGTTGGAAACCGTGTGATATCACATCTACTGTAGTGATATGATGGTAGCTGCTAATATTTCTAATATTGATATATATATCTATAGCATTTATTAAAGGACATGGTGTTCCTACAAATTGCGCAATACTATTTTGAATGTCACTGGGAAATAGGCCATCACAACTTGTTGTTTGGGAAAGAAAAAAGAGACAGTCAAAATGCTGATATATTGACGTGATCCTGAAAGGTTGCTATTAATTCTGTTTTCAGTGTAGAAATCAGGACCCTTTGAAGGGAAACTGAACAGAACACACAGAAATCAAGTCCCAACCCCCGAAAAGTGTGCTGTAGACTAAAGGGAAAAAAAATAATGAAACTTTGCGTTTTACTATGAATGTGACCAAGCCAGTTCCAACTGTTCTGTTGTCTACTTGCTGACAAACGCAGATCCCCTTCAGGTGTTATGTGATCTGCCGTGGCTAGTTGCCTGTTTAACTCGTTCTTTCTCTTAAAGAAGATTGCGGCTTTTATCTGGCTTTACAGTCTGCTGTAAAATCTTTTTTTTTTTTTTAATCTAATGTAAGTGCTTTCTGTCCAAGACATGACCCTTGACTTCAGTTCCACCTCTAATTATCCTAGACAGGTATCGGCCTCTTGATCTGAGAATTTTGCAGGTTGTTGGTATATGACATGACATTATATTTATATAGCGCCAGCAGAATCTGTAGCGCTGTTACAATAGGGGACAGTGAAAATATTTAACAATTTAAATTGACAATAGCATTAGCACGTGCTAAAACACGCTGGTACAGACGTAGAAGAGGGCCCTGTTCCCGCAAGCTTACAATCTGATTATATGTGCGCATTTCATACGGTTTGCTGCCTAGCAGCTAATGTGCTTGCAATTAGTCATCTTTTGCCAGACTGACAACGCTAGAAATGCTGTATTGGAAAATATGAAGAATTTCTGTGGTTGCTTTAGGAAACTAAAATTCTTTTTATTTTTTTTTTAAATGTACAATTTAAGTTCTTTATTTTCTAAAACAAAATATACCTATATTTTGCTGGGCTTAAAAAACCCATCCCTTTAAATTGTGCCCATTGTGCCCTGGGTACAAGAGACTGTACAATGCCTATGAACATAACTCAGTTTGCTGTTGATAATTAGGTACAAGATTTATAGCAAATTTATTCCAGTTGTTTCCAGCACTGTTTTATTTTGGATTAAAAATCTGATTTTGGCTCCCTTTTGAGTACAATGCAGACCATATTAGCAGAATCCTTAGCATGTTTCATCAAAACGTTCAAAGCCAACTCAGTTTTTTTTCCTCTTTTTTTCCTTATGTGTGTGTGTATGTATCTTGTGTCAAAATAACTCTTAACAAATTGCATCTGGTAGAACCTGTTGCTTTTTTTTTTTTTTAAATTGCTTTGGAAAAACACTCAAAGCTAGCCCTTGTGTCAGATTCCACATTACGTTGAGCATACATGAACCCAGGTTATATTTTCCTTGCAAATGTCAGCTAAGATCATATTTCCTAAGCCCTCTGGCTATACAGGGGTTAATTTGTGCTTTCCCAAAAAATTACTTCATATAATACAGATAATTAAAAAAACACAAAAATATTTTGTTTCTGGTAATTAAATGCATGCAATAAAATATTGAGAAGGAAACCATTGGGTATGGGAGATGGAGAACATGAAAACATGGACAGTAAGCATTCAGTGGTTGCTGACCACAAATATTTATTATATGTGTAAATATGTATATTAAGCAAATTATATATATATATATATAAAATTATATAATATATATATATACATACAAATTGATTGATTTTCTTGTGTACAATTTTTACACCAGCACATTATTATTTATTGATTTATATAGCGCCATCATATTGCCCTGTACACTGGGTAAACAAGATATAAGTAGCACGTCACATAACAATTATACACATAACTTATACTCAGAAGGTTAAGACAGAGCTTTTCAAGCAAGCTTACAAGTTAGAAAAAAACACTTTTTATGTATTAATTCTTGCATCTAATGATTGGTAAACATCAGATAATCAAATTAAGAGCATTAAACATGGTCATGCCTCAGCAGTCTTCGTAGTCAAGACTCTGGTACTCAAACGGTTATTTTATTTTAAAATGTTAGTTCTTTTTTAAAATTAAGTGTTTATTAATATACGTACCTGACCCTGCAAGGATAATGTAACTAATTAAGTTTACAGTGTGTGTCAGTATGTCATACGGGGCACTTCATAAGAAATATTTTGAATTGAGATGTCTATATTTTAATATTGTAAAGTTAATAAAAGATGATGATGATACTTTGTAAATAATATGTCAGTAATGTATATATATATATATATATATATAAACCTAAGTCTGTTGCTTTCCTGTGGTATTTCGAGTTATTGATGTGTTTCATCTTACAAATAAAGGACTAATGATCAATGCTAAGAAGCCATTTAATTTGGAAGTCATATTTCTTTCTCTTACAATGTATAAGTTCAATGAATGTATACATTTTATACTAAATGCCAAAGATGTTATTTAAAGGAGCAGTAATGCCTTTACGAGAGGAAAAAAAAAATGTAAAAGATCTGACGTATTTCAAATCCAAGCTCAATCCTGATTAGCTTCTTAGTGCCATTCAAAAGACTAGCATTCAGCTCATGATGGCAGAGCAGGAAATGCACATATAAGAAAAAAATTAGAATAGTAAAGCTACAACATTTATGACGTATATAATATATATATATATATATATATATATATATTTGCTATACTTCTGTTATCTCCTATAAACTGTGTTTGAAGCATTACTGTCTTTTTGAAGAAAACATTTTTTTTTGTTGTGCTTTTTAAGTACAAGTAAAATCATCTTTATGCAACAGAAATAGCTAAGGGTCTATATTGTGAGAACGTTAAACATTCTGCACAGTAAAGGTAACCTGGTTCTCAGCTTCTTTTCTCATCAACTGCTAGCCATTGGCTATTAATGGATGATGGCGCCTAGATCTCTCAGAACACAGAATACCTACCCATTTTTAGAGATCTCTACTTTCACTTGTAAAACGAAACCATCCTACGCACCCACATATCAGATTATCAAACCATCCGGCAATATTAATGAAAGTTGTTGTTACAATACTTTATTTTAATTGGAACGGTATTGTGCAACATGAATAGCAGGTAGCAAATAATTAAAATTTTACAAGCTTCCCACTACATGTCTCATTCTGGATCTGAACTTTTAAATAAAAGGAAACATGTTTAACAAATGTGATTATTCATAAAGAGTTTGAGCAAATGATCATTTAATTATGAAACCCATGCCAAGCCTAAATATGGAAACCTTTCTCGAATCAAATCGGCAATCAGCCAAATTCCTATAGGGGCTAGCAGGGAAACGATCAAAAAACGAACATGCAATGAGATTTCCCGTAAAAAAGCGACTATAATTCAACATTATTTGACTAAAGTGTCAAGGAAGCAGGAGACAGACAGAAAAGGGGTAATAGATCACAGTCATTTCTGCTATGCTCTCTTAAATATTTGCAAATATCTTTCTTTCTTTTTTTTTTTTTTTTGGTTAATCTTAGGATAGAACATGACTAAAATGTAATTTTAATATTCTACCAGGATTTAGAACTGTCCACTGAGTCAAGGTTTCATTAGGTTTCAAATATAAGATTTTTCAAAACAGTATGTTGTAGAAACAGCTGATGCATATGTAATTTTAACGTAATTTAGAATATTTGATATTGTTATGTTTATTCTTTACGGGGAATTATGTTAAATGTCCTGCCGTAGCTGAAAAAAATGATAGATATACAGACACTTTCTCAATAATATGTGATTCCTCCTGTCCTCCATGGAATACATAATGATGTGTTAAACTGTTAAATACTGGCAATACTTTAGTTAGTTATTACCTGAAGATCTGCCCCTGGTCCGGCACTGTCTACAGTGGCTTCTGCTGGCTGGGATGACTAGTGTAAGTTTTGTATTTTGATGTCACATGAGGAAATGGAGGTCACAGGGCAAGAAGCAAGCAGTCTACCAAATAAGTGAAGTGGCTCTACTAAGCACTTCCAGACTGCTGGGAAAAAATCTTTAGGGAAGGACCCCTGATCTTGCTTACTATTTGCCTATATATATATATGTGATCGCCCTAATTTAGCATTCCCATGTGATTGTAATAAATAGAAAACTACCTCCCCCAAATGACTAAAAATTTATATATATATATGTGTTTTTGCGATTAATCATCCATAAAGGACACATAGGGACCCTCTGAAAAAAAACAAAATTCGGCAGTAATCAAATAGTGAAGATACAAACCGTGTTTAAATAGAGAACATAATGAAAACATATGCTGTGAATTGCATGAACCAGAGTCTAAAATATGCTTAGAATGTAGACCGAGGGAGTCTCGGTTCATTCTCTTATCTCTTTCACTGAGTATGCGGCTGCTCAAAAGAATTTCTCCAACAGGCGCTAAGGTATACATGATACAAAGAAAGGTCATAACTTCTTAAGAATATAAAGAATTGTATTAATTTGAACAGTTATGAAAAAGATGAACAAAGACGGCGGAACGATAACTATATTACAACACTTTTTGCAATATACACATTCTGTACACATAAATTGGTACACTTAGTGGTAAACTCTTTCTATAGCGTGTTTACTATTTATACCATATATATAATTCAGGTTTGGTGCTTGAGGCACAAATAGCTTAACCAAGGCCAAATATCATGAGGATATGAACCAGGTTCACCCATTACCACTGTGTTGTTCTTTTTAGTACATTGCTTTTCACCGTTAGTGCTCTTTGGCTAAACCAGCAGGGAGAAAACATCAAACACTACGCACTGAACATTTAGAAGTCAATTGGGCTTTCATACTGGACATTTTGTTGAGCTTCTATAAAATTATTTATCCGTGAATATTAGCTTTCTGCTATCAAAAGTACAGTTTTAAATATTAATAGTATTTCATACCAAGGGGGGAAATGTCATTGAATATGTATATGTTTAATAAATACACCTTTGTTCAAAGCAACAAAAATAAATCTATAAATCTGGAGCCAAGCTCTGATACATTCCCCACCATGATGTCTATGAAAGAGGAATTCCTAAAGAATGACCTCATTCTGGAATAGAGACTTGGGTTTTATGTTTTTCACTTTAGTGGAGTGTCTAGTACTTTCTCAAAGGACACCATTAGCCACATTTAAAAATCTGTTCCAAATTGCTACATGTGCAGTCAAACAAGAGGACCAAAACTTTGGGTTCCATGACCATTGCTGCACATTTGGAACGTTACATCAGAATGGCCCTTCATGAATATGGATGTGGGTACATAAGTGGATGGAATAAATCACAATCACACTATAGTTACCCTGTGGTGCCCTGGATATTGGGAGTTATGTAGAAGGATGAGTTTAGACCTGGTTGCCATGAAACCTTGCACTGTTTGTTTATGTTACTGTAGGAGAGTTTTTTCTACCAGAACTAGGCCATAGGTCACACAACTATTGCACTATAATGGCAACATGTGTATAAGTAATAATTAGGTACTATAATAAACAGCAGATATGCTTCAGTCATTTATATAACTAGAAACTGACTTTATGATTATGCAGAAAAATATCAAGCATCTTAAATTTCGTTACCCCTTTACATTCACAAACACGGGTGAGAAAGTAGATGAACCTGGTACCAAGGACCTAGAGAGCATGGTTACTGTGTTGGAGGTTCTATAGCATAAGAAATATATACTTCCCCACACCAGCTATCTTGGCACCGTACTTTGCGGCCCCAGCCCAGAATTAATCCTGGGGTTTATAATCTGTCATTGTTGGGATTTAGAGACGTGAGGAATTATCGGGGGCTTGGAAAGGGAGCTCTGGGATGTAGGAAATAGGCATGGTATGAAAGAGTGGCAGACCATTACTCATTGTTTCAGTATCCGTTAACACTTGAGTTAGAATGATGTTCTAGAGAGGGCATTGTGTTGTCTTCTCCCTTCTGTCTTGTCCTTCTTTAATTTACTTTCATGCTTCATGCTTTTTTAAAATGTATATTATAAAAGTTTGCTCTGTAAAAGTTTCTATAAAATCGGTATCAAACTGACACTTACAAACAGACAATTTAAAGTTCAGTTGAATATATTTTGAAAGGCAGCAAACGTATATAGAATGAGAATAAATGAATAAAAGATCATTTCCGATAATATTTAATAATAATACACACAAAATAATGTATTATATAATATATTATTATATGATGCATATTAAACAAAAATACAGTGACAGAGAATGTGTAACATTTTAAAGGCTCTTTCAGAATGAGTCCGCTACAGAAGGATCACGGTAATAATACGGATTGGGTTTCTGAAAGCTTTAATGCTATTTCGAGAGGAATTATCTGAGCCACATTCAATACTCGTATGTGTCAGTTCTCCTACTTGTTGCCATATTCTCCCCTTTGTTGACATCATTTATGCTGCCAGGTTTGAGTACTGTTTACCTTGGCTTACATGGATATTTGAATCAAATATAAAACAAGAAACACTAGATATAATGAACAAAGGAAAGTGCTAAAAACTGATGTAGTATCAGCAGATACAACGCATGATTTATTAGTTATGTCAAGTCCGGAGAGATTTCAGGAATGTTTACTTTACCCCTGTAGAAAGAATGGTGTCAGTTCTTAGCACTATGCAACTTTTAACAAACTAAAGTATGGTGGATACCCTTCCGTGTGCATGGTTATACTTTCACATACTTTATTATCTTCTTTAATGGCTTTTTTGTGAATATTGTTAATATTGTTTGTTCCTTCAAAATACAGAGAGATGATTCTTTTTTCTCTACAACCTTACAAATGACTTAAAATGACTCTTCACTTTTATAACACAGATCGACGGTAGACTGCACTAAAAATACTTATCCCATTATCCAAGTTGCTCAAATATGTTAGCTAGCCGAAAAACAAGCAGTTTAAAATTCTCTCGCTGTCATTGTTTAATGATGCCTTAAATTACCGAAAGCTAGTGAAAGGAATATTTCAAGCAAGGGGCCCCATTCGCATTTCATGTGAGCGCTGATATTTAACCAAATATAAAATATAAAAACAGCCTAATTCTCCATATTTGTTCTGGAATTCTTTACTGAAATCTATATTTATCTCAAACGATCTCCCTGGCTGCTTGATGGCTCTGTAGAGTTGAGTGTCACTGAGTTGTCAACTGGTCAAACTCTGAAGATGGCACCTTGATCAATTTCCTAATAAGAATCATTTGCAACCTCTGACATACTTGTTACATTTTTGAACTTGGGGAGAAGAGTTTATTTAACGCTCATTAATCTAGCTCATTCAATTTACTATGGGAATGAAGAAGTTTAAGCTTTCAGTGTATTTTCCATAAATTATAACGCAGAACCTCTTTTTAACATTTTTTTTGGTATTGTATATTTTCTTGGGTTAAGGTTCCAATGATATGTTTTGATTCTTAAGAAGGGTAATGATGAAAGAAATATATCCTCCTCTGCATACAAAGTGAAGAATTCCTTCTAACGCTGATGCTAAAGCACGTCTCTGTACAAATCCCCTTGATTAACAGAATTGTATAGGACTTTATTCAAAGCAATTGTCTCCTACAACAGACATTTTAAGGGCTTGTCACAACCCCAAAATTATTAAAAACCCACATTTTCTATTTGTTTAAAATGAATAAAGAAAGTAAGTTAAAGATCATTGTCAGTGTGACATCTCAAAATCAGTGTAGTTTAAAATGTTCAATGAAATGATGGCCTAGGCATATCAAATATAAACTATTTTATGGCAAACAAAAACATTCTTAAGACTGATCTTTCCAAATTTTTATTATTGGTAAAAATAAATGCTGAAGACATTTACCCAGAATTACATGTATGTGGGTGTACTTGTACACACTTGTAAGGTCACTTTCAGTTCATAACGGGGAACTTTCAGGTAACAGTGGAAATTGAAGCAAAAGTATCCAATAAAGATGATGGAGAGATGAGAATAAACAATATAATGGTTGTTCTGAAAAAAAAAGATGATACATCACAGCAGTGGTAATCAAATTGTGCTCTGTCTAAGATAATAGACTGGGGAGGAGCTGTGGATCCAGCGTCTATCTAGATTTCAGTAAGGCATTCAGCACTGTCCCCCATAAAAGACTTATGGGGTACCTCTGGCATTATTATTGGGACCCATGCATTTAAATATTTGTATTAGTGATATTACAAAAAGTCATATGGCAAATTAAGTTAAATAATTTTAAAGAATGGTCTAGTATGGCAGATGCAGTTTAATGTTGTTCAATGTAAAATAAAGCACAAGGGAAGTAAAAATCCTAAGGCAGCATATAACATTGAAGACACTAAAGTCACTTAGGAGTATTTTTGTATGATATCACAAAAGGTAAGCGGACAATGCAGTAAAATATTAGAACAATCACGCAAGGTGCTGGGTTGTATAGCGAGAGACATTAGTAACAATGGTTCTGCCACTTTACAGATCTCTAGTCAGGACTTACCTAGAGAATTGTGTACAGTTCTGGAGACTCCATCTCCAGGAGGATATTGACACGTTTGAGACCGTAGAGAGGAGAGCTAGAAAAATAGTAAGTGGTTTGCAAGATAGAAATTATCAGGAAAGACTAAGGGACCTATTTATAGCTTGGAGGAGAGAAGAGAGACAGGATATGCAATAGAAGCATTTAAATACTCAATGGGATTTAATAAAGTACAGGGCGCAAGCTTATTTTAAGGAGGAGCAATGTTAGAGGGTCAGGGGTTTGGAGGTAATGTAAGGAAGTTCTACTTTAATGAGGGGCAGTTGATGTGGCGGAGGCTAATACAGTGAGGGGATTTAAATATTACCGTTATAACTCATTTATTGATTGCTGATGTTAAATGGCACAGAGTTAGGATTTTCTTTTGCGCCCAAGGCCTTTGAAAGAAATCTCCAAATACAAAACCTTTAAGATCTACAGTTTTCCTCTGAATGTTAGCGAGTAAAGACACCAAATTGCCTTTCTTTCCTATGTATTTCCACATCTGTGCCATTTGGGAGTTTGAAATCAATGGAGAAATACGATGACAGATTTTGTTTTTCCACCATAAGGTTGAGTACAAATATGCAGAATGCATAACATATTCCCATTATAATCGCTGAATATGAAGTATACAGTTGTTTGCAGCTTATGGTGTGACATTAATGTCCATTAATAACCGTACTTCTGCCTACATCTTGTTTCCCATGGTACCAACTGTAGATCATTCTACCACATGCCTGTAATGGAGCAAGGAAGAGGAAATCCCCTACCCAATCCTCTGCCTATAATATAAACATTATGGATAATGGTGTGGCTATGGATTTTATAATCTAAAATAGCTTGTGTTTCTTCCCTTGCATGGCTACATGCCATATGCCTCATTTGAGTATTATGTAACCTAATTTAACACTATGCTTCATGGAGCTACATACATTTTATCCTCTGTGTTTCAAATGACTAATGGATTAAAAAAAAAAATTAGAGACAATGCAGACATGACCCGATATTGGACCTCTAGTGATCGGGTTCCCCAAAGGATGCTGGACAACCTTTCCTATGAGTCTGTCAATGCTGGACTGGCTCAGGATGATGGGAGGTGAAGCAGAAACCAGTAAAAAAACCAAACCATTAATATATTAATCTTTTTTTCATACACCTTCTGTTGTGCATGATTTGATAAATGTTATTTTATTGATATCGCCAAATGTTATTCCAAATTGCCCAGGAGACAGAAGATCAAGTTAAGGAATGGCTCTAAGCATGAAAGTATTCTTACGGTTCCATGATGTTAAGGGTTCTTGTTATATTGCATAGGCCACTGAGCTCAGTTTTCCTGATAAGGATTACTTTTACCTACAGCATAGCACCCTTTCATAAATCTTGCCTACTGGAGTTGTGTGACACAAATTGTCACTAGTGGACACAGTCTACTGATGCAAATCATGTTATCACAGGCTTCCCTTTCAAGCCACTTTTTTCCCGAGGCATAGAATAGCTCTTATCCCGTGTTCCTAAGTATGATTTGTAGAGAATATCTGATTGGAGTGTACGCACCAACAGTCACTATGCACACAGATGTACAAAATGTGAAATATAAAATACATCAGTTTTCTGGATGTGAATAGCCATCAGTTGCTATTTTTAAAGCTAAAATGTAAGCAAATAATTAGTGGATTTTATAAAATATCTACCAGTCTTTATACAATGGGCTGGATTTAATGCTGGAGATAAATCACAAATAATTGAAAAAAAAGTAAAAAGAAGAGGGATACATTTTTGTTATCTCAATGAAACAGGGAGAATATATACATTAAATTTGTTTATTTTTTAAAAACAAATTCCATTGCCGTCTATGGGAAGATTTCTATTCAATTACTTGTGATACTTTTATCCAACCCAATATCACTTTACAAATATTTCCATAACAGGTTTAAGCTCTTATGAAAGTAAGAAAACAGGATTGTGGAGTAAGGATTCTTACTCCACATGGACTTGTATGGATTTGTAATTTTATTAGTGAATCAGGACATTGCAGCCATAAAAAAATGACGATATTTAAACAGTTGAACAAATAAAATGCAGCAATAATTTCCCATTTAAAGAAAAAGTGAACCCTGCTTTCCAGTGCAAGGTACCTCTCGCATTTATACCAGTAAAAGAAATTGAACACACATGCATATTCATGACACACACACGTAAACATCCATAAAGTCTGATGAACCCATCAATCTGTCATAATGAACCATGCTAGATTCAAAATACAATTAGTTTAATTTAGTTTTTGTTCTCCTCTTTTCTAATCCTCATTATGATGTCTTCTGTGTCTTAAATTGACTTAATCCTTGAACTGAGCACTAAAATCTGATTTTGAGATCTGATCTTGCTTTACCTATGAAGGTCTACTGTATGTAGCCAAGCTTGACCATTTGACCCTTGGTTGTGAAGCATAATGTCTGTGTTAATTAAGGAGAGCTAACACATAGCAGATAAAGGTTTCTATGGAAAGAAAATTGGACGACACAAATCTCCCATATGACTCTTTCTAGATTTTCTGTCTCAGAAGAAATTATGTGAAGCGTGGGGACATCTGTTTGGCCAGATAGAAACATAGAATTTGATGGCAGATAAGAACTATTCGTTCCATCTTGTCTGCCTGTTTTTCCTGCTGTAAAAACGCAAACCTTAATCAGTCTAGTCTCACCAGGACAGCCGTACGCCTACTGCATGCACATCTAAATTTTGTTTATGTAATATAAAGCATTTAAGAAATTTGAAATTGTGTTCCATTTTTCAGTAAGGGAAGCAATTTTGGTTTGCACCGCTCACTTCCTTTTGGGTATTACCACCAGCTCTTACCCCGGAAGTAAGGCTGCACGAAATTAAAAGGATACCACTTCATACCTTATATATTTGTTATGCTGTTAAATAGTACTTTAACTATAGGGAGATGTGAACTAAAATATTCATATATTAAAAAAAATGAAAAGTAAGTTCTCTCTCTCTTTTTAGTGTGCGTCATTATGAGCAACAGGTTTAGGTAGCTCCACATCACACGGAAGAGAACAGAATTCACAGACTGAAGAATACACTACAAATGATTGCTATATAAACCTTCAACGGTTTATTCATAGCCGACTTCATTAGCTGTGTACGTGTAGAATAAATTTGTAATTCATTAATTTGAATTAGAAACATATCAGCATTAATTGCATAATATATTCTTTTATGGGGTTATTAAGCTGCTAAGTGTATAAAACTCCAAAACCCATAGCGTTTGTCATTTAACTGGATGAAAGAGTCTCCACATAAAGGAACAGGGAAGGCTTGCCATAGTTTCTCTGTTTCAATACCCTGCAGTGTGGAAATGTGTAGTTAGCTGATACGTGCTCAATTTTTTTTTGTTCTTTTACAGTAGATAAAAAGTAAAAGGCTGTGTGACAGAGGGGGTTAATTCCTGTTACTGACTGTTAAAGGTCAGAATAATACAGAATCAGAATCTAAATTTTCAGTTCTACCACATTCTTCTTATTCTTTTTTTTTTTTTTACAGAAACGTATTATGCACGCAACTGTTAAATTAACTCTCAGAGTGCCAGACTGGTGCAGGTTCTTCAAGGGTTAATCAGTGAACCTAAATGATATTTCTTTTACCAGTTTTTACTGACAAATCCCTATTACGCTGAAACAATTTTTCACCTTAACTTTTCGATTGGCAGGTTTTACACTGGCATTGGCGGGCAAATTAAAGCGTTGTGCTAACAAAAATAAGAATAAAACCTAACGCGGTAACAAAAAAAATCTTGATTGTTTTATATATTTTTTTCATAAATCCCTATTAAACATCTGCCACTGAAATATAATATTTAAAAAAAGGGGGAAAAAAAAGCTATATTAGCTATATTTTTGTGCAATTTCTGTTAGATACCAGAATTAAACGTATGGGTTAAGTGAGTGTTACACACAATTTTGATAAACTGAGGTGGAATTCAACATTTCTTGCATGAGTGCCTGTATAATGTGGCAATAGCTGTGAGAAAAGAAGAACCCGGCATCTAAGACCAAACACAATGAAAATGCAATGAATCGGAATGCCTCACAGATCATAGCAGAATCAGAATTTCCAGCAAGGAAAATCTTTTCATGGTGAATTAAGTGGTGGAGGAAGAAAAATGGTGATGAAAAAAGAAAAAGGTAGGCACAGATCACAAACACCAGGCTCAGGGCTCACTGCTAAAGATTTAAGAACCTTAGCTAACGCTGTGCAGAATAGAATGTGGAAAATTGAATTTACTCAACAATTAAGCACTGAATTAATCTACACCTCCACTCAATAGAAACGTATGAGGGGTGAGTGAAGGGGAATGGGACAAAGCTGCATAAATCAGCAGAGCTCATTAAAAATAGTGAATGCAGCATGTTTGTTGTCTTATGAGATAGCGCCGTTTCTCCTCTAAAATGGTACATTTTCATAGTTTAAAGCCACTTTCTTCTGTGTCGCCTTACGATTAATCAACACTTTCATTTTAACTGAGGTTGGGCATCTGCACTCTATTTAGCTTGTTATCTCCAGATTCTCTGATAATTACAATTCAGATTGCCAGTTGACAATAACAGTTAAGGGCTAACATATATAGACAGAGTTCCTTGGAGATGTCTCTCCTATGATCTTATGCATCCCTGATCTCCCACGGGTTCCTGCAGCCTCCCACATGCCTTGCCGGTCTTTTGTTCAATTACAGTTAATGCAATAGTTTGCCATTTTCTTCATCTAATTATATTTTCAAGTGGGATTTGTCGCACGTAGAAAAACATCCTTTTTACATGTTGAGGCATCAGGGCTTTGTGCCTGGTATTGTCTGTCCCCTGGGTGCTGTACCATTCTATCTGCAGTGCTCTGAATAAACAAGTCCCCCTTTTCAAGCTGCAGTTGTACAAACTGAAAATTTATGCATTAACTGTTTGGGTTCTTCGCATGTGTTCCCGATTACCCCTTACGGCATACCTCTGGCATGCTGAAGAGTGCATATTTCTTAAAAGCATTTTTTTTTCTTTACAGTTCACACATCTTTCTACCAGTCACTGAATCATAAATACAATTGACATTGTTTAGTTTACTTGCGATATCTTTTTTTTTTTTTTTTTTCTTCTTTTCAGTGCATTTTTTTTTTCTTGGCACGATATCCAAACATAAATATTGAGATGGCTAAGGCAGGTCAACATTAAAAAATATATATATATATATATTGTTTGAACGCGGTACTATTTTTAGGATTTGGGAAGCGCTGAAGTGCGGAAAATGCCACCTGGTCCATCTTCTACAATTGTTCCTCGGGATCCTTTAAGGGGTTTTCAAATGTGGAACCACTCACCGACGTCTCTTTGACGTAGAGAAAAAAAGCTTTATTTACATGGTATAATCCCCAGCAAGTTTTATTAAATAAAAGGGTCCTTTTGCCAGGGCTGGGAAGAATAAACCAAGGTAGCAGCAGTAGTCTAGTTCATGCAGAAGAAGAAGAACTATTTCATTA
The DNA here is from genome assembly GCA_009364415.1 of Spea multiplicata. Classification (NCBI taxonomy): domain Eukaryota; kingdom Metazoa; phylum Chordata; class Amphibia; order Anura; family Pelobatidae; genus Spea; species Spea multiplicata. Next base: position 10,617,495 of record VKOC01000005.1, read on the forward strand.
TGCATGCACGTCTGTGTAGGATGACCAACCGAGTCACTTAGATGTTTTTAAAAGCTAGCACTAAAAGCTAATTAAAATCTTTTCTAGTGATAAAAGAAGATTTGGGAGGAGTGTTGCGGTGATTGTTTTCTCTAAGAATTTAATTTACAGCCAATTTTTCCTATCTGAATGATACTTTCAAATTCACCCAGTGATAAGAACTAACATCTGTTTTCTGTTCAATAGTACAAGGGGGCTCTGCATGGGGCTGAGTGTACGTAGAACATGTGAAACCATTGTTGGATTCTTCCCTTTTTTCTCCCAATGTCTAACCCATTTGCCACATACCACCCGGCAAACAGCTGACATACAGGCTATTATACACCGAGGGCCGATTGTCTCCGCATCTTTGAAGCTCCTCTATGCTTGTCTCCTATGATGTATCAAAAGCTGGGGCTATATAAACTGTAGACTCCAAGCCCACTTGCATTTTGCATTTGCAGAGTAACAGACTGTCATGCCAGAGGGTTTGCTCCAGCTAAATATATAATCAGAATCTAGTAGCAGTTCTTTGCTCCTTTGCCGAAATGTTTCTTTTTTCAATGGTAATTCAGCGTGCAATTACGAGGGATCCACGTAGTTTAGTTTAGTGAAAGAAACTAATGGAGACCCATTTGGCAGCTTTCCTCTAAATTTGCACATTAAATTGGTTCTTGTTAAATATATGCAACAGAAACATTTAAACAGAGTTTCTCGCTTATTGTGTTTCACTGAATATTATGTTTGGTTTTTTTTTTTTGCAGCCTTCCTGGAGCAGAGACCATGATGATACAGCATCGACACGTTCAGGGGGTACGCCTGGGCCTTCAAGTGGGGGACATACGTCGCATAGTGGGGATAACAGCAGTGAACAAGGTAGGACTCTTGGCTTTGAGTGCATTCTATGCTCTATATTATAAGCCTCTAATAATTCAGCCTGAGGTCAACCATGTGTATTCATAGAAAGGAACCATGGGAGTAGAATTAACCCAATGAGTCTCGTATCAAAGCGCTGATTTACTCTGCCTGAATAATATCAGTTTCAATGGTTGTTGATTAAAGGAGGTCAATAGGTAAACCGGACTATGACTGGTGTTACATATATATTTAATAAACAATAAAAATATTAATATCCCAATGTATTACATTTCAATGATTTATCAGGACTTTTATGACTTGGAATAATCTTTGATTCTGTACGGCCCATGTTTTTGTATGGCATGACAATTGTTAATTATAGTGGAGAGTTCCTTAAATTGCTGCGATCTTGGTGTCATCTATGGTCACAAAATTGATTACATGGGGAAAAAAGAACCATCTTCCTAAATGTGGTATTGGTAAAAAGTTATCTCGCTATTTGTTTTAAGGGCCAGGAAGAGTATGTGGGTATGAAAGAATATTTAATACAGTGATAACGTTAACATTAGAAATTATATTTTTGGAGCCTTTGTTCTTTGTTTTGTTCAGGAATACTTAATAATTTGATTAAGAAGGGCATGTCGTATGTCTTGCCATATTTCTATTGAACGGTTTAATGAACCACTAACGGTGTGCTCCTATTAAGTTGGTGTTGAAGAACATTTTGACTTTTTCTGAGCTGCATCTCCTGTAAGGTTTTTCAGAAGTCAGCAGGAGTCAGTGTATGAACAGTAGTTGGCTAAATATTTCAGCCATGAGTTCAGCCTCCTTGGCACTTCAAGGCTTAGCAATCATTAAGTCTGCACGGCATGGGAATCAGTCTGCGCATGGAGCTAACCTTTGGGCCTCAGGGTGGCCTCTGGGAGATTTTGCTTTACAGTCAAAGATGCCTCTTACGCATATTTGCATGCTCTGCTAGTTTAGCTACCCTGCGATCTCAACATTAGCAGATCTTGAGCTCTTGTGTTTAGTTTGTGAATACTTTTATATTGACAAATATTAAATGTTCAATGGATTATCACAGGATTATGTGTAAAAAAAACCTATAAAAAATACAGTTCAATAATCTGGTTGGATATATGTCCAGGTTTAAAATGATGATCCCACTCACTGTCAGCAATCCCAAATTAAAAAAACAAACAAACTAGAAATAGCTATTATTATTTTAAATGTAATTCCTAATATAGCTCCTAATATAGCTCAGCAAACACATACATATATTATCTTCAAAGTTTGTGTTTTTAGACTGTAAATTTATTGAAAATAATCACGGATAAAGCATTTGATTTTTTTTGATAAGCTATGCTCTACACACCTCCTTGCTCAAAGAGGGGATACAGTCTGGAAACACTTACTTTCTTTTTAGCATTAACCAAACCAACATGATAGCGATCCATCGTGCCAGATGCTCATAGACCTGCTTGACACTACAGAGAGAGAGGCATAGTATTTATTTAATGTTTTACTGACATATAGGAAGGTAAGCATTTTAACTAAATATAAAAAAAAATAGATGGTCTCAAGAAATATAAGTTAAGGGTCCAGGTCTGTACAAACATGCTTCCCAATTGAACAGATACCATGATTACATGCTCCAGGGAGATGTCATGGCCAGTCCTTGGGCTACAGCACCCATTATTCTTTACTAGATTTTAGGGGTTACGAGGGGTTGTTTTATTGGGATGCTAGGGTGCCAGACCCTTCAATCCAAAAGTAATAACAATGCAATATAATTTTAAATTTAACTAGGTTCCATAAAATGACTTATGCTATTCTGTGTTATAGTCATAAATATGCATCAATTATTATCATTTTATTACATATAGTAGTAAATGGGGAGTGTCACTTTCTGTCATTATGCAAAGGGTACCAGTTAATGCAGGGCCACCTGAAAATATTATGCAGAGCGATGACCTGGAATCATTACCTACTTTTAGGCTATAAAACGTAGAAGGCCTGCCAGGTTTTTGTAGCCCTTTAGCACGGTAGTTCCGGTTATGTTAATACTTTATATATGATGCTATTATAAATTTACATACATGTTGCTTTTCAAACATGTGATATACTGTATACAGTAACATTGTATTGAGCTGATACATTTTACGTTTTCCTTTAATGTTGCTAGGGGGCATTCCGTATATATGTATCTACAAATATGACACAGTCATTGGGTAAACATATTTAGTTCGTGTTTTGAATTCCAGTAGGCAAAGCAAATTCCACATACGATTGAAGGGAGTCTCAAGGTAGTTGTTTCGAGCCTGGGAAGCTTGCACATAGAACTGGACGAAGGGGGTTGGTGAAGGACCACATTATGTTCCAGATGACTGAGCAACGATTTATATAGCTGCTCTCTTCTCTTTTTTTTTTTAACATCAACATGAAAAGTAATAACTGCAGAGGGCAGGGCGTTTGAAGCAGCTCGCTGTCTGATGGCAAATGTGATAGGTTGAAGAGAGCTTTGCTGATTGGACGTCTTAATGAGCCCATTTTGCGCAGAGTTCGGGATGTAGTTCCCCTTGACCTTTGCCCTTTATTGACCAAGCTGACACTTCATTTTTCACATACTTCCAATTATAGGGAAAGCTTAACTCTTGCCCTGCCTTCCTTATTCCTTTCTTTTTTTTTATTACGAGCTACTTTAGAATGGTTGAAAGGCCACAGAAACGCTTTAATTTGAAAAACTAGCATTTCAGGTTTAGAATGTAAAATGAAACGGCGGCTAAATTTGCACTTACCGGCCCTACTTGTCGAACAAACAAGTTTGGATTTCTTGAGTTATTTTTACTTCAGAAATGAAAGCTATTCCAATTCATACAAATAGACAATCTCATAGACATCTTAACCCTATAATTTATTTAAAAACACTTTTTTTTCCAATCGTATAGCAAGGAAATCCCCCTATTGCATATCCTCTAGATTATAAACAAGGTCTGCATAAATTGTTGGCGCTATTATATATATATATATATATATTATATATATATACATATATATATACAATATATATTATATACATTATATATACAATATCTGCATAAATTGTTAAATTATAAACAAGATCTGCATAAAGTTGCGGCTATTATATAATATATATAAATATATATATAAATATATATAATATATTATATATATATATATATATATATATATATATATATAATCTGATTGACTCTGCTCCAAAAATATTCCAGTCTATAGAATTGCGCACAGCCCTGGCACTTAGTGCCGAAGAGGCGATGAACCCATTTTTGGGTTTAAAGTGTTAAGAGAGATGTAAAGCAAAAGTGCCCCTCTGATATTTACATTTAGAAAAAGTGTGTCTCAGATGTGCTTTCACTGTCTGTAGTCCATCAGAGCTGGTGCTTGTTTTAAAGGTCTGGCATTCTGGCATACTAAATAGCGTGACATATTTTTACTATAATATGGAAATGAAAGGATATGCAAAATGGCAGACAGAAGTTCTATCTTTTTTAGTAAGGTGACCTCTGTTACCAAGTAACTGCTTTACTTATGAGCTTATTAAAAACTCAACAAAAAAATTAGCTTTTCATACTTCACAGGCATTGATGTGAAAATGAGCAGTCCTGTGCGTAGTTTTCTTGATCATTTTTAGAACAATTGATTAACTAAAGAGCTGCTGTCATTAGTTGACATTGACTGATAGCAATTTGTCACAAGCTTGGAAGGTCATCCAGATAGCAGAGGCTTTGCCTTGTCTTTGATTGACCTTTACAGATTTTACTGATGCCATTATCATGCGGTTGTTTTAGGCTTAATACCACCCTCATCTGAAAGAGACTGGACATCAGTCAACGTGACTACGGATGTATTGTCATGCTGAACACAATTTAAACCTTGTAAAAGAGAAATATTTAAACTTGGATGGATATTAAAATGCAGGGGGGGGATTTTTTTTTCATAGACTGCAAAGAGGTGAGACATTGTACAAAAATCCAAGCAATTTCTCGTACATACACATAAACCTTTTAAATTTTTGCCAGTTTCATAGAGGAAAAAAGGTAAAAAAACCCAGATCCTGTTGAGCCCATTGCATTTGCTATGATAATTGACATAAAATATTGTGCCTACAAATGAAAAAGTCAAAAACTAGTTATTTTGGATTTGCGTTTCCAGAGTAGAATGGAGAGGTTTTTGTTTCGGATGACATGCTTTGGATGTTTTTTAAGGAAATTAAAACTCAGCAAAAGGTGTCAGGTTCTCAGACAGACTGAGGATCCTGCAAATGGAAGGCCAGATGGTCATCATTATTTGAATTCACTCTGCTTATCTGCTGTTGTTTGTAAGCCGAGTTTAGTTGTTTAGCCGAGTTTTGATGTTGGAGGTGGCAAACTGGATGTCCTTCTCTGAAATGTCATTGTTATCATTTAATGGTTTTTGATCTATGCTGATCGGTCAACCCAAAATCATCTGGATTGTGTAGATATGTATCGTGATTGTATGGCGTTATGTGAAAATTCTGTTTCCTCTTTTGAAAGGAAGAGATATAACATTGGCGTCTTTTTTTTCTATGTTCCATTGCTGTGTGATTTATAACCCATGTGACTCCAAATGCAAGGGGCGATGTACTTCCAACTGAGAATTATTAACTATACAATGATGAGGATATGGTCTCAAAACTAGGAACTAAATAAATTACAGAACAAGATAAGCCGGAGTGCATGAGAAAAAAAGTAACGCTAACCATTAAACTTGGAAGGCACTGTTTGTGGAATATCCTATGTACTTTTTTATCATTTTCTCCAGAAATGTTGAGTTGAAATGGTTCTAAAATATAAAAGTAGGGCCAATGCCATTGTAGCTCATTTCTATTTGTTTCTTTTTCTTTTATCGCATATACGGTAGTATATATAGTGCGTTAAATTTGTCAGTTATTTCTGAAAAGTGGCGTCTTGATTAAAAATTAAATAAGTGTGAGTGAGTGAATATAGCCGATCTCCTGAACATCTTAGCCCTTATTATTTATATAGTATATGTGTTTGTATCATTATCATTTATTTGCATGTCATTATGTGCTGAATCTGAACTCCATCTGCCCTTATTAAATCTTCCTTATATGTAGAACTGCATTGAGCTTAATAGTTTTGTCAATTCTGCATATTGCCAATTTTAATGTTAGTGTTAGTTTTCACCCTCCCCCTTAGCAATATGAGAGCTGCTGGTGCTCTATAAATAACATGTAATGTAAAAGTGCAATTACACAATTTTATACACTATATATAGTTAAAAATCTAACTAAAATGTTTTGTCATCTCAATGGTCTTTGGGTAACTTGATTTCGTTTTTTTAATATAATTTCCATAAGTTAATTATAATTAAGTAAAGTAAAATGTACTTAATTTCTAGAAATAAAAATCTGTACTTAAATATTTTTTTCTTAATGCGGCTTCTAGGTTTTTAATGAGGTCTCATGGTTTTTAACCAACCAAAGCCTTTTTTTTTTTTTTGTAATGATTTAAAGCAAAACTTGGTTGAAAGTCCCTTTTTTTCTCACTTCCTTTGACAGACATCTGGGGTTGACAAGCGGTTTTTAGCGTAGATTTTCTCACCTTCATTTCAATGGCGCTGGGAATGGTTTGGAAGCATTCATTCAAAATTGACAGGCGATTGCTTCCATAAACGAATGCACATCCAAGAGGATTGTTTGATTACCATGCAATTGCATCCCCTTCTGTGATAACAAGTCACCTGTTCCCAGGGAGCAGTTGACAGTCCTTACGTTTATTGCCCAATTGAATGTCAGTAGCAATTGCGGCTAAAGATAAACAAAACTGCAAGTACTTATTGACCTTGACTTCTCCCTACATGATATTGTACTTGATGGTTCTATTACTGTTAAGCTGATAAGAGTTATAAACAGTAGTTTAAGGAAAATGTTTTTATTCCCAGAGGAAAATACCATATTGCTGTGGGAAATGGCAACTGTCTGACGCCGTTTGCCAAATTTGCTTACTTCACCTTCCTTTCCGCTGTGGGAAAATGAGAAGAAAGTGTCCATTTATTGCCACTAATGTCATATGTATGTGTACGTAAACCGGGGGTCTTCTAATCTACAGTTTGCCTAGCTACTAGAATTTGGATATGAAAGACAGTTTGAAGTATTTGGAAACGTTGCATTTTTCTTGTGAATGCACTGAATAGGGGAGACACGGTGCATTTCGGTTCAAAATTAAAAAGCCTAACCTAAGAGAAATAAAAAAATGCTTGGGATGCAGTAGCGAATTAGGCCTTGGACGGCATGTCCAGGGGGGAGCGGCAGTCCCCCAGTCGCAAATGTATAGTATTGCAATATCAGTTTAATTATTTTACACGTTTTCTACCTTTGTGTGATCCATTATGAAAAGAAAGCATGCAGACATCAAAATGCATTGCACACAAATGATCAAATTAGACAACACGCATGAGCATCACAGGAACATAGCACGTTAAGTTGCTTTGGTGCTGTATTTAATAGTCCTTACTTAGTAGCAAGTTGCTAATTAACCTTTAATGTTCAGGTTTTTAGAATTAACAAAAACCAAAAAATAATAATAATAATAATAAATAACAAGACTCAAGCCTACAAAATAACAGGCATGGCTTCTGCTGTTCAGTTTGTTTGAGTGCTATTGTATAATATACTGTTTTCATCTGCTATTTAATTACCCATAAGTAACAGCAGGAAGAAAACCATTATCACCTTTCACGTTCTTAACCCATTACTTTGTGTTCCTGTGCGTATAACTGCTACCTTTAGTGGGATTAAACATTCTAGAATGTTAACAAAGTGGGAAATGAGCAGGTATACTGGTATGGGAAATCTTGTAAATTCAGAATATGGCTTTCTAGTCTATTTTTTTTGGTATCCTAACAGTTTGGGATAAAAGAGGGGTTTAAATGTAATTGGCTGACCACAGAAGTGCGATTCCTCCAGTGTGGGCTTTTAAGCATTATACACACAGCCTCTATTAACACCAGACTAATGAATTGTTAATTTGGACAGCAGTCACTACTGCATAAACTGCATTGTGTTAGCGTGCCTTTGTGGACGCTGTAAAGTTTGTTGTATATTTATGAAGTCGAGTAGTCTGCTGTATTTTTCCTATCATTTATTAACTATTAAGTCACCACCAAATGGCAGTAATTAGTAGGCACCTAAGAAGTGCAAGGTAAACAGCATGTGATGAATTGTGTTGGTAAGTTAGTGTTAAGTGTTGTTGGATTGTTGTGACTTTTCATTAGTTCCTCTCTAATTTACAGGATGGCCGAACTGAATAAACAACCTTGTAAGGCAGAAAATGCCATACATTGTGTTGTTGCTTGTTCATAAAGGCTTGTTTAACTTGTTTTATGGGAGAAAAAGACTCCTTCATTCTGAACATGATGTCAACATTTTCCTATTGCATCAGAATTTGCACAGTACACAGAAAATATATTGTTTAGCTTTCCCACACTTGGCATAGCTTTGTCATAGGTTCCACAACATGTATATATATATATATATATAATATATATATATATATATATATATATATATATTTTTCTTAATAAGAACTAATTCTATATCTTATTTTATAAAGAAATAACCTATATTTACATATAAACATAAAACATGTTTCCATAACATAAAATCCCCACTAATATAAATATGAAAATTATTGTTTTTTCTTAAATTATTTTCTTTAACCATGAGGTCCTGTAAATTGCCCTTTTATACAATGTCCTTCGACCAGGGGCCACAATGTACCCATAATGATGGTACTTGATGTTCACACCTAACATCCAATGTTTGTCGTGTCCCTAGGTATATGCAACCAACTACCAGGTAACTGTATGCTCTTTTAAAACCATGAGTTGGAGGACAAAATTTGATTTCTATGAAATTTGGACTGATATTTACACACTCAAACAAGAAAATAACATTTGAGAGCATAAAGCATGAGTGAAAATGTGCTTCTTGGGTCCTTCAGTATTCAGCCAATAATACTCTTAGCACAGTAAAAAAGGAAGCCTGTCAAGAATTATTCTTTTATTATTAACATTACAACCAGAGTCATGTGGAGAGCAGCAAAGATGTTGAACTAATTTTAGCTTACAAGAAGATGAAGATAACTTCCCACTATGGTTATGCCATATGCTATCCTGGTGATAGTATTCAAGTGTAAAATATTCAACAGAGACACATTGTTTGAGCAGCTAAGAGCTGGAGAAGGAAATTTCTGCACAGTAAGATTATATAAAATAATATAGTTGCAGAAGTCTCAAGTAACATCAAATTCAATTAACTGGACATATTTTGACCTTGATGCTTTTTATGAGAGCTAACATAATTTGTTTTGCTACATATTTGATTAAATTAAATTTCATTTCTCACATGCATATAGGAAAATCAATTTTTACAAGAATTGATTATTTTTCTAGAAAAAAAAATGTTTTTTTAATGTTTAAATCAGTATTAACGGCACACATTGTATGAGATAGTTGAGTAATAAAGATCAACTGAGTTGAATAGCATTCCAAAAGCTTCTTTAAGCAGGCAGATCCATTATGCTTCCATATTTAGAGAATCCAGCTTCTATGGTTTCAGTTAAGAGTCTTTGACCTATTTATTTGTCACCGAGACCACTTCACAGAGAGGGAGTTGTTAGTTCTTGCTAAACTGAGAAAAACCTTGTGTGGACAGAAAAGTATATTTGCAGATGAAACACTCTGTGTTGGAGACCCATTGGAAGCTTTTGTGTTCACAACTGCTGAAATGATTGACCCGCGAGCGACCTTGGTCAAACAAACCAGACAAGTGAAGAGCCTCCTTTTTGACATAGATACCTGGTTTTGGGGGAGGAAGGTAAAACAAAACAGGAAAAAGGAGAAAGATGGGGGAAAAGTAAAGAACAGATAATGATGGCAGTATTGACCCAGAAACATGAGGTTAAAGGATTCATCACAATGAGAATAAGACACAACATTCAGTAAAGTTATTTTGTGGTTTTAGGGTTTTTTGAGATCTTTGTTCTTGGATAGGAACATGAAAAGGTGTTCTTACAATGGTGAGGACGCGACAAGTATACCTTTTAAAGTGTAAGGCGATCTTAGTTACGTCTTAACAATATGGACAAATATACCATGCCCCTGATGAAATACGTGATACTTGCTACAGTGAAAGACGTGGCAACAGGAGATGGCAAGATTGCTTATCCCCCACTCTTTGTTTTTGTAGGGTTTGCACAGGAACAAATACCCAAGTAAATACGAGCAGACTAAGTTTGCTGGTCCATATCATGGCAGCACACATGCTCACAAGTCAGCTTTGGCAGGAAGTGTCTAAGGTCTGTTTCGTACCATTTCCATTGCATCTTTATCTCTCCTGCGCATTGTTTGTTGCTGAGTACTTTAAACCTCAACTTCCCAACTAAAAGCTTCCTGTAGGCAGCTTTTAAATTTAGGTCTTTCAAAAAAAAAATAATGCTGCTGCTTATTAACTATTTTTTGCTTGGAAGGGCAATTTGACCCAAGGAGTAAAGCTTCTCCTGAAATTAACGTCGAGGAGCATTTCTCCCAGACTTTCTATGTATTTGTATTACTTATATAGGAAGGGCTGGTAAATATTCCAGACAATGATAGTTGTCATAGCTCTCTCTGCCTACCTTTCTATATAGAGAGGTACGCAGAGTGAGCGGTGAAAAATGAATTCAGAGGTAAACAAGTATCAGATCCCAGCTATAAAACTATCATTATGTGTTTAGTTTTTTTGGTTTACAACTGAATAAAGTAACATAGGTGCAATAAGTTCAAACATATGAATAGTTAAGCACTAAAAAGAATTTAGCAGCATTTAATTACTGGTATTATTTATTATTTATTGTTTTATATAGCACCATCAGATTACGCAGCTTTGTAGTACTAGATAATATAAGCACCTGCCTGTTGCTTTATGCAAAATTGTGTATTGTATTATAAAGTACTTCCGTTTGCAGAAATAATTAAGGAGCAAGATACAGGACTTTTGTATGGGAGGCTTGATGTATACTTTCTCATCATAATTCTAATTTTATGAATAGCACGCTAATATCCCCCAAACCAAGTTATATATATATCTATATGCAAGCATATTAATGAGAACGGAATAATTCCCAAACTTGTACATTCAGCAGACATCTGGCCCATGAACCATTGCACTCTCTGAATCATCGAAAGTTTTGTGTACCCTACTACTGCTTCTGATGAATTACAAAATCTTCTTCAGTGAAAGATCATTTTGGAAAATTCACAAACATATATGTAAATGTTTCCATATGTTGCTTGAACTTAATGTGTGAAATTTCATGTGCTTACTTTTAATATGCCGGGGGAAGCAATTTTCCTTTGCACTTCTCTCTTTCCTGCTGTGTCTTGCACAGCAGAGGACAGGCTCCTGCAGAGGAAGATAGGGGTGTAAAAGGAAATTGCTTCCCCCAGCCTGCGGAAAACTGTACACGTAATTTCAGAGCTATTAATATCTCTTATCCAGAGAATGGTATTTCATATATTTGTTTTATATGGGGAAAAGTGTATCTTTTTTCTCTTTACATATACACCAGCCTGTTTCCAGCTTGCTGTTCTGGAAAATAAATGCCTCTAGCATGACTGTACTGGTCAGTTTGGGTAAGCTGAATGCATCATAGTTGCTCTTCTGTACTCCCAGGTACAAATAGCTTTGATTTGCAAGCGAGGCAACCAGTGTTTTTAAATCTATGGAATGCAAATAAAGTAAAACGTGCTTCAAGTAGAAAGGTTTAAGTAATTCCTCAGCCAATTTTCATTTTAATTTTGTGTTTCATAGTTCCATAAGCCAATGGTAAATGAGCCATAGCAAGTACTACCATTAAATAATGAAATTAGTCAAAGGAACAATCCAGCCCTATTTTAAATGCATACCGGTGTACATTTTGCATGGACTCCAAATCATTTTACTGAATTCAAAGTGGTGCAAGCATTCTTTAGTTAACAGAGTTAGAAACATCTGCCATTTCCTCCTCCCCTGGCTGCTTCTACTGAAAGCAGGAAGAGTACTTGAGTATGCTTTCTGCACATGTGCATTAAACAAATAAATTGTAATAAAATAGAAAGTAATTGGTATTTTCTCAAAGGATGTTAGTAGTAAAAAAACCAAATAGAGTCCTAAAATAACCAGTGTAGGAGAAAATTTTATATTTTTTTGCTCCAAAGTAGAAATAAATATAGTTTGCCAATATTTAAAAAAATATTAACGTAAAATGTGTTTACGTTAACATAAGACTACTAAGTCTCATTGTATGTGTTTTCAGGGCTGGTTTAGTACACCAGCTACTTCTTGGTACAAAGATTGTTAAAAATGGACAGGGTTTGCCTAGTATTCCTCTGGTATCATGGTAAGTACAAAAACAAAGTACATTAATTCCCTGTTCACTGTAAGGTATACACTATTGAAGTGGTTATGAAAGGACTCTTTATTAGAAACATGCATGTTTGATAGAAGCAATAAGCGCTTTAAGTAGTTCTTCTATAATTATTTTTTCAAATGTTTCCAGCGCTGTTCCGGTGTCTTCAAATAGTTAAATATGAATGTGGCAGAAGTTTATCCGGGTAGGATTAGGGCATTATAAAGATTTTGTTGTTGATGTCATATTTAGGTGTAAATCTTATTTTAGCAGACCAGGTAGAATACTGGTGAAGTATAAAATGTAGTCTGAACCCTCACTATATAAATGTTTTTTTTCTTAATACACTTTAATTACCAAAAATTTAGAGAAATGAATTAAGACAATTACACCATTAAGCTTTACTCTTTCACCCCCTACTTGGTAATAACTCATTACATCTTCATGTTTACTATTGGATCTGCAGAACGGAAGACTTCTATCTATGTATATAACTATATATATATATATATATATATATATATATATATAGATCCGTAATGTATGCATTTGCCGATGCATTTAAATAATATCCTCATTAAACTTTCAAACATAAGGGCTAATTGACTTAAGTCAAACGCAAAGTTGATGATTAGCATTTACCATCACAAGTAAGCCTTATGAGGCCCTACATTGTTAAAGAGAAAGTGGTTTGCTTCGGTATTATTGTAATGATGTCAGATCTCTTTGGTCTTACTGATTTAAATATGTATAGTTCAAAGAAGAAAAAAAATAGTTAAAAGGCTGGTCATTTTCTTTTTTCTTGCAAGACCAAGGATCTGTTTCCTTTAATTAAAATAGCTCGGCATCTGCTGGCCTGAAAGCCTTCTTTATAAGGAAAACATTTTTGTAAACAGGTAGAGACCTATGTGACCCATTGTGTTAAGTTTACTCAATCTAGAATCAACATTGGAGAGGAAGGGAATTTTGTTGGAGATACTGCTAGGCTGAGGAGGGAGAACCCAATCACTGCAAATACACAAGCTGTTTTCTTAACCATTGTTCCTTATCAGCAGCTGATTAAATGTTAAATGTGGAAGAGACGTAAAAAAAACTTGAAGCCCGATGTGCTTCCCTTCCACCAGTGTTTCCATTTTAAAACGGGTTGCATTATATTCTTCTTCTCATCAAATGGCCAGCAATAGGGCCTACAGTCTGTTTCGCAAAGGATTTGCTTCCGTGTGTAATTGGTGCAAAAGGTAATAACTTGAAAGTTCTAGTTGTACTTAATTTAATCATGTGTAATTATATGGGTGCACAGTGCAACAAAAACAGCGTGTCTGACACCCTGAGGGATCCATATAAATCTTACATGTTAAAACTGATACACTCCGAGAAAAAAAAACTGCGACTGAATTATCGTCTTTACGGTTTCTTAGAAAACAACTCATCCTCTCCTCTAAAAAAACAACAATAAAAATATTCAAGTAAAATTGGTGAACACTGAGGCCGTACCGTTTTCACTTTAAGTATTTAGTATACCGGCGTTACATGAAATATCCATGATTTATGCCTTTTGATACATCACTTTGGAATTTTGAATGTCTGATAAGGATAGCCATCTATTGTGGACACAGTGGTTGTGGAAATATGAGTTAATCTAGGTCTGGCAGAAAAAAAGAAAGTGGTCTGTAGATTTTACAAAAATTGCATCATCATTTAAAGACATTGAAGAATCCCATAATATATGTTTGGCTATGAACTAAATCAATCATAAACACAATGGATGTAAAGTATGCCATTCCAGAGGGAGAAAACAATCCATTGGCAATGGAGGAATAAATGATCAGCCGGGGTCATGGCTTGGATTTTGGAGGTGTGTGGAGATGGCATAATTACCTATGTAGCCTTTAATAAATATGCTTTTTTACATCCCTGACTGAACACAGATGAGATAATAAAAGGCCCAGTGAAAAAGAATGCTTACTCGATGACAGCCTATAAACCCACTACAGTATTGTGAATTTGAATATTTAAGAAACAAATTCGTAGAGCCTATGTGATGCCACTCTACAACCTTAATCTTCAGTCTTTGAGGCCCATAAAAATGTATATTTTCAGGATATTTTGCAGAATTGTAGACGTCAGTACCTAAATATTTTTTGCAGACAGTTGGGATGAGCTTATTTTTTTTCTACACATTTCTATATTTCAACAGACTTTCTGAGTTATTATTCTGTTTATTGATTATTTATGCAAAGAAAAGTCAAATTTCCTTCACCTATAGTCCTGAAGTTTCAAACAATCCCGGGGCTAGTAATTTGGAACCTACCAATGTCCCTGATATTTGGCCCTTTTATAGAAGAATTTAAAAAAAAAAAATACACGCATGGTATTAATTTAGAACAAACAATAATTCAAGTCCTTGTATAAAATATTTACCTCAACCAATGTGTAAAATATAGACTGTTTTCTTAATGACCAATTTGAATTTTATAAGACAAATGCGTACATTGTAAACAGTTCCTTTAAAACATAATGAAGGTTTATATATTAATGCTACTATTGGCAAGTGATAAAGCCGCTGCAGTAATTGTAATGGTTGTATGATTTTATGAAAGAAAATTGCTGCTCATAAATTTTGCTTACAACAATTTAAGCTGGGATAGCGGCCAATGTATAAATAAACAAATAAAAGTCCCCACTAAACGCAGAACTTTTGCTTTGTTAATGTTTTTATATATTTTATATAAAAATTGTGAAGAAAAAGTACAATATTATATCCATATGTATAGAAGTATACGTCACTCCTATTGCTGAGGTGTGTTATTTGCTCACTTTTTGGCAATGCGGTGATGACATTCATTTTAATATAAAGTAAGGTCATGTGTAGAGACTATTTGACTATTTTTACATACAGTCAAGAAATTATTTTTATTTTATATTTTTAATAATTTTTTTATTTTTATTTTGTCAAACTTTTTTCAGATTTTTTTGAATGATTTTTTATTTTTTTTTGTTAATTTTATTTATTGTTATCGCGTTTTTTGCTAGCCTTAGTTCAGTCCATTATGTTTTGCAGTGACCATTAAACCAAGGTTTATGTAGTCATATGTGCTTTATTGAGCCTCTGCAGCTGTGCGTGGTCCAAGCCATGCCCCCCCCCCATGGTGGGCCCCTTTTTGATGGTGAAAATGACTGTGTACCACTTAACTCTTTAACACATTTCACTTTACTGGTTTTAAGCTCCTTTTACAATGTCTTATAAAAATGCCCTCAGCATGTTAATAGTCCTCTAAGGGATTGCTCCTGCATGGCACTTTCATTCCAAGTATTAAACCCTCTACTTATCCTGTCTTCTTAAACTCTTGACTTTGCTGCGTTTATCTTTTTCAACTTTAGCATATGGATTGTGTTCCGAATATTTATGATATTAGGCCATGCATGAACCAAACAGAGACCGTTAATGATAAAAAAAGGACACATTCTGGGTGTTTATACCAAAGTGCTTTTTGATACAAAATCAACTGTGTACCCTTCCCCCGCATGGCTTAACAAACACAAACATACATGTATACTTCAAAAACCACACATATACACATGCACACATAAAAAGAACACACAAAATAAACAAGTGATTACACACACACATTTAAAAATGTACAAAAAAATCTCCCATAAACAAGAACATACACACAATGGAACAGTTTTATGTAGCGATGACAAGACATGCGCAAAATGAAGGATCTTATGCGCCGGGAATAAAGCAGAGTGATAATTCTAGAGCACGTTTGTAATTGCAGTTTCAGAATAAAGATAAGTTGTCGAATTTATGAGAGGCAAAGACATTCCTGTACTATACACTGTGTACCAAATCAAGCCTTGTTGCGTAGAAACCACTTGGATAATCTTGTTAGCATACATATCTCATTCTTTCCAGCGATAAGGAAAATACTGGAAAAAATTGTCATGACCTGGAAATTTTTATTTGTAAAGGTTCGTCCCCCCCCTCCCTTCCCTCTTCAGTAAATGCCATTAGACTGTGGGAAGGAAGGTTGTAGGAGGAGGGGGTAGCTTTGACCTGCATGTGTGAGACCCCTGCTGACATGGCCAGTTTGACCCATTGAATGGATTGAATACTATAAATGCTGCTTTATCCTTTCTTGAAAGGAACAAGATAGCATGTCCTAAATGCCTGGGTGTGCTTAAATAGGCAACTATGGGACGTTTGATTTGAGCGTGTTTGAAATCTGAGCCCCCTGACAGCAAGGGAGGGTTCCATGGGTCACCTGCCTTACTCCGTAGGGATAGACCAGGGTCCCCAAAGGAATTGCCCATACAGAAATTGAACTACGGATTCCTATCTACTTGCACTGGATCGTGGCTTCTAAAATTTAGTAAAAGTGATTCTCAAATATTAGTTGAAAGAGCAAACGGTCTGCCAGATTGACACACCGAGCAAGGGTTTCATAAGGTGGGAGCAGAAGTAGGGAGCTCTACTTCTGCTCATTATGAGCTTGGTGTTCTTTTTTTAAACAGTGTCTCGTTGCTGTGCAGAATGCTTGTGCTCCAAGCGATTTGACAGGCAATGAGTCTGCTTCAGTGATCCTAAATTCTTTTAGACTAATTTGTGAAAGCAGAAAAACAGCTAGCACCTTTTGGAGGCAACGTTCAAAAACTGAAAAAAATCAGGTATTGCCAATTAAAGTGTTATTTAAAACAATCAAATATCAAATCAAATTACTTTTAACTTCTCTGATAATGTCATGCAGCGCCTAAAGTGAAAGACACAGAGAGCTTCTATACGGATGAGATCTGAGTGTGCCGCACTCATTGAGGGCTCAGACAAAGGTACAGCCAAGCACGTCTGTGCATTGTAATGTTGCATATGTGCAAGCAGAATGCAAGAAAAAAAAAAGCCCAGAATAGCCACAGGCCATTTTTAAGAGCCTCTGGCCTCTCAGTCACTGGCCTACTAGTTAATTGCCACACGGACTTCATGACACATGGGCAGATAACATGACATTTTCAGTTTCTGTCACTAGCAAACGCCACAACGTGGCTTACACTAGTTGCTAAGAAGCTGTCAGAAACCATTAGCGGTTGGCCAAACTTGCCCTATGGCATTTCCTCATGGCATCAGCAAAACAAGCAGAAATCACCCAGTGGAGCCTACTTCTATACTAATGAGGCTGTAAGCCTGTTTATGGACTGGAATCATTCTTATGATTATTTCCACCTTTTCAGTTTGCCTTCATAATTTGCCTTCGTTTGGCAGCAGGGGAAGTCAAGTCTAAGAATGAAGTCACTCCTTACAATTTTTTTCCCCCCTGCAGTTTGTGGCTGCGTCTCACCACTACTACCATGTGGTTTATCCATAGACCTCCAGGTTATTTTAGTGATAACTACACTCCCGCAACCCCAACATATCTAAACGATAATGATAACATTTTAAACAAGCCAACCAGTTTTAAAGTGACTCGCATTTCTGCATTTTTCTAGGATCAGCCATTTAACTGACCAAGTAGCCGAATACAAGGGTGCGTCTACATCATGCATTTAACTGTCTGCGATTATCAAAACATTCCTTGACAAAATATTCCTCCTCGGTGTTTGCTTTTCTTTTCTCTGTTTCTTTAACTCACGTTGGATAGGAACAAGGTTTATTGTTTTAGGCTTTTCTGAACATGCATCAGTATTTACACTACATTGGAAGCATTTGCTTCCAATGAAAATCTTGTCTTAGATTACCGCTCAGCGGTGTAATTTCCCTCCCAGATGGGAGTAAAGTAGCTGTATTTGCCTAAAAACAGTAGGAAGAACAAACTATGCATTAAGCCCGGGCTGTTTTTGGCTTGACCTAATGATGTAACAGAAACCTTTTATTTGTGATAGGTCATTGCCAGGGATCGAAAGGAGGAGATCTGGCACTGGCTTGAAAGTTTTCTCCATTATATTTACATAAGTCTTCACTTTACACAATCCTGTTCCTAATGCTTCTGCTTTCGTACGGCAGAAATAAACAGGAAGGGTTCTGGTGAGTGTTATACATGGAATGCAGAGAGAGAGGCCTTCCTCTCCTAATGGAGTATATAATTCAGGTGCCCTTAAGGCATATGCTTTCAGAAATTCTTTTGCCCGAGGTAATGGGAAGCCGAGACTGTTTTAAGGCCTTGATTATCTATTGATGCGAAAAGCTGGATAAAAAGTCATCTCCGTTGGATTGTAGTAGGTATTTCCATAAATAATCAATTCACTTTATTTTTGTTTAATGTTAAGTAGAGTGGATGCTGCCTTGTATATATATATTTTTTGCATTTTTTTTTTATAAAATAGACGTTATTGTTGAAAAAAGTGGGACGGGAAATAAGGTTATACCCCCGAAAAAAAAGTCCAAGTGAATTCAAAGTAGCTGCTGTTTAATCAACAAATGTGTATTGCTTTTCAAACGGTGCCTCTTTCGCATATAAAGCAGATTAGCTCATTGAAATTTTAAATGCAGATGATGTGGTTCTCGGATCATGCCTCTTTGATGCAGTTTTAGATTTTCATGGTTTACACAAAAAAAAAAATTAAAAAAATAGGAAGATACGGGCACGGGTTTGTGCGACCTGTGATTGTACAAGCAATTCTTTTCAGATGAAATAGGTCACTGGAGCCTTAAACCTACATCACTTTCTCTTTATAAAATTAGCACTAAAATATTTTATTTCATATTGCCTTTTTCTGTACAAATGAAATGCACATTACTTAGACATAGATTATCTTTATCTGTAGCATACTGAGCTATTAGGTGGATATTTCACTTCATAGGGTTAAAAGGGTTAAATTCATCAGCTAGTACACCAAAGTGCCAGAAATATCAACAAATGCTCTAATTCAGCTTTTTTTCCCCAGTGTAAACATTGCATGATAAGGTATACACATCCAATAGCAGAGCCCCTAAATCATATCGTAAACTTGCATTCTCCAGCCAAGTAAGCAGCACCGGCTTTCTACGATGCTTGAGAAACAGATCTGTTCTCATGGACACCGGCTGCTCGCACATTCAGAGGAAGTGGAAATTTGGGATACATTTCAATAATTTCATTACTCTTAGAGCGTTTAATTATGCAGGGGGTGGTCGTAGGACTACAAAAAAGTACAAACAAAGCTTGGCGCTATTATTTGCTTATCTCCTTATAGTCTAACATAATTGTAGAATTTTTGAGCTTTGCAGGAATTAAATATTTAAGTGTAACCAAAATGTAATAACTGAATATTAACATTTCTTTTAAATAATGGACTCACTTCTACTGAATATTTCCTCTTATGTGGAAAGGGTACCAAATGTCCCTAAAACACCCTTATGCACGTGGGCACAGGAAGGGTGCAGTATCTCAAAAACCATTCCATGCTTGGCAAAGTTTCAAAATCTTTGTTATTAACAGTATATTAAACCTCATTCTAGCTAATAGATAAGTCCAATAGGGTAACAGTGGTGTCTCTTCAACTAATCGGAAACAAGTCACAAAAAATGAGAAGACATCACTACTAATATGTGAAACGTTGCTTTTGTGAAGATTTAAGGGCACCCATGCCAACTAAGAACTATTACTGCTTAGGAACTGGTGATACAACCAGTCTTCAACAACATGTACTAACAATAACAATGGCTTCTACCTAACCTGTTTTAAATCCCTCCATAAAATGATAAAGGTTCTAAAGAGGAAAACCTATTATATGCATTAAAGTCTAAATCCAACTCTCCTTTATTTGTGTTTTTCTAGGTGATGGTTTGGATAACAGTGTAGCCTCACCCAGCACAGGAGATGACGATGACCCAGACAAGGACAAAAAACGTCATAAAAAGCGGGGTATCTTTCCTAAAGTAGCCACGAACATCATGAGGGCCTGGCTATTTCAACATTTAACAGTAAGTTCTAATACAAGTTACACAAATTAAATTAAGAGAAATTCATATTATAAGTATTTTTTTCATTTCACATATTTTTTTTAATTCAATTGTCAAACAATAATAGGAAAAAAAATGTATGGGTTGGAGAGCAACATTAAAAAAATGGGCTCTTAGATTTCAGTAAGTGATAAAACGTGTATTTCTCAAGGAGAAAATTGAGAATTTTTGCTACATTCACATAGTTTGGGGCAACGTCCATGGAAAAAAATATAATGTTTTTATTCATTTTATTATAATTAGCATGTAAACGTCAGCAGTAAATGAAAGGGCCATTAACTTTTCAAATTGTATAACAAACTTTACTTTTAATTTAAGTAAAGTTTGTTTCTTAAGAAAAAAAAGCTTAACCTGCACTTTAATCTTTGTTATTTTTTATATATAGACAAACGTACCTCCATATGTAGAGACCGAATACACACATATTATAAAGACAATATTACATATTTAAAGCAATTCAAAATGCAACTGAGGTGTAGTGAGAGGCAAGAGAATGGGGTACATTTATGTGAATATACAGAGAGAAAAATATGTTCTTAGGAACACATCGATTAGAAGGAGGTCCCCTAGAATAACACTAGGATTTCCATGTTTCATTTTTAATCTCTGATTAAATCAAATTTACTCGGTATACGTCCTTCGTTGTCAGAGTCAAGTATCCTATATGAATTTTATACTTATTGGCCTGTCAATGCCTGACCCTTTATATGTTTAAGCCTTATTGAATTCCAGTAATGTGATCCATTTGCAGACAGAAAACAAAAAAGTCAAAAAAGCATAGTAACAAATACTTGTTAAATTACCAAAATACTCAGGAATTTAAAAAAAATGTTAAAGTATATTTACACACACACACATATATATATATATATATATATATATATACATAGAGAGAAGTAAAGTATGCTTGTATGATCACAATTATTGCAGATATACGGCTGTTTATTTAACCTCATGGTGCATGTTATGTCTCTATTTTCATACATTCAAAAGGAAATCGACAATGTGTAATAATTTCTTCCTGTGCTTTCCCCAGTGGCTACTAAAGCATAGTTCATTGTTTGAATTGGTTTTGAGTAGCTCATTGTCTTGTCAGGTATTACTGATTCAATTACAAAGATAGTGCATGTGCACAGCGCAGAACAAATGGTCCTTTCATAAAACACGTGCCAGCTATCAAACAAAATTTTGGCTATAAAACTATTTATTTATTTAGAGATTTTAGTAGTGTACCTGGATTTCTAATTGTTATTAACATTTCTGTAATTGCTAATTGATCATATGTAGCATTTGCTAATTCTATGTGCCAGAACTATTTCGTCCCTGTGATATTATTTCTTCAAATTCTATTAAATGCATTTCTTTATTTTCACAGAATACAAAGCAATGCATATAATATAATACAATGTAATATATTATATTATACGATTGTGATATATGTTATTATTATTTTTATCATTATTTTTATAAAATGTATTTATCTAGTTACCTTACATTCCACAGCACTATACACTGTGCATCATTAATATATCTGATGATTGTATAATGCATAATCTTCTCATTCTACATTATTCCGCAATTTTGTATTTGTTTTTTTTAAACTTTTCTATTAACTACTCAGTCCAACCACGTAGCCTACGACCTTTCCTCTTTTTAAAATAAAAGGTCAGGACATGCTTTATAAAGTTCAGATTTAAAAAAAAATTCTTAATACAAATTTTGTGTGCATATAACACAGAATTCTTGTACAACAACACAAGCTGGATTCACAAGGCTTTTTGAACGAGCTGGAATGCACTACGTGTAATGGTTCAACCGTCCAGCTCCTGCACTACATATGTTTGTCTTTTTTTTATCTCCAGGACTAAGAATATTAAAACATAGCCGACGCAGCGCCTTCTATTGAAAAGGTGATACCTGACCTGTGTAGTGACTGCTAAAAGACTTCAAAACTGGCACAGAACAATTCCTAATAGTAACAATGACCTTCAGGTTACTCATTTCCTGCCGCTTAATGCCCTGTGAGGTTAAATCCAGGTCTTCTTAGCCGCCATGAAATTCTCTCCCCATTTGTCACTATTACTTAGTCGATCAGGGGAGAGTTTCAAATAACTATACATTATGCAGAGCTCTTAATTGACACTACCTGAGTTCCAACGTAGTATGATTAAAACCATGCAAAATGCAAATCTGTGCACTTTCATGTCATGCCACATTATGTTTTATTATTTTTGGTATCCTCTTTCCAAAGCCATAAGGAAACCCTTTGATAATTTTCTGCGGCTTATTTCAATAGAGGTTTCCCAGTTCAGGCACATTCTGCTGCTATTTTCCATAGTAACTGATTCTGTAAACCCAGGACCTTGGTAGGAATGTGTGTACTTTATTGTAACATCGCTAGAACAAGCCGTAAACATCTCAGCAGATGTGTGCACGCTTGTGTCTTTTTATATGTATTCTTTTCTACACATTAAAGAATACAATAAGGAGAAACGCTACATACATTAAAATTAATATTTAAAAAAGATTACATAGGGACAGACTGTGACAGTGATGTCACACGTGGACTTTACCTGCATTATGTGGTGGGACTCACACACCTCCACAAAAAATACAGGAATTATGTATATATATATATATA
>VKOC01000005.1:10640500-10670978 GCA_009364415.1 Spea multiplicata
GGTTATAGGCCGCACCCTAAAAGTTTGGCGCTATTTAAAAAAAATATATATTTCTTTTGCATTCCTCAAGAAATGAACCCTTTCCCCCTTTCCCTTGTAGTTCAAACTTATGCAAACAACCCATACACATTGCTGAGCCTACATTTAGAAAGATATTCTTGTCTAACAAAGTTTTTTTGCCTTAAAGAGGAAGAATTGCCAGATAAGAACAATGTTGCACTTATCAATGGGAAGATCAGTTATTACACCCATAGTAGGCATCAGCTTGATGGATCAGCAAAAGAGAATGCCATAGAACCAGCTCCTGGCCTAGTGCGTGCACATGTACAAAGTGTTCTAAATGATCGCATGCTGACATATCTATGCAGCTTTTCTAATAAACCCATCTAAAACTGCCGTGTATAGAATATCAATATTGTTCAGCGGGAGAGGGCCTTTTCAGCCTTAGCTTGAAGGAACGTTACTGTGACAGTCCCTGGAAAATTACTCTGTTGAAGACTATCTTCCTTCAATGCCACCGATGCCACGTTAAGAGTTGTGTTCTAGTTTGTGAGTCTTGATAGATTGATACATTTTATCGATCAGAATATACTTTTTTTTATATGATGGAAAAAACACTGCTCCAGGGATAAGGTTCTACTGCCTAAAATATTACAGTGACATAGCTAAATCTCTGAGGGCTTTTAATTTAAGTCTAAACCCTATAATCTTCCTAAATATGGCAATATCCACCTAAGTACACAAGAACATTATCTGGCGCAAATGTGATTCATGGTAATTTTCAAAAACACTCTCTTCCTGATTCCAGCCAACGTCCTTAAAGTTTAACTGTTTAGCAAGTCAAGGTGGAAAACGAGCAGAAAAGTTTTCTTTACCCACCGCTTACCCTGTTTAAATGCTATTTTTATCTTGGCTTTTTTTCCCCCACCTTGTGCACAAACAAAGCAAAGTGTTTCGAGATTTAAGAGGACCTTTGTAAAGATACACACTGTCACTCATTCCTTTGTTTGAATGGTGTGAGTAGGATCTACAATCGTCCGCCTCATTTAGAAGTATTTTTTTTCACTTCTTTCTTGTTTAATTTAACAAGAAAACCAGTAGTAAATTAAAGCCGCTGCTCGAAATCCCACCGCGAGCCTGTTTTGCAGTTGGCTCCCCTGTGAAAAGACAATTTGTGAAATTATGTGATAGAGTAATTAGTAGAAACCAGGGCTCCTGATTGTTGCCATGCTTGTGCGATGAGGGCCTGCTAAAGAAAAAAAAATAAAATTAGATAAAATAACGGATTATTACCCAGGCAAGTTGGCTCAAAGCTTCTTCGTTTATTTGTAAACAGAATATTTAGTGACCACATAGGAAGTTGCTATAATCACCAGCTCGTAAAGAAACCACAGAAGTACTTTTTCGATTTGTACAGAGTGCTCATGTAAAATTTAAGCTGGGAAGCAGCCTCCCTGCTTAATGTAATTAGGATCTAATTTACCACCCTGTGCACACAGATGTAATAATGCCTTCATATTTATTCAGTCTTTAAGCACATTATAGCATACCTCAGTGCAGCAGTTAGCTAGGAGAAACAGGTGTGAACCCTTTTATAATTCATAGTTACATGGCATGCACATTGTATATCCTGGGAAATATTTACCAGAGTCGGAACAAAAACAATGTCTTTTGTACAAACGATAATTGACAGTTACCCCCTTTATGGGCTCATGTATTTCTCAATGGTTAAGTAAAGCAAATGCAAGAAAAAAAATCAATAGGCTTTGCAGAGTCTTGGATGTGCCTCATATACTGCAGGACAGAATGACAGATGCGATGCATACGAGCATTTAAGTATTAATGCATTGGAGCCATCTCACCGTGCCGGCCAAGAAATATTCTGCAATATTGTAGCACAGAAAATAATTAGCCTACAGGATTAGTGTGTTGTGATTTGAACGTTCCCTGGATTCGAGAAATGTGGCGGAATGTTGTTGAGAACATTTGTTCTGTTATGTTTATTTGTTTTTGCTAAAAATCAATTGAAGGGATATGTTTCATAGGCTGCGACGCTATAGTTACTAATTGCGATCATTCATAATGAACTGTGGCTTCCTCATAGAGTGTACAAGATGTTACAGATTTTTCTATATCATCAGATTTCACTTTATTTACAGAAATCACAGTAAACAATGATTGGAACAGAAGGCATCCCGCACACTGTGGTTTTCAGCCGTAATTCTTTATACTTTGTTATTATATAAATATATAAATAGGGTTTATGTTACCAGTAACATATTTACCTTTGCCCTAGACCTGAGCTAGGGCAGCGCCACCAGTGGTTCCCTCCAAGCCATCACTCACTTAATACTGAGTGTCAGGGTATGAACTATGGAGGCTCTGAGTACTTCATAGTGTTGATGGGCCGGTTGGGGAGATCAATGATTTCACTTTTAACCGGCTTATGGAACAGTGGAGCTACAGGAAGCTTGGTCGCCCAAGAGGTGCGGACCCCCAGTACTTGGAGGTCAACATAGGACAGAATATGCCACTGATGTTACCCCCTTTGATTAAATTTTACTTTAGTATATTACTAACAAGATTTCAGTATAAACCATTCAGCATCCTTCAGTACTAACAGATGGTATCAGTATTTTTAATTTACCGGTACTTATACCTCTGTGTTTTCACATTGGAAGAATGCTGCTCAGAAGAATCACCCTCATATAGCCTGATAAAACATATTTTGTCTGTTGAAAGGGTGAATGCCTCTTTAACAGCTGTGGGCATGTAATTTACTATAAAAGTTCCCAGGTGAATGCAAGACAGATATCCATAAATAGTTAATGAGCCTTAAATGACTAATAGTTTGTTTGCTGGGAGTTTTTCAAGACATAGGAACATAGTTGTAGAATGGAACATTAAATGAGACATACCTTTGCGTTTTAAATGAACGTTGTATTTATTGTTGAGTATGTTAAGTTTGCACTGACCAATAGTATAGTATGGTTGCTATATTTAATAGACAATTTATGCAAACCAAGCTGTTCAGGAACTGATCTGCATACTTGCTTTCAATGCAGTTCCATCACTTGTACATCATCGTATATGTTCGATACTCACAGTAAGTACTGTTAAGGTGACTATTTCCCTTTAAGATAGTTATCCAAACTAGTAATAAACTAATGCAGTACTATAGGCTCTGGCATTGCAGATCATGGTCTCTTGAGTTTTAGCTGTTGACCACTTCTTTCTATGGTGGATACCACATGGAGTGGTATAAGAACAATGTTGTATTTTTAATTATCTCCATTGTGCTAAAATAAATAAATAGCTTTGAGTAACCATGAATTAATACTTTAGAAACCAAATGGACAAAAACCACAGCAAATTGTACCCCTGCAGATCCTGGTGAGATTTTATAACAATCTAAATAATGATATTTTATGATATTTTGGTTCACACTAAATTTGGTTTCAAACCACTCTAAAGTGGGACAATTTCTGCAAAGTTGCAAATGTTATTACAAGAAGATGCCTCACGTTTCTTAAATTTGGTATTTGTTAAAGCCGAGTGTAAGGCAATGGACTACTTTTCTGTAGCATGATGGTAGTGGCTCTTCAATGATGCAGTAGCACCATGATAAGATATATATATATATATATATATTATATATATATGCTATGGTTGGTGGTGGAGAAGCCTGTCATGACTGTGTGGTGTAAAACAGAACAGAGTGATAACAGAATCCTCTTGTTTGCTTTATTGCTATGATGACAACATACAGTGATGATGGTTTCCTTTGTCATATTCTCATATTTTGTTACTAAAGTGAGAATTTGCAGTAGAGTTGACCATTTCAACTGCCTGATAATACTATACATTACAAAGGGCTAATACCAGAGAACTTCTCTTGCAGACAGAGCTTGGAAAACCCTGAATAGTGCATAGTTAAAACAATGAGAGTTCTTGGAATTCACCCGATTTATTGAACTTTATGCATTATACAGAGCCAGCTAACTGTGGTGCCTTATTAATGTAATTACATCATGTATTTTGTTTGACCATCAAGAGTCATAGGCTGTTTGTAATTCACAAGACATCAGTTGTTCTGCTTTTGGTCCCCAGGATGTCAGCTCACTAGTCACCCATGGTATGCTGGAGCAGACATATCATGCTGTCACTGACTTGGCAGGGAGCCTTATTTCCCCCCTTCCAGTTTGCATAAGGAATAGAGAGAGTGCTCAACACAGTAACAAAAATACACATTATACTTTTTTTTATATAAGAAAAATAGCTGCCATCTGTGAAAAACCTGACAAGGAAGATGTATAAAAATCGTATAGATTGTAAACCTTCCAGCAGGGTCTCTTTACCTAATGTATAGGTTTGTCTTAGTTTGTCGATTCTAATTCTGTCATACCCCTTGAATACATGTATTGTAAGAAGCGCTGTGTAAATTGTTGGCACTATATAAATAAACAATATAATAAAGAATAATAACTGGATAATGTTCAGTATTAAAAAGAAGAAAGTTCAGTTTAGAAGATGATCAGGAACAAAAAAATAAATCACAAACATATTGAACAAATTAATACATTTTGAAAAGGATAATTTAAAAGATTCCATAGGATTATCTGGATTACCTTGGTGGGGAACTCTTTCTTATTTCTCATTAGTATTGAGAAGCATTTTGTAGGGGAAGTCATGGCTATGAAGCATAGCTGAGTCAAATCACTCAGTTTAGCTTTTATTGAGACCTAATGTGCCCTGAACCTACACCTTCCCTTGAAAACATCATCAATTACAAGAATGACAGGCCCCAGGGATTCCATCTAAGGAGGTCACTTGTGGAAGTCATCTAAAGGGGAAAAAGAATGGCATTAAATGACATCCATTCCATCCGGCTACATGAAACACCACGTCAAATGGTGGTCTAAGGCAAAGAGAAAACATGATTTTTAACACCTGTTTTTGAATATTATAAAAACACATCAGTATTGCGGGTATTTTACTGTGCTCCAGAGTCCTTGTGTTTCAACCTAATAAAATATTACGTTTAAAAAATAAACGCATGGAACCCAGCTATACAAAGCTGATGAATAAGTAGGGGCTACTTAAATAAAAATAACATTGCTGTGTTTCGGGCAACTGGGTGAATACATTTGTACTTCCTGTTACACTTTAGGTCAACTTCCTGTTCAGAAATAGCACATGAAGCGCAAAGAAATATAGCACCCCTGTCTGGTGGAAATGTAGCAAAAACTTAAAATAACTCATCCTATGGACCTTAACATAACATTTGTGAAGACTAAAAGCTTTATGTTCATATGGCAAGAGATATATTTTGGCCGAAAGTAAAAGCTGACCTATAAATGTTAAAACATACATTTTGAAATGCAAAATAAAACATAAGGGAGACCAAGTTGTGTGGATCTTAATATTGGAAGAACCAGGAGAGAAAGCTTGTTAAACTTGCATGGCCGTATATCTTTTTTTGTGATGTTGTGGAGTTGTTTAAAATGGAAATAGATTGATGATGTTTAGTTTACCTTAAAGTAAACAGCAAAAGACAAGACTATCTGAATTAATGACCCACACATTATTTCAACCCAAAAGACTAATGTTGTGAAAAGGAGGTTAGACAAATAAACAAAGTTTGTGAGTCAGTTCTTTATCTTGAAGCTGATAGTCTTTCTTTGACATCTGAGTAATCCACAGTTGCAATTCGCTAGCCAGGAATATCTGGAAGTGATGCGTCACCATAGGTAAACGAACATTTTCTCTTTCGGAGTTTCTCGGAAAGCTATGTGAGTAAATAATAATAATAACAGTGGTATTTTATGTAATTTCTGTACGCAATCTTATAGTTTACGTTGTTGTAGGTTTGACCTACGTACTTCTCATCTGCTCCATCTTATGGTAAATATGTTTGGTATTGTAAAGGATGTCTTATGTTTTTGTGTACATCAGCAGGTCAATAAACAAGCCCTGGAACTTCAATATCCCCAAGCATTAGTTTTAATAATGATAGTTTAAATTACATAGAGGCTTCAAAAGAAGTTCCCTCGAGAGATCAACATGTAAGTTATTGACATGTAAACATGGAGAAGAGAGTCGGAGGAAGTCTCCAGGGCGGTCCAAACATGATTTCCTAAAAGTGAAAGACAAATAAAAGTCCTCCATTCAAGACCGCAAGGCAATGTCATCCTAATGTTGGAAAGTCGGCTCACAGCTACTCGGCTATTGCGGGCATTTGTGCCCTTGTCGCTCGGATTACCGCTGTGCCACGTGCGCAGTAACACAATGCATAAAGGCGAGGGTTATTTCTAGGACAGATAATTGAACATTAATACTCGCTGACACTGTCGCAGAAATGATATGTCAACCTGACAGGGCCTATGTGCTTACATCTGCTGATTGGCTGCAGACGAAGGGGATGTTTGTCAGATCAGACCTCAGGCCTCAATGCTGTAGAGCCAAGGAGTATGTAAACCATTAATCATGAGCTGCCATCTTTGGTCGACAAGCCATTAACCAATTCGCTGCCGAAAATAGGGTTCAAAGAACATTGTTTCCTTGTAATGGGCACCATATGTGTAAATTTCTAGATTTTTTTTAAAAAAAAAATCTGGCAGTAATAAAACATAAATGGATAATATGTCTATAATGTATTTTACTTGCTCACTAATTTGGTCTGGTACATGGGGATATCATTTTTTTTTTTATATACTGCATGTCAATTTTGAATTTCATTCTGTTGTTTGCTTAGCGATGCAATCTGTTCCTTTTTTTCTTTTTGTCCTCTTTTTTTTATCTGTGTATTTTACCCAAGATTAAGTCCCAGAGCAAGTAAAGATTAGTATAATTGATACCTAAACAAAGATCACTATTCTTTTATAATTACAATGGTGAAGACTCATCAAGAACTTTTTTTGTTGAGGGAGAGGGTTACAGCAGGGGACAAACTAAGTGACTTACAATAAAATATCATACTCCTGGTGACTTAATTTGTCTTTCAGTTGCGTTAAAGATAGGACCCCTACATCAGGGCCACCTAAAGCATAGCCTTATTCCCAATTTTATAAAACATCAAAACTGCTTTTACATGGGAAGCAGAGCTTTAATTCCATGGTTGGCAGCCTGGGGGTTAAGCTAATTTCCATCCATGGGAAAAACAGCATCTTAGAACCAAATCAAAAGGTAACTACCATATTGTAATTATTCAAGCATGGTTTATTTCAGCTCCACTTGTTTATGAAATGAGACCCCCGAGATGATCCATTTTCATATATTTCAACAATTGTTGTTTGAAAACTCCCCGTTGTACTTTATGCACAAAGAAAAAAAAGACTTCATCTGTTAAGATCCAGTTATTCTTTGTTGTTACAGTAAGTGAAGTTATTAAATAGTATTTTATTCCCTTGCTTGTAAAGCTCATCATTTGTGTCATTAGATTTACATTTTTATTTAATTGGAACAGTCGTATCTGAAAGGTTTATGTGCAGAATAATATCCACATGAACTTCGCCTCGCTGATATTTTTATGAGTTTTTAATAGTCATATGAGCATTGTGTGTTCAGCAAGAAAAAAATGTTGCTTATAGTTTAGCCTAAAACTAAATAAACCTAGTGACATAGTTTATAATTCAATTTTTTATCTTATTCTATATTATAATACATTTGTTAGTATTTTCATAGCATTCAATGTGTATTGTTTCCAATTATTTTTTTAGCACTTTTTGTACCAAAGGGGTGCAGTGTACACTGGAAAAATATGAAATATTTCCCATGTTGCACTGGAATTAGCCAATTTTTATTTTGTGTTTTTTCAATATAATAATCAGTCCCTATTATAATTATAATTATTTTTTATTGATAAATCACCAAGTCACGTGCTTCTTACAGTGTATATATTCAAGGGGAAAGACAAAACTAGAACCGATACATTAAGTAAAGAGATGGAAATCTAGATGGAATGGGTGAGGTGAAAAAATAAGGTATGGAAAAGGGGAGAGGCAGTCCCTGCATATATATATATATATATATATATATATATATCTCAAATTAGGGAGAATAGTGGCTGTCATAATAAATTGGAAGAATTATTCTCATTGTATAAATCAGATGCTCTGTTTTGATTTACTGGTGTGTATCCCATAGTCTTAAAATGGGTTTACTCAGAAATATCCAGTGAGGATTAGAATCTGAAACCATTAAAATGATGGGTTTTTAGAATACAGGATAGCTAGCAGATTAAACAGGAGTATATGTGAGTGATTTATTAAAATCTTTCACCGTAAAAACTAGTACAAGGGATTCCCATAATCGTTTGGGCTGATGGTCTAATTGCTTAATTTTTTTTAATCATTTAACATATAGGATTTAAGTAGTCACAAGTTGGTTTACTTCGTGGTGCAGAAAATTGGTACTAAGGTTCAAAAGTTTAAGGTCACTTGCATAATCTCTTTATGCCTGAATATAAGGATATTACATTAAAAATTTCCAGCTACAAAAGTCATTGACATTAACAATATCTACACTGTATTTCGGATCCATTTGATGTTATTTATAGACAAAATGTGCTTTTCTTTAAAAAACAATGACATTTCTAAGTGACCCCAAACTTTTGAATGATAGTGTAAATATACATACATACACACCTTAACTAGTAGTACAATATTACTTTTTGCATTTTGAGGTTATAAAAGTATCAATGAAATGAATTTGTATTAGATGTCCAGACATATATATTTGTATTGACTTTTGAATATTTTGTATCTGTGATGAACCAGCGCTTGTCAATTGGCCTTGTGAGACAATTTCCTAATGATGTTTAGACACTAAACTCACCGTATAGAGCTCTTCTAGTTTCCTACAGTTTCTACATCTTTATTAACTGTTTGACTTGCAGAATAAATTAGAATATAGCATTATTACATTATTTCATGCCAAAACCTCTTTTGTTTCAGTCTGGACACAAGTAGAGCGGTAACTTTTACAAACTTTCGATTATGACAGAGCTCTAGCGTAGCAGAGGAGACATTATCATGTTAGAAAGCAGACAGGTGTTTTTCAGTTCCAGAACACTAATGAAAAAGTATTTAGGGTTCTAACTTATATAAAACATATGAAAGATTGTTGCGATAATAGGGCCAAGACATTGGACTTGGGATAATTGGTGAAATTGTAGTTTATTTCATATATTATTGTCTTACTAAGATTTGAGAGTACAAACTATCAACTAATAATCCTTGTAGAAGACATAAATACAGTAAATGTGGTTAAGAAACTGATGTCTTCAAGAGACTGTCCCATTAAAAAATATTTTATCCTTGACCATAAAATACATTTCTAGTTTGATCTCATTTTGCTATGTTAAACTTTCTTTATCTGCAGCCATGTAGGCTGCCATTGTTGTCAGTCTTGTGATACTTTGGATGGTATTTCCTGCTCAAACACCACACTGGACTGATGCTTTACGGCAATGCTAATGCATTACATTACTCTATAGACTTTCATTAGTCAATGTCCGACTGGGTGATGAACAGTCTGATAAGGAGTCAGGGTTTTTGAAAACATTATAGTATGCAAAAACTAGAACTGCTTTAAAAAAATGGCACAATATTTTTATTTCTATTCTGGTAATAAAATAATTGGTAGGAGTTCTCTTTTAAAGACATTAGCTGTACTTTGTGGAAACTATAAATTATGTTGTTCTTCTCGGGCAAATTTGGCGAACATGGCACCATTGAGGGTTTACTCATGGCTGTTCTGCTGTATAACATGATTCTTTCAAGTCCGAGTCTCCAACCTGGGGTAACTGTTCAAAACCGAGTGTGCGAGTTGAATTGGCAGGGGTTTTATAAGTTATGCATAATGTAAATAATTGCTGTACTTTGCAACTTTGGTGTTTTAGTGGTGATTGGATATGTGGGAGTCTAACAGCAATTTATGAAGTACGTTATGACCACAAGGCAATGGCGTGCGTGTGGATTCCGCCGGTCACGTCAAATTTGTTGTGTCACATTGTATATATGCTTGTACATTACTGTTCACCTTGTAATCATGTAAAACTAGCATAAAGCATAGACACAAGGGGTTTCTCCGATGTAATATTTTCGTTTTCAGCATGCTTTGCTAATGAATTATTGCATTTTTATTAAAATAAATACATCAGCTTACATTCATGGGAATATCTCAATATACGCTTGGAAAAGCTGAAATACAGCAAAAACTTCTGACAATGGCGCCTTTATCCCAGGGCTTAAAATCTGGTTTACAGCAAAATAAGATTTAGGATTTGCTCCACACTGTGGGCTAACTAAATAAATATTTTAGATTATGTAATGTCTCATATTAAAGTAATGCAGTACAGTGGAAAATATGCATACCAACATTTTATATGTATAATATACAGATCACTAGCTTTTTTTTTTAATTTATATATATATTTTTTTTTCTGCTAGCTTCTGGTCAGTTTTAGCCATTTATGGAGTGAGATTATTTCTAGCAGCAAACAGTTTAAAATATATTTATTATTATTATTATTTTTTTAAACTCCTCTTTTTTTAATGCATTGCCCTCTCTGCCCTTCGTTAACTCTTTGGCTGCCACATGCACCTGCATCGCGTTACTAACCGCCCGTGGGGTTAACAGTGCACTTAATAGTGAAAGGTGAGAAGGAATGTGAAAACACTTGGCTGGCGATGTTAATACTTGCGAACCGGGCTTGAATCCCCTGTCTCTGTAGATTTCAATGTCCCCTCTGACTGCTGGCAGGCTGCTTCCAGCTGTGGCAGGCATGATGCAGTGAATTGCTTTTGAATGTTCTTTACTCAAATAGGCAGTAATTACAAGCTTAAAGAGGTTTAGTGGTCCAGTAAACTACATAATCACCTCTGAATTAGGCTAGGCTCATCAGTTGCAGTCCAGCAAGCCGAAGTCTGCTGTTTGTATTCAAGCCTTTATCACGTAGCAACCTGAGCAGCAGGTGTGGAACAGTGAGAATCCTTCTTAAACTCAACCGTCTACTGGGGACAATGATCTTTAATGAGATGAAGCCACACTCTAACTGTATTTTAAGTGGGGAAATTAACACTGGAAATTATGTACCGTTTATTCGGTTGTGAAGATGTGCTGCGCTTAATAATGTTGTAAATGCGAAAATGTAATCCAAAATATTATGGGGGGGAAAAATGGAGGGGCCTCCAGAACATTGACTCGCGCATTTACAGGGTTTGAGAGCAGTTAAAAAACAAATGATTATGGAAATACGCTTTGCCCTGACAAACAAAATATTATTATCACATTGCCGGTAATGAGACATCTTATATGCATATGCTAAGTGGATTGGCTTGGTTTGCATCATTTTTAAGATACTAATCAAAATCGGTGTTTAGGAAAACGGGCATTTAAGCAGTTCTATTATTGTTAATTCTGATTGCGAAATAATTGTGCTGTGCCGCTTCCACTGTGGAAACTCACCATATTCTGAATGTAGTAGTGTATACACGGGCATGCACATACGAAACCAGAAATATTTTGGGCTCACAGTCAGTATAGTTCTTGTCTTCAAGACTATTTCAATCCCCAGGTCCAAACCATCCCAACAAGGGTGTTCTCCACACATGATTTATGCCGGAAATGCATAAAAAATGTATGTACTGAATAAGGACTCTTGGGAGCCGTGTATCTATTTCTTAAAGTTCCCCTAAGCCAGCCATGACGGACTAGATCCAACATGATTTTAGTTATGCATCTTGGTATACTGCAGCTTATGTGGGTAAATAAAAACCAACAGGATGAGATATATTATGACATAACCAGATACTACTAGAAATTCTTTAAACAGAGCCATATGGCCTAATGGGAAATGGGTAAACATATCTTGTGTGACCACCATTGGCTAAATTTGCCCCCGGAATTCATTAAGTGAACCTGTTGCATAAAGTGTATTCAGTACAAGTGTTAAGAATCTGTGCAAGCACACATTCAATAAACTTAATAATGCCCCAAATTATTAACTGCTCAAGTGAATAAAGAAGTCATCTACCAACCTAAAGCTAAGAACACAGGTCATATACACAGACACAGATCAAGCCTCCAAAAATTCCTTTTTACCTTTTACACTAGATTCTTTGTTTCAGACCAAAATCAAATCATCAGGTTAATCCAACAAGACTGAATGCAAACTCACCAAACACAGCAATTCTAAGAAAGTCAGTAATGCCACACTTTTGCATAGAATAATTTTTTTCCAACAAAAAAAAATCATTCCACAATGCTTTTTTTTTTTTTGTTGTAAATATTTGTATAGTCTCTGCTCACATTTTTAATGGAATCAATTGTGCGATAGATGTATTTAATCTTTTAAGACCCCTGTAGTATTATTACATTGCATTCAATTTATAGAGCACCAGCAGATTCTGTAGTGCTACTACAATAGGGGAACATGTATATTAAAGTAGACAATATACAAAATTGCCAATAACATTAACACACCTTAAGACATACAAAGAAAAAGAAGAGAACCCTGCTCTAGTGAGCTCGCAATCTACTAGGAGGATGAAGGGGAATGGATCATTGCTTAAGTTGAGGGACTGTTTGAGTGAAAATGAGCGATCATTGAAGTTGGAACTAAAGAGGAATGACATTAGCCATCATGGCTATTGACAAAGACACACGTTCACACACATTTTAACACACACAGACACACACAGTAGAAACTCAGTTCTTTATCCCTACTCCTCAAGCATGCTGACACCTATCTTGGGGGGGGGGCAATTGCCCCATTGCCCCCCCCCAGTCCACTAATGCTTTGAGTGTAATTACCTCGTTTGTACTTTAACAGGTCTGCAGTGATAATTCCACACTGTTCATGCTTATGTGGATTACCTGGAAATGTTATTCAGCGTCTTACCCACTGTTGTGATCTCAGAGGGTTATGTATGCTTTAGATTAGTCTTACAATAAAATAAGGTGTAAATAATACGATGCCTCACTGTTTCAAGAGACATCCATGTTACTGCCTTCCTTTTAGCATCTGTCAGCATAAATGAGCTTTGACATGATCTGTTTATGAAGTCATCAGATTTCTATGATATTTTACTTATTCAGTCGAAGTTTACGAGTAGCTTCAGGGCAATATATAGCTCAAAATAAAACAAGGCTGCACTAGCTTGAATATTAAAGTGATCCTCAAGTTTTGGCTGTAAGCAGTGGCAGCTACTGCTGTATGAAATTATCATTTCTTGGAGTTAATAGGTCATTTCTTGAGGTGCTTCTAGGTTCCTTGTTTTCATCTGGAACTAAGCACACACAATATATTCAGAATATCATATTAACCAAATAATGTCATTCAATATACATACTCATATTCACTTCATGTGCTCATTTTTTTGAATGATGCCACCTTTTAAAGTTATTATTAGACTATCATAATCCAATAGTACGCTCTGGATATACAACAACTACAATTTAAACCTCTCGTGCTAAAGCATAATTTTGCATATTTTTTTTTTTCAATTAAGAAAAAATAAATTAATTGTTGCTATAGAAAAATGTAAGCTCACAGGACAATGTTGTCATTTCCATACTAGGATCGCAATATGATTGACATGGTCTCGATAAAGGACCATGATGTGGTCCGAAATGTTGATTTGATTTTTCTTATCATGCTGCTTGTTTGTTAAATGAAGTATTATTTGGAGACCCGTGAGTGCAAATCTCCATTTCTGGACTTTGCATCCATCTGGTGGGAGCTGCACCCGGGAAAGTAGTTATTATTGATTTATAAAGTGCAAGCCTTGTGGACTACGTTGATTTATTTTAGTGCAAGCCCTTGTGGACCACGTATTTATAATAGAAAAAAAAAGTGGGCACTTTTGCTTACTGCAGATCTTACTCCGAGGATATACAATTTTGAATGATATTCATTGCATAAAATTGAGGCATGCAGCAACGAGCTTATATGTGTATTCTTTTTTGTAAGAGATTATTCAGAAAAATATTTAAAAAAATAGACATATTGAAAGTTCTTTGGAAAAGTGATTGTGGTGCAAAGTGTAAAATATGATGTTATCACTATAGCAACTATGAGAGCAGTCCAGTCAGCGGGAAAAAGCCTTTAGTTTCTATGGTGGTTTTTAGATGTTGCTAAAGATAAAAATAACAGCCTTTATATTACAGGGACCAACATATTTTAAATAAATAAAATATACATAAATATATATATATATATATTTAAAAACCAATGCATGGCTCGGAAAGCTCTAAATTCTTTTAAAATACAGTGATCTGCCGACAGATTTCGCTGCTTAGGGCGGCTTCGTTTGCATTCAAGTATTTATAAAGATACAGGGCACAGCTACTATAAATTCAAGCTATGTTCTAAGACTACGCCATGCCCTGCTTTTGTAATGCAAATTACCAGCACAAAGTGCATCTTTGATAACGTTCAGTCGGATGCAAAAACACATTCACCAAAACAGTAAGCCTAATTCAGAAAATTGAAATACAATAAACTAGGTTTTTTATTTCAAGTAAAGAAAAAAATAGGCAATGTGGTTGCAATAAATATATTCTTTCTATAGACAGGCATGCGTTTGTGCCATTACTTTTCTATTAAAGTGTACACGGCTGTTGCCTTTATTATATTGATAAGAAAAATCCACTATATTCTTGTTATCGAAACATCCACAAAGGGCTTCTGTGTCTGTCTGTAACTATGAGCTAATTCCTGCCGACTGTCATTGGTGGCACATGTTCAAGAATAAAACATGTATTCTATCCCTGTATAGGGCATGTACTGTATACCTCCCTTACAGCGTATCACGGGAAGTTTGGAAAAGGAAATGGTGCCGCAGTTCTATTCTTGCAGTTACATATGATTATTTGTTGCCATTGAGCTCTGCGATGAGACAAATGTAACAAATTTGTGTTAATATATTTTGTGGCGTTAATAAAATTCAGCAGCAGGAAGAAAGTGGCCCTTGACACAGATCCCTTTTCTGCTTCATCCTCTTGGGCAGTGAGGGTCTCAGTTGATGACATCACATGTAACTTTGATTGCCAACATATTATAATTGCCATACGGAAGAGTTGTTTCTCTTCTTTTATCGTTCCTTCTTCTTTCTGATTGCTCTTTCCTTCTTGCCAGCTTGTCCGTGTCTCAAATTCTTAAGTAAAAATTAGGCTCATAATGATTTTGTGCAACAGACAAATTATCAGCTCGTGCGGGACTGTTATCTAGTAAACTTCTGCTCCCTTTCCATTTCCTGTCCTACCCCGCAGCTCCACACCCATTAATGAGACATAACAATCTGTATTCTTTCTCTGCCTTGGATAGCTAACAAAACATTAACTGGAATAGGAGGCTTTTTAGAAAAGAACAGGTGTTATAGCGTTGGTAAAACCAAAATAATCATAATACACTATAGTTATATGGATTCTATAAGTCCATCAAGGCAATGTATCTTAATCTCCAGTTGTAGTGTCAGCATCAGCTTGAATCTCCCAAATACATCCGTTCTGTAGTGACTTTATTTATCTTGCTTCACACTTGAAATGGCATGTGTTGAAAAAAGCACATTGCTCATAAAATATTGAGCAGCCCTTCCATCTCAGTCTTTATGCTGAGAGGTAAACACATTTAGTCTCTTCCTTTTAAGTCTTTTTCTTACAGAAAGCATCCCCCCATAATGGTAAAGGGGGAATGGGGGGCTGGTGATGTAGAAAAGAGAAACGTGTTTTCTATAAGGATGAAATAATGTTTTGTAATCCGGTATATAGAATTGTGCGGCTTAGAACTTAAGGAAAAGCGTAAATTTAGTTGTTATTGTCTCATTTTGTTATTTGTTTTATCAACTGACCTAGAGTTGTAGAAAACCACGTGATATTTGGGTGCCACCTTCTTCATTCATCTGCATAGGACTTTATTAGTCAAATGGTCCACTAGGGACCAAAGAGCAGGTGTTCTATTGTGTTCTATATGGCAGCAAGACAAATCCTCCATGTGATTATCTAGCAGACCAAGATCGCTTTAGAGTTTTAAACACAAATTAAAAATCTATATGACAGGTCGGAAATGCTAGATTTCATGACATTTCTACACGTTAGGCACGTTTCATAAAGAAAGTAGGATGTCCCCTTTAACTTGTCTGGTGCCAGCAGGGTTAAATGTCATGTACCTCTTTGGATCTTCTCCTGTTACTTTGTAGCATAGACACGCTTGTGTCAAATGAAATTACTAAGGATGAAGTTTAAAACAGAACTTGTTTTGAGGTTTTGTTATCTCGGCAGCTAGCTCTGTGTAAGATTATTTTCAAATTTCCTTCATACATTACAAAATGCTGTCACAGGGGCATGGCAGTGAGGGAGAGAATGTTTTTGATATATGGTTACCAGAGCAGATAAGATAAACTGGCGTGTATCACTTTCTTGGCATCCGCATAGACTGCCAGTGGTGGAAACTTTGATGAAAGGAGTACATTTGGACAAGGAGGTTCATTAAGATATAAAGCTGGACATTTTCCATCTGCCTGTACTGATGTTTAGTTGTATTTCCTATTGTCATTAACTTGTTGTAAGGTTGGCTGTGCTCATGTTAAGCAGCTCTGAATTGTTAATGAAAAACTTTTTTTTTTTTTGGGGCGAAGTGATGCAAATTTAATTAATATTGAATATTTAATAAGCTGGCGGGGAAGTTAAATGTTTAACTTTAATTTATCGCATTTAGGTCGTTGTTAGTCACTGCAGGACTGCTCTGATTTCATATGCTGCATACTGATTTTTTTCCTGTTTCAGATTCTTGCAAACAGCCCTTATCTCCTACAGATGATCCTCTTGGGGGTGAGATGTTATTAGCTGGCAGCCTTGTGATAGGGGCTATGAAATAGTTACCTCTAGGAAGATTAAGAGCTATAATTTTCTATAACGCAGCCGATCTTTGATAAGGAAATGTATTGCCTTATTAACGTTTCTGTTCTGAAAAGTCATTATACCACATCTAGGTAACGATTTAATATATGCAAAAGTTCCCATTTTGTTTGTTTCTCACTGGTAGGAGGCCCAGTGCGCATCTGTGTTTGTTTATGTTACATGTTACAACGAATTGCATTTGTTAATAGAGCGCCAGCAGATTCCATAGCGCTAAATCATTAAAATCAGCATTATACAATTTGACTATATCGTTAGCACCCATTAAGACACACTGGTACAGAATGAAAATAGGGTTCTGATCTTACGAGTGTCTTTATTTTATTTACAGGAGCTTTAATAAGCTTGGACAGGCAGTTTTTGGAAATGTATCCATTTGGCTCAGGAACGTCTTCTTTTTGTGCTTTTAAACCTACAACCTATGCACTAAAATTAAATTTTAAGCTCTCAGAGGCAGGTACCATTTGAATAAGGACATGCATGCTACCTTGCTATAGACATATTCCTTATACTAAGCATATACTATTTATCTACAATCCGTTAATCCATAAACCAGTTCTCAGATAATACCTCCTAATGCAATGAGAAGAGGGGAGGGCAGTCTACTTATTGGGGCAATGACAGTATGGGACTAACAGGAAACCAAGTGACGTGTGTAGTAAAATTGATTTTGGGATAGGCAGTCAGTGTTCTTTCTTTAGGCATTACAGCAGATCAGATCCACACAACTCCACCGTACCATTACAACCAGTGATATGGCATATACACTATCCCAATCATTAATTTCTTTTGTTTGTGCTCCTAATGCATTGTAGTCTTCCCCTGGTCCCAGACTATCCTTTCTCATATTCCCATCCTGATCAATTGTTTGCAAATAATTAAGCTTTTAAGAGATAATGGTACATGACTAATGGACATAACCAAATTTAATTCTCAACTTATTGTTTGCCAGGGGATAGACAGATATCCTCAGACACTTGTGGTTTCCAATCAGGTATATCCACTGGTCAGTGTTTGTCTGGTATTGAATGTAGTAGTTATATGTCAGGACAATACTTGGACAAAAGTAAAATGCCGCCAGATTTACTTGGCTTTGAGGGTGGCAGAAATTATAGTTTTGCTTTAAATGCAGGGATGCATTGACCATACTGCACTAGTACATTGCTAGGGACGTAGACAACATGTGGTGTGTATGGGAGTTATTTAATAAAAAAAGGTACTAGGTCACCTCAGCCTTTGATGTACCTTTGCATATTTCATGTTAGTCAAGGTGCAACCACCAGGTTGTTGGCCTAAAAGATCCCACTCTACTAGGTGACAAACAGCTGATCAAATCAGCCATCTTGGAATTACAAGATAAACACAGCAGCTGCTGTAAGACTGCTCTAAGAAGCTAATACAATTGATTACATTGATACAATATGTAAAGCTGCCACTGGCCAAAAAATCTAATCTTACTGTGGCAATGCCTAGCATAAAAATCTGCAAATTAATCCAATAATAATTACTTGTATAAGAGATTTATTGACAGTTTTGTCACCTGATAGTTATCGGGTTATCCTTGTGTGCTACTTTTTATGTTACCTTTAGCCCCAGTAATTGACCTAAAAAATATGTACTTGAAAATCCTTTTATTATGAGTTTACCCTTCAGACGGTATCGGGCTCTCTGTTAGGTCATATAAATATTACTCGTTCTAGAAGTAACACATCAAACTCACACACAAAAAAAAAACACACAGGAACTTTTTCTTAAGAAGAATGGAGAGTATTTAAACATTTTAAACATATTACATTTCAGTTAAAAGGTCTGTGTCATTATGGACCATTGGCTGAGACGGATTAGCTGAATGAAGTCATGGCTTTCATGTGATTATGGCAATTATAGATTTTTCATGAAACTGAAAGTTTCTGCTACAGTAAGCCAATAAATATGTTGAAAAGAAGATCGGGTGACTTGAACTCACCGTAGTACAGGTTGGGAAATTTGTATTATTAAATAGATTTTTTTATATGTATTTTTGTGGCTAAATTATTTTGATGCCTAATTTGCCCAGTCTTGTCTGTTGGAAAGAATGCAGAACAATTGAAAACAGCATAATAGACATTAAGTCCTCATTTTCAATGGCTAGAGGCAAGCTAGCAATTATTGCTTTCTTTATGGCATTCAACACAGTTTCCTCCAATTACTTAAGATCATATGATAAGAGTTCCCTTTACTTTATACCATCAATCTCCTTATAACTGATTAGAACTGAAATTATGTATACTAAACTCTACAAACTTTTAGATGTGTTCACTTAAGAAAAAAAAGTCATCCCCTTTTACTAAATATATAGTGATTTTTTTTATCAGAATATAGGAGGCTATAAAACACATCATACTTTGAAAGAAAAAAACAGAATCAGCTCTTTTGTGAACGAAGCATGTAAAAATACATTTTTTATTATTCACTAAATATGCATGATATTTAATATATATTTTTCCCACGGAAATGATGAACTTAAAATTCAAAATTGCATAACAGGGACTCACGTGCAGTATATCTGTTAATGGGAGGGCAAAATTAATAGCGACTTATTTAAGCACATGTATACTTCTCGGCAGGTTCTGATTTCCTTGTTGTAAAACTAAGCAAAGCATCTGGATTTACTGAGGCTAATATATTCTTTACACCTTTTAAAGGGCTGCATTGTGTGAGCAGTCTGAAGAATTGTGGAATGCTTTTAAAAACAACAGGCCTGTATACAGAGAAATGGGGATCAGAGTGTAGTAGGCAGGCATGCAAGAAATGTTAGGGCATGTCTAATCCTTCTTAGCAAATAATTCTAATGGAATTAAAAGCTAGCCTAACCAGCATGTTCTTCTGCAGAAAATGTCTCTTTACAGGTGCCTTCAATTTAAAGCTACCCATAAGCAACTAAGCATTTTTTTATCTCTTTAAAAAAAAACTATGGAAGAAAGTTATTTTTTTATTATTAGAAATATTACTTTTTTTTTAAATAGTTTTTAGAACAAAACCCCCTGCCAGATTAAATTTATTCTGGTTTAGAAATATTACGTTTTAATGTGGCCTGTTGAAAGCCAGTGGTATCCATGCTCTCATTGTCCTGGGAATTGCAGGGTTAAAAGCTGGTGGATTTTGTACACAGTTACAGTCTTCTAGATCGTAAGCCCGTTTGAGCAGCACCTTCCCTTACCTGTTGTTTCTGTAAGCTATGTTATGCGCTACGTGTTAAGTTCTGTTTACCCTAAAATAATGTGTAACTGTATGAACAAATCTATATGTTCGGAAAACACCACATACTGTATCTGTGGATATTTCATGGGATACCTTGGAAGCATGAGTATTAGTATTAGGAATTCCTGGAGACGGGATGTATAAATTCACTTTAGAATACAGTGTTTGCAAGATTAGTTTCAGGCACTCGGGGCCCTGGCGGAATTAGACCACCCATCAGCACGGTACTTGCCACATCGACTGCATGCCTCCCTGATGTCCTTCATAGCCAGTCCTTTATGTTTCCTGACTGATACGCCATGCCAGGAAGTTATGTCATTTCCATGCACAGCACGGTGAGGGAGCTACAGGTCATATCCTGTAAGTACCGAGAGGCCCTGGAGCAATTGCTCTGTGTGTTCCCCAATGAATCTGCTCCTGGCTGTTTGGAGCTCTTGGGTCACTGATTATGAGTTGCTTAAAAAGAAAAAAACAGAAGGGAGAATAGAAGTTGTCTCTCTTTCCTCAACTGTATCTAGTTGTCTAGTGATACGATTGTGTCAGTATTCAAAACAGAGCAAGAACTCAGCCCATACCCACCGAATACCCTTTAAAAAACACCTGAGGCATAAATATTGGGGATTCCGTCACACTATATGACTATATATTGCTTAGCCCGCCGCTATTTCAAAGTTCCCCAAGTGTGGCGAGTTCTAGCTAATTTCTCATGGCTATATTGCTTACCAAGGAGCTGAAACAGTGGGACTGCACTGCATTTTCACCCCCTGAAACGCTCAAGCAATTTCAAGACCTTCTATGGGCACCATTAATGAGGCACCTAAGTGACAGTTGGGGTGCTCAAAGTGTCATCACTATAAGTTAGATTGGATTGCTGGCTTCATTTGTCCATGAAAAAAAAAATGGTAAAGTGATTAACACAAGTTATCCTTAATTGAAATATGTGTTTAAATCAATATAAA
The DNA here is from genome assembly GCA_009364415.1 of Spea multiplicata. NCBI lineage: Eukaryota > Metazoa > Chordata > Amphibia > Anura > Pelobatidae > Spea > Spea multiplicata. The sequence continues at coordinate 10,661,620 of VKOC01000005.1, forward strand.
GGGAAAAAGTAACCTTATAAGTTAATAAAAGGGTCACTTCCATTTAGCCTTGGCTCATCAACGACATATGACGCTTTCATGTAATCAGAAACATTCCCTACCTTTACGTAACGTTCTAAAATGTAAAACAATTGATTGATAACGTTTCAAATCTGTGATTAGTCGGTTCTGGAAAGTTGTTTAAAGTGTTTCAGATTCAGACAATCAACATCCCATCTTCAATGCATAGAGTATAAAGAATTCCTCATTGTACACAGAGATTCATAGGCAGCCTGAAGACATCAGACTTTCTGGTGACCCTAAGTCGATCCAAAACTCTCCTTAAACAGTTACACGTATTCTATTTTTTTTTCACAGGTCATTTATCTTGATGTTTGTTTCGTTCGAAAGGAACATTTTAAGTTCTCACAAGAAATTTTATCCTGCAATTAACATTAAAAAAAAAGAAAGGAAAAACAACTTGAATAGCCGTATTTGGCCTCTGCCGTCTTATGATTAGCCAAGACAGTTATGCTAATGTCAGACAAAATATGCTATACAATATGCTATACAATGACCTTAAGTTGGCACAGATACAAAATCCCAGCCTTTTGTCGATAAACCACATAATATATAAGGAGCTGATCTTTTTGCACACGGAGCCAGTTTTTTTTTGTACAATTCCCTCTCCCTCTATAAATTGAATTTGAAACTAGTACGAGCAAATGTTGAGCTGATTGCCTGTTGGTTCGGCACTTTCTCCCACTGTGTGCCAATTGAGGATAAATTGAATATCAGCGTAAAGCCAGATCTCCGAATAGCGATTTTTTTCACTTCACTAGCTCTTATAATTAGTATTTCTGCTGTGCCTAATAATTCACCGATGTAGTATTTAACTAATACTAGTGACACACCTCAGCATTTTAGTTTTTAATTATCTTCTGCATGCTGACATTTTTATTTTGTAACAAAGGGCAATGAATCTTAAATATCTTTTTTTGTTTTAATCTTGCAGCACCCCTACCCTTCAGAAGAACAGAAAAAACAGTTGGCACAAGACACAGGTCTCACCATACTTCAAGTGAACAATTGGTAAGTAATTTGAGGCAATATCTACATTCAATCAGTACTTCAGCCTCTGGCAAGCTGCATCTAATGATTTGCGTTGATATATGGCACGCCCAGCAAGTGCCTACTTTCCCTCGTAGTTTATTGATGCAAAAGTAATAATGCCTAAAGAATATTTCCAGTGATGTGAATTTTTATACTGCTGTGCTATATGAATTCATTCCCATACCATTTTAAATATATATACTTTGGCAAGTAAATGAAAGTTGGTATTTTTTTTTAATAGTACATTATATTTATTTTTTTGGGGTGCCTAGTGTTTTCTTTAAAGCGACCTGAAAACACATTTTAATCTATACTTTGTTTTTAAGGAAACTTATCTTTGAAGCATTACTATTTAATAAAGCATTAAGATAATTTACCTACATTGATGGTTTTTATTGGAGTTGGAAGTGTTGGAGTAATAGACTGATACAGTGAAGAATAAACCTTCACTGTACAAATGTGTGGATGGACATTAAGCTATCCTGAATATAAGTCAAGGCCAAAGACCAAGGGAGGTTTGAAGTTTTTGGGACAGATAGAAAAATGGACAGACTACATGGGCCAAATGGCTCATATCTGCTATGAAACTGAATCTGTAAATCCATCAGGCTCTCTAAAAATGCATAAGATATATATATATTTTTTGGATTGTATCAGTAGAATAGTTTTGGGTCGGGTCAGGTCTCTATGTGATTATATGTTTGTTTAGGACAAAGCTGAAGCACCCTCAGACTTTGATGAGTATGGTTTGCTACATTTATTGATGGATATTTGGATAAAATTAATTAAGGTAGCCTAAAAACATTGGTTGAAGAAGTTATGTTTCGTTTTGATGTCCTCTGTACTTACATTAACACAGCGTGCTAAATCAGCAAGAGAAAAGAGCTTTATCAGATATTTAAACTTCATTACAGGAAATGTCATTTTTATCAATATAATCCTATGTAATCTGCTATGTCTCATCTCAGTGATAACTACATGCTTATGTTATTTCTGCCATTAGAGGATTAATAGCCACAGTGCATTATCTATGTGAGGCAGGCAAACGTACAAGCATGGCTTATAAGGGTTATCAATTCATGTGACCTGAATTGCCTTGGGAGATCAATTTTCTGCTGCCCTATTAAATGGAGGACTGGGAATACATAAAGTTCTGTGCATGCAAATATATTTCCAAGAACGCTGTCTATTTACTTAAGTGCAGCTTTTATAAATATTTTTTATTTCATATGATTTTAGTAAGGGAACATAACTGCGTTATGAAATAGCGTATAGATTATTTCAGTGTTTTATATAACTGTTTGTCCAAAGTGGCCAACCTGTCACTTTCTAATTCTTTTCAGACTATAACTCCCATTATCTTTAGACTAAGTATGGTAGGGTTACATTCAATTAATTAAATGTCAAAAAGTTTCTATTTGTTTCTGAACAATGCAGAAAACCAAATGGTTTCAGATAAATAGGATTTTGCTTTATTACCCCCCCCCTTGGTACTCCATTTGAGTAACAAAATTTCTTGTTAGTTTGTTACCCATTGCTACTATAGGGTGTTTATACCATGAAGATCCTAATATGATATCCAGTTGACAATGTTTATATATTTAAATAAAAATCATAAAAAATATTTAATTTTAAATTAAAACATATTTTAGGGTTTTATTAATAATATGAATACAATGTTGTAAGAGTACCATAGAGTGCTCATTTTCCCCAAATCCATCCATAGAGCTACAGGGCATGTTTGAGGAAGCCATATTACCTATGATACAAAAATAAATACCTAATTATCACTAGTAGCTATAAGACAAACATTTTATTTTGATTAATTTAATATATATATATATATATATATAATATATATATATAGAATTTTTGTTGTTTTGTAGAATCTTTCATAGCATTTTAAGATTTTCTATGAATATAATTGATGACTTGGATGCAAAAATCTTCTCCTGGGAACGGTAAACAAGTGTTTCTTGATTTATTGTGCTTTGAGTAATTTCTGCAAGTAATAAGTTTGCAAAATTTTTGCTTTTCTGTTAAAGATTCTGCCTTACTTGTTATCACACATGTACATTTTTGTATTATTAATGATGAGCCACTGTAAATCACTGTTGCAGAGATTAAATAAACTGCTGAAGGGTAGCCTGGGTGCAGATCAGTCATAAATTATTGGCAGCAACACAGCTTGTGGGAATACATGAAATGTGTATAAAAACATAAACTCACTTCCAGTAGGATGGTATTTAACAATGACTTGGAATATTGCATTTCGGGACAGGATTATTATGCTAACTTTTATTTTCGTTGTATGCTGATCGTTGAATTTAACATTTCTTAATGATATGCATTTCCCAAGCTTTTGACTTGACAAAGCCCTTAACCTGTCACATTTGCATCACGTTCTAATACTTCATGAAAATTCAAGAACACTTTCCAGTAATACTGTGATAACATCAGAGATAAGATTGTGTTTTCTTTCTACATGCTGGTTTTACAGCTTGTTCTGAAAAAAAAAAAGTTCTTTTTACAAAGATCAAGTAATCTTGATTTGATTTTTGTACTAGTCTATGCATACCAAATGTTAAGTCATGATTCATGTGTTTATTAGAAAAACAGCTTCTTATGATGTGCTCTAAATTGGGGTTTCTCACTTTAAGTTCATAGTGCCCCAAGAAGGACTAGTTTTCAGAATCTCCTGATACGAGGGCAAGTGAATCAATCAGTTTCTAAAAAAAGTATTAATCTGTTCCAAAATAAAGTTTTGATGTTAATGTACAGAACTTGTGTATAAATTCCAGAATGATATTATCGTAACCTGTGGTGACCAGATTTGCTCCTTAAATTGACACCTCTCCAGTTCAAGAAGCCATCTGGGCACCTTTTCCAAACCCAAGCTAACAATTTTAAGATGACAGCAAATATGATGTAATAGAACTGATAATTTCATATAAAGAGATTTTTTGTTTTTTTAAATTTGTTTTTTTTTTTATTCTTCACATTTTGTGTCTAACTGTAAGTTGGGGATAATTAAAGACAGATAACAGTGTAATTTTTTTCATACTATGTCCTTTAAAAGTGACTGTTTCAAAGGGCATTGCAGAACAGCTGAAACAGCGCACGTATTAGCCAAACCCTGCTTCTAAACAGGTGTCATTGTTTAATGGAACACTCAGTTGCTCAGCTAATCAGACTGTTAGTCACTCAGCTAGAAGCTCATTAGTGATGTCATTGTTGTTTCATAGCAGACGGCGAGGTGAGACTTCTGAGAGATTATTCAGGAGGAGATAAAAATTGCAACAGAGAAATTCATTCTAAAAAATGAGCAGTTACAAAGCTTTGTTGAATTGTATAGCCTAAAAATTCAATAAGAAGCTAAACCTTTACGAAACATTTTTATTGCAAAAAATTACAACCTTTATTTAGTATCTGCTAGTATTTGAGGAATCTCTACTTCACATTCTTAGCATAATGGGGGGCAGTGAGACATTCACTATGTATAATAACATTTGGTTAAATTCATAAAAATAAAAAATGGCAAGAAATATATCTTTAGGATAGCCTATTTGGGTATATTTTCCTTTTTAAAATACAGTTATATGATAAAATTATATATATATAATTTTTACTTTGTAATTAGACTTTTGACTCTTTAAGTACTATTAGTCACAGTAATTGTTTTAATTAGATGCATCACGTGCATTTTTGCTAAGTTCCTTAATGACATTAATCACTTTATATCACTATATAAAATGCTATAAAGTTCCACTTAGGAGACAAAATATTAATTGTAATCATTCAAAAAATGTTTAGCTTGCATATTGCTGTAGATGGCCTTGGAGAGTTTCCTGACAACCAATGTATTTTCAGAAAAGCTGAGCAAATAACTAACACAGAAGAGTTGTTCATCCTAAAAATCTATCCAGGTAGTCAAACAGACTGCTAAAGCAGAATGTATGGATGGAAATGTCATTGATAATTCAGGGTAGATATTGCCAGTATCTGTTTCACACAAATAAATGAGTAGCCATAAAAATATAAAATAATATAAAATAATGTTTACTTCGGTACACATACAATATGTAATTTCAAAACCTTGGGAATATTGCATACGTTAGATGCTGAATAAATTAGTTATATAACAATGGTAGTGATGTCTACTATAAAATGTTTGGTAATCCCATTTTTTTTTTGCAAGAAACACTGACTTTGTCTTAAGAACACATGATGAATTGAGTGATTTTTTTTTTAAATTGTCATGCTATATGTTGATTGATTCTATGACATCATTGTATTATTGAATGTTGCCTAGGCCCCTGGTAACATAGGAGGTACAGGGCATTGCTTTTGAAATCCACATTTTCTTTTTTGAGTTTAGTATTTTTGCCTGCGTACCAAGTTTCTCAGAATTATATTGTGGTTCACCTTAACTTAAAAATTATACGATCTAAGTAATTTAGATATCAGTTTTTGGGAGGCTTTCATTAACTGCTTTTTTTCTTGGTTTCATTAGACATTTCATGTAATATTCTTTCTAGGTACCACCTTTATTATATTTTCTAGAACTTTAATCTGAGGGCCATTTTATAAAATTAAGTCCATGGTCCCAAACTGTGAGATTTTTTTTAATGTGTTTTACATATGCCTTTCATTTTAAGACTCTGTTAAGTACAGTCATATGAAACTGATAATTTAAGCACCATATAGTCTCAACTCAACAGAACAAGAACGAACCCTCTCCGAGAATACATCTAGTTGTGCTTTTAAGGTCTTCGGGGAATGTTAACAAAATAACAATGTGAACTAAAAAAAAAATCTCTGTACAAGTCAGGGTTTGGTCTGTTCTTGTTAAATCTTCCTATATGTATTTAGACAAAGTGTGGCGTTGTGGTATTCCAGTGCCTGCACAGACCTGATCCCTGCCTATTTTTGAGTCAACAGTGGCCAAGAATGGTGCGGCATAATTAACCACTGTCAAATGAAACCCCGACAAGCTGAGCAGCTCTCCCTTAGAGACCTCCTCTCCCTTACATCATAGAGTTGCTCCAGGCTGTGCCTTCATAAAACAAACTGCATTTTTACACATTAAAAAGTCAGCCTGAAAAATTGAAAATGGGGCAAATGTTGCCTCCTTGTTGGATAAAACAATTTTCTCTTCTTCAAAAATGAAGGCGAGCCAGAGGCACCAGCAAAAGAATTGCATTTGAAGGCATATATTGTCCAGAGCCTCGTCTGGAATGAGTTGTGTAAATGATGTATGGCTTTTCTGTATCTGAACTAAATGTTTAAAGATTACCTTTGCTTACAAAAAGAGGTCGTAGATCTGCTAAATTAAAATCCTATTTTATTTTACAATTCCACTAATATTTTTAACAAACGTGTATTAGTGGATTATACAACTTTTCTAATGGGCCCATTAAGCACAACTAATGCTCTATGAATATTACTATGCATAGTTCTAGATTGTAAGGTGGTTTAAGTAGGTCTCTCCCATTCCTCATACCCCATCACAGATAATCCTTCAAGTGCAATCGATACAAACTTGGGATGACTTTTCTCACATACCTGTTGTAATCTTCAGAGTATATAAGAGATAGGGGCTTGGACTTTGGTTAGGATTTGCTTATAGAATAATCTTTGTGTGATGTGGTGAGGAGAAAGCTAGGATGGGCCAACAGCTCTCCCGTAAGGCTCTTGGTTGTGTGGTAGTGGACTCTTCTGGCATAGAGCTCAATGATAATATCATATTTTGGCACCCCAAAAGAGGACAGTTCTTTGCTAAACTATCATGTTAATGTGAGGGGGCTCAGAACTGGCAGAGGGAATTTTTTTTTGCTTGTATCTGTGGAAAGCCGTCGCTACAGCTGATAAGGCCGAAAGTAGCACCTCAGTTAAACAGAACACTCAGCATCTGCACCCAAAAAACCTAGCTTTTAATTATGCTGAATTCCTTTTGCGGCTTATCACAGTTGAAAAATGCTGTTAGTGCTATAACATGGATATTTATGCTATGAGTGTACACTCTTTTCAAAGTTCATCCAAAAACAGTCTGAACTTAGGTCTCTCGCACTGTCCATTTTTAGAGTTTTTCCACAAAAATAATTTCTCACATGCAGTCATTTAAAATTCCAGCTGGTACAAACTGTCATCTAAACTGAATATATGTGATGTATTGTCCTTGTGCAATTTATATTGTCAGGTACTGCTCATTTTAGGTTTTATCACACTGTAGCATTTGAAAAGCTTTTACATAGTCCTCTTTTTTTTTAAGTACATAGTACAAATTTTCATTACTGCCTGAGGAGTAGAGCCGAGCTTGAAGAAAAATCTACTGATTCGTATGATTGATGGACTTGCTGCGATTTGTGTAAATTCCAATATTATGTTTCTGAAGTAGGCAGTTAGTGGAGCATGCATTGAGCCTCTCCTCTTTGCTTTTGTGAATAATTTTAGGTTATGTTTCTTTCACAGCATGAGGGAGAGACAAAAACTGCTTAATGTGCCAGGTATTACTTCATACATTCTAGACGAGTATTCAGCGAGCAACCCCCTACTACAAAGACTGGACTATAAATATGTAGAATAATGTGCTCATAGGTTCCTACTTGTATTTAACGGGTTAAATAATGGTGTGAACTTTATTTATGCAATGATATACCTCCTTTTCCTGGAAATAAGGAAAAGAGCTGCAGTAGTGGTTAAAAAGGACCAGAAATGGTACATTGCAGCATGAGAAATGCAAAATTAAAGCGAGATGGAAAACAGAAGATAAAAAGATAAAACATTTATAATAAAATGAGCTGATTGGGATTATATCATAAGAAGGGCAAAGAAAAAATGTTTGTATGTTGTAAACATTCAATTATATAATAATATTATTACTATTATGAGTAAAATATATAATATATAATATATATATATCATATATATATATATATATATAATAACTCCAATAAGGCCTGGGAGGAGGCATAGGGGATCAGGAAAGACAAAGCGGAAAAGGATAGGACTTGTTGCAGGAGACAGGTTTTTGACAACTAGATACAGCGTTGAAAGGTTGAAGAAGGGCTGTGTTTTGTATATTTAGTTTTGCTCACAAACCATACTCTTTCTTTATGGCTTGTAAGCAAATCCTAGTTGGAAAAGACCTTAAAACCTCTTGTTATCCCTTTTTGATAGGATTAGTTGGCATATTGAGAGAATTAAAATTGTGAGAGCAGATACAACATTTTTTTTACAGTAACTGCTGCTATTTTGAAACACAAAGTTTATGTAACATGGTTAAGTGGGGAAAAAATAGTTTCCCCAACAAATATATAAATAAAAGTACCGTATTTTGCTTTTCAGACTGTTAGTTGCAGACTTACTGACACATGTATTAATATATTTTGTGCGTTAAAAATAAAATTTGGGTGGTTACACGCTTTTCCGATGAATTTGAGACACCCGTATTATTTGTACTATAATCAGCTTTGCATAAAGTCGGGACTATGTGTGTATAATGTATGATCATTATAGAGATAATTAGTTGTTGCAGTGCAATAAAAGCTAAACCATTTTTATGTAATGACATTTAATTAACGGAAAGCTGTGGTAGCAGTTTTAAAGAAAATTTAAGGCAAATGATACTTGTTTCAAAGTGAGCTTAGCATTAACTAATTAAGATATAAGAATAATTCACACAGCATTACTATACTGGAAAATATTGTGAAAACTGATGTAAAATGACAGCGTCCTACGTTAAAGAATAAAATGACGCTACATAAACAACATAATATAAGAAAAAAAAAGTTAGATGTTATCCGCTCTTCATTGCTGTCGCATTGGTTCGCCATATCCCCAGAATTAGATTTAAACTAAAGACCCTTGCCTACAAAGCCCTTAATAACACTGCACCCCCCCCCACACACACACACACACAATGCCACTTTTATATCCAAGTACCATTCTAACCGGCCTCATCATCATAAATCTCCTTTTCCAATTAATGTTTTAAGGGGTTTACCCAAGCTGTACCTATTCTCTAGAATTTTCATAAACCATCCCGTCAGACTCTCCCTTCCTATTCTAACTTTAAATGCTCAATAAAATGCCATCTATTCAGAAAAGCAAACCATACATCATCTTAATACCTACATTTGGAAAAGCAGTCAGACAGACGGAAAGACTAGATAGATTGATAAACAGAAAGATGGATAGATAGACAGATAGGCAGGTGCACCTGGCCTGTACGGTGTTATCTTTCAGCTGAGTCTGCAGTTTAATAT
>VKOC01000005.1:10676150-10694277 GCA_009364415.1 Spea multiplicata
ATATATATATAACCTTCTTATTATCTTATTGCTATTGAGTTGCGTATAACCTTGAACTCAGAGGGTTAACCCCAGAATGGGAAGTCTACAACTGCTCTGCTGTAATATGGTGTTTATTAACATCCTCTGCACATGTGATACCATCTAGCAACTGGGATTGTTGCAGTATTTATTTTATTTGGTGCAAAGAATTAAAGACTTAGAAGATGTTTCTGGGATTTTTCCAGTGCCCTTCCTAACATTTGTTAATAATCATGTGGGTTTTACGTGGATCTTAACCGAATCCCCAGACTAATAAAGGATCAAAAACGTGTTGTTTTTTTTTACTCAATGTTAAAAGAATTTATTCCTGTATTTAACGTTATGTACTAAGAAAGTGGCTTACTTGAGAAGGTAATTCCTGAAAAAAGTCTTGGCTAGTTAAACAGTAGAAGTTGGGATTTTTTTAAAAAAAGTATTTGAAGTCATAAAAAAAACAAAAAAAAAACATGCAAAGTCCCCCACTAATTTTAAATGTTTTTGATTCTCTTTATATTCATTTAAAACATTTTTATGTGTTTTTAATTTTACCCGTTCAGCGCGGTTTTTTTTTTTGTAATAGATGTTTGGGGTGTAAAAGTGAAACATTTGGTTACCAGAGTAAGGGGGATGATAGAAAAGGTCAAAGGCCATTTAGGGAATAAACAGCTGGACCAATTTATTTAAACAGATAGGAGGCAGGGATGCTGACCTCAGTTTGACTTCTTCTGGGAGGAGCAAGAATGCCATTTTATTACCTTGCCTAGAAGGGAAATGTTCTTAATTTTCCCTTAAGGCATTCAAGAAATTGTTCCTATGTAGTTTATCTACTTACATATATACGGGCTGAGCTAATGAATGAGGAAGTATTTTCAGAAGTTTGTTTATTGTGAAGTACAGCTGCCATACATTCTTCCAAAATGGGTTTCTGATGTTCCTACATTAAGGACGGACTGTTTGATTAAACGTTCCACACGCAGCCTCTGCTTTGTTACCATATCGGGGAAAGAGAATCTTAATTTTTGAAATCTTTTAAATATGGAGGTGATTGAGAACACGGATATTTTAATTTGAAACGACTAATGAATGAGATTTAAACAGACGTGGGCCTGTGCGACAAATGCAAGGTTCTGGGGAACAATAGCAAATGAACCCCCAGTGTAAGGAGGCCACGGGAAAGTGTTTATACAGAGGCATCCAGCTAAGAAAGGCATTCAGAAATCTTTGTGTCACAAGGGGAGGGATATATGCACTCTAAGTGAAGGTCAAAGAGGCCTTCTTGGACAATAGCTTTGTTTATTTCTTTGTTTTATTATTTTTACAGTGTATAGTATTTTTTTAAAACCAAAAAGTTCCCCTAAACATAGTCCAATTTGCAAGGGAAAAAAATGATGAAAAAAAACATTTACATTTTTTAACTGTTTTACTTAGTTTATTGTATGACGCAAAAGGGCATTAATTAATGAAAAACACTAAAAAATAAAAACTTTCTCCTACCTAAAAATAATCGTATTTGTGTTACGTTTAGTAGCGGCTTTGTTTTGGATAAAATAGGGAACTTGACTTTATTGAGAATATATAATCTGTTTGAGTAAATGTAATTTAATTTTGACTTGAATTAACAAATTTGAAATATGTTTCAAAAATGTGTTTGGTTAATGAATATTTACAGAACTAGGAAACTACTGTTAATAATTTAATTGTTAATGATTGATTATATATTTATGTGGAGTTACCTTTCGCAATGTTAGGATTATTTTTTTTTATTTCTCTACAAAACAAGATTGCGAGCACAAATACTCTACGACTTTGACCTTGTCTTGACCCCAGTTTCTGAATACACCAAAAGAAAAAAAAAAAGAACAAAAAAAAGTCTTTAAGTTTTACTGTGAACTCCCCAGCAGTTTGAGCTGTTGGTGATAAAACTCCAGACATTCCCTCATTTGATGGTGTACTGCCATTACAGTTCATTATCTTAATAGTGGGCATTAAAATAGAATTAGGATCCAAAGAGAGGAGAAATTTTTATGAAAGTTGTGAAATGGACTCCAAACAAAATGATAACGGAAGCCTTACTTAGGTTACTAAACATTTCTGTGTAAGGTTTCTCGCGATATATTCTATAATTCTTGTTTCCTTTTAGAACATGAAATTATAGCGGTATACGTGTAGTGTTTTCAGGCAAACCTGGTCGAATTCCCTCATGTGAAGATTAAATGGAAATGTCCAACTGTGGTAAAAGCAGCTAAACATAAATCAACTCGGAAACCTCTAGCTTGTATTCCAGAAGGTCACAAGGGGTTACATTGACTTTAGAACATTTATAACTATGTAAAGACCATCTGACTGAACTGCATCTTGCTCTTCTCAAATCAACAATCGTCAAATGTGGGATAGTTCCTGAGCAATTACGGTATTGACCATACACATTTCTGTTTTCTTTTTTTAGGTTTATAAACGCCAGAAGAAGAATAGTCCAGCCGATGATAGACCAATCTAATCGAGCAGGCAAGTCCCCAATAGTAACTGTATTCAAGTCTCGCAGGCGAAAACCATCCTCAAGCCATTCACCGGGAGGTCCATTACCTGGTAAATAATATGATTGCCGGGAGTGAAGCACACCTAAAAGAAACCCTATACACTGCAAATTAGTTAGTTCATTTTAATTTATTTTTAAAAATAAATATTAAGAATTTGATCTATGAAACATTGATCAATATGTTCTATATTTTTAAAAAATATATTGTATTAGCTTTCTTTCTCAGCTATACCTTCTGCTACTTTGACCACTCCCTGGTGCATGGCTTGGTGTGGAATTGCTGTAAAGTTTATAACCTGTCAAAAGGGTAAGGGGTCAGTATCCCTTACGAGGCTTGGTAAGGTTCAAAGGCATTCATCAAGGTAGATCTTTTTTTGGGCTTTAATAACTTAAGGCAACTTACATTTGAAAAATGCTTGTTATGTGTTCAGCTGAAACTTAAAAATATAATACATCTTCAGAACTATTTCTTATTGATGTTTTTTGTGATTCTTAATCCATAGTCTTTAATGTAACAGAATGACGTATGTTGCATATTCTTGACTTGACTCAGGAAATATCAACATGTATCACCGTACCATTTCAAAGTATAATAGCATGCTGGTCACAAATGGTGTTGGGTTACTTTGTACTGCTGTTCAGACTAATATTCTTTCAACGATTGTCTCTTAAACCAAGGTGTTCTCTACTTAGTCTTGTTGTTTTTAAGTATATTTAATTTTACGCATAGAGTTATATCACCTCCTTAACCTTTTAGTGATCTTCACATCCAAGTTACAATTTAAACATTAATATTTCGCATTTTAGTAAGTCAAGGCACTCCGTACAATCCTGATGGGCAGCCAATGGGTGGTTTTGTAATGGACGGCCAGCAACACATGGGAATCAGAGCACCAGGTGAGTTAACTCTATGAGTGTGAACTCCATTGTGGGGGAATCATGTGTGCCATGTAACCAGAATAGGTAGTTTTATGTGAGCTACATAACATCTTGCTTTGCCTATACCTCTTGATCTGTGCATCTTAATGACTTCAGTGGGTAAAATCTGGGTACTTCCTCTATGACATTTCCTGTTCTTCAGATGCTATATTGACACTGGTTCTTTGGGTGCTTTCTGTTTACTTTTCTGATCTTCTGGCATCTTCTTGGATTTTTATCTCCCTTTTAGGACCTATGAGTGGAATGGGCATGAATATGGGCATGGAGGGGCAGTGGCACTACATGTAACCTTCACGTAGTTTACCAATGGCAAAGCAAGGGGGAAGTAAGTACAATCAGGGGCGCTGTTTTATTTTGTTCTAGGAATATTTTTCTTCATATTTTGTTTTTTTTTTCCCTCTTGATCTTCATATTTCATATTGTCTGTGTGCCCATAGCTCCATGCTTGTTCATTCCTTTTCCATAAAAATCCTGGTTTCCTGTTTCACGGAATTGACTCAGCGCTTGTTTCAAGCACAAAGCTTTGTACGCTGCGTACATTTACTCTTGTGTTAGTTATTATACAGTACTGACCACATGACAAAACAAGGAATAGGCAGGCGGTGGAGCCTTGTGATGGGGAGTGGGGTGTTGCCGTAGCAACAGACTGATTTGCAAAATGTAAGCAGTCTGCAGCAGTGCAAGTCGAAGGAAAGAGCATGTCCCCAAAGTGTCATAAATCTGCTTAAACACAGTTGATGCATGGGATACATTTCTTCCCTAACCTTTAAGACATCAAGAATGCAAACAGGGACTCCTTTAAAGCAAATAAACACTGGCAAATTGGAGTAGCCATTCGCTTTATAATTTTATCCATGGAAAAAAAAAGCGGGGAAAAACTTTAACAATTTCAGTTTACTTCCCTTTGTTCTGCCCATTATAACAGGATTACGTGTGGCAAAGGGAAAGAAAAAGAATATAAAATAGAGGTGTGCACAGCAGGTTGTGAAGCTTAGCCCAGGCTAATTGACTATATCCAAATTAAGTATGCCATCACTTGCAGTGTGACAAATGGATTTGACTTATTCAGTATACAAAAATAGAGATCATTAAAGCAATCTCTTCGCGGCAGGCCCAGTGAAGTCTGGATAAACTGTCCCCACAATCTTGCATTGTGTTATTTGGTATAGAAAATATTTTTCTATTCTCTCCAAAGGAATGTAAAAATCCTGCAAGCGCAATCTCATTTCCCCAATTCAGTTGTGTTATTGTTCTTCATAGAAAGCCGTGGAGTTTTTTTGTTCCATGTGCATGTGTGTGTGTTTTTTTTTAATCTATTTCTATATGTAAAGCCTGCGTTGAATGTGTTTTCCAGGACTAAGGATCAACACATCTAACCAATTCTAGAGATAACAAAATGCTTATTTCAAAATATCGTGGACATTTTCTGGCTTAATCTAAATATTCTTTCTTAATTTCTGGCTCAGTTAATTTTAAAGACATGCGTGCCATGATTCATAAGCAATTAAATTAAAAGTTATTATGGAAAAAAAAATATCACCACTTTAGATTAAAGAGCAGCATATAAAGGCACATTTTCTAACCAATTTTCATTAGTTTCAAAATGTTCCTTTAGGCTAGATTAAGCAACCATTCACTCCTTGAGCCCTGCATTCAAGGTGTTCATGCTGCCCCATTACTTACAACTAAAGCCAATTGAACCTACTTAGCAGTAACGTTCTGGTTTTCACCCTTGATGATTATGGAGCTTATTGCTCTCAGAAACAATACACCTGTCAGTTTTCATCAACCATAGCAATCCATGCAGAAGACAGAGGCCCTCAAAAAGCAGGAGGAGGTTATTGTTTTACTTTCCGTTTTCTCATTGTTCTTAAATTTAGTGAAAGCTTGACTGAGTTTGCAGTTTGATTTATTTTAAATCAATGTGATCAGAAGGAAGGAATTAATTGCCAACAGTTATTGATTTCTTACATGTGTACAAATACTGATTTTTTTCATACATCATCCACCTGTTCCCGAGTTTTACCACTATGGTTCACCAAACAAGTTTTGGTGTTTTAAGGTGCCCCCACACATAACATGATTTGTAAAATGAATGCATGCAGTGAAAGAAGACACATCATAACATGTTGCTTAATATTTTGTTGCCATCACATGTTTTTACAATTTTAGTTCCTCTGTATATTGGAATTTTAAACATTTACATCATCGTCTCTCCCACGTACTTTCCCATCCATCCATCCATCCTGTTCCGTCCACGGGCCATTTTCTCCATTTCTTACCTACACACAAAGGATTCTTGTCATATTTTTTGTAATTTACATTTCAAATTGCTCATTGTGCTTACAGCTGGTACAGTACATTAATTCCTATACTATCACACTTCTTCTTTCTCCTGTTTATACCTCTGTCTGATGTTCTCAATCTTAACAGTCTGCTTTCCTTGACTCATTTCATGTCATGGTAAGGGTCATGAGTGAAGACATTGCATTTAGGTATTTGTGTGTAAGAAAACTATCTATCTCTCTTGCTTCTATAAATGGAGCCAGCGCACAACTAAATGTACATAACTTAATTCCATGTTATCCACTTAAATCACTAGATACAGATATGTGTTTAATTATTATTTCTTTTCCTTACAGTACTGCACGGTATGCCAGGGAATTACATATCTCCGAGTGGTCCAATGGGTATGAGTATGGGTCAGCCAAGTTATTCTCCATCCCAGATGCCCCTACATCATGCTCCACTGCGCCATGGGCCTTCTGTGCATACCTACATTCCTGGACACCATCACCACCCAGCAATGATGATGCATGGGGGACCAGCTCACCCTGGAATGCCAATGTCAGCATCCAGCCCTTCGGTGCTTAATACAGGAGATCCAACAATGAGTGGACATGCGATGGACATTCATGCTCAATAACTTAAAGGAATATTTGTCGTCTACAATGACACAGTTTTTCAAATGCTGTCTTCTGCTCAGACTGTGACATTCTTTGCATCTATGTAGGACCAAAACAGACCCCAGGTTCTTCATAGGGACCCTACCCCACCCCCTGAAAAAGAAAAGCAGAAAACAGCCACTGAAATCAAGTTCTGGGAGACAATAAATATGTTATATAAGACATTAAGAGAACAAAGAGTGAAATATTGTAAATGATATTATACTGTTAACCATATTATGTTGTTTCTTATAGATTTTTTTAAAAAAATGTGAAAATTTTTCCACACTATGTGTGTTGTTTCCATAGCTCTTCACTTCCTCCAGAAGCCTCCTTACTTTGAAAAGAAAATAAGAAAAAAAAGCCTTACGGTTACTCTGCAAACCACAAAAAAAAAATCTTTTTTTGCAGGTTATTTTAGAACATTACACTAAGTGTGTCAGGCAGAAGATTTTTTTTCTTCGACCCATGGATTTCAGCCATGCACATTTCTATCCGTCATTCTTTTTCTTTCTCTTATTTCTCTCTGTCTGCCTGTCTCGCTCTCTGTTTCTCTCCCTCTCTCTAGCCTGGGGCTTGAATTTGCATGTCTAATTCATTTACTCACCATATTTGAATTGGCCCGAACAGATGTAAATCGGAAAGGATGGGAAAATCTTCAGTCATCAACAATGATTAATCAGCTGTTGCAAGCAGTGTCTTAAGGAAACTGGTAGGAGGAGGCATGGAAACCAAATGGCCTTGTGTTTGGAGCCTAATTGTCACATCAAAGCATCAGTCCCCACGCAGCAAAAAAATAAAATAAAATAAGAAAAACAATATATACATCACTTCCTATTTTACGCAGCTCAAAACAAGATCGGAAGAAGATTTATTTTTAATATGATGACTTTATTTCTCAGCAAGGCATCAGTTGTGCGTGCATTTTTTTTCCATAGTCCCATCATGGAACATTTATGTATACATTGTAAATAAATTTTGTGCAAAAGGACTGGAAGATAACTGTATTGTTGCAATTATTTTGTATGAGTAGCAGTTTGGTATGAGTTGGCATGCGTACAGATTTACTAAGTGGGATAAGCTAATTATACTTTTTTTGTTGTGCTAAAACAAATGCTTGTTGATAACTTTTTTTTTTCAAGAAACAAGGCAGCCGGTAGTTATTAATTATAATCCTTGCACATCGAGTCTTAGAATTTCTGATTGAAACAATTTGGATTGTATATGAACTCAAAGTACCGATGTACTACTTTGAGTGCAGTAAATGAAATCTGATCCTAAAATAAAAACAAATTATTATTTTTTCATGCTGACTCCACTGATTCAAAATAATGCCCCTCAACGAATCTTAAAACTCCCTCAAAATAAAAACTGGGAGATTTACAGTTTGCATCCCATTTAAATAAAAATGCTTTGCTTCACGATATATTAAATTAGGGGTGCAAATGTAATATATTTTAAACCTCAGTCAATCTATTGGTTTTGAATTAGATAATTTGATGAACTCCAACAAATCTTAATAGACACAGTGGATACTTTACATCATTATTTTTCATTTAGCAGTCGTATGTAACTAAATCTATGTTTAGCCAGACCGTAATATCACAACAGAGCTGAATTGTGTATCCTCAGACCTAATACCTTTTTTTATTTTGAAAGAAAAAAACTAGAATACTTTTTGGTCTTTTTACTCCTTGTATATTTAACTATTTAATTAAAAAATATGAATATTTAATATACTACAATTCCCCTAAAGTTAATTTGAATTACTTCAAAGAATAGTTCAAGCCGTCCATTAAAACACTATGAGTATCACCAGGCTCTTTCATTATAAACCTTATCTGCATATCAAATATTGGGTTTTAATAACGGTATAAAACTTTTAATTTTTTTTTTGAATTCTATCATTTTATAAAGTGATACCTTGAATTACGTTTGTACAGAAATCATGGCATATACCTGGTCAATTCCCACTGGGAAGCAAGGTTATCATGGGAAAGAACAATATGTGCATTTATTACATTAAAAAGTAGCCAGTTGATTTGAAGAATAGTATATATATACATATTGATTATAATATATATATAATTGCACCTAAGGGTTGTAATAATGAAGATTAGTTGTGTGAGGGTGATGAAGACATTAGTTATTCTATGAAAATTTAAGCACGTATAGTCAGATTTCATCATAAAACTGCAAATCCTTGAATGCTGAGTTTATGTATTAATATCTAGTACTTATACTTATAAAAACTTGAACTAACAACAGGCATTTGGCTTGATGAAAGCACAGTGGAAGCATACTTGGTACACATATTAGGATGCCCAGGGTTGGAACTAAACATACATTATCTGATGTGGTAGCTTCAAGTTCTAAAGAGGGAAAGTGTTCCAGGTATAAGGAAAAGTAAGTAACATTGTAAGATCTTAATTAGCGTTAAAGTGATAGAATGGAGTCCATCAAGTTCATACATCCCTTTTGCTGCTGCTGATCAACTCATGGCGACACTGGTTTTTTATGATCGGAAAATATTTCTTGACTTAAAAATGGCAAGCGTTATTCATTATACATTCTTGTAATTCTGTATTTTCCCTTGCTAAATGGTGATCCAGTCTTTCCTTTCATGTGGATAGGATTACATTATTTTTTTACAGGGAGCTATGGGATGGTGAGATGAACCCCTGATGGACACATTATTATTGGACAATTGAGGGCTACCCTCTTTACAGTGGCATGGGTGGTCAGGCATGTCTAGTAATCTTCTTCTTTCTATAAATATATGCTTTATGGCCAGCTTGGACAAACATTAGCATACTTTGGTGTGTCTGTGCATTTATCACATTGCAATTTTGTCAGTTCTGTAGTTCATTTAATTTTGATAAATGTAAGTAGAATATTTGGAAAATATTTGATTTGTCAGATTGCTGTTCATTAACTACATCAAACCTTGGACATGTATAACATATTTCTGATTAAAGGGACACCTCAGCCATCATATACACTTGAATGCATACGATAGCCAGACATACTGAAAAATAATAGGGTATGGTGGGAGACACCGAACAGCAAGACTGAGGCTAGGAAAGTAAGGCAAAGGCAGGTGGGAGGAAAAGATTGAACTTTAGATTTCAAATGCTTCCCTGAAGATGAGGGTCTTAAGTTTTGTCATGCCCTTTGAATGTATGCATTGTAAAAAAGTGCTGTGTAAATTATCAAAACGAAATAGACATATACAAAATTGACAAAATTGCAATGTGATAAATGCACAGAGACATACAAATATGCTAATGTATGTATTGTAAACAAGTGTAAATTGTTGGCCCTATATAAATAAAAACTAATAATAAGAGTGGTAGTGCAGAGTTAGAACAGAAGGGGTGCCTAAGCTGAGCCTTGGGCTATGCTAATTGAGAAGGGAAGCAAAGCGTTACTGCAAGAACTAGGATGAGGACCAGGAAAGAACATTGTCACAGATACCAGGATTGGGAAAGCTTTGAAGAAGAAGAGGGTGGTCCACGGTATCAAAAGTGGCAGAAAGCTCTTAGGGTAGAGATTCGAGTGAGAGAGAAGGAGTAAAATGAGAGGGGATAGCATCAAAGAAATGTTAGGTCAAGAGAAAAAGAAAAGCGCAGTATTGATGGTACCAAATTTATGTTTAGGGTTAGGCGATGGGAGAGAAAAAAAACTAAGTGAAAAAAACTTGCTCAGCAAGAAGTCGGGCTGCGTGGTAAAAAAAAGTGCATGAAGACCAATACAGATCAAGACGCACATCCGAGTTTCAAGCCCAACAAAATGTATCCATTTCAGCTATAGGTATCGATTTCAATTTTCGCTTGGGTTAATACCGCTATGCCCATTTTTCTTACAGAAAACCTTCTTCACATAGTCCCAGAATTATTTGAGATAAACAGTTTTGAGATTTTTCTTGAATATTGGTGAAAGGTTCGCTGAAAATGTGTTTCAGAGGTGTGGGGTACGAGTGAAGTCTTGAAGTGGAAAAAAGGAAAAGGTAATAAGGGAGGTAGAAAGCCTTATGCCACTGGAAGAAAAAAAGGATTGAGTATTTTGTTATGAGAACGTAAAGATCGAGTAGGGGAGTATTTTTATTATGAGGGCAGAAATGTATGGAGGAGTAGTGTTATGGTGGGTTGGATACGTTAATAGAAGGACTTTTAATTTAATTCTTGAGTTAGTAGGGAGCCAGTGGAGGGCTTTACAGAGGGGGAAGCAGAGTTGAGACACAGGTATTTCAACCAGACAAGCGTTGCAACAGCCGAGGCAGGATAACCCAGTTAACCAAGGTTTTGGTGGTTTCTTGGGTGAGAAATGGGCGGGTGTGAGAGATGTTTTCTTAAGTGCAAGTGGCAGTATCCGATGAGGGATTGAATTTGAGGGAAGAAGGAGAAGGTTGAATTGAAGATGACACCAAGGCATTGAACCTGATTAGTAGGAGAGTCATATTGTTAAAAGAGATTGAGAATTTAGGTAATGGGGTAGAGATGAAAGGAAGCAAGATAATAAATTCAGTCTGAGACAGATTAAGTTTGAGGTGGTGTTGTGACATCCAGGAAGAAATAGCAGACAATCAGTTCATAATACGGGACATGAGAGAGGTTATATTATTATTTTTAAATAAATGTATAAATTATGATCTTCTGAATTTGAGAAATGACTAAGGAAAGCTGGTCTTGTTGTTCATGGTAGTAGGGTTATTTTTTTCTGAAAACACAGTGATTGTGTCAAAGTACCAAAGCTCTCTATGGTTCTTAACATGTGTATTCTGCCATATAGCAGCATTTACTGACCTAGGCCAATAAGGACTAGGCTGGCAGGTCTAGGTGGGGGATAGCCCCTCTGCCACTTAGCAAAGGGCAGGCAATACTATCAACGCTAGTCATCATCAGGTGGCCACTGGCCTTAAAGTTTTTGGGCCGCCCAATCATCACCCTTTCGACCCTGAGGTATTACCTAGGGGTGCTTTAATGGGCAGGCCTAGAGCAATGGCCAACTATTTTACACAATTGCTGTCATGGATAGCAATACCTGCAAGACTCTTGCTGAATTGCCTGCGCTCTGTCCTCAATGGAAAAAAATCACCATCCAGTCTTAATTGAATCCACAACTTTATTAATTTGTTGTTAGATACACACAATTGAGGAATGGAAAGAAATCATTTCATGCCGTATTTATCCAATGCCAACAGTCTATGCATGATACTAGCTTAATCACCATTCACATAGAATTGTTAGGTGTCTGATTTAGGTTACTTCCCCTTACGGATATCTCTGTTTTATTCCTCATGTAAATCAGCATGGTGCATGTGATACCTTTGCCAAATCCTAAAGGGTTACAGGGATAAAAACGCTTATTTAAGAGACCTGAAGAGACCATAAAAAATCTTTAAAATCAAGTAAGTAAACACGTATAACTCCCACCCTTTAATTTAATATGTATTTGTAGCTTATAATAATGCAGCCATAGTCATTCATACTACTGTGTTCTTTAAGTAAATAAAACAAGTAACCGTGGCGTTCTCTCTTATTTATTTTGACACTGATAGGTTAATAATAAATAATGAATTACAACTGTTTAGCAAATGACCTAGATTCAGAAGTGGCCTAGATTTATCAAACAGGGCTAACGTTTCACACTTAACTTGGAGCTACATGTCTTGGCTAAATGTAAAAATATATTCTAAATTTTCAAACTTTGCACCACAATCCATTGTTTTTACCTCCTCCTTTTGAATCTGTCCAGTACATTGGCTGCTAATGTTTTCACAAATAAGTAAATAAAATGAGTAGTTAGTATGGTAGTATGTGAAAATATATGTGCAAATGAAAACAAGTAACAGTTTATTATGTGTGAAACTGAATTATTATTATTATGATTATTACTTATTTATATGGTGCCATTAGAGCTGTCAACTTAATTGGCAATGATTGTCTTGAAGAGCTCAAATGTTCTCTGCATAACGTACAACATATCTTAAAAAATATGAAAATTGTTGTGAGTAGTTTTCTCTGTACAGTAGCTAAACAGGATCTTATCAAATCTTTCCACACATCACAAAATCCTCCCATCAGATTCCAGCTGAATTTGTATAGCATTAATTGATTAGGGAAGGACAATAAGTGTTCAAGACCCTTATCTAATTTTTTTTTACTACAGAATCACTGTAGAATCATACATAAAAAATGACATTCATTTTTGCATAGTCCCTGATCTGAAAAGTAAAAAAAATTCTGTGGCTCTAGATATTTTTCTATATTGGCCTAATAAAAGGTATCACTTTCACCCAGCATCCCATGGAGCTATTTCAAAGAATAATGACTATTATCATATAATGACTACTACTCAGTCCTTTCTGAGTGCTTAAATATACATTTTTAAATATAGTTTAAAAAAACAAAACAAAACATGGGAGCAGTTTCTGAGCATGTGCACAGGAGATCTCATTAGACCCAACCCGACATTTGCTGAGCCAGCGCTGAAGCTGGTTGGCAGTAAGTGTACCATGCGTCCGGAAAACACAGCTCCTGCACAACAAATAACTATTGGATGGGGAGAGGGCTAATGAATGAGGATGGATTCTGATCGTATGTCAGGAGAACACATCTCCTGTGAATCCACCCATGCATTTGCAAAAAGGGCATCACGAACATTTCAATTAACCACTTTAAAGTCCAAATGAGGGTCGGTAGTGTCCCTTTTAAGGGATCCAAATCTAAGAAAAAAAATGTGAATTCATCAAAAGTAATTTCCATCCCCCTGCTATGTCAAAACAAAATATATATGTAAGCGATGAAAAATACCTTCTCACTCCTATGGGTAGTTTAGCTCTTCCTCAACCCCGGGTCCTCTACCAGAGGCCTAGGAGTTTGAGGGTTCTGCGCAGTATCTTTGCTTTTCCTAGCACTGCATCTTCTGAACAGAGTCTTCTGATGTTCCTGAAATCTGTTGGATCCACTCTCCCAGCTTAGGAGTCACAGCCCTGAGTGCTCCTATAACCACTAGGACCACTTTGGCCTTCACGCTCCAAATCTTCTCTAGTTCTTCCTTCTGGCCTTGGTACTTCTCCAGCTTTTCATACTCGTTCTTCCTAATGTTGCTGTCACTTGGCACCGCTACATCTATTCCTTGCCTATTCATCATGATTCCCATGTGACTGTTGGATACCAAGGTACTTGTATGTGGCCTGGTGATCCACCCCATTGGTCTTAAGTACCTTCCCTCTCTTTACTACAATCCTACTGCACCTCTCCAGTCCGAATGATATTCAAATGTCTTCATTGTAGATCCATGATCAGCAAGTCGATGTCTTGTTGGCATACAGCATGATGTCATCCATGTAGAGGAGGTGGATGACGATAGTTTCACTCTTGAACTTGTATCAATATCCAGTCCTTGTGACTAGCTGACTGAGGGTGGTTAAACCTATGCAGAACAGCAGTGGGGACAGTGCATTACCTTGCTATATGCCACACTGGATAGACACTTATGCTAGCTATCTTGAGTTATATTACAGACCCCCACTGAGTTCTTGAGGAAGGTTAGTAGAGTCATGTTGACTTTGTATAGCGCCAGTCATTCACAGATCCATGTGTGTGGCATTGAATCATAGTCTTTCCTATAGTCAATCCAGGCTCAGGCTGGTCTGTCTAGACTTTGAGTCTTGGGTGACTGCTTTGTGTATGAGCAACTGGTGCCTCTGGTGTTGTTCCCAATGTTGTTATGAGCTGTGCTCATATATTGGCCCATGTAGTCCTATAGCTTGGTGGCTATGATGCCTGAAAGGACTTTCCATATTGTAGGGAGGTAGGTTATTGGCCAGTATTTGGAGAGTGCTCTGTCCTTACCAGGGTCTTTCATGATCAGCACTGTTCTTCCTTGTGTTAACCAGCCTGCATGGGAGCCTTGGTTAATTTGTGCCGCTGGGTGTGCAGCAGATAAAATTCACATAACGCTTATTTTCCTTTGCGATTGTAGATGTCCAGCATTTCTGTCAGCTCAGCATTGATAGGAAACAGTGGGACCCTGGTACACCCTTGTACAGGTTTGCATGCCACAGTGAAGCATGGCGGATGTTTCTTGCCAGTTTGAGGCTGCGTTTCTGCAAATGGATTCGGGGATTTGGTCGGAAAGAACAATGCAATACCATCAGGGAGGCATCTGATTGGCCCCGTATTTATTCTGCAGCATGACAACAACTCCAAACATACAGCCAATGTCGTTAAGTCATTAAGAATTATCTTCAGTGTAAAGATGAGCAAGTCCTGGAAGTGAAGGTATGGCCCACACAGAGCCCTGATCCCAACATCATTGAATCTGTCTGGGATTACATGGAGAGGAAAGCAACTAAGACTGCCCAAATCCATAGAAGAATCGTTGTTAGTTCTCAACGATGTTTGGAACAACTTATCTGCCAAGATCAAGTAACTAGAAGAATTGATGCTAAAGAAATGTTGGTCACACTTCTGTTCAATCACATTGCATTTTGTTAAATGATAAAAACAAACTATTAATGTGTCTATTTTGGAAACCATTCTCAGTTTCCTAATTTTTTTTCAAATCTATCTAAAATGTTTACACTGTATCTATAAAATTAGATAAAATTACACAGGCAACAAATGTGTCTTGAGATGTCACTTTGCCAGTCTAGACTGTTAGTTCTTGAGGGCAAAGATTCACTTCCCAGAGTCAAATACGGATTCTCCAATAGTTCCTTGTTATTTTTATCACTGTTGTGAGCCTTTATCCATGAAAGACACTATACAAATAAAGTCACATTGTTTTGATTGCCTCAGTAACACCCTTGGAAACCTCTTTTAACTCTTCAAAGCCTGAAAAGAATTATACACCCCATTGGTGTTGTTACTAAGCGTATCTTGGCTCTTTGTCCACTGTATTTTCTTTTTTTTTAAAAGTTACAGTACTTTACAAAGTTAAAATTCCAATCCTACGCCATAATGTAATGTAAAATCAAAACTCTGGAGATCACTGATAACATGGTTTAATTGCAGTGCCACCCAGGACACCTTTTGCTGTTGGGTAAGTGACGAGAAAATCACTTCAAAGGTTTTGATATGTAATAACATTTGTTAGGGATAATTAACTAATGCTATCCCTGTTAAATGTCACACTTTTGTTGGGTGCAATCTACTTTTAAATAAACAGGTGTCCTGGTCATGGGCTGCCACTGACACATGCTAAAAAGATGCCATGTTGAAATGATTGGAAGCAAAAAATACATTTTCTGTTTGTGTTGGTTTGCTTGTGATACCACAACAAGCAAAAGTTATCCACAGCATATATCCAGTAATTCTGAAGCCACGGTAAGCAGAAAACTGGGGACTAATGTTACAGAGGCATAGCTTAAACAATTGTGGTGCAAAGTGTTAAATTAGGGGAAATCCGCAAATATAGTAGGTTTTTTCCCCGTGGAATGCTACTTTCAATTGCTCCACGTCTTCCACTTCGCACCACATTTGCTCCATTGTTTCCTTGTGAAATATGGCTGCATGTTGGCAAGGAACACATATCACCAAGTAATAATGCTTCAGCTACTTTAACTGACTTTAACGAACTGGGGTATTTATAAATTGATTCTGATGCATAGCTTGAAAAGTGACCATGTCCCCATAGCAACCAATGGTATGGTCCAACCAGTAGCAAAACTGCTTTGGAAGCTATTGTCAGGAGACCACTTTTCAAACTTCCATAAGCACATTGTTGAGGCTTAACATACTTCCATCTTAAAAAGTATTCTTATTAAGAAAAAAACAATGCATCAGTGACTACAATACGTTAATCCTTCTCAATGTGCTTTCAAATATTGTGGCAAAGGGGATATGGATACTTTAATTGTGAGATGCTTTATCATATGGTAAACTAAGTTCATTGACCTCTCAGAATATTGTAAACCCAATTTTGAGATTGCTAGAAATTAAATATTCGAACATAAGTATGAATTTAGACTGTTGGCAGATGACTCTAAATGTATTACTAGTTGCTTGTTTTTTTTTTTTAAACAAAACAACCTTTGGCAGTTTGTCCAATTGGTTAAAACAAGGACACTACCATTTCTAGGACCTTCCCTTTACAAAACAAATTAAAATTGTGAGATTTTTACTCTAAACTTTCTTAATTTGTGATGAGGCTGTTTCTTATAAAAGTGATACCACTCAAAATAATATTATTATAATATATATATTATATATATATATATATATTGCATATCTACGAATCAGCTGAATGAATATGTGTATTTAATTAATATTTTAGAAACAAATAATCTAAAGTATACTTAAAAAATTTAAATTGTTTTAATAGTAATAAAATAGCTAGGATTTTTGTACTATCCTTCACCATTAGACAAACTATATATATATTATTATTAATTTTATTTTATAATATATATATATATATATAATGTCTGTTTATAATGAGGAAATCCCACTTTCTAAGCTTTTAGCTCTTCTAATAACTTGAAGCTCAATATTCCATGCATTTTATTTAGTCCTACATGTCATCTTCTCATTGCTAGGGCATACACACGTTTAAAGAAATGTTACATTGTATCTGCAGGTCCTTATTATGCAATAAGTACTCTTAGTTACATATAAGATTCCTTGTTTATTTAGACTCTTCTGTTCATAAAGAGGGTGGTAATCTAGTACCGGTATTTTGGATCCCCCTGTACCTCCTCCTATTTGTAGAGATGGATTGTTAATCAACCATTAATTCATTTAAGATGAATTAAATATTGAGAGTATGGTTATTGTTCAATGCAAGAAATCAGAAGCACAGGAAAGAGAAGTAAGCGGGCTACAAATAGGGAATTATCCCTCGTTTAGCATTAAAATTCATTTAGATAAAATTGCCACAAACATTTAAATGGGAAGATTAGTTCCCCCTCACGCCTTATTGCACTCTCTCAATAGATCAGTTAAGAACATTTTACACGTTGGAAATTCCGTCTTCTCTGGCTGCTTGCTGTCTCCTAGCTACCCCCTTATTCAAACCAAAAAGGCACAGAGACGTTTTTGGCAGGCAGTCTGCGATTCATCCCCTGCTATCTGGCCAGGAGAAGCAGGGAGGGACAGCGAGAGCTGACTGCATTCTGCCCCATGTCTAGGGAACCAGATTCAGGCTCAGCAGCCCCCCTGGGTGATGATTCTCATCCAGGCTGCCCTGGCTTGCAGGCAGAACATCAGGCATCATTTCCATGATTTCCGAGGCGCCCACTGTGGGTTGTGAATGGAGCAGTGAGGGTCCGGTTTAGGAAGTGGCTGCAGACCACAGGGCCCTTGGTTAAATAAAAAGAAGAGGTAGCCATTCCCCGCTGTGCTGCTCTCTGCCCCAGAAGCTGTTCTTGTGTGTATGTGTGTGTGTATGTGTGTGTCTATGTGTGTGTGTGTGTGTGTGTGTTAGTCACAGGGTCTGGCTTAGAGAAAGATGCACAGCGTGCACTGCCATCTATCGGCCATCGGTGGAACAACAGAGTCGCAATTCGTCACACACCCTGTTACATTGCTGTGTAAATGGAAGGAGGTGGGGGATCCGGCTTGAGCCAACCCCGTTCTATATGAGAAACCAATGCAAACAAAAGCATTCGTCTTTATACAAGTCAACCACGGACAGTTAATGAGGCAGTACTAAACAGCAGATATATAAAACATCATTG
>VKOC01000005.1:10694377-10763096 GCA_009364415.1 Spea multiplicata
CAAGAAGGTGTGTGACACAGAAGTGAAGCTGAGGGACACAGAAGTGGTAGGCAAAGATGGTAGGAGACAACAGAGTGGGAGTGAAAGAGCATGCGGATTTTGAAGAAAATGTTTTAACTTTTTGCTTCGCTTTCGTCCATTTCATGGGGGGGGTTGGCCCCATTTTCATTGATCCATGTGACGAAATCAGAATTTTCTTACATTTGTAATTTGTACGAATCCAAATGCAGAAGACTTTCGAATATATATATTGTGTTTGTTTTTAGGTATCAGTGTCCCTTTAAGCTCTTTAGTCCCATTATGAAAGTTCTTTTTATTTTTAGTAAGAATTCAATGCCACTTAGTTGGGTTTGTTTAAACAGGCAGTCACACTCAATGTGTGCAGTACTTTCTATTCAACAGCAGTAAAGCAAACATTTTAAAGTAAGCTATTGTTCAGCTTTTTGATGAATTATGCTGAAGAATTCTAATGTTATCCACAAGAACACGTTTTGAATGTGTATAGCATTTGTATAAACAGGATCAGAAGAGTTAAATGCGATGTCAATGAACTGAAAAGAGCGTAAGGTAAATAAAAATGTTAAAATAAGCAAGTAACCTGAACACTTATTGCATTGTTGCATATCAAAGGACTTTGTAGAAAATATGAATCAGAATGAACCACAATGTAGAAGGAAAAAGTTCATGTTTGTGAGTTTTTCTCAATATGCACAAACACAGCTGTTGTCAATTACATAAGGAATTTCACATTTGTCAATATTTCACATGACTTTTAAGATTCTCATAGAAAACATTTCTTCTACAGACAATGCACAGAGCAGATCATTACTGCCATCTTAACTATGCAAATATAATAGTAAGTGATACAGATGTAATAATAAATAGAAAAACTCAGCTGGGCGCGACTTATGAATCTGATACCCTAGATGAAGCAGTTATTTAGCTGTTTACCTGTTGAATTTCACTTGGACATATTAGTAGGGAGACCAGTTTTAACCAAAATACAATAATACTGAGAAACCAGGATAGAATATTTACAATCGAGGATAAGGAGTCATGTTGGCCAGTTTCAAGGCTATAAGTTACCAAGGTCACTTGCTACCTTAGGCCATTGGGATTTAGGTAAGGTAAGGTGTCAGGTAAGTATAATTTAGTTGTATTAGCCCAAGAGAAAAATTAGTCTGTAGTTCTCTTCATACACATGGTGCACGTGTTCTGTAAGATATTAGTTGTCCCTCTTTGAAATAGACAGAGACAGAGTTCCCATTACATCAGCCCTCATGAAAGCAACCCATATTTTTGTACTCAAAGCTAACAATAGCAAGTAAATGGAGCAATATTTAAGCTTATTGAGAGGAGTTGAGGAGGTACTAAGTGTCTACCTTATCATTTAATATATATTTCAGATAATGGAAATGAGAGCTTTTCCTTCTGGGACAACTATTGATTTACATAGTGTTATCATATTCCATTACATTGTACAATTCATATTATGTACAACATTCATCTACCGATTGTGAAATAATATTACATATTGTTACATTGTCTGTCATACTAGTGCACATTTGACCTCAGAAATCGATCCCTAAATATAATGGCCTGGATCAGGAAAATCTCAGAAAAGCGGGTTTCTATGGGATTTGTGTCCGCATCAACTCTGAAGCAATAATCTAATAATGCAAAAGTATATGATTAATGTAAACCTGAGTGGTTTCTCATGCATGGAAAAGATACGCATACTGGGATGAGTATATGTCGACAAGATTTTAAGAAGTAAACTATTCTGAAACCTAAACAGACTATTCATCATGAAGCTAATTAAGCATTATTACATTCATGGGATCCAATGATCTGTCATGTCTTCATCATACTAATATAATTGGACCGCTGGTATTTAGCATCACACCCTCCATAGTATAAATGGTGTAGTTAAGGAGATCGGAGAGCTCCCTTGTAATCAGCCCATTGATCAGTAGTTCAGAGACTGGCGTAACTACAGGGGTCGCTGCTGCAAAAAGGCCCGTGCCACTAGGGGGCCCGGAGCGACTCCTGCGACCCCTTGTTCCTGTCTTGTCACACCGATTTAAAACTGTTTTGAAAGGGCCCTTTCTAAACTATTGAATCGGTACAGGGAGACAGGAATGTCTCGGGATCATGCTACGTCATGTGGCCCAGCAGTGAACAGGGAGACAGTATGCGAGCAGTGGGACAGAAAGCTGAATGAGCCGTGAGAGGTAAGCGGTGGTGGGTGGGATGTGTGTGTATGTGTTTGTATTTATGTATGTAAGAATGGATATGTACTTGTGTGAGCATGGATGTATACTTGTGTGTGTGTTTGTGTGACTATGGAAGTGTAATTGTTTGTGAGCATGGATGTGTACTTGTGTGTGTAAGCATGGATGTGTACTTGTGTGTGTGATGGATGTGTATTGTGTGTGTGAGCATGGATGTGTACTTGTGTGTGAGTTTGGATGTGTACTTGTGTGTGAGCATGCATGTGTAATTGTGTATGTGTGTGATGCTGTATATGTAAGTGGGATGAGATGGACTGTGTGCTAGTGAGTATGAGTGCATGTAATTTGTGTGTGTTTACATATGTTGTCTGTTGGAAGGGGAGGCAAGGGGCAAAGAAGGCACAGACCTATTGAAGTTGGGGGGACCTGGAGCAATTTTCACACCAGGGCCTTGTGGTTTCGAGTAGAGAGAGGGGCAGATTGGTTCACTAACAGTACTATGAGTGAACTGTGGGAATTGTTGGTCATGCTGGATGCCCCTTATAATGAAGGTCAAATCATAATGCATCATTGGACCTTAGTATTAAACCCCATATGCCTCATATATAATATTAAGTGAAAAAATAAGCCAAAGTCCTAAGAGGTTACATAAATCACAAAATATTTTAATAATGCTTTTTTGATGTTATGAGAGGAATGGTTTATGTATCATATAACTGCAAGCTATAATTAAGCATTTCTGTGCAAACTGAACCAAGAACAGACATCCGCTTCATAGCCTGTCATACAGTGTCTTCCTACTTGGGAGCATCTCAAGTTTTAGCTCATGAGATGCTCCTAAGCGGGACGCGCGCAGGACAGGCTATGAACCAGCAGTCCGTTCTTGGTTGAGCGTCTCATTTTGTCATGCATAGTACAACTACGCATTCACCACGAGACCCTGAATGGGACAAAATTTCACAATTTTAGTAATTTTTTCTGGCCATGGCTCAGTCGTTAAGCACTAAGAATGCTCTTGTAGTGTTTTCAAATCCTAAGAGTTACAAATGCACACAAAATAGAATTATACTAGCGTCTTGTCTTGAGTAACCTCAGGGGAAACAGTATTTAAAATAATTAAGAACTTGTTTTAAAATGTTATTGCTGGAAGAAAACGCTGCTTACAAATTAATCTGTATACGTAGGAAACAGTGCCTTAGAAAACTAGCTGGCAGAATTTATCACATAAAAGCAACTTTGATTTTTAATGACATATAATTAATAACATCACCTCTACTCAAAGTGTTTCTCCAAACACTTTTCTGAGAAAATTACAAAGTTCCTTATGATGTAATTTAGATAAATTTCAGATACAGCTCAGACAGTATCCTATATACAAATTAACGCGTACTACACTCTGGCATGTATCTTGTCATGACAGATCCCAATATTAAACTGCGGCCACTGACAAGGGTGGTGTTATCACATAGGTAGATTAAAGACATAAAAAATATTTTTCTACTTGAGCATAAAACAAAGTACTGTATTCTGTACAGATTGGGCCCTTGTGAATATTTTTGATTAGCCCCCCAAAATTAACAGACGACCCACTGAAAATACAACTAAACTGTTCAAAAATAGGGACTTTTTTATATGACATGCAAACCATGTCCTGGTGGTTGAATATACTTCCCCTGCATAGATTTACACTCTTTAATACATGCATTCATAAACACAATATACATTTTAATGAAGACAGGTATGCTCTGCATAGTCCCCAAATTGGTATATCATGGCTGTTGACCACCCTTGACAAATGCTGCTCTCCATAATCCCAGAATGACCCCACTCAAGATGATGGCTGCACGGGATTTGGCCAATGGATTTAGGAGACATTTGAAAAACTGCTCTCTAATACTCTTCATACTCTGAGCTTTATCGCTTACCAATAAATAGGCAGAACAGTCCCTTGCAAAGGGCAAAACAGAATGATCGCCACAGGTCCCACTCTCCCACTTGTCCTGCTCCCAAGCACCTTGGTAACCAATTACTTGACTCTGCAGTGCAAAAGGCACGCTGAGCGAGGTTAGACGACGTTAGGGAAAGAGAGTGGGAGAGAGAGGTAGTGAGGACGATGGCTGTGAGAAAGGGAGGTATATAGGGAGAATAAGGGCTATGAGAACTGGAGAGAGAAATAGGGAGATTAAGGGCTGTGAGAGTTGAGCTTGAGAGAAAGCTGTGAGAGTGTGAGAGAGAGGAAACAGAGAGGGAAAGCTGTGAGAGGGGGTGTGTGAGTGTATGTTTTGAGTATATGTCATTACCACGTGTGTAGGCATATGGTGTTATTGTGTATTTGTGTGAGGGTAGGATGTTATTGTGAATGTCAGTGTATGCTGCTAGCGTGTGTATGGTGTTAGAGTGTTTGCGTGCTATTATATTTTGTTGGAGTGTATGTGTTATGTATGTTGTGAGCGTGTGTATCTGCATTTGGTGTTAGAGTGTGCTTATGTCAGTGTATGGTGTTGGCATGTGTGTTTATGCCATTGTATGGTGTTAGAGGGTCAGGAGTGAATCTAGGGTTAGGGGAGCCTGGCAGAGGGGCAGAGAAGAGGGAGAGTGTGTGTGTGTAAGTTTATGGTGTTTAGAGTCAGTTGATGCATGTTAGTGTATGGTGTTACAGTTACACAAGGAACTAGAAAACATACATTTTTAGGATATACTTATTAGCCATCTTATAATCATATCTTGCAGTATCCTCAACTCGTGCTGCATTTTCTGAAATTAATATGAGCTGAAAATAGTAAAAAATGATTTACAGTATAATAATGACTAATAAATAAGATCAAAAACTAGTTTTGCATAGGTTTGCATATTATTTGTAATAGTATATCTCTTCCCAACCTAATTACTTGCCGAAGTATGATAAATACATGTGTTATTAAAAAATATATTGGATATGGATCTTTAAGTATAAGTGTAAATTAGAAACAAGAGATCTGCATGTTCAAAACAAAACAACTCATTACTAAAGGATGAATAAATACAGCTTGTTACATTTTTTGTAAGATTTCAACAAGTGAAATAAAAATGTGACCAAATCCTGTGGTGATTATTATATTTCTGAATGGAAAATCTAGAAAAGGATACCATTTGTCATTGTATTGTTCTGTTGTTCTTCTCCTTATCCACTGCTCCTTAAACGCTAAACACCTTTATTGTTCATTTTGGGTGGGTTCACCAGTGCTGATATTCTGAAGGGTCAAGCCAGGTTGATTATCGTATTGTCAAATAGTATACAGGCGGTTTTAATGTTATTGCCAATTCTCCCTGTCACCCTATATGAATTAGGGCTACGGAATCTGCTGGCCCTCTATAAATAAATGTAATGTGATAATTACGTTGCTTTTAGGAAAATATGTCAAGGTCTGTAATTCAATGACATCACTGTTTTCCCTGCCCTGCAGCGTAACGAGATATTCCTCCGTTCTCAGCATGCATTAAAAATATTTGTTGCCTGTGATATCACACTATTTAAACACAAAATGTGAGTGATGTCCACAATAAGGTCACCTTGTATATTTTCTTTCAGAAAATCATCCTGCATCCTAAATTATTATTTAACGCTGCAAAGGCACAAAAACCGCTAAAATAACTCACCTTGCCCCCTTTTTTTCCCTCATCAAACCGCAGAATTTATTTTCCTATCATACAGTGGTATATTTAGGTTAGGGCTGCCCTAGGTCTAACCCAGGGCAGTGTCCCAGTAGTATAGTACCCATAAGTTGACTCCATGCTGATGTCCTTTCTAACAGCGGCCTACCTACTGGAAGCTAGGTAGGCTATGTCAGATTTGCACGGGGTCTCCATATTGTATCTGGATTGGTTATATTGGATCTGATTTCTAATCTGCCTAACTGGTAGATTGAGTAAGCAAGGTATAGAGGAGCCTGATCACCCAGCAGAGTGACTGGCCCCTGGGGCTTCTATCCCTTAGGGATAAATCATTGCTGTTGAATATGCCAACATGATATGCACACAAATAAAATGTTTCACAATATGAAGTTGTGTTTGGTTAACCTGATTTTAGATCCAATTCTAGAATCAAAAGCCCATGTAATCGTATGGTTATTCTTTTATTGAATCAACTAATGCTATACATTTTAACACCTTTAAAAAAAAACATCTGTTTTGGATGAAATATCATATTCTAAATATTTGGCGGTAAAGACACTTAAATATTTGCAGGAAATCTTTATGCACAGACATCAAGTGTGGCATGATTTTAAATTCTTGAGTGATCTGAATCCTCTTCTTCTCTTCCTGATTTTCTTTCCTATTGTGTGATAGTATGTTTCCCGTATTTATTGGCAGGGTTTTTAGATGCCAAAGTTTGAAAAATTCTGTTCCATAATGATTAATATATTCTATTAAACATGGTTTGGTGATGATGAGTTTTTAAGCTCTTTATAGTTTTACTTCCGTTTCTTTTCCACTCACTGGGTGGGATAAGAATACCAGTATATTAAAACAATATAATACAGCAAAAGCATAAATTATATTTAATAGATATTTTAAGAGTTTTTTTTAAAGATATAGCTATAGTTAATAAAAGCAACATAAAGTGGTGTCTCACTGGGATTGGATCTTGCCTTATAACAAATCCCTTTTGGAAATGATGTCTTTCTTTAAGACACAGTTTTACGTTGTATAAAATTAATTTTTGAAGTAGTAAGAAGACCAGGTGGTCATGAAATGACCCTTATATATTTTGCAAACTTTCATAACAGTTTCAGAAATTTACAGAGCTAAACTATGTATTACATTTCTTTAATTTTATACATAATGTAGTATAGTATTTAATCACACCATGCTGGTACATGGTACATAAAAATGGAAAATGTTAATGTGTGTTATTATCTATATTTCATTTAAATTTAATGACACATTTTGGTTCCGGATTATACCAACATGCCATATTACATGATTTGGCAAAACAACAGCTACATAATTAGAAGAATTGTAAATGATACATTGTGTTAATTGCTTCGAATGGAAACTTAGACATTATTACAGCACAACAATTATATTAAAGAAAATTATATTTTGTGAACCATCAAATTTTCAGTGAGAACATTATCATTTGTTCAAATTCCAAGGATCCTTTTCTAAATCATAAATTGACACCCAACACTATAATTGTAGGTGTTAATCAGCTTAGGTATTCACTAAAGGAACGGCAGTTGACAGACCCTATCTAAAACTCTTTCCAGAACATAGTAAGGAACAACATGTCTTCCCTCAAGCTTAGATGAAAACTTGATGAATGAGCTTCCAAACTATTAAGATAAAAAAACAGGAAGAGTTGCATGAAGGTGGCCAATAGATCAGCCCTTGGTGCAAGATGAAGAAAATATAAACATCAGAACACTTTCTAGATATACATAGAATGTAATTGGTATTGGAGGTATTTAGCCACAGAGATCTCAATGCAAAGGTTTCATATTTCTGCTTCGGCAACTAAATAAGAAGCTGTTGCTAAACTTAATTTGACAAACTTGTGTGATATTCCTGGATGTAACCTGGGGGTTGAAGAGAGTGGTGCATGTAGTTCACAGAGCTTGCAGTACACACTCATGGGGCGGGCGGCAGCCAACTCTTGGCACAAAGGATAAAAATCCAAGTGGCCCAGCAGTATGGTGGACAAAATTCTTCTATCACATTCAACACACATTCACACAAAGTAAAATCAAAGCCCATAAGTGAAAAATCCATTCATTGTATAACTGCTACCAAAAATCTTTGCATCATAGGAGTCTTCGTGACAACGTGCAGAACCATAATTAAGATAAACAATCAGGCTTAAGGCTATAAGGCCAAAATCTTCCAACGAAAACAGCACAGGGGCAAATGTTCCAGATTGATATTACCGTAATTCGTAAACATATAAAACAGTAAGTAATAGAGAGACAATGTTACCCTTTAATATTTTGCTCCAATTGGGTATTTTAAGAGACTTTTTGAGAGTAAGATGATCAATTCCCCTGCTTTGCTTTCAAAATCCCCTGCACATGCCTCTAGATCTCAAGGGGACAGAGTTTCTTGTAACACAGTTCCTGTGAGAAGCAGTGATATATAGGAAGCATCTCGGCTCCAATATTTGAACTGTTATTACATTTTCTTCCAAACTCATTTGTAAATTCCCAGGCAATGAAAGCTAATGACAGTTGCACTGTAATTATTGCCGTAACCCTGTACTTTCTTAACAAAGGACTAAGTCATTTGTCTACGTTAACCAAATACAAACAGAAGAAAGAAAAAAATGTGCTGTACGGGATAACTGAATAATTCAACAAAGTAATTTAATTGCTCTAAGCATAAGATAAAATTTTCTAATTTCCTGCTTATTGTGTTACTGAAATGCAATATAAAAATAAATCTTTTAATCTGTATCAGTTTTTGATTTATGTATTTTCCTACCTCATTAATTGCTTACACAAAAGCTTTGTAAAAATGTCTAATCCCACAAATGGAATATTAAGACTGCATAATGCAGGTAGGATTATACTTATCAATGTGCCATGTTTTTGTTCAAGATATTGGCTATGTTTTGGATCACATGTTCCTTCCTTTATTAACCCGTCATAGTGATCCTCATTCTTTACTTGCTAGTGCTAGAGCTACATTTGTAATAGTTTTATGAAAACCTATTTTATTGAAAAAGTAAAATTTGTACATATGTGCAATAAATTAATTTGCAATATAAGATACAAATTTAAATATAATTACCATGGTATTCTAGAAAGAATGTATCTGATGTACCAGTATTTTGACTATTTGAACATTAAAGTAAAAACTCTTTGAAAGAGAAGGATAAGTTTGGCTGTATCCACACTGCATAACTTTACAAATAATGAAGTTAACATGCATTTGGCTGGACTGTCTGTGGATTGCACGCACACAGGACCAGACTGGGGAACAAAAATGGCAATCGCGCTTTAAGGCCAGCAGCCACTAAATTACATACGCCAGCTGCATGTATCCATGAAGCACTGAAGCAACAGTAAAACTAAGTGGGCACCATCGACCACCGGCCCACCAGGCATTTGCAATGTTTGCCGGTTGGCCATTCCGGGCCTGCAAACATACCATGAATCAAATGATCAGTTCGTCATATGCCTGCAATGACTCCTAGAGGTGTCTTGCCTGTGGTGACCAATGCCCAATGCCGCTAATGGGAGGAACATTGAACATTTGCCCTTTCTTTTATATTTTGATGAATTTGCTAATATTTAAGAAATGATGCACTTTGTGTCTTTACAAGAATGGACATTTTTCGGTGGTGACAGATGTCTGCCAAGCCACCGAGGAGAGCTACACAATGGTTCCTGTCCTATGGATGCCTATGGAGTCAGATGCCAACATTAATTTGTCCACTACAGCTTGGCACACGTTAGAGAAATTTAGGATGTGCATAAACATAGACTAAGTAAATTGTTTTATGTTAGTATCCTCTAAGAAGGGAGTACACATTTTAGTTCTAGTTCCCTTTGAATTGATGCTCCTTCCCCTTGAGTCAAGCAAGGCATCTTGGGAGAGCCTGGTCCAAATTCATACTAGTCCAACCAGTCAAGCGTTATTTATGTTAGTTCATAACCACTGCCAATGACCTTGATCTTCCCTTTCTAAAAATAAAGAACTTTATAAAGCTTTTATTATTATTGATGCACATAATTAACAACAAGGCTGGTTGATTTCACCATGAAGTAGGAATATATAATGGAAATCAGATCTTGTAATTGTGCCAACAATTAAAAAATGCTTGGCATAACTAGTACATTTTCAATACTTTAAGCATTCTTTAAGATTAAGAGTTAATGTTTCCACTGTTTAGTTTGATTGAGGATCAAGTAATCAACCAGCTATGCCGAGATACTGTAATTGCTGTCAACGCCAGTCTCTAGGGTAACTGTGAAGAAAGTTCATGGTTATTGTTGGAAGCAGTTTCAGGTCTGAATTGGGAAATCCTTTTATTCTAAGAATGGAATTCAGTTTGTCTTTCTTACTTCCTGAGGGATTGACGTTCATGACTAGGTCATCAAAAAGCTGTCAGCAATGACCTTTAAAGGAACAGTATTGTCGATTGGTCAGGAAAGTACACATTAGCAAGAGGTATGCAAAGCTGAAATGAGTTTCATTCAAATAATGTTTCATCTTAAAACACGCACTGTATTCAGTTAGAACATACTAATCAACGAATGTGCTGAACTAACAATTTTTTTTCCAATAACTAACAAGACAATGAGAAAAAAAACCCTTATGGACATAGTTGAAGGATTATATGGCTGCATTTTTTAAATTATTTGAGGTTTTTAAGAATCCTGGACCACACAGAGCGCTTCATTCTATTACGGGCATTTAATTCAATGTATCAGATTATTACAGTGGCAATATATTTATCATACAATTGTAACATTGTTATATTAAAATATTTGTCGGTACATTTAAATGTTTTTACTTCCAACAATGTTTTCATTGAAGAAGGAGATTGAGAAGACAGATGAACAAGGGACAGACAGATGGAAGGTATGTAAAATGTATTGAGAAAACACTGGCAATGCCTGGCAGTCAGCTGTTGGCTACTATTTCCATAATGATGAGAAGGCAGCTGGAGTATAGGGTTGAGTTTGCATTGCCTACTGAGTGTTAGTTATTAGAGTAGAGTCATAATGGACATTGTATATTTAGAAATAGGTGGAGAAGTAGTTACAGTGGGTAGGCGAAATAAGCATAATTAAGCGACATCTATTTGACACTGCTGGCAACACTTCTGGTAATATGGTATTGTTTTTCAAGTCGACCAGGTAGCAAAGCATAAAGCAGGTCAAGAAAATGTATTTTCTAATTTAGTTTAGTTTTTTTTAGACTACAGAAGGCACATGTTTGCACATCAAGCTCTGAGGGGCATGGCTGTGGTCATATGGACACATCATTTTAGTCTCAAGCTTAATAACAATAGTGGATAAAGGTGTATGGAGAATAGGTGGGATGTAAGGTAGTAATGCGTATACTCGGGTAGATAAAGGTGTATGGAGAATAAGTGGGATGTAAGGTAGTAATCAGTATTCTCCGGTAGATAAAGGTGTATGGAGAATAAGTGGGATGTAAGGTAGTAGTGAGTATACTCCAGTAGAAAACATTAAACTTAATCAATGGCAGGGATGTGTTCAAGTTCTTCGAATCAAAGTAAAACTGGCACAATTTGAGAACTCTATCAAGGAAACATAGATTATCTCACAATATTGGTTAGCCATGATACTCAAATTAGCAAGTAGTTGCTTTTAATGATCAAGACACCTTTGAAGAACATTTCTTCAACCATGTTGCAATTAACGAACATGTATATCCCTCCCAGCTGTACTTACTGTATACTTCACGCATAAAATGCACAGTTTTCTTCTTGGATGTACGTGAATTGCCCAGATGAGCGTATAGGTGTGTATCATGCAATTGGTTTATTGCACTTTGGAGTGGTATATGAATTTTCATTTTCATCTGCATGAAATAGATGTCATCTGCAAACAAGTTGTTAACTGTAATTTTAACATTTGATGTTATCTATGTGTTGAAAATAACACCTACTTGCACCTTGAAAATGAAGTTGGTGAAAGGACACAAAACACCAATTTATCTGAACCCCCCCATCTAATATTACACCAAGTACACCTCTCCCTATTTCTCCAGTACAAGTCCTGAAATTGCTCAGTGATGTGAACAGAAGGCACGGTACCTTTACTAATTAATGCTAAAAAGCAAGGTGGAAAATTGACACAAACGTGTCAAGTTAACATGCGCTTGTTGTGTTTGTTACATGGCTGTCAAAATAAATATCCAAAGTAATTTTGATGCCTTTACCCCTCATATGCTACAAGAGTGTTGATCGGTCTTGCAAAGGACTGAGATGCACAAAGTGTTAAAATAAAAGGTAAAAACAGGCTTTCTTTGCGATGTCAGTAATATTTTTCCATCTTTATTGTAATTAATTGGTAGCCTTTTATAGTCTGTGCTAAAATACATTCAACTCGTTGAATACTTTGCTAATTTTTAAATGGGCATTAGTCATACTCTCGTTTCATACATATATATATTCTCTAATGCAACCCAGACATTATTTCTGCACAGTTTTTGTGTTTAAGATTTCCCGTAACTGTCGTCTGTAGAATTTAATTCAGCTCACACAGCATCAATTAAAATCTGTGAATCCCTCTTAATCAAGTCTATCTGTCACAACTTTGCAGGATTGGCCTAATTTGAAAATGTCGGGGAGTGCTGACACAAACTGTTACTGAATGAAAATAATTCATAAGCAATGTATAACATGTGCCCATTTGCAAAAAAATTGTTTTATTTTTTTTAATTCAGTATTGTGTAATAGGTAAGGTCACATCATCCTTAGTGTATTTAATCTATCTATGATAAATGTTACAGGGTTTGGAACAAAATGTATTGTTAATTTGCCTTGCAACAGTGCAAAATCATCTTAATGTTCTGCAGAAATATATTTTTTTATAATACAAAAGATTCAAAAAGTAAGGCCTTCTTCTTCTTCTTCTTCTTCTTCTGTACCAGTACATTTTAATGTGTTAATTTTGTCATTTTAAATTAGTTGTAACAGCGAGCAGCTGTTAAAAAAGGCTCAGAAGAAGGCAAGCGAGTAAGAGCGAGAGAGTGAGTGAGAATGTATGTATGTATGTTAGAGCGAGTATGTTAGCATGAGTGTGTATCTGTTAACATGAGTGTTTATCTGTAAGTGTGTGTGTTAGAGGGAGTGTGTGTTAGCAAGTGTATGTATGTATGTATGTATGTATGTGTAAGTGTGTGAATTTGTATGTGTGTGTATGTGTTCAAGGAAGTGTGTTTGCTTAAAAATGTATGTTTAAATGTGTAAGTTAGCATGTTTGTAAATGTGTGAACACATTAGTGTGTGTTAGCCTAAGCGTGCATTTGTATGTAAAAACGTGCCAATGCTTATGTTAGTTACTGGTATGAGGGTAGGGGCCAATGGGCCACTTCGCCTTACCTGCTCCCTGGGCTAGAAGGTTCCAGCTTTACCCTGAGCCTCTTATTTGCTAATGTGAAGGGTTGTTAGACACTAGCAGAGAGGATCCAACTCTACAGCACGTATGTATATTACCTGATTAGTCCAGTGCAGAGTTGGCTCCCCTTTCCCAGTGTCTAGCTGCACTCAGACCAGGGCCAGACTGGAAAATGGCAATGGGAAATGGGGAGATTTCCCAGTGGGCCAGGCCAGATTTGGAGGCTGACAATGTTGTTATGACAATGCCAATGAAGTATGTTGGTCTACAGATTTTCCTTAGCGTGTACAGCTGGGTAATTGAAGCTGAGCCATTCTGTTGTTTAACGCAAGGCAGTATGATAAGGAATCTCAGGGTGTTTGTCTAGTAGATTGGGCTAAAGTAGTGGAGCTAGAATACATATAAATTGCTAATGTGCAGCTGTTTTTTAATAAAGAAAACAACACAATATTTTTTTTAAAAAATGTACTTTTCATCTGATACAGGCGTTCCTGTAAAGTATCTTAGATTGCATAAGAAAAGCCTTCCAAATGAATAGTAAGTCTCTTACCCATGTAGAAACATTAACCATGGTGAGCCCCAATCGGGTGCAGCCGCAATAGTTCCCCTCCGGTAGCAAATTAACCAAAAGTAGAGTTTCTTAGCAGATAGGAAGCGCACTCCAATATAAGAAGTAGTTTAGAACGTCAACACGTGTTACATTTTAGATGTTTGAATGAATTGTGTCCCCAATATCTTCTTTCAGTCTTTACTCGATGGCAGGTCTGGCTTTTGGTGTGAACATTGAGGAGTGGCTTTGTCCAAGTAAAACAAATAGTTAAATCAATATGTGGCAGAGTTAGACAACTGGTACACAGTTTCATATTGAGCATTTCTTGTGTACTCTTTCAGTGTCTCATCTGCAATAAATCAGTACAGAAGAAAAGTTCCCAGAATTACTTATAAAATAAATGTACAATGAGTTTATTCCATAATTGCTCATAGATTATGTTGGAGCTTTTTTTTGAAGAACCTGGATCAATTGTTCAGAATTTCCGGGTTAATTGCTGTAGATTGTGTTGATTCTATAACTCATATACACCGTAATGTACCTGTTGCTGTCCAAGTAGAATAAGGCATGCAGGGAGTAGCTATAAAAATAGTTTAATAGCTTAAGACATTGATTGGAATATAACATAATCAAAAACATTGACAATACAAGATCTCATTTTTTTTTTAAATAAAAATGGCGTAGGGCGATGAGAGGTAATCCTTTTGCAAATATTTAAATTTGTTTCCTAAATTCATTTTTTCACTTTTTGTTAATACAAAATCTGAGCACCGTAACAATTTTCCATACACATTTAACGAAATTTCTGTTACAAAGCACTTTACTTTCCTAACTTCATTTGTTCCCCTTAAACGCCTCTTCTTAATATAAAATTTGAGCATTGTGACAATTGTTCATCCAAATTTAAATAAATTCCAGTTTGGCAGCAGATGTTAATTTGTGTCAATACAATTTTTTAAACTGAATTCTATGTCGCTGAAAATAAAAATACCCTTGGCGCTTTTCGACTACGTACGGCCTGAACGTTGTAAACACCGGCCAGGGTTCTACAAACAACCTACGTTTAACTAGACAATATAGTCGAATCCATTTCTCTTCTTTTACGGCTCAGTTTCCAATCATACACCACATAAACAGAATCTTGCTCTCTTAAGCCTTAATGGAGTCTTAATGAGGGCCTCTGACGCATTAATGAGATTCAGCTGAATTCAATCACGGGCAAAGTTTAACTATATGTTAGCTCTCCTGCTGGCTGGACCCTCATTTGACATCTTGTCAGCTGCTAATATAATATGCCCACGTAGCCATCAGGCATATGAGGCTCATTGAAGGGGGCTAATG
Organism: Spea multiplicata; assembly: GCA_009364415.1. NCBI lineage: Eukaryota > Metazoa > Chordata > Amphibia > Anura > Pelobatidae > Spea > Spea multiplicata. The sequence goes on from VKOC01000005.1 coordinate 10,709,575, forward strand.
AATGCATACATAACATTCTGATTGTAAACTGTTGCAACACCGTGTAGGCGCTGAATAATTTAGTTTTGCCTCCTTTACAAATTCTATGGGAAGCAATAAATATTTTATTTCTTGCACATTTGACTTAAGTTGCTTATGTGCACATGTTTAGTATTATTTAAAGCTGTCTGTGTGAATGATGGTTAAAGCGAGAGAAACTGACTCAAGGGAAGATAACTACCGATACATAGAGTTTTGGAAGATGGATTTATTTAATGCAACATGCCAATTATGTCCTGTACTGGCAACGAAAGTTCACACTGATTTATGCTATGTTCTGCCCATAGTCATCTGTTACATTAAATTAGATGTATTTTGTATACTCAGAAACCATGTGACAATGGGATTTGACTGGAAATCTTAATTATATGCTCAGACCACGTGTTAAAGGAATAAATCTCAATGCAGGAGGTAATTCTGGTACAGAATGTACATCAATCTTTTGCATTCAGGTACACTGGATGCTGGGGCGATGGTTTACAATAAAATTTACCAGATCAACAGATGCTGGCCATCACTTGTTGTTGCGCTTTGATATTGCAGGGGTTGTATGTTGTGAGGTCATTTATATTGAAAGCTTGTTTGAGCAGGGCCCTCACTAACTTATTACGTGATATACTACTTGTTATGTCCTGTTTACCTATAGTACAGCATTGCTGAATGTGATGGAGCTATATAAATCTATAAATAATAAGATGCAAGGAAACACATCAGTGTTTGTCAACTGTGACCCATACCAGCAATCCTACAGAAAATCAGCACCGATTGGATATCCAAACAGAGAAAACAGACTAACAAACAGAATATTTGTTGCCTAGCTGTAGTGGGGCTCCCTGTTGGCCGCTAAGTCTGGGCACAAGTCTTGCATGTTTAAGGAAGAAAGCCTCATGTTTACACCTAAATGCAATGGCTTCCACTGAAAGGCTTCGGGTTGGCCGGTGACCAATAGGCTGCTTCTCCATGTACATAAACATAAGATTGAGAACTGATGACTGCCCTGACAGAGATCGGTCCACGGAGAAGACAACCTGGAAAAGTCTGATAGTTGCTTACATGGATGAATCAATATTTCTGATTTCACATGTGCCTCCTATACTGCCACATACAGCCCCTCAGATATAATATATCAAATATATTATATCTGAAGGGCAATATCAAAGAGTGCCTATACACTATTTGTACACATTTATACACATACCCCTAATATATTAAAATCTTCACAAACAAAGCTGTTTTTTTTAAAATTTAAAATTGGATAAATTACTTGTAAGGGAAACTGAAACTTTTTAAAAAGCTGATACATTCTACCTGTCCCTATGGCTCACCACATGTTCGTGATGACTGATGGCATGATTCTCTGTCATTTGCCTTGAAGTGGCAATCAATATAAAAAAGGCATTCTCAGAGCTGTCAGCAGATCACAACGATTAAAGACATATTTGTTTTTGAATACCAGCTTGTCTCCGGATTTGGATTCAGGGTTATGGTGTCACTTGATGAAGAACACAATATGGGAGACCTGAGTTCTTGTAATGTGTCCACCAGATCAGGCTCCACTAAAATACACAGATTCAGCTGCAAAAACTGCCTTGAAACTGAATGTGCATGAACCTGAATGAACCTGAATTGTGCCACTTTTTCAATTGATCTACTTTTCTTGAAGAACCTAGGTGACGTTGTCCCAATGTGTTCCAACTCAGAACAGCCAAAACAGACACAAAGTGTGTTGACATTAGTTATGCTCTGTGTGATAACCAAAAGAAAGGTCAAGGGTAACTAGTTAAGTGGAGTGGTTCTCTCATCAGACTTTGAGGACTTCATTGACCACTTTGATTGGTTAACTGACCTAATTGGTTTACTGACCGCATAACCCAGAAGGCAAGTATCACATATTAGGACAGGTAGATGAGGAAGCCGAGACATCTGTAGTGAAAGAAGTGAACGGGCACAAATGTTTGTTTCTGTTGTTTTTCATAAAAAACCTTACCCTTACCTTACCCTAATTGGTCGTGTTATAGGCTTCACATACAATATATACTAAAGTGAAAGGATGTGTAATATGTAGTATATAGTGTGGGTATTGATACTGATTTAATTATAATTAATTGTTGAAAAAATATTTTTGGTCAGCTGTTCAGGGCATTCTAACAGAATTACTTCTCTTTAAAATGTTCTAATGTGCAATAAGGAAAAAGATCAAGATTCTATATTGAAGTGATTAGCGATGAGAGACAAAGACATAACCTGGCAGACATGCCATTAAAAGCAAAATTTAGTGGACCAATACATTTTTCATGGCAATGGGTTACTGTGGTAATGATTATTTAACCTGCCGAGCGTTGGGTTAAGTATGTATGACTATGTAAAGTGTAGTGCTTTATGGAAGAGATTATGATAACTGATATTTTTTTAAGAATCTTGAATGAAAAACTGTCATTCAAAGCTATACAGAGTAGTAGCCATCCTGGCACCAAATTACAAAGCCTTCAGGCTTCACTGGAATTGAAATTTAAACTGCTCCGTAAACTTTAAGCATTTTCCTGCCTCATTTATTTCTGCATAAATATTTTTATAAAGCATGCATCATATATAGCAACTTTTATCAGTGCTTCATTATTAAAGGTGCTGTCCCAATGCGACAAAACTAAACCCTAGCAGAACTGTAATTTTATTATTTCCCTTGTAGGTTCACTCACTTAAAACAGCAAAATACTTTTAAAAGGCATTTTCAATTTATATAGCAAAGAATTATGGTCACATGACAAATACTTTTTTTTAAAAATTGTGAATGTAGACTAGCGGAAAAAAATTTTTGAGAAGAGTTTGGACATTCGGTTACTGTGCTGCTTTCATACAGGTACTAGGCAGAAATTATCACTTTCATTTGATTTAATTTAATTTAATTTGATTAAAATATGTGAGCCCTTAAATTTGTGAATCAGCTCAGCCGAAATCCATATAGATCATTGTCATACATTATCATTGTCCTACATTACCATTCTCATCTTTACATTGCCATCACAGTAACATTTAAACAGTTATGGTGACCCGTAAAATAATACACGTATAGTACAATTATTAAAAAATATGAACATTTAAGCAGCTTATTTATGGCCCTTGTTTTTCAACAAAAGCAAGGCAACAAAAAACCCCATACAGTATATTAAGAACACATCATTTTTAAATGTAATTTGAAAAATCAGAGACAAGGTTTAATCAGTCCGCCGTTTTTATAAATATAATGTTTAAGTATGAAAAACATTAAAGAAATCATGTATGAAAATTCACGACCTAAACATTCTTCCAGGGTCAAGCAATTTATCAAATTCTCCCACTCTCTGGTTTCAATTACACAGCTATTGTAGTAAGAACGTATTTTAGCAGGTTCATTTGCCTCAGTGGGGAATACAGGACTTTGGCCTAATGCTTCACCTTTAGCGCAGACCGTTTGTGCCTTAGAACAAATACCAATCATCACTCTTTGAGAAAAAAAAATATTCCGTGTTGCATTGGCCTATTGGATTGGAGATTCTGTCAAGGTAAATGGTTGTCGGCAATGACTGTGGTAGAGTGGCGATAAATCCCATTTTATTGCTGAAAAATTCCAGCTTCTCTCCATGCCTGACAGCTCCCTTCATTCTCATACCCATTTGGACAATTTCTGCACAATGTCCATCTGGTTCTTATTACCTTTCAACGTGCCTCTGCCTGATTCAGAAAAAGCACAGGTCACAACCAGGGGACAGAAACCAAGGTGATGGACAAAACAGAAGGAGAAAAAAGACCTCTGATTTAATCACAGATTGCTGCTGAATGTATATGTACGCCGTCCATGCTCAGTGAGAATATTAAGTTAGCCGCTACTCATTTATTTCAGAACTCATTAGCAACTTATTGGCTTATGTGTTGTTGCAATATGAGCATTAACAACATACAAACATACAAACAATCAATTAAAAATGACTCAAGGAAAAATGTATTTTAGGTTTATTAGCCGACATTTAATTAAATTATGTTAATGTCAAAGACAATATCTATCTATCTAGCTATCTATTGTGTGTGAGTGTGCACACACATATGTATACTGCATATACATATAGATATCATGGGCATTGTAATAGATATTCCACTAACTTTAATATCCTGGAGTACGTTGGCAATAATAATTCAATCAAGGTTTCTAATTATTGACACGGCAATGAATGATTGTTTTCGGGTCCTTCAACTCAATGAGAAATGCCACAGAAGCTTAAAATATTGCACTAGTGAAAGAGATATTGACATAATACTAGCTTTCATGGAATTACTCCACCGAACACATAATGAAGCACCTTCTCAATTCCCTGAATAGACAAAACTTAAAGTATCTCAGCTCGCATTTTAGTGCATTTTGTTTTTCAAATTGTATTTATTGTTTCAATGGGCTTTAATAATCTTTAGATATCAGCTTAACACAAAATACCATGATTAGTATTATTATCGCCAGTTCGATAAAAAACATAAACCAAATTTTGCAATGTAAATGGATTGGAATTTTTTCATGGAAAAGGGCTAAACGTTGTTCTTTTTTTTGTGAAATTTGAATTATTTCCATTAAAATGGGAAATGAATACTTTGAACATTAGAATATTGGTTTATCCATAGACTGCAACAAATAGTTAAATGACAAATGTGGCTGTGGGGACCTACAGAGACATGGCTAATTAAACTTATATATTCCTAATCAAATTTGATCTGAGGAGTCAGACTGTCTGCACATTCTGCATGTCACTAGTGTTTGTATGTTATGTAATTTTATCATTGATAAAGTACTATCCTATTCCCTAGAGTTATACATAACATGACGCTTTTGGCCAAACTAGTAGTTTACATTTTCCAATATGGGGGCTACATTATAGGTTCCTATCATACATTATGTTCGGTGTGAATTTTAAGACTATACTGGCTAACCTAAGGGTAAGGGTTGTACAATTCCAGATCACGTTGAACAGTTTAGTATACAATTAAAGTAATTAAAATGTTTCTTCTGGATTCTTTACACCTTTAAAGCAAAGACAACTTCCTAAGTTAGCTATTTGACAAATATATTTTATGTGCATGAGCTCAGTATCTTTATATGAGGTCATACAAAAGAATTAGAGGTTAGATCTGACATTGGAACATGGACCAAGGCAGGTTCCAAGACACCGGAAAGATGCTAATCAGTTTGGGAAAAGAAGGTAAGCACACTCTTTAAAATAAATAACACATTAAAAACACCCCTGTAAAATCAGGCTAAAAGAATGGATGTATATTATCATTTTTGATGGCGTTTTAATTGTATTACTAATTTTGATCAGTATTTGATGAAAACCCAATAATCGTTGTGTAATTTTTCTTATGTATATTTGTCACTTCACTTATTTTGATTAAAACAGAAATGGACAGTGAAATCTTATATTTTACATTATCATGTAGAAAAAAATAACAGGTTATAAATAATTAAAGCAACATATTTCACAAGAATTATTGATTGACTTTTGTCCTTTTTTTTTTAAATCAATCTGAAAAACTTACAATACAAATAATTCTTTATCACAATAGTGTAATCAATCCTTAGACTAGAATATAAATCAAGGGTTTCATTAACTGCTGGTAGCTAGATTAAATTGCAACCCTGTCCATAATGTCTGTCTATGTGTATTCAAACTATATTAAAAACCATTAAATGGTTTTGTAATATCATTCACTTTTAGCTGTTAGTATAACGAATGGTACTGTTTTAGAAATCAATACACACATACTTGATAAATTCTGTTAATGTCACAATTTAGATTCCAATACAATATAAAACACCGAAACTGCAATAGGCAGAGCATCTTTAAAAGTTTAAAATGTTAATTATTCTGCAGTTCTGCACCGTATATTTTGAGATGTTTGTTGCTAACTGATAAATGAAGCATCGGAAGTTTATACAATGCTGAAAAACACCTTTTACAAAAATAAATAGATACTCATATATCAAGTAAAATTAATTAAAAGTGACCTGATGGGAAATATTAAATAGTCTAAAATAAAACACCAAAATATTAACCGATTATATAATAAAATATTTTAAAACAAATGATTATAAATATATATATTATATAATAAAATATTTTAAAACAAATGAATATACACACACACATATATATATATATATATATATATATATATATATATATATATATATATATATATATATAAGAAATATGTATTATTCCCCATTGCAAGAAAAATCGCAGAAATATTCTAAATCCTAGTAAATCATTTGTAAGGGGTTTGCAATAGTCTTTTGTACATTTACCAGTCAGATTACATTAAACTCACAACTTGATTCTATCAAATTAGCCAACTTGTTAACCACAGAAATTGATTTCACTCTTGGAATAGCATTGGTCCTTTTCAGATATTAATGTTCTGTATTATAAAATATGATCTGTAATATTGCAAAAAAAAAAAAAAAAGAGAAAAAGAAAAAAGCCTTTGCCTGTTTCTGTAAAGGGTTCTTGTATAGAGAATATCCCTCAAATTATGCAGAACATTAAACCTTGCCATGCAAGATGACAAGGTGCAGAAATGTTACTTCAATCCTTAGAGAATTTTCTGACAGTTTTTCTTACCATTCCCCCAGACTTATTTAGAGACGTAGCAGAGGCTCCAGCGGTTGGTATTGACACTGATGGGTATTTCAGAATGCTACATGGGGAAAAGGTTTGCTGCCACTCACTCTGTATACATTTAGTATTAAGCGAAAGTGGTGCTTGAAATGAAGATTTCATCTTAAATTGTCTTGACTTTAACCCTCTGAGGGGCAGACAAAAAAACGACCGGGTTGCATATTGCATTGGAAACCCAATTGGAGTTTTATAAGATTAACCTAAATAAACAGTCAAACTGGGAAAAAAAGGAGAAAAATGACTATTCCTCTGAGGCTAAATTTAGATTAAAAGTTAAAATGCAAGGGGCCTTGATATATGAATGTTGTATATTGTAAAACGTAGGCTTGTTTGTTCCATAGGGATCATTATGTCCCACCTACATAGATAAAAAGCCACACAAAGCCAACAACTGTTAGATGAGCAAACAACATTCAGTGGTAAATTGCTATCATTTTAGTAAGTAAGACAGCTACTTATTTATATATGGGTCTAAACCTTACTCGCAGTGTTTATTTTCAACAATAGCTGTCTTGAGACTTGATTAATTGTCAGATGTGGAATTTGAATAATTAGAAAAATGAGTTGTCTGGTTTCATTTTACTGGTTTAGATTAAGAGTGTGCTAAATCTCATTTTACCCGCTTTAAGCGTTTACTAAATTATGTTGTCTGCATTTAATCATTGCTCACAGTTTGCTTTGAAAGGGCATTAAATTGTATGGATTGGAATTAAATATATCAGTGCTGAAGTTGAATGTGCATCATTTGCCTACATTTATTGTGTCTACATGGAGATGAAATCATATGATGGTAACTACATTTTTAAAGTAACCATTGCAATTGATGTATATAGTGTTGGAGCTTAAAGTTATATATTATGTAAAGTGTTGATATATCTGTAGGAAATTGTATGAGCCGACGCCGTCACAACTAAGGCTAATTTGTATGGATGAGTACACGTTTCCCTACATCTAAACAATCTGTGCTTGGCATTAAACGGGTGGGCTATTTCCTAGTATGTACAACAAAATAAATACAAATAAATGTAGATAGCAGAAACCACACTTTTAGAATTTAGTAAATATTGTGATCTTCACCTACAAAATTATGAAACATGAAGGTTTTAGTTATTGAGAATAATTCTGATGCAAAGTGGTTAAATGAAGCAATCAATATTCCATTGGTTGCTTTGGTAATTGCTATACTTTACACTGGAATGGCTCGTCATACGCAAAGCTCATAGTATACTGAGTGAAGATAAAAAGTAGCCAAGGAGGGGGAAGGATTCCCATACCATTGCTTACAGAGGTGTATATTGGCTTAGGGCAACAGGTACGGGGGATTGCTGTCTTGGTGGACTTTACTCTTCTGGGCCATCAGGCTTCCTCCTCTCCATACAAGTGATATCTCTGATCTCCCCAAACGGCCCATTTACACCATAAATGTCTGAGCGTCGCCAAAGCAGTCGCCATAGTATGCTGTACACTGGTGCTCGAGAGAGAGGATGGCAGCTACAGGGGTAGGTTCTGGCAAAAATAGAAGCAGTGCCCAGGGTCAAGCTGAAACCAGCACCCAAGGCATGATACACCACTGGTTGGGTTGCATCAATTTCATCTACTTCACCCACTATTGTCATACACTAATGCATGACACAGTCCAGGATGGTTAACAACTGCTAATATTGAAATGTAACATGTCATAATATAATTTAACAGTTGAATAATAAATGATCATGGCTGACATCAGCAACCGCGAGACAGATACTTCTGTAGTAAGGTGTTTATTTGACTTTCTTTTCTTGTTGGCAATGTCAGATGTATTATTATGATTAATTATTGTTTTATATAGCACCATCATATTCCTCTGCGCTATATAATGGGTGTATATAACTGTAATGGCTTAATGGGACTATGACATTTTGATAAACCATATTATTTTATTTCAATATTTACTAAAATCAAAGTATACACTGATTTCCTTTATAGATGACACTATCTTATGATCTTCTGGTTGTTAGAGTTTAAAGATGGACAGGCAGCGTCACATGACATAATCCAATCATATTCATTTGCAGAACATGGGGGCATTAAAAAGGCAAATTCTATCTCACATTTATTTATTTCTCCCTTTAAAGTTAATATTAATATTTTTGATATCGACCCTTAAACCTGATGTTGCTTTATTATTCCAGACATCAATTCATGTTTTCCTTTTTGAAAAACTAAACTAACCGGTAATTTTGCAAAGCATACCTAGGATATATAGACTTTTACCTTCTCAACATATTTAATTAATATAAAGTATACAATCTAACTTGTAGATCATCGAACTGGAAATTACCCCCCCCCAGAAATGGCTAAAAAAATTTAAAAGTCAGGGCAATAGATTACACAAAATCCAATCGATATTTTCATTATCTTTTTTTATATTTTAAATATAGTTATTATTATTAGTAGTATTATTGCAATTTATTATCATTTTTATGTAGAGAAAAAAAATTCAATTAGCTTTTAGTATTTTTTTCTAAAATTAGTTTATTATTATTTATTTTATGAAGATACAAATAACTAAAAAAAAAATACGTTTGTCTATTATTTATTTTATGAAGAGAAAAAATTATTTAAATGTGCTTTTAGTCTGCAGCCAGACAGTGGAGTGAATGCCACAGATTATAATAAATCTGTTACAGTTTTACAGATCTCATATGGATGCTGTATTGTAGCCAAACTATCCCTTGAGCCAGCAAGAGGATGTGTAAGGATATGTATGCTCCTCCTTGCTTTGAACATTTTGCTGTCTTTGTCAAAGTGAATGACAACAATTTGGCCAACTCTGTCTGAGCCGCACTCAACAGTGACAGGCAAATTATCAGAGGGCCTGCACTCCTTATTATCAGAGGAGAAGTCATCAAGAGGACGGGTGGATGATCCCTCTCCCCTGTCACTATTTGTCAGTGGGACAAGGGCCACTGCTATGGGTAGCTGACAGGTAATTTCAACAATAACAATTACTCCCATTACTGGTGTCATAAACAATTCGCCTAAGGCATGACAATAGCAAAGCTTTATAATTCAATGCCATATAAATAAATGCCATCAGGTAACAAGTAATTTAGCTCCAATCAAGCTTTGCCCCTTACATTAATATTGTTATTGAAAGGAAATGGAAAATTGAAAAAAATGCAATATGTTAATAGATGAAGCGAAGCGGAACGGCTACAAGAAAAAAAAATACATTAAACACCATCAATGGCGCAGTAATCATTTTTATATTTGCTGCGACCAGCAAACATTTGGTAAAGCGCGTGTATTGCTAGCGTCACATTGATTTAATATCCTAGGCTCCCGTCAAATAACTACTCAGAACTGCTGGTCTGATAAACCGACGTTATCAAACAATATTAAGTGCTTACTTTTATATATATATCTTTGTCATGCTCTTACTTAACTTCCAGATTTGAGCACCTTCCGTGCATGAAAGCATATCAGTAAGAATATTAGGCGTAGAATGTTACAATTAAATTAGTGGTGGGGGGGGGGCTAACACACTGCTATCCGTTTGCTTTCTCTGTACAAGACAATTCATTTTAAACAAGTTCAATTTCATGATCAGCCCAAATCGTAATTTTGCTATCGGTCCGGCCAGACAATATGCCATCAGTTTGACAGCAGTAAAAGAATGTGAAAATCTCTAATTAGGAGAACTAGAGAGCAATTAACGCATGTCAAATTTCACTTCATGAAGTGCCATTCTAATTTTCTCACTAAAAATGAATGGACTTTTTTTGTATGCGTGTGTCCCCTCAAGGCAATGTTGATTCAAATCTGCTCAAGATGCAGTGTTGCAAAGCTAAGTGTCTTCTTGATTACTATCCGCTGCAGTACTAACTGCTTTCATCTTCAATGCCACCATGGATACTTTGTCAACAGTCAAATTACGCCATGCTGATAACAATGCAAGATGCTGCTTCTCAAAGAGAGCCTTTGTCATGTGAGGGGCTCTCATAAAAACCTGTGATTTTGATGAAAAATACTGCCATCTAAGCTGACGTTTCAGGTCTTACGTTTGCTGAAATGTATATTTTATTGATATTTTGTTTTGGTGGTTGTGCATTATAGCGATGCAAAACACAACCATTTTGACTGCTAAATATTTACGGCTAGTGCAGAAGTGCGGCTTGTTTATCTGCTACTTGAAGGCATTTTGAAGAACACGTTTATTTTTCAGTCTTTTTTTGTGGGAGGGCCCCACGCCACTTTGTTTATTAGGTGTTTTATACACTATCTTGCTGTTTTTTTTCTAACCACAAATATGAGAGATAAAAATAAGCAATTGTACTTGTATAGGCAAGATAAAATAAAGTTAACAAAAATTGATGAGTACCCAATGCTAGCCATCAAGTGGATGTCCTGGAATACCTTTCCCTACATTTTAACTCTTTGAGTGACAATCTTCGTAAATTATAGGGCTAATTTATATATATATATATATATATATATATATATATATATACACACTTATTTATTCATAAAACATAAAAATAATTAATCATTGTTCTCAATTATTATATAAATTATATATATACACACATTTATTTCATAAACATAAAACAATTAATCATGTTCTCAATTATTTTTTAATTTAAACATTCTTTATCAGTATAATAATGGAGGTGGTCAGTCATTTTCCTACATCATTTTTTAATTTAAAGACATTAACCTCTTGATGTCCAGGTAGTCCACAGTTCAATATATACTATGCATTCATTCTTGGCAATCAACGTGTTAACGTCAACTTGGAAAAAAAAAGTGCTATAGATGTCATGTTACATAGATGCTCATTGCAATCATATAAACCTAAATCAGGGCACTAAATATATGATCGACCATATTATGTTTCTTGCGTACCACACATTGGCATGGAAATCTTTTGGGATCAGCCATAATGACAACTTTGACCAATCCATGTTATTGCAACATTTCTAATACACATTGTAAATGATGCTGTGAGTACAAACATGAACAGTGTTATTTATTGCTGTTTATGTGTTTTTATTCATTTATCTGTTAAAAAAATAAAGCCATATGATAATACACACAAGTAAAAATACAAATAAATTTGTACACTTAATTTTGGAACAATGCTGAATATCAACACTCATACATGATGATGACGTTTGCAGTATTATATCAGTGTCATCCACCCTAGGTAAACTAACCCTAATATTACTATGAACAAATAACATTTGCTATTATGTTCTAGTAAGAATATGGGCGTGAAAGGCAGAATATTTTTCCACTGTTTTTCTGTACTATATTTATGCCAAATAATAGTATTGCACATATTAACAATTTCATTCGCTAATGCAGTTTCTGATTTTGCTCATGCCATTTTTAACCACAAATATAAATATTTGTAAACAATATTTTCTTATTACTATAGCATCCATCTGCCATCATTTTTACATACTATTTATTCTTACAAAATCAAGGTTTGGTTCAAGTTGATTACCATATGTTTACATCAAGATAAAATAAACAGGTAGTAAATAATAATAATAATAATAAAATAATATAGTCTTAGACTGGTAAAATGTTTTGTTCTGTGTCAGATGAAATATTTCTACAGTTTTTTTTATATTTTTTAATACCTCAAAAGTCAGATGCTTGAGAGCTCTGTATTCAAATAACAGAAAACATATTCAATTTTCCAAACAGAAGACAGTTCATTAAGCTACGCCACATCAAATAAAACTTTAATTTCTCCTGCATCAGAATCGCAATGAAAGCAATTGAGAAAGATGAGCCATATGGTACTTGTAACAGCAAACACATATTGCTTGGTTCCCTAAAGTTTCCTAATTCTGCTCCCCAGACCTGCATAATATAGATAATGTGCTCTGAGAGCAGAAACCAGGAGCTATCTGGTGTACACTTCTAATACTGTATTTAATGGGAAATAATGAATCATAAAGGCCTGGAGAAGACAGAGTTTGGTAGCCTAAATCTGAGCTATAATTTCATTGTTCTATGTAGAAGCTGCTGTTTCTCCTTCTCATTCAGCAGCAGTTTGGCATAATTACACCGCAATAAGCTTGAGACAGAAGAGAGAGCAGAACCGCAACCAGGTTCCTGCTACGATTTCCAAATGTTTCAATTCTCAAGTTAATGAGCTAAAACTGCTGTTAGGGCTGGATTTTTAATTTAAACGCATGAAATATTTGTTAAAATTAAATATTCTGTTCAGATTAAACACAGTATATATAAATATATATATATATATATATATAATATATATATATATTATTAAAATAAAAATTTTTTTTATTCTATTTTACAATTGTATTCCATCCGCTATAATAAATATTAAACAAAGCAAATGCAACATAAATACAGTAACAGCCTGGATTTCCAAACCAGATGCCGTAATTAAAATTATATTTGAGAGCATTTTATCATTTAAAAAAAAACAAATTTATCGAAAAACCTAGAGCTTCGCAAAATAATTATTAGATTTTACAATAGTGTTTTAAAAATAACACTAAATAATTTAAAGTGATGTCATAGATATCTTTCTCTATTGAAAAATCTGTACTATATGTCTATAGCATTGGCACAGAGAAAGATATTTTTTTCTCTCTATGCTTACCTGCCTTGTTAAATATTTGAGCTACAGGCTTTCATTTTTTATCCTATAGAAAAAAAAGGTTAGATTGGCAGTGATTACTATTTGTTTCTGCAAAAAAAAGGGTTATAGTCTTGTTCTATTTCTTTAGTTCATTTTTAGAAATATTTTAAGGATAACTTCACGAAGAAAAAATTATCAATTTAAGTTAAATAGCCCCTCCTCACTGCTAAAATTAACCCTTCGTGTACTAGAGGCGAACCACATAAATCCTGCGGCACTTTGTATCTCATCTGCATCACTGCTTTTTTTAAACACTGTAAATGTCTATTAAAATGCATGCACATTTTTTATGAAAACCAAAAATATATATGTATTTAGCCTTACTCATAAAAAAAAATCCTAAACATCCTAAATCCTCATTTTATCGAATTTTTCATTTCTAAAGAGCAAATATGAAAACGAACCAAAAATGCAAAAACTAAAAAAAAAAGTCTTAAATCAGCGTATAGAAAAGCAAGTTTATTAGATTCAATGAATGCTCTAAAACAAATGTTTAAGCAGAATTCTGAAACAGAGCAGAAAACCCCTGCTTGCTCTGATGGGTTACATTGACACTGGTCTATTGCAATGTAAAACATGCTGCAGGATAAAAAGGTGCTTTTTTGTTACCATTTTATCAAAGCTGTTGTTCATCTTCTAGCTGCAGGCAGCATTTTGTTGGAATTGCAGATATTTCTCTGTCCAGAATCCTTTGTTTGTGCATCTCATTTGCATACATTAATCTCCAGCTGAGGGTGCTTTCAGCTTATTAAGGCCTCCCATCACAATATTTCATAAGCCAGCTGCTTGGAAGGATTTCACCTGTGGCGAGTGAGAAAAGAAGGGTGAAAAACCAAATTCTTCATGAAAAAAGAGGAAATCTTGACTTTCTTCCCCTTTAGATGGGCACCATTTGTGTTAAACAGGCTCTTGTCATGATATATGCTAGTAGGAGTCAAGGGTTAAAGTTGATCTGAAGGTCAGCAGTAAAACAACAGACAAACTGGTTCCTTAGCTGTCAGATGGAGCAGTGGTACAACCAGGTCTTGATCTTTTTTTTCAGCTTCTAATAAATGGGCTGAATCTGTGTGCAGCGCCTGGCCCTCTTTCAGTCTGCCATGAAAAAAAAAATATATAAACAATATCAATATCCTTATCAACAGGGAACAGGAAGAAAAGGGCCTATCATCGGTGCCAGGGCATGTTTTCTGTTGTATCAAAAGTGGGAATTCATTTCACTAATTTATTTAAGATACGTCAATTCTCTGACGAAACCTGTTTTCGCATCAAGATATAAAAAAACTTTTATGGCTCGTAAAATAGACCTATTCGTCTCAATGTTCCGAGCGTTGTCTTTCTTTGGCAGGCACGTTTAGGCCTATCTAGCATGTGTTCTCATTTCAATATACTTGTTGCTAAGGAAATTCTTGCAGTAACAAATAAAATTATATATATATATATATATATATATATATATATATAAATATATAAATTTCTTGGTTAATTTCAGTATTTTTGTAAAAAAAAAAAAAAAATCATAAGTGAATTGCCATTGATTAATGACATTTGGGAAAAGATATTGTAGTTATAATACCTAAGCAGTCATGTAATTCGATTGGCACAGGTCCAACAGTAAACAACTGATGTTGTATTCTATTTACCCCATTATCTATCTATCTATCCATCTATCTATCCATCTATGTCTACCTATAGAGACATACGTAGACCTCCGGTGCGAATATTCACTACAATACATTATACTGAATCACAGCTTAACATTTTTAACACTTTTAGAAAAAAGAGTTATTTATTTATTTAAGAATTTAGATTTTACTAATGTGCTACATATATAACTGCTGCAAATACTAAAAACGTAATCGGTCTTTGGTCTCTCTCTTAGATACCGTATGCTTATCCCATGCAAGATTAAATTCTCTGCCGGGAGGCCGTTCCACTTATCAACAACCCACTCATTAAAGTAAAACATCCTCATATTGCATCTAAGTCTCAATCATATCTCAAGCTATGAGTATATTTACAAATAGCAGTGGGTGAGAAATTGTTAATAATGATAGCATACAAAACAGTAGAAGGCCTCAAATTATTAAAATATCATAATATATATTTATTTAAAAAAGTATGTTTTAATAAAAGTATAGTAATGAGTTTAGAGAAAAAAAAATGTAAGAAAACTTTATTTTTAAATTGACTGCACGGCATTGTATTTAGAGGTCACATTTTCTAGTTGCGTTAGGTTTGTATAATTTCAATAACATTTTTCATGCAAATATTTACGATTCGCATTTCCAACAGACTTGAAGAAAACCATTACTACAAAATAAAGCAGTGAAAGTCTCTTAATCTTGGTTTATGTTCTTCATTAATACTCTGAAAGCAAAAAATGCTAATTGTGTTATTTCAGCTTCACTGGGTTTTCTGTCCCGCAGATAAATGACCCCCTAGATGTTTATGTGTCCCAGCCACATTGCACACATAGCAAATACAGTGTACAGCGACAATGAATAACATTTTTTTTCCAACAAAAAATGATATATTGCAAAAGTAAAAAAAAAAAGTACATTGCATTTCCATTGAGTTTCTTTATTACGTCCAATAATGTTATTTTTAAATAATCCTTTTTAACTCCTAAAATGAATGCATTTCAGAAGACCTGAAACACCCCCTTTGTCGATGTCAATTCCAACAAACGTGAAAAGATACGATTAGTAGGTTCTACCTTTTCTATGCAGGAAAATTCTGTTTTGCAACAATGCGTCCGTAATGTAATCAGAGCTTTTTAAAATGATTACAATTGTGAAAGAGCATGTTTTATATCTCAGCCTTGGATTTTGTTGTATTATTATCACACGGCCCCTCCAGGAGATTATTTAACCATCATCACTCATATGTACTTGTAATATTTTAAACACTTTGTGAAGCGTAACATATACAAACACAAGAAACCGGCACAGATAGTTACACAAAACTGTAAACCATGTTTTCCATTGTTTAATCTAATCATTAGGGCTTCAACATGGCAGAATTGTTAAAATGGTAAGTGTGAGGCGATCCCTCCTCCTCTGCCTTTGTTTATTCTATAAGACCTGGCTTCCTCTTCTTTTGCTCGGCATTAGGTCTTCAGGTCAGGAGACTGTAAATAGACGCAGCACAGCCCTTGACACATAAATCTGTGGAAAGGGCAGACTTTTGCATTTAGATAAGCAATTCAAAAATGAGAGAACAGAGCCTGTTCCAAAGCAGATATCTTAAGCTAAAATATATCGACCACACTAAAATATGTTTTTAATTATAGATTAAAACATGTAATCTAATATTCAGAGTTTATAAACTATGCCCACCACATATAGGAACTCATGTGTTGGTCCCCAATATACCTAAATTAAACATGGCAGTTTTGTGTTATTTTCCCCCCCACAGCATTAACTTACAAATAGAGAGATCTAGTTAGATATCAACATTTTTTTACTTCATGCTAAGATGCTAAGTAACCTCTGTTGCTCCCGTTGTGTGTGATTCTACATCTTGTTTTATGAATGCGCTGGTTCACTAAAAGGTATCGCAGACTTTAAAATATGTCATGTTTTCACTTGGGACCCACAAATCTGGGGCTGACCTGGTAAAGGGAGCAGAGTTTAATTGCCCTGAGAGAGTTTCCAGATATCTAGGACTCCAATGCCCTAAGGAGCATTATACAAAGTGCCGCTCATCTGCTTGCAAACTTTTGTATTGGGCCTTTTCCCCATATTTATACCCTGCTCTGAATTTAAAGTTGTCATTTTATGCAGTATGTCACTGATACTTTCCGGCTGTACACATTTGGTGTGGATAGTCAGGGCCGGCCCTACAATGGAGCCGAGTGGGGCAGTTGCACCAGGCGGCACTTTTGAAGGGGCGGCAAAGCACTTTTTTTTTAAGCGGAGGAGAGAGAGGGGCGCCGAGTTTTCGCTTACCCGCTCGGCGCCCCCCCCACTCTTTCTCCTCTGCGGCGAGTCTCCCTGTTCGGTCTCGGTGCCGGCTTTGTAATGCTGAGCGCCGGAAGTGATGTCAATTTCCGGCGCTCAGCATTACAAGCCGGCACCGTGGCAGAGCCGCAAGACTGTTTAAAGGTAAGTACAAAGGGGGGGTAAGGGTAGATAATGACGGCGGCGAAGTTTAAAATGCCGCCCCCCGGCGTCGACGGGGGGGGCGTCATTTTAAACTTCGCCCCAGGCGGCATTAAGTCTTGGGCCGGCCCTGAGGATAGTCTTGACATGACTCACTTCCTGGGGTGTTGTCCCACAGTCTGTCTCTTAGATATGCATACTCAATGCACATTGCTGTGACAAGGGGTCTAAATTGGTGGTGCTGTGTCATGTAGGAGCGGGATGTGATGTTATGAAGGCATTACAAATTATGCTAAGTGAGCAAACCTAGAAACACGCAAGGTTTGACCTGGAGTCTCCGGGAGGGGCACTCATTCCTTGGCTCAGTTCCTTCATTCTATGGGCAAGGAATAGAATTTTGACTACGCCTACTCCCCACCCACTTCCCTCTCAGCCCCAGTTTACTTCCCCACCCCTTATGTTTGACTAGCCCCAACCCTTCACAAAGTCACTCCTCGAGAAGAGTAAGCCCTTCGGGTAGCCTACCCTTGGAAGTTCACAGGTAGAGCAACAAATGCTGTGGTGCCATGATCTCCCTGTCACATTCTGTTATGTGCGGTTGTATATTACACAGCAGATAAACAGAATATACTTTCTGTATAGTGTTGACAAATACCCTGTACACGTATGTTGTTAAATAATCACAGTAGCAGGCCCATAAGCTCAGCTTTTCATGCTAAAGACCTATGAGGTTCCCATGATGAGTCCCTGCCCCAACAGAGAAATTATTTATTGATTTATTTTGCACCGTCATATTATACAGAGAAATATGTTGGACAATGTTTAGACAGACGCTTTTCTTTTATTAACTATTTCAGTATTGTACTTCCATAGTACACATGCTTATGTTCACATATACATACAAATAAAGATAAGCAACATAATTCAACGTATACAAAATTAGGTTCCAGTTCTTATCATTGTAATTTACGTATCACGTATTTATTTGTTCAATACATTGATGCGGTTGGAAGAAAGTTGGGCGATATCTGTCAATACACATAATATGCATATCCTATTCTTCCCATAAAAAAAAGAGACAGTAATTAACTTGTCTCTAAAGCAAGCACTACCATTAAGTGAAGTATGTCACCTAAGAGTAAAATGTTGAAGTTGAAAGATGGAAAACGTCTTGATACCCTCATGGCCTCAGAGATAATGAGCAGAAAGGCTTTGATAAATAAATGAGTTTTTCCTATACACAACCTGGTAAAAGAAATAAACCACAAGGCTTTTCACTTGCCCTTTTGATGACTGACCTCCTTTCATTTGTTCCATTCATCTTTCGCTCTCCTCTGTTATCTTGTGTGAGTCAAACCTGCTGTTTGCATTCTTTCTTTTTTTTTTCACTTTTGTTCAGGTGAGGTGTAACATACTGCAGATGTGACAGTGATATAATCCATTGCTTATAGGGGCGACCTTGACGTAAGAAGAAAACAAGGGAAGTATTCACTTAATTGACCATTAAATGTTAAGATAAAATGAATATTTCCAGCTCCTTAACGAGATAGAAGAAGTACAAATGAAATACTTTATAATATCAACATACCGGTACTTCTAATAAGGAAAGTCAGCAGCCAGGGTTATTATTGCTATTATAATTATTTAATACTCACAATACAAACGATATTATGATTAAAGATGACTTATTAGACCATTATTTTTTTGTCTTTTTTTTAGCATTTAAGGATTTTGATCCCTTTAGAACAAGAGGAATATTTCCTTTAAATCACACCACAGTCTTGATTCCTAATGAATTTATTCTTGGTCAATTAACTTGTTCTTAAAAAAACATATGCCAGGGTATGATAGCAATCTATTAAAGTCGACTGCGTAAAAAATATAGGATTGTCTTCTGATGCATGAACAAAATGGGTATTTCATTGTTAATGAACACCAGGATCCTATGTTATCAGGAGTAAAATTTAGTTATGGCGCTGGGTGATTTCTTAGGTCAAGTGATTATCACATAAGAACATTCGCAACATAAATTCTTAAACCATCTTAGTTGAATATAGAATGCATAAGCAGATTAAACCCCATGGGTAATGACAAAACATTAACATGTCTATTCTGGGAGCTGTTAATAATTTTTATATCATTACAGAGAAGGTTGAGAATCTGCTTTAATAAAAAAGCAAAGAACTATGGTAATTATTTGGTGTGACATTAAGCTTTGGACAGTATAGTGGAATACTTGACAGTCAAAGGATAATACATTTTCTATTATTCTGATGATACAAGGGAAACAAGATTGGTATGGAAGAAACATCCCTACCTTCACCCGTTTTATATTGACTGTCAAAAACCACTATATCAATGGTTTGTTTCAGCCATGAGCAATAAGTATAAGTTGTTAAATTGTCAACCAGTTCAATATCTTTACAGAAGGTACTTGTAACAATAATTAAGAAATTGAGTTTGTCAAGTTGTGATCTGACGTGGGGGCCAATGAAACCCAAGGTACAATGAAAATAGCATGAAAGTATTCCCCATAAGTGAAGAGAGGAATGTTGTGTTAATTACAGTAATCAGAAGAGAATGCAAATAATGAGTTGACTATATTGAAAAAAAAATTTCTAGGACATGTTAGAAATAGATAGCTTTAGTTTGGAAGGTGTCTAGTTGCTGGTGACTTGTGGCACCATGGGCTGTTACAAGGGAGATCTTTTTGTGCACAACCTCTGTAGACTTCATTAAAAGAACAGTAATTCTCCAGACATTTATTTGGCCACCCTCCTGCATTTGCCTAAAGCCTCCCAACTGAAGAAGCAGCTCTCCAATCCTCTGCTGTATCAAACATGGAGGCCATGGACAGTAGTCAGGAGAAGGTTGGACCTACAATATACCTTTCCAAAATTGTTATCTTTAGTATGTAATCCAATGTTCCAGGACGGTAAGTCAAGCCTACCCTTTAGGGTTCTGTATGCTCAGGGGTGCAGGATGGTAGAGACTCACACTAGCACAGACCCTGGACAACATTCACCAACCTATCGATGCATCCAACTTATCCTCCAGAATCCTGGCCTCCATATCCTACATTGAAATGTTTTGGGAAATATTGCACAGCACAGAGCCTATCTAAACAAATACTCCTCAGAGCCTCCTAAACTACATTTTCAGATTGGCCTAGATGGTAACTCTAATTGCCCCAAATGTAACAGATCTAACACTGATTTAGTGCATTGCTTCTAGTCTTGTCCAACTGCTTTGTAGAATTAAATGCATGGGACGTTATTATTTGTAATTTAAATTGATAATTGTTAATATTTATTTGAAGCAATTTTAGGACTCTCTATCCTAGTGTAGCAGTAAGCCAAGTGCATCCCTTGTCCTTTTTTTCTTACTCAACGACTTAATACTTGGAACAAAAATCTCTACTAGTGCCAAATATGGCATCAATCGGCTTGGCAAGAATTATATAGCTAAAAATAAAGTGTGAGGGTCCACCTGTTCTTCCTTGAAAGATCAAAATGTTTTACATATGTTTTTTTTAAAAAAAATGTATGACCAGAATGTTGAAGCATCTAAACAACTCTAGTTCAAACACAACTCTTATTAGAAATTACATTTTGGTATGCTAACATATGATTAAACTGCATTCCCGATTTCCCTTGTGATTTTTAACATACAACAAATATATAAAACATATTATGTATATTTAAGCTAAATGACCATTTTACGGTCAGAGCAGAAAATGTCAATAATCCCACTACAATAATTCTTATTGAACGAGCAGTATGTTCCTAGTATGTTACTAGAGGTGACTTTGGTGAGATATATATATATATTCGCTTAGCATTTATTTCCTCCACAGTTATTTTACTTTACTTTCCTTGATGTCATCGTGTGATGTCATTGAGACTTGTGATGGTTTATATTTTCCAATGGTTCAATGACATCAATGAATATGGAATCCTGAGAAAAAAGGTGTTTTAGAGGAACAGAGCTGATGTGTGGTATTGATTTTATGAGGTGATGACAGTTTGGAGTCTGAATAGAGCTGTTGATACCTTCTCCCAGTGGACAGTTTATACACTAAGATTATTCAAATCCTGTAAAGTAACATGACATTAGCTGAAGCAACACTGGATGGTGCTCCCCTTGTTTATTGATTACTTTAGTAACCTAATCATATGCAAAATAAACACATTTGTATCCTGGTAGCACCTCATTATGTTTAAAGAACACGGTGTTGTTGATTTAATCATGATATTACTTATTCATTAAAGGGTATCTTTCATGAGGGAATATTGGCTTGCTTTGTTCTTTTATGAAATTTAAATTATATTTTTTGGTCAAGATATTAAAATTAAATTTACAAACCTGTTAATGGTTACTTGCGGAAGACACAACAAGTCAGTTTAGAATGTTGACAGACAGTAAAGATCCACAGAGAAAAGCATATTCAATAAAGTAATTACTTATCACTGCGCTGAATATTCATCAGTTAAATGCCACTTAGCTAATGTTTGTAGAGAATGGCTGTTAATTACCACCCCCACATGTGGAGTACTTCATTTGAAATTTAGGAATATAATATCCATTGGCCTGGAATCATATCCAAAGTGTCACCTACAAAACAAAATATCTCCCATAGTGGTATGTTAGAATTTATGAAATGATATGACAAGATATGTGGGATAATCACAACACTTCCCAATTGTCATCTACTTCATCCTGTAAGCTAATAGTTAAATAAAGGATGCTTTTGTAACCAAAAAGCACAAAAAAAGTCAAATTTTTGTGACCTGGACCCTTTGCAATCAAAATGAATGTAAAGTGTTAATATTTGCTCTGAATTCTTGTATAAATATAGTTGGATACAGGCTCTAAATTAGATACTGTTTTGATGAAATTCCGTTGTGCTGATTAACACAATTATATTTGTACTGAATTATTATTTGTATGATGTTCTCGCCATTTTCAAGTAAGGAGCCTAAAATGTAACATCTGCTGGACTCAGCATCCCTTGACATACTCGCCAAATTTCAATTGCCGAAGGACTTGGAGTATGACCACAAGATGCGAGTAGCCTAATGATATCATGGGGCATTCTCCTCATGGATTGCCTCATAAGTCCATCTTCATCTTGATATAGAATTCCTGACTCAGGCATTGAACATGCATAGTGGCCGGTGAACTTGATAAATGGGGCATCTCAACATAAGTGTCAGCAGTTTCAGGACTGACGGCAGTTATGCATTGGCTTCGATATATGGTATATATACTTCCCAGGTTTGCCAGAGGCTCTGGGTATCAGAGGTGGTAGCCTTTGGTATCTGCATGGGTATAGAAGCGGTGCTTGTCTCTGCCTCCGGGTAGGTAAATCCAAGGAATCATAATGGTAACCCGTGACATCACATTAAGTGACCATACACAGCTTAACAAACCTTTATACAGAAAACTTTTTTTAGAAACACAGCTGTTTAAAACACTAGGTACTATTTTCTGTACTTATTAATAAAAAAAAAAACTGTATTCAACACGTGCAAAAAAAAGTTTCTGCGATTATTTGGAAAAGTTTGTTCATAATGTATTTCTTTCACACATGCTGATGACATCCAGTGCTATTGAGAAGTCCTGGCATGCACTCATATATATCATAAACAAATACATACATTGTGCTTTCTAAACATTATATTAATCTTGCAGTTATTGGTGATTTTGATTGTTGTTGACAGGAGTAGATTACAGATAACTTTGCTCTTGAATACATAGCGAGGCAATAACGTTAGATGGGAAGAGAAAGCTTGAATAAAAACTTTTGGAACACAGTTAAGAAGTTGATTTATGTTTCATGCTGAGTCTTACACCTGCAGTTCAAGCAAAACTCAATGTTGCCGCCCCACAGAGCCTGGTTTATTAGGTATCAAGGAGTTACAAGAAGCTATATAATTAAAACTCTAATTAACTGGCAAGGGAAAGTGCCATCTGAGTTTTGAGAGGTTGTCAATTTTATTTCCATTACAGCTTGACTTCTGGTTTTCTTCTGTACTCTTTTCCTTGATAAGCCAACATTTTATATTTCATTGCATGAATTAAAAAATGTGTAATAATCATATTAATGTTTATTAAATGAATAAACTTAAGGAATCGGTTTGTTCTACGTCTCAAGTACTATGATGCTGGTTCATTCTTTTTACACCATCTGTGGTATAATGGATATTTAGCAATTCATTTACGTATATATATGAAATATTGAGGGGAAACCAATAAAAGAAAGTCAACCCCGTGTAATAAAAATATGTATAGGTTTTTTTTTTGTCCTTGAAATATGTATATTTATTTTAGCATCAGTTTGATTTGTGAAAGGTGTGATAGATCTTTAACAGATGTGTCAAAGGGATGCCGAGCTTTTAAATATGGCAGTCAATTTAAAGAATAGAGGATCACAAATGTTATACAAAGTGTTGGAGGTAATTAAAATGACTTTAAAGCTGATTCAATGCATATCCCCATCTGAATATTAATGGATCTGCTTTCTTAATACATCATTCAATAAAGCTCACAAAATGTATATGTTTTACATTATATTTTAATACATACACTTAAATTCAAATTGTACCCTATAATAAACAAAAGCTTAACACAATTGAGAGAAAAAAGTCTCCCAATGGCGCTGAGTCCATCTTAAGACCAGCATTTACTGCTGCATAACATTCATCTGAGTCAAGCCCCAACTGACCATTTGGCATACCTGGCAGAAGCCCAGTGGGCCAGTAGGGCCGCATACTTACTGATACTACGACTCCAGCAATAGAACGGGTTCTGTAGTGTGTGACTGTGTGTGTCCAGCCGGCGGCCATAGCATAGTGGGCGCCATAGACCTTTGTAAGGATGCCCATCTGTAGAATGGACGCAATACTGCAGCTTGCAACACGTTGCGGCTTACATTTCCGACTTGAAAAGGTGATATTTATTAATAACAGTGCCTATACACAGGGGCTGACATACTTTTTGTTGTACTGTGTTTTGCTGTGCTCACGTCATCAGGTGTTTTTATACGTTATTGTACAGAATTATATAGTGTATGAAATCAGATTAGTCATCAGTTTATCATTTAAGTATAGAACTTATTGGTGAAAAAAAAGCTATACTACACTAAAACATAAATACCCAAATAATGTACACATCCAAATATATATACCTGTAATACTTGGCTTTATGTACCATTAAATCAAGATTTTCAGTAAATGTTTGTCATATTTACCTACTATAAAATGTCTTTCTAATCTATTTACTAAACAACTTATTTAAATTCGGAGTCCATTCCCATCCGAATGATGATATTTTTATATGTATTGATGATATTTTTAATGCTACCTTGTATCATGTAACATTACCTCATATATATATATATATATATATATATATATATATATATATATATATATATATATATATATATATATATAAGATACTTATTCAATCCATCTTTTATTAATATATATATATATATATACCTTAAAACTGTTTTTCATACATGAGTAGTAACTATATATGTGTTTATATATATATATATATATATCTTAACAACTTAAAATGTGACAGGATTGCAAAAGTTGTCTTTTTTATATATTGAATTAAATATATCTTTTTAACTTTCTACTTTTTATAGGGTTAGCAACTTTTGTCTTTCAGCATTCATTCTTAAACACTAAAAAGTGTGCAATAAAAGATTTAGATTTAGTTCTATAAAATGATAATTTGTAGCAATGCAGGCACACGCAGAAAACAATTAAGAGACAAACAGCGAATGAAGGTGTAATGTTTTATAATATTGTATTATAGTTAAAAAAAAGATGTTTTCAAAATAATTCTGGCTAACATTTTTTTCTTACTACATATGTAGTTATTAATGTATTACTTTATTATTATTAGTAATGGAATTAAATTATATTTATGCACTACATAAATTACACTAGTGTATTGTATTGTAATACTGACACACATTAAATTTTATCTGACAATGAACGGGTTAATTGTGTTAAAGTATATTTAGACATGTGCTGTGTGTTAGTTGTACACTTTAAGGGCACACTAATTGAGTTTGGACCTGTCTGCAAATTTATGGGCCTGTTTTGATTATGTACAAAATATGAGTAAAAGGCATCATTTTAACATGTGCTGTTTTTGTACAGGTCCCAATGAGGCGCTTCAGTGCAATTGTTTCCATTAGCTGTAATTGTAGAATATTTAGTGATCATTGAATGTGATTTTAGACAGGCCTTTGAATTGCAAAGATTAGATGGGTCACTGACTTGAGCCCAAAGCCTTTGGGCAGCATGCACACCATGACTGATTCCTTTCTAGGCTCTTGCTAGGGGCTCTCAATGCATTCATTTTTGGTTTATCTGTGTAGGACTGTACTGGGCAGTGTTTATTGCTCTAACCTAAAATGTTACGATGATGCTTTCAGTGATTTCAATGATGCAGGTAGAGTATATATTAACCCCTAGCTGGGATTTTTACAGAGATTTATATTTTTTTTTTAAAAAAGGAGGCGAATGAGCTACTTAGAGTTCAAGGCTCTATGCAGCCCACTCACCTCCTCACCAGAGTCGTCAAACCATGTCATTATGGACCTTGCTTTGTACACAGGGGCACATTCATGTCGGAAGAGGAAAGGGCCTTCCCCAAACTGGTGACACAACGTTCAAAGCATACAATTATCTGAAATATGTTTGTATGCTGTAGCATTAACTTTACCATTCACTGGAACCAATGGGCACAACCCAAGTCCATGAGACTTCCAGATTGTTAAGTGTGATTGATCACTCCAGAGAACACATTTCCACTGCTCCAGAAATCCTTCACACCACTCCAGCCAATGCTTGGCAGTACATACTGGTCTTCACCTTGTGTGTGGCTGCTCAGCCATGGAAAGCCATTTCATGAAGCTCCCGACACACAGCGCTTGTGCTGATGTTGCTTCCAGGGGCAGGTTGGAACTCTGCAGTGTGCGATGCCTTTACGTGCTATGCGCTTCAACACTAGGCAGCCCCACTCTGTGAGTGTGCGTTGGCTACTGCTTCATGGCTGAGTACAGTGGATTGGGGCACAAATTTCATAAACTTGTGGCAAATGTGGCATCCTATGACATTTAAAGTCACTGAGCTCTTTACTATCACCCATTCTACTGGCAATGTTTGTCTGTGGAGATGGCTGCCTATGTCTTTGATTTTATACTCCTGTTAGCAATGGTTGTGGCTTAAACACCTAAACTTAATAAGTAGGCGGGATGTCCACATACTTTTGTTTTATGTGTTATATGTGGATTGTCTGGACTATTATATTGAGAACATTCCAGCAAAATATATATTTACTACCTGAACAAATTTCTAATCTGAACTAATTCTGAAGTGAATAAATATTATTTATCATTAACCGCTTCACTACAAGATATAGGCAAATATTAAGTCTATAAAAATTTGGCCAACAGCTGTATAAGGAAGTTATATCATGTTAACATTCAAAGCCTTATGATTAAAATATGATCAGATTACGGAAATTCTGCATTGCAATTAAAAATCTTTTTATGTATAATTTTGGGAAGTGAGCCACAGGTACCCACAGCAGATGACACATGGGGCATACTTTCTGATTCTGAAGTCAGCAGGGGCACCCCCCGACCATCTGTGTTCTATAAATTACAGTTATACCAGCTCATGCAGCTTGTAAATCACTGGCGAACAGGCTTCACCTTGTCACACACAACATGAACTCTGCTGTATATTCCAATAAAGTCCCATAAACCGCATGAAATAAACTCAAGATTACATGGCTGCTGTGGTTGGCTTAGTTGTTCTTTTTTCTATTATGCATTTCTTCCACTACACTAATTACCCTAATTATTGATATAGTGTAGTTAAAATCTTATATTCTTGTGGGACTTACTTTCTTCCTCTGAATTAAGAGCGAAGAAATACTGTTCACTGATTAGAACAGGTAACTGCTTTTCAACACCCTAGTTAGCCTCACAGAGAAGAACTATTCAACCAGAGATCGCTAACCATAGTCACTGCAAAACCTCCGGTCCCTCACTTTTTTTAAAAACTCTTTTTCTTTCCAAAAGAAGTTAAATCATGCAAAACATATAGGACATGAAGGTTTCAAATAATTCACAGATGCAGTCTCAGCATCTCATGTATGTAGTAGACAAAGCTCATACAACGTTTATTACCATGTACCTTAACAGTATAGTAATACTGGGCATTAAGTGTTCAGGTTATTTCATATTGGTTATATATATATATATATTATGACAACATAGCATCATACATATGAGAACCCTAAGGCAGGCACTCTGAGCACACGGCTATGCACCCGGCCCCACATATATTAATATATTTCTGAATATTATTCAGATGCCTCTGTATTGGGTCCTACCGAAAGGAAATTCTTACACTTTCTCCCTTTAAGTCAGTCTGTGCATCTTGGTAGGCTACAGGACAAGTCAAAAACCACGACAAATTACAATGACATGCATAGAACTGTACAGAGATGTGTCATTTTCTCCATGTTGCACCTTCATAAGGCTTTGCCAAGTCTATCTTGGCATGTCATTTATTTATTTATTTTAAGATTAAGGATCTGCTGAAAATTTAAATAACTTATTCAAGTAGTTTCTCACTTTTGGCGAAGAGGCTGGCGTAAATATTTTTCCCTGTTGCTGTGCCTCTAGTTGCTGTTTTTGTTATCTTTATTCTTAGCCATCTTTGTGTCAAATAAATCTGCCGTGGCTGAAGTAGTGTTAAACTACGGTTTTAAGTGATTAGTGCCAAATGAAAGAAACCAGATTTACACGGCTTATATAGTACATCTGTTGGTGCAAATTGGCAAAGATGAAATGTTCTGAATAAACCTACAATCTGTAAGTGAATGCTTATTCATAGTTCATTCGCAGTGTATGGAAAGTTGTTTACGGTAATATAAATGACCTATAGATTTCTACTATATTGTGTTTAAAGGGGAAGTATTGCTTTTTGAAAAGCCAGGGCACACAATGAGGGATAATTCAACAGCTATGAGTGGCATTCATACTGAAGCATTATTTAATGTAACTCTGGGTCCATTGGGTAGTTAGGTGGTGACATTTTGGGACAAAGACCAAAATATGCAGCAAATGGAAGGATAATTTCACTGGTTTCTAAGGTTATCACTCCTAATTCAGCATTTATTCCAACGCATACTCTAGTTAGCCTTTATAAACATTGGGGGTTGACTATAAAAAAGACCACCTTTACAGTCTAGGCTAGTGTACAATGCAGCTTCACCAAAACAGTAATTCTTCAACGTGTTTAAAGAGTCACATATAGATGAGGCTGCAGCTCTAGAGTTGCAATGACCCCTCCACGGTTCTTCTTTGACTCCATAAAATGGTTGCTTAAAGCTGTGGGGCCATCATTCAGTGGGGCTTGGGGATCTTGTTAGACTTGTTGCCACTTGGAACTCTTCCTGGGCTGGAGCTGACTGGCAGTACGTATAGCATGTGGTCACAAGCCAAACAATTTCCGGCAAGATAAGGCCTATGGAAAAGCAGCAAATGCATAAGGGGTATTCTGCAAAATCCCCCTGCAGGGGACCTGCAGCTAAAGTACATATGACGGCTGTAGTGTGCCTGTAGTGAACATTTTATTCCATATGTAGAAAGCCCAATTCTGGAGTTAAACGTGGAGCAATAATCCCAAACATTGACTCTTTTGGTTTGTAGCACTCAAATTGCTGTTTCTAAATATGACCCGTTGTACTCTATGCGGACCTTTTCCACATACTGAGAATATTTTTAGAGACGAGAACTGGCCGTGTTACTTCCTTGAGTTTTTACCTTTGTATATATGGGAATTCTGTATGTTGTGGTGGGTGGCTTTTTGTAATTTACAGAAAGGATTAGCTTCAGGTGATCCAAGCTAAACAGAATATTTCTACAAATACAGAATTTGAGCTTGTAGCTTTATATAAATAGTACAAATTTATAGTATACATTTAGCTTGGCTTTGGAAATAAAACAGTTCCTTTTCCCCCCTGAAGAAAAAGTATGTCAATTAGTCAGAAAATACATCTGGTTTTCTCAGTTCACTATTAAGGTAGGGTATTATTTTCCTTTCTCTGATTAAAACAACTTAAATATATCCAGTGAATTAATGTGTGGTTCCATTTGAGTGTTTTAATTGAGAATGACATCATATACTTGGGAAAATATTAAAATGTATTGTTGAAGCGAAAGTTTCCAAGAGAACGTTTACTGATTGCTATTTATTATAAGACTTTATTTTTATTTCAATTTTAGATTTTGCTTGTGCCAGACTTCCTCAGGGCATCTCACATAAAATTTGATTGTTTGTACTTTTGATGTATTAAACAAATAATCCTAAAATGGGCTGCAATCTCATAACTAGCATTTTATAGGGTGTATGCAACACATGGGTGATTGCCTTTCAACAATGCCCGGGCATTTCACTCATTGCTAGTATTAGTCGACGTTCAATGAATTCCCAACAGAGAAATTTTTTTTTTTTTTCCAGAAATAATAATAGTTTAAAAAGTTCTCAGTTGATTGCCAGGCTACTGTAGACATTTAGTAATACCGAAAATGGGCTGGAAAAAAACCCACATAAACCAAAATTTCATTATTTCAATTTATACTGATTTGAAAATATCTACAGGATTAAATATAATGATAATTCCAAGTATTTCTTAACAATACTATAGGATATAGTTTTCTCCCCTTTTCAACATTGCAATAGGTTGCAGATGAAAAGTCCACTAAATGACTTCTTCAGGCGTGACCAGTGGCCAGGGCCGGCACAAGACAAAATGCTGCCTGGGGCGAAGTTTAAAATGCCGCCCCCCCCATTATCTACCCTTCCTCTCTCTCCTTCCCTATTATCTACCCTTACTCTCCCTCCCTATTATCTACCCTTACCCCCCCCTGTACTTACCTTTCAGCAGTCCTGCGGCGAGTCTCCCTGTTCAGTCTCGGTGCCTGCTTGTAATGCTGAGTGCCGGAAATGATGTCATCTTCCAGCGCTCAGCATTACAAGCCGGCACCGAGACCGAACAGGGAGACTCGCCGCAGAGGAGAGGGGCGCAGAGCGGGTACTGACAACTTGACCACTCGGCGCCCCTCTCTCTTCCGCTTTAAAAATAAAAAAAGCGATTGGGCAAAAGTGCCGCCCCTTAAAAAGTGCCGCCTGGAGCAGTTGCCCCACTCGGCTCCATTGTCGGGCCGGCCCTGCCAGTGGCGGTTCATCCATATGGGCATACGAGGCACATTATCCAGACCCAGTAGCAATTTATATTTAACATCATAATCACCAACCCCTGGGTGCTCATAGTTAATATATACATGTATTTTGTTAAAACATGAATGTTAAGTAAAAAGTAATGCTACTAATATCCTACTAGTGTATTAAAAAGCAGATGACTTGAGACATTTTCCAAGTTATTGTGCATATGTAAATCATTTTAGCAATAAAAAATACTATAAATAGTAGCAATATATTATTGGTTAATCAGTTAGGTTTTGTTAACATGTTTACTGTACATGGCGCAAGCTGACCCAGACCTGATTTAGATTTAGTGATGATTTAAATGCCCTGGCACAAATGGCTGGTTATATCCCATGTCTTCGTAAAGGTCTGTTGTTTTGACCTGTTGTTTTGAGATGTTTTATCAAAGTAACTCTAAGCATCATTTTTTGAATTTTATTATTATATATATATATATAAGAAATATCCCTAAATTAAAACCTTGGCTAAAAAAATTATAAGTTAATAATGCTGGAGGTGACACTATTCAAGTACAGCTGGGAAACTTTTTCATTGTGGCCACCCAGTAATTTCATCACTTTTTATCCATTGCTATATTTTTGTAGACCATGGTGATATGTAACTAGACATCTCATATTTTATCAGTATTTTATTACAACTGTAAAACATCTACCATGATCTGCAAAAAGCAATGGTTTGAGTTCAACACTCAGTGTTCACCATTCTCAAATAACCCAAATGAGTTGCTTGAAGATGGCTGTAATAGGAATTCTTCTGCCGACGCATGCTAAATATCATATTACCTTTCTGACAAACCAGACTATATTGATCCCAAGACAGGTCTTGTTTGTTCAGTTCTTGCATCTGGATTTTTGTTTCCATTATACCTAATATATTCCGTTTACCGTCTGTAATAGGATGACATGCTGTAATTATTTATGTGATGCAACACAGATTCCACATTTTTTTAACTAGCATCAATATTTGATTTATCTATCCATTGTTCTTAAAACTGCAGTCCAATAAAAGTCGCTATTAAACTATTTTATATTGATGAACCACCCCCCAAAAAAAGATACTGCTAGGGATTATTTGCACATGTGAGTGACCCTGAGTTCAGCAGATCCGCAAAGATTTTATCCTTTGATCTATGGAATGCAAGACTTAAGGACCTTAATACAAGATTATACTTGGTCACTACTAGATTTATTTTCTGTAACTAGCCACTTTCAGATTATTATTTTTTTGCATTTTCCAAAACCCCTTAAAACTCCTTTTGGAAAAGTTGAGTATGGTTAAGTTGTTAGGCATACTAGTTGAATGCTATACTCATTTCAGATCCCTAATGCCAGATGCCATCACGATCCACTTTTAGATGGAGGTGTGGGTATTGTAGTATGATTGTATACCAGCAACTCATTGGAGTATATTATTTTAGTAAACATTAGTATTCTGCTTTAGTTTTTTGTACTCAACTTTCCTAGATCTATTTGACGACTACAGCCAACACATGCTATACATCTTCAACCTCTTATCCCTGTTGAGCATGAATATCTTAAGGTGGCTTCTGAAGGTGTTGGAAATTTCCTTAATCACTACTTGATGAACATTTTACAGAACCTTATACAAATGTGATACATACACAGAGGTCACTATGTTCTCTCTCTTTTAGTCCTTTATCAAAAAACTCTGTTATTTTTTACATGACTCGAAACTGGTGAATGTAAATTTACTCTGTTAAAGCCTATGACTATAAATCTTTACTGTTGTTTGTGTAGACTGTACTGAATACAGAATCATTTGTATGTTACATGCTAGAGTTTTCTAGTATATGGAGATGATAAACAAAATAGAAATATACTGTGTTACAAATATACGTACATGCGAATGAATGACAACATACAAGTAAAAAAATGAATGTCAAATTTCCAAACAAGAGTAAATAAAATAGCTCATAGTGAAATAGTATTAATTACATTTTAACATATGGCTCTTAATGATGTAATTGGTTTACACACGTTTCTCCTATTGCCTTTTTAATTTATCCACTTGCCTTTGTTTATCTTTAGAACTCTCAGCTGTGTCACCAAGATTTAACTATGTAAATGATAGGAGGGTCAATGCAATTCTTAGTCTCCTGGCCCTCAAAAAGACCATACCAGTTGCATCATGAAGATTGTTTTCAGGTTTCATAGAGTGTATGCAAACATGTATGGTTAGCTGCCGCTGTTTCAAGAAGATACACCTGCCTCACGAAGGTTTACCCAGCGAACCTTCCGGGAAATTTCTAGGCAATAAAAGACAGTTGAAAAGTTAGGTAAAAATGTAAAAATTTACTAAATCAAGTGTTGGCAAGCATTAAACTCACAACTTCAGAAGGCATTATGAAAGGCCAATTTAAGCAAGTTTTTCTTTCAAGAAGTTTTAAGCTCACTCCTCTGCACAATACTTTCAATTGGTGAAGTAGCTTTCTGGAAACCTATCAGATTTACCTATCCATTGTTATTTGGTAGGGGGTGATGAGTTAAATCCGGCAACAATCCTGCAAAGCCCTTTAGTGAATAAAGCAAATGAAGTGTAAAATTAAATAAAGCATATAATTGCTTGAAATAAAGCAAGATGTAAATGTGGAGGGATGGAAAGCTATGTTCTTCCTTGGATTTTTTCTGTGGTTATACATGCAAAGTTGGCTTTATTTGAATGGCAAATTGATAATTTCAAAATCCTCACAGGAATATATACAGTACATAAGTGCCCAAGCATAAGGCAAATATTGAAGAAGAATTGTTACGTAAAGTCAAATAATAACATAAAAAATGTTTGCATGATACAGACTTGTGGCAAACACTGACAACATTTAACACTAAATTATATTCTCCTTGAAAATAAAGAAATTAAGCCAAAAAGTCTCTACTTGAAGCAGATCACACTAGCCGTCATTTTCACTTTAATGCCCATGTAGCTATGCAGTCCCATCATATTTTTGTGATGTCCCCTTTGCAAATGCTTCCCCTATATGCATTTCCCCATTCCCCAAACAATTTTCCATTGGCTCAGCAAACATGGGCGGCTGCATGTAATGTTTTTATACTCATGGCTTATCCAGCCAGTGGCTGCTGCAGCGGCAGATCAGGTTAGTGTGTGGCACTGTTTGCCAGCAGCCCACTGTGGATTTGCCGGTGTGCCAGATGGCCAGTTCAGGTCTGTATGTGAACATGCATGTCTTTGTATTAGTGTATATGAGCATGAATGTCTATGTGTTTGTGTGTTAGCATGAGTGTGTAGATATAATGGTGTGAGAGGCGGTGTGTGTGTTAGAATGAGTGTGTACATGTGTGTTAATGAATATGAATAAGTGTATGTGTGATAGCACATGACCTATCTTTGTGTAATTGTGTTTACATATGTGTGCGATGGTGTATTTTGGGGGGCAAGAGGAAAAGGAGGAACAGATCTGCTGTTTGAGGGCAAAGATTGCACAGATAGGATGTTTGGGGGACTGATAAGCTAAGGCAAGGATGGCACACGCAAGCTGTTTGGGGTCAGGATAGCACCGGTAAGCTGTTTGGGGATAAAGGTGGCACTGTGGGACATGTTACATGGTGAAGTTGGGGGGCTATGGCCATTTTCTCACTGGTAACTGGTTTCTAGTTATACCTCTGCCTATTTAACAACACATCACAGCCTCACTGACTGATCAGTGGAGTTAGGCATTGCAGCATTACATAGTTACATAGTTACATAGGCTGAAAAAAGACATGCGTCCATCAAGTTCGGCCTTTCCTATATCTGTTAATTTGTTGCTGTTGATCCAAAACATTACAACCATTGTTTAAAAGTTTTTTTCTTTTCAGTTTTATGTACTTGGATATGCACCCTCCCTTTCAGGGCTTGAAAAAGGGGTAAATTATGTATATTGTGTCTTTTGTTAAAAGCTCTGTTTCAATGCCCATTCATTTGATGTTCTTCAGATTGGGAAGGATAGAAAAAAATATAGGCAATGAGGTTCATCTGTCAGATACTTAAAAGGAAATATGATACAGGATGTTTAGCTTCTTCTGATCTTTGCCAATACCTGTTGATATGTGAGACTTACCTCTGTCACTTACAGCTAAAAGTATTGTCAGATACATTGGATCTGCTAAGGGCACAGAACTATGAACTACATTGTATAATGTGTTACTCAGTGGGCAAAATCACAATTATTAATGAGAATCCTGACCTTCGATTACATTGTACATTATTATTTATTGATTTATATAGCCTCATCATATTCCATGGCGATCTAGCTAAAACCGGTAACACAAGAGGTATCCAATCAAAATGACAATTAAAAATATTTTATTTAATACATAAGCGCTGTGTAAATTGTTGGCGCTATATAAATAAAAGATAGTAATAGCATTAAACTTATGAAATATTTAAAATATAGTATCGATGTTATAACTGAATAAAAAAACTTTTGTAAGCAAAACAATATGCTAACTTAATTTTAAATTATATATATATATATATTATTATTTATTAGACAGGTTAACAATCTTGAACATGTCTCCAGGCTTCATTGAGCAGAGTACATGCATACCTTTAATTGCCTTTGGTTGGATTACACCTTTTTTTTATTCTTATTATTTAACAATACTGTATGGTTGAGAAAGCTCAAACATCGCAGACAAATGTCTGTACAAAAATCTCTGGATCAGTGACTGTGATCACGGGGATAAGTAATTTGTTTGATTAGAGCATTGGTCTAAGACAAAGAAAATGCATTGAAGTGTATCAAGTTCTGGTCTCATTTACAGGTTTGCAGATGCATGTAGAAGCTATTACGGGTGACCTTTGACCCAGGCCACCCTCAGGTGATACTTCTCTTCCCCAGTCACCTCCTGTTAGCCTCAGCCAAATGATAGGGTTTGGAGAGATGTAGAAGTGACTGCATAATTGTAAATCATACAGACAATATTAGAACATAGGCCCAGCCTGGAGCGATCCAGATGCAAAAGAAAATGTATTTAGGAAATAATGGGTTTTCAATATTATCATGATGATAGTGTTAGTTATAACAAATCTGCCTGAAGATTTAACACTACAGAGATAGCATGACCCTAAGGAAAAAAATGTGAATAATGTGGTTTTATCTATGTGCCAGGTAACCATGAAATATTTTGAAACCCCATTAATTGTAGGGCGTATTTATTCTGCATTGGTTGTTTTTCACATTAGCGCAGTTGTTGCAGAGTAGTTTAGCCTCGGGAGTCACATAACTCCCCTAATTAAAATTATGGACACTGGAGCAGTGTTTGAGCTAGAAATATATTATGCAGCATGCCAAAAAGAATCATAAAGTGCAACAGCAAAATGTGATATATAACCATATAAAACCATACTTTACTTATATATGATACACTTTGTTAAATTGTTGTAATTTTTTATTTACTTTATTAACAAACATAATTACATTATGTTTGTTACTGTGTTGGTCTTTACCCGGACTGCCACCACATATTTTCTGGTATTAACTTGGGCTTAGAACTTCAGCTCCTTCATGGTCCAGCATAATAACCTCCCATCAGAGTCAAAACGAATGAGCTTGGCTCCTGGAAGTGGAAGAAAGTAGGGGCATTGCCAATGGATGGCTGAAGTGTGTCCTTCACCTTGTCACACTTGGGTCAACTGCCCATCTTGGCCAATGGAAGTCATAGCCCTGTGCCCTCAGGTATCCTATATGTTAACAAAAGCCCACCCCTATTGGCCCCATGTTAAGTCCCTAATTTGCAAACAGCATATCGGAATTCAAGCTGTGAGTGTGGTAATGAGTACAATGTGGAACTGTGGGGTTCCCAGGACCCCTTCCAGAGGCTGGACCCCACAGAACAATACTGAATGTATTCCCTGATGACGTCTGTGGGTTTTATTTAAGTTTTAATTATGGTACTGCAAAATGTTGAAAAAACAATAAGAATTAAACCTACATAATCATCACTTATGTTACAGAAAAAAATAATGAAAATGTAATTAAAGTTGGCTGAGAAATATGAATTAGAAGTCTTATGTAGTAAAATAATGTTGTATGATCTCAAAAAACTAAACCCTTCATTTAATGTCAGTTAAAATCATTATAAGATGACCTAAAATTGCTTTCCATTGTAATAAAAAGCAAGGTTAACTTACCGATATGCTAGTGCCACTGGCAACTTATAAAGCAGCGAGAGATCTGGTTTCACGCAGAATTTTCCACACAAGAAGTTGCTTTGTTACCTAGAGGGAAATGATAATGAAACATTAGCAAGTTCAAGTTGACTCAGAGATCATATTCACAACAATAGAAGGTAGAATGGTACAACTTTTGTTTAAAGGTATACCTTATTTCATTAGCATGTTAGTCTGCATCGGGATGTTTTAAGAACATCTACAAGAAAAAAGAGGTTTGTAAAGTAACCAGATCTGTTCTTTTAACTCAATACACATCTGTAACCATCATTGTGAGTCTATCTATCTTTGGGCTGTTTAACTATATTCATTATTGTAATAATATGTTGCATTGTATAAATGTATGCAGTTATCATAAACCTTTTTTTTATTATGTACCCAGGGGTGAGCCTAGGGTTAGTGTCATCTGGATGGAGTGTTTTTTCGGCGGCGCCCCCCCCCCCAAGTGTATCTATACATATACACTCACAGTCTAACAGTATATATAATATATATACATAATATTACTTAATACAGTTTATTGTACAGTCAATACATGTTAGGTCTGGAGAAACGGTATAGCCTAATATGTTTGGAGCCTTAGCTCTTACTGATAGGCATGCCTAAGCCTGCTAGACAGGAACCCATCTAAATTAGGGAAGACCCAACACAATCCTAAACACACAGGCTATAATCAGTATTTTAATCGAAAACTCAAAATCAAAGCAGTCCAGGGGTATACAATACCAAAACGAGCCTGGTGGTTGTCTGGTCAGAAACCTATGCTGGGAGCAATGATCCTACTTTATCTACCTTTGTATTAGTTTTAGAGGATCTGTTATTTCCTTGCACATTCCTCTTACCCTGCAACTGAACTTTAAATGGACGTAGTGACGCAGCGATACCTCTAATATTTCTTCCTGCAACTGCCTTAAACAAAGTCTCAGCACAAAGAGCTGACAATCTCCTTCTAGATGGTGTAAAATGTTTGACAATTTTCAGTTTCTGCTGTAAAAACGGAATATTATTATTTTATCGAATCTATAAATATTTATATATATTTTGTTTCGTGTAGCAGCCAAAAAAGATGTAATATCTTTATGCGCACAGGGTAATTAAACAGTGAGGAGAATTATAGCCTGCATTCTTTAAAACCCATGAAAAATGTAAACTGGAATTACTTGCATTCATTTCCTATGGAAGCTATCTCCGGGTACATCACAAATATAGACTCTGCATAAGTGATGTACAGTAGATACACACTAATGCTTTTCCCAAATGGGCTTCACTTTGACACATCTATAAACAATTCTGTCTCCTCTGTGCCTTTTGTTTATAAATTTTAAATGTCTGCCTTAAAGTCTCACAATATTTCAACAGAAAAATACTATTAATTAAACCTGGCAGCTATCTGCAAATTCAGCTTTAAGGATTTGTGGGGGTTTTTTTACTGTGTGAGTGATGTAGGGGTTAATATACCATTATCCAATGCTTTTTTGTTGAGACAATAATCAAAGTGTTGCCTTGTATCTTGTTTAAATATATATTTTTTAATATTAAATGATATCATAAATAAGAACAAAAATGCCTCTAAAAAGCACGTTGAGGGGGTTCATTGAGGTGGATAAATCTAGTAGAGCAATAGGACGAGTAGGCCTGGCTCGCAATGTCCTTTCCAGTTCATCCTAAAGATGTTCGATGAGGTTAACGTAAGAGCTCTGTGCCGGCTAGTCAAGTTCTTCCACATCAAACTCACCCAATGGACCTTGCTTGGTGCATGTTGAAATAGAAAAGGGCCTTCACCCAAACTGCTTCTACAAAGTTAGTGTTACATCGGATCAGGCAACACAGGTGATGGACCCACAATGCAGGAATGGCGTGAACTCGCCAAGGAACGGTATGAACCAACTGAGCGAAGGGGACCGATGCAGGGAGAGGAATGCAAAAAAAAAGCTATAAAAAAGCTGAATAGAGGCCCCCGAAAGACCAATGTAATGTAAAGGGCCCTATATCAAAATTTTACTATTTTGCACTATTGCTTGGTTTGTGGTCAGAACTGAGTTTACCTTTCTAAGGAAGATTGTGACACAGGGATAAATTGACCTGTATGTAAAATGATTGGGAAGGGAGCCCCAAATCGGTACCTTGTCTTGTGGCCTATTGAGTATTTATCCAGCTCCGCTATCTTTATATTATTTGAAATTTCAAGGTTTATTATGCTTAGGGATTACTTGCTTAACTTGTAGTGAACTACATTGGTGAATTCATTATTTTTTCCAAGAGTATGACATTTGTATCAATCAATAAGAAAAATTACTTTTTTTCAAAGTAATGAGGAAAAAACAACAACTTGATAATCATTTCAAACCCGTCAAAGTGTCTAAATTATTACCTCTGTGGGATATATAGACATATCATAGGATTTGCTATGTTTATCCCTGCTTGATAAGATAAAGAGAAGTGCTTCTTGTACGTGAGATGATTTAGGAAAGGGTTTTTGGAACAATGTGTACCTCCTCACATTTGAAATTGAACACCAGATATACAAAATCTGACGGGCATATTTTCCCACTAGAAACAGACTGTAAAATAATTTTCTGTTTTTTTTTTATTTCCTATAAGTAATACTTATATAATAATACAGTGCGTAATACCTAAAATGGTGTCACTTCCTGTTTGCAACAGGAACTCCTTAGGTCATAACAGTTGATGAGGGTCATCTATACCTACAAAAGTTTCACTAGAATATTTACTCAGAAAGGCAATTTCTTCTGGAAGAACAGAATTTCTGAATGAGTATTTTCTTTCTCTCTCTCGTTAAATGTTTCCCTACCTTCTCTGCCAACCACGTCTTGGTCCTCTTGTTCGTCATCTTCTATTTTCTCTCTTTCATTTTCTCTCTTCTACCTTCGTCCTCATCTTCACAGACATAACCTGGCACAAACGTCTGCCAAAATGGCGGCGCTCTATGGTTCAGTTTGGAAGAATATTCCCCAACATATACACCGACTATAAAACTCCCAACACTGGTTAGGTAAGGTTAACAGAAGGTTTTAATGTTATTGTGACTGCACAGTACTAAACAAGTGTTCTATTTATTGCAATTACATTTTTGTATTGTTTTCAAAACAATACAAAAATGGACCTATTGAGTTAGCTGGACTCATCACTAGTCGGGAACACGCAATTAATGTGTAAAATCATATTCAAATACAAACTGTACAATATATGCAGCTTCACAAACTCACACAGTTGGTATATTTTATTTTCTCATTTTTAACTTAGCGCGGGACATTTCAGTATTTCGTTTTAGATATAAATTATACATGATTTTTTTTTTCATTTTGCAAAACATTTTTTATATTCTAAACGTAATTAGAGCTTTAATGTTTAAATAAACATGTTGTTTCACCTCTTTTGTTAAAGAACATTATTCACGCAAATACTTGAAAACAAAAGAAATCTAAACGGACCCTTCATAGCAAAAATAGTTCTTAAATAAACATTACACGAAGATGTCACAAAAAGCTCAATTATCATAAAAAAATGCTATACAAGCAAAGCAAGAATTTCGTATTCACTGTATTGATTTCACACGTAAGGAAATCTTGTAGTGTCAATTGAAGGGAGATTACTAGTCGCTCTTATTCAGTTGAATAAAGCAATGCTCTTTATCCTCTTTCCAATCCTAAGCATTTAACTTTGTGAAAGCGTAGTGTCCTCGGAACATGTCAAATCCTGCCTGTAATCCCCGGTTTGTTGAAGAGACAAAAGGATAGCTTCATCCCCAAGAATATTAGGAGTAAAGATAGCATGATAGCATAATGTGAACATTAAGTACATTGCACACACTGGCTTATGTTAAGAAGGTTTTGTTCCTAAATGCTAGAAAAGCACTCACCCTGAAACAATGGGGCAAATTAGCATTCATCCCACTCAAGGGTGTCAACTGCACACACACATACACAGTCACACACATACACACACAAGCACAGTGATGGATGCTGAGCTCTGGCTGGGAGGTCAGTCTGATGAATCATTCCTGGCAGAGCAGCCTGTCAGATATCAGGCTATATCTATACAAATGGGCTTTTGCAGCTCATAGAGGGGGCTTTTGATCCATATAATAAAGTCTATATACATGAAAGGATGCCGCTTTCAATGACATGATTAATTTCGGAAATACCTGGCATCTGGATGAAGCAATGTCTTCAGGAGATGACTGATGAAGGAAAAAAAATATATAATTAGGGAAATGTCAGGAGTCAGTGTTTTGGTTGTTGGCTGAGAGACCATTAAATGCAGGTCTGACTATATCCACATTTAATGGAACAGGAGAATGAAGGGAGTGAACACTGATAAGCGCAGAGTTAATTATAAACTCAACTTGCATGCAGTTTGTAGAATGTATTTCTATTAAACTAAGATTGCAATCTGAATTGCCACAGAAATAGTTTTGCATCAATGCACAATTATGGTTCTAATGTTAAATTAAAGTAAAGCACATGAAATAGTGTTTGTTATCTTGATGGGAAATTACGAAAAAACGACTTAAAGAAAACAGACTTAAATAATATTCCTTGTTCTGTTACAAAATATACATGTATATCTTTGTTAAAAACATATTTCCTTGTTTTGATTTTCTATAACAACTACATTAATTAATTGGCCAAAATACACAGCAGGACACAAGACAAAGAACATTTGTATTATGTATTATGTATTAAGTCAAAATACACAGCATGTTCGATTTTATTTACCATCGTCATAGTAAAGCTGACCTATTTATCTAAAAAGTGGTCAAGAAGATATTCATATTCTTTAGAATTCTTTTAGTAAAGCCTTTTGACAAATACAGTTGACACCTCCTGTAAATTGAAACATGCAGTTGTCTGTGTAACTCATTGCACATTGGCAGTATAAATAGAAACATAAGAGTAACAAATAATATAAATTCAGATCCTTTTTTTACAGAAAGGGTCGAAGAACGTTTTAGAAAAAAAGTAAATGTAACATGTAAATGTTTAGAACAGATACAAAGATCTGTAAGTAGAAATCTATTTTTCTAAACATTTTGTCATAATAAAATATTGGTCACTTAAATGCTTGGTACATTGTATCTGATGAAAGGCAAAGACACGAGATGGAAAGTAACAAAAGAAAAACTAAAATGTGCAACAAAAAAAGTGAATGAATGAAACATAAGAAATATGCACTGTGCTCATTATGAAGAAGAGTATGACAATATAAGAGTAAACAACTAAAATAAATATCAGAATAAATGAGAAAAAAACCTAGAAATCGAGATTTAAAGCAAATCATGGTTCCGCAGGACAAAATGAATCTTGTTTCAAATAAATAAACATATTTTGGAGATTAACTGCAGATTTAATAGTGTCTGCTCATTTATTATTATTTTAAGCTAGATGTGTAAGAGAAATGTCAGATACTCAGGCTAAGCGTTTACTGCTCTGCCAATGAAACAGAGATTATATAAACAACTGCACAACAGAAGATTTTACTAAAACGCTATTTGTTTGACATATTTTATAGAACTATATGTAGCATTCCATGTCCAGAGAAGGACCTGACAAAATATATGTGACGTTCCAATTCTTTCTGAAATAAATACAAGTTAGAACAACTAATATACCTAATATATTACAATAAGGCTTGGCCTATCATACAATCAGATTGCAGTTTCCTAGTGCCCCCATTGGTCTAAGGGGCTTCTCAGAGGATTACACATTTTTTTTTGTATTTTTGTTAAAACAAATGTATTATATAATAAAATATTCTTTTACTTAACCTATTGGACAATTATTTTTATTGTTAAAGATATGGCTCAAATAAATTAGGGGTTCTAAGTGTGTGGGTGTACATGTTTTGCAACCAGCGCACAAAGGAAATTTTATGTGCGCGAAAAAGGTTTCTAACCTTTTATGCGCACATAAATTTCCTTATGTGCCAGACTGGCCTAACAGGATTCCGAGAGATTTCCTAGTAAACTGCTTCTCCTGCAAATTAATTTTGTGCCAATTGAACTACAGATCTGCTCTCACTGTGCGTCTGCCAGTCAGTGCCGGATATAACATCATGTCCTGCACGGCACTGAATGGCAGACGCGCAAAGGAAGACCGCCATGCAGACTGCTAGACTCAGAGCCCGAGGACATGGAGGTGAGAAATATGTTTGTATGAATATGAAGGGTGATGTGCTAAGGTAAGGGTATGAAGATGATGGGAAAGAATGGTTGATGGACACGTAGATGGAGGGGGATGATGATATGGGATGATAGGGGATAGAAATTTGAGTGGTTTGTGGGATAATGATTCCGGGAGCTGTGAATGAATTATGATGTGGGGGAATTACACACACAAATACATACATACATACACGCACCCACTCTAACACTTAAATGCATACATACACACACAGCCACTCTAACATCCTTATGTATAAACACATACACAAGTTAATGGACATTGGGGGAAGCTTCCTTGATGTTTTATTTAATGGAACAACAAACTGATAAAAGTAGTTTAAAACTTCAAAATATAGAAAAAATCTCAAATGAATACGTAACTTTGTAGATTGCATTTATATAAAATTAAGACATGGCTATACAGTTGTATTAGCCGTGAGAAAGAGGCCACAATTATCTTGACACAATTTCCAGTTTACATTTGCACATACGTTTGTAACAGGAAAAAGAAATTCCACAAATCTAGATTTCTGCACACACCAACTACTAAAGATTAGGCGGGGAACATTGGTCCTAAAACCTAGATCTGTCCCTGGTTGCAACCTATATCATGCTGTATAAACAGTATAAATGACAGTGCTGTATAGAGTCATGTAGGTTAGCATTGACAAAAATCTGGTTTGTCTTTTTTGGTTCTTCTTTTATGTCATTTCATTCCAATGTACTGTATATCTGAAGACCTGTGGGACGTCATTGTTATCAGTTTATAATATTCTGGTTGACTTTCCCTTCTCAAACACTGCAATGAGCTGATGCTTTATGGCAATGCTAATAAACTCTGTTACTCTGTAGACTTTAATTGGTCACAGTGTTAGACTGGGTGATTAGGACTCAGTCATTCTATTGTTTCTCATAGACAGTATGATAAGTTGGGAAGTGAAAACAGAGCTTGGACATATACAAATGGCTAATATTCAGTTACCAGAAAACATTATATGATGCACAAAAACTATAATTTTTTCAAAAAAGAAAACACAACGGTTTTGAAAACTGGAATATAGACCTTTCTGTCCTGGAGGTGTAGAAAGGGAGGAGAAATGCTGAGATAAAGCAGAGAAATCTATTCTTGCAAATATAAAGTTTTTTTTGTGCGTGTTTTTACATTTTAAAATGAGGGAAGGGTGCCCAATATGGAATTCGTCCTGGATGCCAAATACTCCAGGTACGTCTCTATGTAT
Source organism: Spea multiplicata (assembly GCA_009364415.1). Classification (NCBI taxonomy): domain Eukaryota; kingdom Metazoa; phylum Chordata; class Amphibia; order Anura; family Pelobatidae; genus Spea; species Spea multiplicata. Next base: position 10,754,027 of record VKOC01000005.1, read on the forward strand.
AAAATATGTATCATGTCCTGTTAGTGAAACATTTGTATAACTGACTCTATGAGTGACCGAAACTTTGAGTGGTATTTTTGTACAATAATCTACATGAAATGAAAAGGAACATTTGTGCTGGAACTTCGGTACGTTTAGAACTTTGGTACAGAACCAGCATTTAAAAGTATTGCATATTGTTTCCTTTTACTCTTTACCCATACCCATGAAAAAGAAATATAGAAAACGAATCAGTTTCAATATAGAGAAATATTATGGTCAAAATAATATTATACCATTTCTATTTATATTATATTACATTTATATTACTATTATTTTATCAAGCTAGGCTTGGTACTGTTTAGTGTTTTAATTACATGACATAAAGGGCAGTAACAATCAGTTTGATGGAAAACTGACCACTAAAATGAATGACTTGCTGGAGGGCCTTGCTTTCCACAGTTAAAAGAAACATGTTGTGGCGGTACTGCAAAGTAAATGTCACTGTACATGAAACTCTATACATTCTAAACACTTGTACCCCTGTTAAGCCTAATTAGTGTGTAACACGAAACATACTAGGGGCTAAAATCAACAGTTTGTATATCCGCTTCAAAAAGGCTTGATTTATTAAACATATTAAATGACTCTGACAACAAATGTTCTATTATAGAACGTACTAATATTTTGGCTTGGTAGTTTTTATTTTCAGCTTGTACAATGTCACGTGGAGTAACACATGGTTGGTGTCTATCCAGAATTATCCAATGTATGGGAAAACTAATTTTGTATAATCTGATTAATGACCGAGAGAGACATTCTATATCTAAAATGGAAATATAATGGGAGAATATAACATGGGAAAGCATTATTACAAAATAACTTCAATACCAGAAATAGAGCATAAAATAGCACTGTGCAGCTTGCTTAGGTGGCATTGATCCATACAGAATAGTGGAACAGTGGACAGTTATGGCATCATAAGGGCAAAAAGTAGAGTAAAAGAAAAATAATTTATGTTTATGACATCAAATGAGAATTTTCACAGTTTTTTTTTGTTGCATAGCAGTTCTACATTTTAATGGCTACTTTTAGTCAGCATGGAGATCAGAAATAGACAAGAATTTGTGTAAAGTAACACCAAGCTTTGGACCTTTAAACGTTACAGTAAGTTCACATGACCCTTGTGGGTTTTTGTATTTATCAACAAACGTCACATGGGTTATTTTAACTGCTTTTAACGGAGTGCTTTACCATAGTAAACCTCTGAAGAACATTACAATGTTTGACTTACAAATGATGATGATATATACATTTATATTACTCTTCTAATCATTTTGTGGATAATATACAACCAACATACACCATTCGAAACAGCATTAATTAGTTAATATGTTTATGTCTCTGGATGGTAGACACGACATTAGACATTCATGGGAACAGCCCATATCTGCTTTAAATGAACTTCTCTAAAGAGTTTTTAATATCCCTTTGAAACTTTGAAAACAAAATCGAACATTCATTCATTCCTTGATTGATGCTTCTCAGATGCTGCTCTATATGCTAAAGCTGTTTTAGTTAAGGTGGTTTTTAAAAAATACACAACACCCAAAGGGTATTCCTGCTACATAATAATTTACTAATACATTTACTCTGATTTAAACCACTAATTAGTACTTATACAGCATCAACTTTAATTCTTTAAAGCGCAAATACTTAAAGGGTAGTAAAAAGGTTTATGTAAGGGGGTAGGTAAAAGTAAGGTGATAAACCGAACACAAATTGACTCCCACAAGGTTTCCAGCAGTGCTAATTTTATGTTTCTTTTCAACTCATTTAAGGTTAGACGCTAGTATTATTAAAGTGATGTATAGAATGTGGAATGCACTAACACCTCAAATGTGCTGATTTATGAGATGTGTTTTTCAAGAGAAATCATTGTTTATTAAAAGAAAATTGGATGCCCAGGGCCATTGCAAGATTAAAATAGGAAGTTGTGATTACTTTAAGATATTATGAATGGAATATATATATATATATATATATATATATAGAGAGGAGAGATGGAGAGAGAGAGAGAGAGAGAGAGAGAGGGAAGAGAGGGAGAGGAAAAATAATTTCATTGTATAGTATTGGTATTTTTTTTCTTATAAATTAACTTATTCTGTTCATTATAATATAAAATGTTAAATTAGAAAAAAAAAATTGCTAATAATTGCTAATATAATCGGAATTGCTGGCTGTTGGGTTAAAAGTTCAAAACATGGTTTTAATGTAATGCTAACTTATTTACTAAATCTTCAACAACAATATAAAATAAAATTGCCTTTTGTAACTATGTGTCAATACAATGCAAATTAAATGAAACAATAAGAAGGTACTCTGTGTTTTTAATATTACAATTACTAAGTTTAACTAGAAATTGTAAATATTTTTACAATACAAGTTGTTGTAAGAAGCAAAACAACAAAACAATACAAAACAAATTAAAATAAAATACCAGCCCCCCCAAAAAATACAACTCACATTTTAAATTGCAACATGGTATATATATATATATATATATATATATATATATATATATATTACATGGTATATATATATATTATATATATATATATATTACATTACATAATTTATCTATTTTCCCAAAAAGATCATTGATCATACGCTCCTTCCTCTTTAAATCTGCAGTTTACAACATTGTTTAAATTAAAAAAATAATAATAACAGTTGCAAAGGAATGGTAACTTGCCAGCAACCAGTCCTTGAGACATGACGATCAAAATCACCCTTTTAAGAAAATACTTTAGTTTTACTTTCAGTTAGGAGTTAAGGAGCCAGAAGCTTTTAGCATCTCATTTCACTCACACACAGTCCATTATAACATGCATAAACAAGGATGACAAGTTGAGATTAATGAGAGTCCCAGAGTGACAGAACAATTTAATTGTCAGAAATCATAGAAGCTGAACTTTGCCAGTATATTTATACAAGACTGCCACAGTCTAGAATACATCCCTAATTGATTATGACCAATCACAAATAACAAAAAGAATGAAGCTTTGTAATGTACTAATAACATGCGGTATACAATAGGTTCTTCAGATTAAGTGGGAAATGTTATATTTTCACGATAAGTGTCTAATGGTTCTATGGTTCTTGCACTTGAAGTCAGCCCAGCAATGAAATTTGTTTCCTCTGCTAGAACATGTATATTTTTCTTACATGGCTGTGCAGAATGCTGTTCCACCAACAGATAATACACTAATAAAATATCACTTAAACATATTTCTGCATTTACCATAATGTTTAAAAAATGCACAGTACATATACATATATTCTGTTTTGTTTAGATTAGTAGAACTCTTATACATGTGATATTTATTTTGTGTTTATTTATGTTTGCATTTATACAATAAATGTAACCATCAAGTATTTCATTTTTTTTTTCTTTTTTTTTCTCTGATTCAGTTTCTAGGAAAAATAAGTCACTATGAAATTTTATTATTTTATAACGTATTTAGATTTTCATATATTTTTCAATCCGGATCCATACTATGCTAATCGGAGCATAATTAGGAAAATCATAACAGAATTCTGACACTTCAGCTTGACAAATCCAGAAGAGTGCTGTTTGACATTATTCTTTTATGTATACTTGAACAAATAATCTATTTTTTGTTCCAGGCCAAAGTGAATGACTTCAGTGGGAAAGTATGTAAAAGATAGTTTGGAAATAAATATGCGCAGGAAAGTACAACTCTTTCTGAATGACCCTCTACCTTGGAATGTCTAGAAGTCTGAGAATCATAGGGTCAGGGAATATATGCAGACCTAGTGCCTTAAAGACGACTATTCCTTATTTGGAATCTGCGCAGACATGAAAGCCAAAGTTGTATAAACTCAAAAGAAGATTTTTCCTGCTGCTTTCATGCCTACTCCTTGACCTATCCCATTTATAGATTCCTTTGAGATACCATGCATTGCAAGTTCATTTGTTTCCTTGAAGTCTTCCAACAATGATTTTTAGCGTAAGCCAGTTCCTCATGCAAGACTGAGATATGTAAGCAGAAGCCGGAGATTTATACGCCAGTAAAAGTCCCAGTTATTAATGGTTGGTTCACAATTGCATAAGTTAAACAATATCGCAGTTAGCAATATAAGGATTTAAATTCACGTTTGCTTGTAAAATGTAGTCATTCTTATGTATGTTGACATTTTTCAAACCAGACACAAGGTCCACAACGTTATATTTTCCATATATGGTGGATAATTGTGAAAACATTTGTAACATTTCAAATATTTCTAGTTCACATGAGCTGTGGAATGAAGCAGCTAATGTGGATCCAAATTATTGGTGTAGATGAAACTATATTGTTCCATTTGATTTGATAAGATAATTATGTGCAGATTCTTTTTCTCTAAATTCAAAAAAAATTGTGCATTTGGAAAAAAAATATTTTTCAAAATCTTCACATGAGTAAGAATGGCTCTATAGTACATGGGATTTGAAAATGTATTTATAATTAATTTCTATTGAATGGGAATCTTTAGAAAATGGGAAAAAGGATATAATAAGGTAAGGAAGGAAAGAACCAACTACTCAATAGAAGTAGACTATATAAAAGAATAAACATCTTATATACCAACACATTAGGTGTACTGGTAAATGAGTTATTTTAAAGTATGTAATGCTTTAGTAAAAATGTACTAAATTATTTGTAATTTGTCAACTCAGCCAATGTAAAGTTTGGAAAAAAGTTACTTGATAAAATGAATACATAAATGTATAATTATATATAATACCCATTAAACACTAATATTCAATACCCAATATCTGTTTTCCCCCACAAGACACTTAACATAACTTATCATAAACATAAAGAAGATGTTATATCTAGTAGCCATTATTAATTCACTCCCTACAACAACTAGTATAGCCATTTCATGAATTTGACTTTTATTTTCTTTTATTTATATAGCATCAACAATGTTTGCAGCACTTCCTACAATACATAGATACAAGAGGAATAACCAAACAAGAACTGACAGACTAAGACAGACTAATACGTTAGGTAAAGAGGGTCCTGCTTGAAAGCTTACATTCTAGAGGGAATGGAGTGAGGTGAAACAGAGATTGACTGCTTCTCTGGGGAAGTGGATTTTGAGATTTTTCTTGTATATCAAGAGGGTGAGTGAAAGGTGGAAGTAAGTTATGGGGCAACATGAAAAGGAAGCAGGAAAAGAAAGAGGTGATAAGTGAGGAAGAAAGCCTTAGACAACGGGAAGAACGTAAAGATTGAGTAGGGGCAAGTATGTGTAGAGGGTTTTATATGTTATATGTATATATAAAAGGATCTTAAATTGAATTCTTGAGGTAATAGCGAGCCAGTAACCCTGCCAACCTTGTTTACAAGTGGAATCATGGGCTATGACATCATATCATGACACCAAATAAAAAGTACGGTCACGCGTATCTTTACATCAATACTGAGCCCTAATATTTCAGGTGGCGGTCATGCCTATGAGTGTCATTTGCGCCAGCAAACATTAAATTTCCAGTTTAGATATCTTATCTTTTTTCACTTAGAAGCCCTTTCATTAATTCAATTAATTTATTCATTTTCACTATTTTTGAATTGCTATGCACATCTACAAGCTTTATTTTCCTTTAAATAATTTTTTGGTGTTTGCTGTAAAAGTGAGTAAGCTCTGCATGTATGTTATACATAATATTTGAAAAGATACAGCGTGTGAATGAAAAGACACAGCGTGTGAATGAAAAGACACAAGGTGGTCTCGTTACCAAAGCTGCTGCACTCCCCTGTATTAAAGGCCCATTTTTCAGCGGCTGTAAACGATTTTTCCGCTAGTCTTTCGGCCAGCCAAGACAGTAAGACTGAGGTGAATGTCTGGAGCTTCGAACGACATGCACAACCCTATAAACTAGGAATTTTACTAAGGTATGCCCCAAAGACAGGACACTAGTGTCACCAGGAACATCACACCTCAAGTGCTTATTTGGAGTGACTTCCAGTAGCTTTATTTTTTACAAAGGCTATATCTGCACGTTATGCTACAAAAATAAAATGGAAAGTAAACTTCACAAAAATATGCATTCACTGGCGAATACCAGATTTGCTGCAGAATAAAGCAAACCAGGACGGGAGCGCTGGGTGCCCGATCCAAATGTTGCTAACTTCCATATTCAATTACAAACATATTTCAGGGGTGAAATGGCACCCAACCACATAAAACAAAAAACAGCATTTTAAATATTTAAATCTGTAAACTTTATTCCATCGCGAATTCATTCAATACCTAGAACTAAGTGCCTCGCGGTGTACCCAGAATGTGTTAGGTAATGTTCCTTTTGTTTTTCTCTTGCCCTGTTCTGTATAAGTTCCTATTATGGAAAAAACTTACAGATTTTAAACTCAGTCGCTTCACCCCTGCAATACGAGAGTTGCTAAGCACTTTACAGCAAATTAACGTTCAATTTAATAAGGCAATACTATTCTGTTAAATACTTGGAAAGAATCTAGCAATACCTAGAAGTCATTAAGGAACACTCGCTTCTTTTAAATCTTTTTTAAACAGGTTTATAGAGTACTATGGGGTGGCTCATCTGACTGCAGCAAACTGACACTGTAACATATGACAGATGTAAACCATGGGGTTTCCGAAAGCTCAAATGATTACCAACTTCAACACTCAGATTTAATATATTCTGACTTAAAGTGTGCAGCCGTGTTTAATATACACCGCTAAAGCACACATTTTCACGTGTTGCTGTGTCTGGGTGCATGATAACCATGTTGAAAATCTAATTATCTGTGTTAGAGTGAATATTGCGGTGTGAATACTACCTGCTGTGCTGTGAATGGATCTGGTAAACACAACGAAATGAGCAGAGAACGCACGCGTATCAGCTCCATGAAACAGCATTGGCTGTCATTTCATATCAGACGGTGTTATAGAAGAACATGCCGCTATCTATACGAGATGTCTGTTGTTTATATCTACTAGTAATATTCATCCTCAAAATAAATAATATACTACATACATATACCTTTCTGAGTCGATTCATATTAAATTTAAATGACCAACTAACATTCACTTTAAACATAACTTAAAGAGAAACAAACGTGAAAAAGCTTATTAAAAGATCATTTTGGCAACCGCGATTCATCAAAAATATTATTTAGGTTAATGATGAAAAATGGTGAAATACTGAATTATATAGTGAACAGGATGAGAATTGAGCATTGCACAATAACTTTATTAGAGGTACTCAATATAGCAACTGGTAAACTGGTCTATATCCTGCTAAAAGACATTATAGAGGTATAATTCTAGGCAAAAAATAGATAAATATAGAAACTATAGAAACCTATGCTCCTAAGATTGCGCCAAATTTAGTACTTCTGCTCCAAATTTGCCTCAATGCACCAACCAAATGTTTCTTAAGTTTTACAATATTGTATGAATATCTATACATTGAATTACAATTGTGTTCGAGTAGGTATGTAAAAAAAAAAAGCAGTCTCCCGCTTCATCTGAAATTCTGTCTATCTGCAAGTCCACGTATAGTTATGTCTTGCAGCGTGATATATGTTGCAATGTTCATTAAATTAATTACTGACATATATCTGTATTTGTGAGTCACTCTCAATATGTTCTGCTGAGTGATTGGCCAGATTGATGCCAAAATCCACAATTCCACGGAATGCTTCAAATATTTTACAGATACCCTGACCTTGTGGAGTTTCATTTTACAACATGTTCAGTAACGGTACACTCCATATGTTTCCTCCGATGTTGACACCATTTTAAACCAGTTATGCATGCTGTATAGGCAAAAGCATTAGCAGAGATTTAGGAGTTATTCTGGAAAAGTAGTTTAAGTTGCATGTTTCAAAATATTTACATTTACAGTATGTATCGGTACCTATTTATAAGTCTATATGCATTTTATGGAACCTTGGGAGTGATTAGGAAGCTTGCACATTGAAGAGGAGACTGACTTTGGTGCTATGAAAAATTAGACAGGACTTGCCACGTAGTGTGACGGAATCCTCTATATGTATTCCTTAGACGGGTGCTTTTTAGCATGGTATTTGCTAGGTATGCGCTAAATTCTTGCTTTGTTTTGTGAATGTATTGCACATGGTGTCCAGGGTAACATTCTATTGGCTGGCCCTTCCATTTGAATGTTTAGTGTCTGTGGCTTTTACCTAAATGAAAAGCCAACGAATTATATGATCTTTAGAGAAGACTTCAGGAAACCAGTTTTGGTTTCAGTCTTCAATTTTGAACTACAGAGCTTGCACTCAGATTACGGAAAACAAGGAACATAATTGAACTTCTTTTTCTTGTTTTGGCCAGATCCTTGTGATCGAAGTTGTGAGCAAAAGGGGTAGCTTCTATTTGCTGATGGTATCTGGCCATTTGCCTGTTGAAGACAGCCATTTAAGATGGTCTACAAGGAAGGCATAAACATGTACTGCAGATCTTCTTAAAAACAAAATAAAGTAATATTGTTTGGGGATATACATAGCAGTTAATATTTCTAAACATAGGTATATGGATTGTGATAGCAGACAATAATCTCGCGTCATTATCCATAACCACTATCACATCTTAACTTCCCAACTAAATTTACTTCCACCGCTTTCATTGAAATGGTTTTCAAAATGTGGTTTTACCTTCCATTAACTAGTCAGCTCTTTTGTGCAGTAAATATTTGTATATTATCTACAGTTTTACATTAATTAGTCTTCATTGATTATATATTTAAATCACACACAAATATATTATCCACTTCCCTGCACAACTGTAACATAGGACGTTGTTACTGTTTGCCGTTGTTGCATTTGTTTCCATTGGATCCGTACAATATTAGTTAATTGGTATGGAAAAGACTATGGCTTTTTTATTTAAGGATCTGGTCAGCACTGCAGAACATGCAGGGGTATTATTAATACGTAACATAATAGTACTGTATACATCTCGTAACCGAGACACAAAGACTCTGGGGTATGTTATAGGTTAGTAGTCAGACTCGGCTACCTATAAATTATTATTG
>VKOC01000005.1:10771025-10868268 GCA_009364415.1 Spea multiplicata
GACTTGCCACGTAGTGTGACGGAATCCTCTATATGTATTCCTTAGACGGGTGCTTTTTAGCATGGTATTTGCTAGGTATGCGCTAAATTCTTGCTTTGTTTTGTGAATGTATTGCACATGGTGTCCAGGGTAACATTCTATTGGCTGGCCCTTCCATTTGAATGTTTAGTGTCTGTGGCTTTTACCTAAATGAAAAGCCAACGAATTATATGATCTTTAGAGAAGACTTCAGGAAACCAGTTTTGGTTTCAGTCTTCAATTTTGAACTACAGAGCTTGCACTCAGATTACGGAAAACAAGGAACATAATTGAACTTCTTTTTCTTGTTTTGGCCAGATCCTTGTGATCGAAGTTGTGAGCAAAAGGGGTAGCTTCTATTTGCTGATGGTATCTGGCCATTTGCCTGATGAAGACAGCCATTTAAGATGGTCTACAAGGAAGGCATAAACCTGTACTGCAGATCTTCTTAAAAACAAAATAAAGTAATATTGTTTGGGGATATACATAGCAGTTAATATTTCTAGACATAGGTATTTGGATTGTGATAGCAGACAATAATCTCACGTCATTATCCATAACCAATGTCACATCTTCCCAACTAAATTTACTTCCACCGCTTTCATTGAAATGGTTTTCAAAATGTGGTTTTACCTTCCATTAACTAGTCAACTATTTTGTGCAGTAAATATTTGTATATTATCTACAGTTTTACATTAATTAGCCTTCACTGATTATATATTTAAATCACACACAAATACACAAATATATTATCCACTTTCCTGCACAACTGTAACATCGGAAGTTGTTGCTGTGTGCCGTTGTTGTATTTGCTTCCATTGGATTCGTACAATATTTAGTTAATTGGTATGGAAAAGACTATGACTTTTTATTTAAGGATCTGGTCAGCACTGCAGAACATGCAGGGGCATTATTAATACGTAACATAATAGTACTGTATACATCTCGTAACCGAGACACAAAGACTCTGGGGTATGTTATAGGTTAGTAGTCAGACTCGGCTACCTATAAATTATTATTGCATTGCTATGCCCTGGTACTACACATGGGTTATTATGGCGTATTGTTTCATAAATTTTCTTTGACAACATTACAAAGAATGTGGCAGTGTGTATAAAATGAGTTAACTATAAAGTGTGCGTTACAATGATCCCGTTAGGATCCATATATCAGTTTTTGCTTAAAGGTGAAAACTCAGCTCCAGCAAAATTACACTAATACAAAAAAAATCTCAACCCAGAAAAATATGTCTGAACATGGAGATTTTCCTTAGAGAACCTCAATTAAAGGTCAAAAAAGGAATAATTACATTTTATGGTGAATGTCATGGAGACAGTCTTACCCAGCAAGGTTCTATAGTTAAATACGGTGAATAGGACATACTTGGTCCAATTAAACAAATAAATGAATTGCAGTATCATATATTAATATGTGGGGTTACTGCATTCAAATATTCCAAAAAGGGGGTAATAACAGCATTATTTATACTTATAGAAGAATAGGATAAAATCACATTTAACATTGTTTTTTACTTGTGTTTTACTTGACAGAAGAAGAAGTGGTTGGTGGAGAAGGTAGGGAGACATTGAGAGAGAGTGTGAGACACAGCGAGTAAGAATGTGAAAGAGAGTAAAAGTGTGAGAGAGCGTGAGTGTGAGTGTGGGAGCAACAAAATGCAAATAAAAAAATCAGAGGTTTGTACTTTGATTTCAGTGTCCCTGACTACTTTTCCACAGCTCTGCATCTTTTCTTGCCTCTTCTTGTTCTTCTGTCTTTTTACTTCTGTACCCTTGGTGCATGGCCTGGCTCCGTCTTTTTGCGAATGTATTGCAAGAAGCCAGAAGTTTGCAGACGGATTTGCAGAAAAAGAGAATGGACCATAAACAAATTCATGTGTTAGCATACTGTACACACTCATGCTAACACGCAAATATCCATACACACACTTACACATACACACTCATGTCAACACACACACATATGTAAACATACGGTACACTCACTTACACATACACACTCATGTCAACACACACACACACATATGTAAACATACGGTACACTCTCATGCTAACACACATGTTCACATAAACACTCATGCTAACATGCACACATACACATGCATGCTAACACACACATTTACACATTCACAACCATGCTAACACTTACACATATACACTCATGTCAACACACACACTCATAGCAGCACACACATTCACATCAACACAAGCACACTTACACATACACACTCATGCTAAAAAATGCACATAGTACACATAAACCTACACATTCATACGTACACACAGACACACATAAACACTCAAGCTAACATACACAATGACCCTAACACACACACTTACACATAACACATATGCATGCTAATACACACTCCATCTAACACACATACACACTAATGCTACACACACACGCATGCTAACACATACACACTCATACTAATGTACACACTGCCTATCTAACTACCTTACCTCTTCTCTCATTTCTTCCCTCGCTCTATTACCCTTTTTCCCACTTCTTAATTTCCTCCATCCCCCTAACCCCTTTACCTTTACAGAGCCTTCTTTTAGCAACGTGCACACACTGTGAGCAGCCATGCTTTTACTGTGGGGGTCACATAACGTGACCCAGACATCCCACCTCAGCAAGTGGGCTGCTCCAAGTAAGACTGGCCCTTTTTTAAAGAAGAGTGGACCAGGGAGCAATGCCCCCCCACACTGGCTTTCCCCCTGATGACTCTTTAAGCTAAACTTTTACGGGCAATCTAGTATATATACATTAATTTCTTCCATGAGCATGTAGAGCTTGTAGCATGCTTGGACATTCATTTAAAAAGTTGAATGCCACCACAATTACTATAAGATAATAAATTATACTGCAGAAGATGTAAAGTAATTTTAAAATATTTTAAAATATACTTATACTTCTTCCTATAGTCAATGTTTCAAACTTCCTACACTTGATACATGATACATTTCTAGCATTGTCCATGTTCTATTAAAATTCTTCTGGAGTTCCTAAAATGTGGTCTAAGCGTTTGACACCTTAGATAATAGAAAGTTGACAGCAACATAAAACTGATAGATATGGGTACAATCTGTTTTTAATTACTCTTTGTAGATCCACTTTAAATTTGAGTGCATTAAAGTTTATAAAACTTAAATCAAACCTCTAAAAGTAATGTCTTTAATTTATCTAGTGTATGTTATTTCTTTCAAAACAGATGAATGTTAATTGAACAGGATATCATTTATGTAAATGTAATTAGTTGAGAAACATGATCGGAAAATATATAGTGCTTACAGAAAATGGATAGCTCTGAGGGGTATTACTCTAATTATTCAGCCCTTTATAGAGCTCCTCCAGATTTAATCAAACAGTAATAAATTGTACACGGCTAATGTCCTGTCCAAAATAAGTCAGTAATAAAGCAAAGATTTGAAAACTTAGTCCAGCCTTTAACAACAGGCTGTCGTGAACTTCTTTTTTTTATATGTTGCAGCTTTCGCTTGACATGCATCCATAGTAATTAAAACACATAAAACATTTCAGGACAAGTGAGACCTTTTATTTCTTGTACTAAGATTGTCTCTAAAAATGATTAAAGTAACCTGAACGTTGAAAGAGAGCTATTTGATATTCATAACACTCTCTATATAAGACAAGGAAGCCAGGCAAACATTTCTGATGACTAAAACACAGGGCTTGAAATTTTAGTCATTATACAGTTGTTTCACACCCCATTTTAGTGATCTTTGGAATATGTCTTGAATAAACTGACTCCTACTTAAAAAATGTGTAATATTAAAAAAGAGACGTTTTTGTTATATTTATGTTGGGAAGTAATAGGCAGAATATATTTTTTGTATATTTTTTGTGTGATGCTATTTACATGGTTTTAGGAACATAGTTTTCCTAATATATATATAAATATATAAATATATATATATATATGTTTCTATAAGGAAATTGTAACCTATTTTTTAGCTATATATATAACAATAGGTAAACGTTAAAAAAAAATGCCTGTTCTTACATCTGTACAAAGGTGTCCAGACTCCCAGCCACAAAAGGGTTTCATATAGGACCTATAGGTTGTACAAAACAGTTATTGGATAAGTCATCAGTTATGATCTCCATCTGCCACAAATGACTTACATGGGCATTGACAGCTGAGCACCACATCAAGGCTTTTTCTCTATACAGTTTAACTAGAAGAGCCTATATACATTTCATATATTTCAAGATAGGGATCTTAACAATCTACAGGAGTGTTTCAAATAATTGCAGTTGAAAGGGCAGATTAATATTGCATTTCAGGGCTAGGACACTGTATTAGTTAAATTGCACCCAAAGAGATTTTTGTCTTGTTAATTAGTAATGGGTTCACAGTTTGCAAAAAATATGAACCCTTTAAAACCACTGCAGTGTGAATCTAACTGATGAAAGGCATTCGCTGCAGGGATAATTGATATTCTATTATCATAATTGCCAGTTTATATTACTAGTATGACACTTGACACTTTTTTCTTATTCAGTTTAACATCATCAATTAAGAAAACATTTGTGTAATGGTATCATCTCAGTCGCATCACCAAGGTAGTTAATTATGACATCATATCTTTTATGTCAAAGAAGTTTCCAAACTGCTCAGTGTTCTCACCTTATATGAGTAATTTAAAAATGAATAACCTGTTTTAAACCACTTATGGGATCTTGAGTTTTCTGATACTCTTTAATAAATTTATGGAAATTTATATTGAGGATGATTATTTAGCCAAGAGAATATTAAACATTTGGTCTTGATATTTTAAAATAATTAATCTCGATGAACAAAAACTAAAAAAAAAGTATATTAAAATATCTCAGTATGCTTGATGCGTAAATGCATATATGTCTTATATATCGTAATGAGAAAACATTGAAATTACAAAACAATTCAGCACGAAAATGTGATATAAAATGTCAGCATAAAAAAAGAACATAATATACCCATGCAAAGAGTCTTTAGCAGAGTTCTTAGTGAAATACAAACAACAGGACTGATCAAGAATAATGAAGAAAGTAAGGAAATGATGTAGGGGCGAAGTAGCTAGAATAGCAGACGCAAGGACAAATTGCCATTATAAACATTATAAACATTGGAATGAGTGAAAGTTTGTGCGTTGACAGTCTTGTGGTCATAGCAAGTAGAGAAGATCCTTTTCGGAAATTAAGTCAAATATCAAGGGCCAGTTAATATGACCACATGAAAGACCAGATCTATTTAATAAGACAAGTTAATATAAGAGAAAATATGGTCACATAATGAGATACTACTTTACTAATGAACATGGAATATATTTAAAGCAGACACGTCCAGGAGTCCAAAATCCAAGTGCACATCACAATAAATTCACAACTGGAAAAGAGCAAAACTAGCATAAAGCTAAGCAACTGCAGAGCCATTATCCTAGGGCTCCTGGCCATGATAGCAGGAAACTAGGGGTTTACATATATTGTTAATCACTTTAGGAGAAACCTATAGGATTGACAAAGCAGGTATAGCAAACGGTGTTCTAAAACAATTGTTACTGAAAAAAGAGAATGTATAATTATTTGTAATAATAAAACGTGCCTATGTCAATATGGACATGTCTAAAAAGTATCTTGCTTTGAGATTAAAAAGTATGCATTTTCCTAAATACTCTTAAGAATTCTACGCATTCACAAGCAAGGACTCCTTCATTTACATATTCCTAGTATTTTATACATAGCTTTAGGTATTAGCACTTGGATGGAATCACAATATTTTGCCCTCCTCAAGCTTTGCTTTTGCAAACATACCAAATCTATGATTTTTTAATGCAAAAGCACATGAATTAAAATCAGTACAATGCATAAAATAGATATATATATTTTTTTCCCTGAAAGACATCACTGTAGATTTTTCTTATGAAATTCTAATTTCAAAGACAGATTTTTTTTTCCAGACAAGCAAAAGCAGAATGTGTGACTCCCAATGCTCCGAAATTATCATCATCCCCAAATGAACTAATTGTTAGATATTAACAAGGCTTGACAAGTTTTGGCTTGCTAATCCTCTTCTCTCTCCCTCCCAAGGTCTTTGAAAACCACAAGTTAATTAGTAATGATAATTAGTTTGCAACTAACTACAATGAGTTCTCACCTTTTCTTGCAGATGCTTGTTGATTTTGCTTTCATAGCTTTTGTCTTCCCGAGCTCAATTAATCATTTATATAATTGACTGTAAATGTACAAAACCAGTGAGTTCAAAATAACATTTCATGGGTTAATGGTACCTATGTTTTAGATAACACAATAAATGCTTATCCTTTACCTGTATGTAGGAGCAATCACAAAAGACTGTAATTTGTTTATGATATTTTGCTTCTTACATCATCTATACAGATCTTCCTCCCTTGAGCCATAATGCTTATTATGCAATACAAACAGGCATTTGAATAGTAATATGATACGAAGAACAAGAAAAAACATTTGGTGGCACATGTGTGTTGAGTTATTTTGAGGGGACAGCAAATTTACACTGTTATACAGACTGTACACTCACTACTTTACATTGTAGCAGAGCGTCATTTCTTCAGTGTTGTCACATGAAAAGATATAATAAAATATTTACAAAAATGTGATGGGTATACTTACTTTTGTGAGATACTGTATATATACATAAATATTTACTGGGATTTTTAAATAGTTTTTTTCTACAGAGAATTAATTTCAGTAATTGCTAGCACAGAGGAAATGTTTATTTTCTGATTATAGTGGAACCTGATTAGTAGGAGCTTGTCTTTAATAAGAATAAGAATTCCCAGCTGATACCAGTGTGTCAGCATTTATCCTTTGGAAACCAAATTAGGAAGATACCATACTAGTGTAGTATGATAATAAGAAAGCAGGTTCTAAATCAAAATATGTACTGTGCTTTTTAACGGTTATACTTGAAACACCACAAATATTAAAACAATATATTTGGTTGAAATATCACTAGAACATGTTTCAATCTACCAAATCAATCATTTTACTATTGTAGTTCCAAAACACAAAGAAAAATTCCTATTTCAACTGGACATTCATGTTAATATTATTATACTGGTGTATATGCCTGTCATTGAAATGACAAGGCCAAGAATTGTCTGTCCATATTGCTGCATTCTGCTCCCCTGTCTATTCTGTCTCCCATAGTGTTCTCCCCCATCATTTTTCCTGTTCTTCCTCTTCCCTGGTAGCTCTCCTCCTTCTTTCACTCTTTCCACTTGCTCTCTGCCACCTCTCTTTATCTCTCCCTCCCTTTTCTTTCTTGTCCTTCCTTTATTCTCTCTCTCCCTTCCTTCGTTTTTCTGATCCCTCGCCTCTCTCATCTTCTCTCTCATCCTTCTCTCTCCCCCTCCCCTCTTCAACCTACCTATAATTTCCTTGCTTACATTCTTTTAATTGTTCATTTTTCCTTAACTATCACTTCCAATCGCTTGGAACCTGTCCTAGATTTTCTTGGATGTCATCCGACAGTTTATACTTATTACATTTTATTGCGTCACACTTCTCACTGTGACACAGCTGCTCAGAACACCTTAATTTGAATAAAATTTGAAACAAAATAAAGTTAATTGAATCGACCTGACTACACTTAACAATTTAATTATTTATAAGTGAAGGTGAGATGGAGGGGCAAGACGAAGTAGACAGGCGCTGGAGGATCAGAGGAGAGCTGGAGGGGGTGGGTCAGAGCAGAGAGGGCAAGAGAGGGATAGGAGTATTAGGTTGGACTGAAAGGGGCAAGTCACAGAAGAGGGGGACTTAGGAGTTTGGTTCAGGGAAGAGGGAAATGGGAGGGGACAGATCACAACAGAGAGGCCCTGGAGGGAGCAGGTCAGAGGGGACAGGAAGGGCCTGGGAGTAGCAGAACACAACTGGAGAGGCTGAGGAGAGGCAGAGAGACGCAGTGGGTAGAGGAGGGACAGGGAGGGCAGCAGAGGACACTTGTCAAAAACCAGCTCTACTCTTTCTACTTGTGCTTGAAAAAAAATAAAAATCTGCAACTCCGCATTGTTTTTATACTTTTGAGATGGGAAATGCATTTAGTAAAGCTTCTACATTTATTGGTAGAATAATATATGGCTTGATGAAAAGCTACATCAAAATTCCTTTACAATGAAACAATGGGTTAAATCTAAAAATGAAATTTGGTGCAAAGCCTAAAAGATAATCATAGCAACATATAAATTCTGTAGTGATATGAGTTGAACACCTTTTTTATTTTAGCACAAATATCACCTCTTATACGTAGCCCTGCTGTACCAATGGTTAGTATTTGTTTTCTGCTTTGGACATTTTGGATTCATAGCTTGGTTGTGTAGAAGATAGGAGTGAATGCATTCTAATTTACTTAGAACGTAAGAATCACATGTACTTTTGTTACTCTTTGGATATTTAGTTAAAAAATTACAAAATGCATATGAAAAAGGTAACCCTTTTCCTATTGCAAAATAATCCTATTTCATAAACATAATTTGTAAATTTACCATTTACAAATTTCACAACCTAGGTCCCTCTAGCCATATAGTATGTTTAATCTTCATAATGTGGTTCCCAAACGCTACTGGTTTTTAGATGTCAGTAAGTATTTATTTGACATGAAAAAGTCTACTGCAGCCTGTATAACATGACTCACAGATATAAATAAATGCTTTGAAGACATATAAGAGCAACACTTTTATAATCCCCAAGAGCTATTTTGCATGTGACTCAAATAACACAAATGTATATAAATTTGGCACTGCAGGGCTTACAGATCCTGCCAACTTGTCCAGGCTGGGGAAGCTATTATAAAATCATCTTCTGTTACATGGACCATACCTTAATTATGTGTGACCTTTAGCTATTCTCTTCTGTTATTTCCAGTCCAAAGCAACTCATGATGACACTACACAGTACCAAACATGAAATTAGCTATTTTACATTTTTTTTAAAACTGTGTAAATTAACATGTATTTTTAACATGAAGATAAAACTTCATGTTTGCTTTTGTTATGTAATTGATGTTACAATTTGTCTATACCTTGAATCTAAGTTTACGTTACTTAGTTGACTGTTAATTGACCAGTATGTCTATAAACAGTACTGAAGTTTAGTAAATAATTTTCCTGTAATTTCTCACGTCCAAGGGAACTTCTTGGTATATCATTAGCTAACAGAACCCAAGCTTGATATCTGAATGTTTAAAATTAAGCATGGCTGAATTTGGGATTTATTTGCCTAATGACAAACTTTTAGTGACTCATGAAGTATAGAAGTATTCAGGGGTCTACAGCTGAAACCACAGTCACAAGTTTGTAATTGTGTAGACACATGCATTGGCAACATATAGGTTCAGATTCGGTTATTAGTATGATTTATTATATGATAGTCCTCATCTTTTGTCTTAATTTATTGGGTTGCCCACTCAGCTGTTAAAGCCTTGATCTTTGGTCATTTCCATGTTTTTTGGGGCTTCTCTGTGTCGGGAGGTAACGTCTTATGGATGTAAGCTTAGTTTTGGTCCGTAAAGTATTCAATAACATTCAGGATAATGATTCTCCTTTGGCTCAAGTGGTTCATTCTGGTGGGAATGATATTGGTTAGATCCAGGCAGTTGAGCTTACTCTCATGATGAAAAAATATTTTGTGAAATGCATTATGTATTTGTGGTCGTTTGTTGGTGGCTGAACTATTGTTTAATATTTATTAGTATAGTATTGTGCTTCTCCCCTAACCTGCGCATGTGAGGACTTCTCATTCATACTCATGCTAGAGTCAGAAGGAGGGAAGACGACATTGGTCTCCTTCTAATCTGCAGAGTCAGTGTGGCAAGTTCATGTGACTCCTGCATTGAGCTCCACCAGCAAGCAAGCCTTGTCCATCTATCCATGCTGCTAGGGAGCGTGAGGGGTCAAGCAAATGCTTACCTAAGGTTCAATCAATATTAAAGATGGCCCTTTCTAAAAAAAAAAAGATGAGTGGATGCCACAGAACTTGTTTAAAATAAATGGTTAATAACATGGTATTCATACATACTTATTCAAGTTGTAGTACAAGTAGGGGTAAATTGAAATAGTAAACGCAAGAAGTTGGAGGGGTAATCAGGCAAATGACATTTTGTGATTTAAAGAACAGTTTGGAAGTAATAAAACTGAACTATAAATGCAAATCTGAGTAATTTATCAACGCCTTATAATATGCACTTAAATTTCTTGGATGTGTGAATCTTTTATCCTGGTTACAATAATGAAGTTGCCCATGTTTTATTTATTTCAGACCAAGGTTAAAATTAATCAATGGGAGATAAATATTTAAGGTGTGCTGTAAATTTAGGTTTTACTATTAAACATGCTTCATGTAATTTTATACTATCGTATAAAATTAACCAGACTCACCCCTGCCATATAGGTTACGTAGGAGGCTGCCTCTGGCTCTGAGGTGGTAGGAGGTGTCCTAGTGAGGTTCCTTCCCATGTTAAATAAGCAGCTGCATAAATTCACTGGCGTACAGGAAAAATAGTTCTGCTGGGTAGCTAGATACCCTAAGGATAGTGCTGATAATAACACAAGGCATACTTTAGATAAGATATAAGTTGCATAACAATTCGGGGTTAGACGATGAGATAGAGATGTTGCTCAGCTATGGTCAATTGGATCAAAAAGTAGAATAAAAGGTAATTCTCCCCTGAGCTTGAGTGAGCAAATTAGATGCTCTGTTGCGCTGAAGACATATAAGGTCATCTTTCCTTCATCCTTATAGTTATCCTAAATTCTATGTTCTAGAACATATTGCTGAAGGTCCCTCTATAAAGTTTTTTTATTATTATGCTTTTTAGTCACATGATAGGAAAGTAGTGCATTTTTGGGATCACGTGTTCTTTACTACAAGTTTTCTGTGACATTTTCAACTTGGAAATGTGACACTTTGGTTTAACTTGTAGTACAAAATCCTGACAATTACATAAAAGTATGTACCTATAGGTATATCTAAGAACTTCCCAAGATAGGCTGCCCACATTTGAACATGGTTGAACATTCCTCAATTAATATTTGGCATATTTTTTTTACATTTTTTACAACATTCTATGTGGCTGGCTGATGCACCCAACACGTAACGTTTGAGTGATACCCAAATGTAACACAAATGTAACACAAATGTAACACATTCACCTCTTTCTGGTGATCATGTTGGAGATGCTGTGTCATGGCTTCTTTCTGTTTAACACAACTAAGGCAAGCAGTTGTATCATAATAACTAACAGATTTCATTTTAAATCAAACGGAAATATGTGCAGAAGGCTGAGTATGGTTCTCTGATCAACAATTTCATCAAAAGTTCTATATCGATTCATCTGAAACATTTAGGCCATACAATTTTATAGTTCTTAATATTAAAATGTGTTTATTTTATAGCTTGTGTTAAAGATCCTATAATTAACTTTTCAAAGTACTCTGGGCTGTCCGGAATCGGTCGAGGCCCATTGAACACCAGGTTTTCAGGGTAATACTTAGCATATTGCTTAGTGAAATAGAAAATTAATTGGTCAATTACATGCTAATTAGAGATGGCCTTAATTTTCCTCTTGCAAGTTTATGTTCCTCCAAAAAAAGGTCGGACAGCAATGCTTAGGAAAGCCTTAATATACCAGATGAAAACAGATGCTCCAAAATAGAACAAAAATCACACCTTTTTGAATATTGGGTCATAATTTCATGATTGCATGCTCCATTCTTAAATAAAATAGGAAGTAAAATATGTTTTACCTCTAGATTGTGCTTAATGTTCTATTTGCTTAGATTGTTAAATGATGAAAGGGGGCAACCTATTCAAGTGTGACACATATAAAGTCAGTGTAATGTATTACATTTGTATTTATACTTAACTTGAGATTCTAAGTATTGTGTTGTTTAGTTATTTAAAAGACAGGGCGATGAATACATTTTATCACTTAGGGCCCCCCAAAAGTCGTGTCATCCCATCAGCAGCATCCTATAGTCTTAAGTTAACAAGCTAATATTTCATTCAGTAATACCACAGTGGAAATGGCTAAATTTGCCAATTGAGAGAATGAGCACATGTGCAGGAATTGCCTGATAGAACTTCTGCTGTCATGGCCTATTAAAACCAGTTTACATGTGCATGTCGAATTTGATGAATATGCATGTGACCTCTTTCAAAGCTATCACTCATTGGACGCTTACCCCCTCGGCAGTAAAACAGCACCTCTTGTTAGACACAGCTTGAGTAACAAGAATGTTATGCTAATATATCATTAGACTTTCAGAGTTTGTTTTGCTCCCCACCAATAAATTTCCAAATTAAAATATTTTGAAATAATTACTCTTTTTATGAATAACACAATTAATTTGTCCATTTTATCAAATCCAAAAGTATATAAGGATTGCTGTCACAAATACTGTACTTTTACTTCCTAGCAGACATGTAGAAAAAGGGAGACTGCCTGCCTGCCTGCCTTGAAAATGTATATTTGTTTCTGTTTTTAAAAATTGTAGCAACTTTGTTAATGGGATACTAATTTGAAACTGCAACAGTTTAATTTGTAGTATATGGTAATGGTTTATAATCTCATTACTGTGACCTAGTTTACATGGTCCATATTAGAAAAAACAACATACTGTAGGATGAATTGATTAAGATGTGGGAAAAAGAGCACCTGGAATCCGCTATATGGTTCATCTGTGTTCTATTTTAGCACAGATATCTGTGCCTTAAATAGAAGTGTTTACGTGTTTTAAGCCAATTTAGAAATTTGTACTTACTTTATTTATTTCATAATAATCATGCTATGGAAGGATGAAAGGAACGATTGTTTACCTAACATTGTTTAGCTCTGAAACGGCAAATAATTTATTAGTAGCAATAAGCATCAAACTGTCTATTAAGCTTGCATAGAAGGTGCCAAATTGTCTTAAACATCCAACTCAAGAAAGCATACTATGAAGAGTTTGGGTGGATTCTACTGCTGATCCATATGCCAGATCAGGTAGTAGGCAGGAGCAGGCTCAGAACTCAGTTTGAGGCAGACAGGTGTTGATTTGCCTAGTTGAAGCTTAGACTTTTTTTAATGCCATCTATAGACACTGAATTAATAGAAGCAGGGAGTCTCGGAACTGGCTCACAGCAGCAGACTGTGGAACTGAGGTCAGGCAGCAACAGAGTCCGTGGAACTGAGGTCAAACGACAATGTGTAACTGGAGCGGATGGCAACAAAATGACAGACTAGGATCGTTGTCAGAGTCCAAGCCAATGGCCAAAACCAGAGAATATACAATTATACTGACACACATGGGATGAACAAAAATGCTCTAGCAAGGAAACTAAGGGGTGACGCCACTTGGTGACGTAAAGGTTAGGTGTAATACTTTCAATACGCATGGTCTGCTTAGCTCCTTTTAAAACTAAAGACACCTTTATTGGGCAGGGTATATCACAGGGTTTATTCACAAGCAATATCATATTTCACTTGTTCATTTACCCACAAAATATTTTTTCTATGATATTTCTAAAAGCGTAAATGTTTAAGGTTTGAATGAGAGACCCTGGGTGAAGCCCTGTTTCCAGGGTCTCAGGGTCAATTACATTCTCCAGGCAAACCCCACCCATTGCTTCCCCCCTAATAGCTGTCTGGTGTTAGCCTCAGCCCATGAGCAGTTAGACCTGCCCCTTGACAAGCAGGACAGCTGTGGGCAGCCTATCTTGGGAAGTTCTTAGATATACCTATAGGTACATACTTTTAGGTAATTGTCAGGATTTTGTTCTACTAATAGACCTATTGCAGTAGTATTCTGCTGGCAGTTGTAAAGACATACATTTAATTTCAACAATTTATATGTGCAAATGGGCCAAAAACGTTTTTGTTCTCAGGCAAAAAATTACATTCCCTGCCCATTTGGACCAAAATGGGGGGGGCACTTTTAATTCCACATTCACTCTCATTGACTCTCTGTCACACTCTCTAAATGTTTCCCTACATTCTCTGCAAACAACATGCCCAGATATGTCCATGGACAAAGATAGAAGATGAAAGAGAAGGTAGAAAATGAAGAACAAGAATATGCAAAAGTGGTCGTCAGAATCATAAGTGGTCAGCAGAGACGAAATCTCTGAGCTTTTTTGTTTGTTTTTGTCCACTTCATGGGAGTTCTGTCCTTGTTTTCATTGTACTAAATGCTGAATATGCAAAAATTTGATACATTTGCAATTTTGTACAAATCTCAAGTCTAATAGCCAGTCTAAATAGTCTTAATTAACAATAAACTTTGCCATATACAATATGACAATAGGATTACTATACATGAAGATATACTGGTACTGAATGGAGCAGAGGGGCTGGTTAATGGGGAACTTCCACCATGTTTTTAATACTAAGATCAGAATAAAAATGCATTTTTACAAATATTGTGCTCTTTTATTGTATTAAAAGGTGTAGTTTTTGCATTATATATATATATATATATTTGCTTTAGTCATTTCTATTTATTTTGGCTCCGATATCTTAGCCCAATCTACTAGACAAACCCCATGTTTCCTTATCATACTGCCCGTGGTTAACAATATAGTGGCTCTGTGTTAATTAACCAGATATATTGACTAATGAAAGTATGTGGAAGAACGGACTTCATTAGCAAAGTCTAAAAAGAATTAGCTGAGTCTGGACTCAGGACTCTGGAAACAGGAAAAGTCACAAAAATATCACAACTATCAACAATGGCAGCCTCCAAGTCTGCAGATAAAGGCACACAATCTGTTAAAACCAGGTTTTTGTCAATGCTAACCTACGTTACTGTTTAACCGTATACATTTTTTTTTCATTGGTCTTATCTTTAACTTGTATTGTAGTCGTTGCAAGTGTGTATGTGTCTGCATTTTAAATAAGAATGATTGTACTTTGAAAATATACAAAGAAGGAGCCCCTTCTCTGGATTTCCTGGCTTTAGGAATCAGTTTTTTCTCTGCTTTTTGCCTCTTGTGGTCTTCTTTCCTCCTGTTTTGGGCAATTTCTTTTGCCCTATTTTTTTTCCATTTCACTAGCTGACATATTTTCCTGACTTTTTTCTATCATCTCACTTGTCTGCCTTACACATTCATACACACGCACACATATACATATACATACATATATATATATATATATATATTATATATATACTCACTGGCCACTTATTAGGTACACCTTGCTAGTACCAGGTTGGACCCCCTTTTGCCTTTAGAACTGCCTTCATTCTTCGTCCACACAACTGCCACTCACTGGATATTTTTTCTTTTTCGGACCATTGTATCTATATACCTACATATACTGTATGCACACAAATCCAGTATATATACATATATACGTACATATACACACATACAAATACACACAAATACATACACACATACCCACACGGTACTTACCGTATCCTCTTCTTCCCTTCTCTATGTACTTTGTGACCTGCAGCTCCCTGACTGTGTGATCAGTGACAGGTGAGGGGTAAAGACCCACTATAACACCCTCGGAACGTGGGGGCCCTGGAGAAATTGTTCTCTGTGCTCTGCTGTTAATCCGGCACACACATACTTTACAGTTTTGGTTTTCTGTACCTTGCATTTTTTTAGATCACCTTGCATTCCAATTAAGATGATGGGTTTTTTTATGACAAGGAAAAAAATAATATTTGAGATTACAAAAGCAGCACATTCACATAAATAAAAATGGCATTCCTTGATAGCATATACTTTAGATTGTCCTGCATATGGTACTTAAACTGTTATGAAGGCTTTCATGTTCTATTGCTGGTGAGATGCCCATAACATGCATCACGTTCTATGAAATTTAGTATTCTTTTTTAGCCAGAATACTTGAGCACTCCATAATTTGTAATAGATTTTGCAGACCACATTTATTATTTTATCCATGTAATGTTCAAAATAACATGGGATTAAAATCGGATTAATGACTTTGCCAGGAAAGGCAACTGGTGTGCCTGCAAAACTAATGCAGTTTTTTTTTTGTGGTTTTGTGCATTTAGATTAGCCACATTTGTCTGTACAGATGTAGGAATAGCTCGTAAACAGTTAACAGAAATGATTCTTCTGTTTTAGAAAATTTTCTTGAGAGTAACTATTGTAGATTTGTGCTTTTCCATGCCATCCAAGGATCTCATACCAAGTGATGGTTATATGATATGCCAGATGGTTCTTTGTACATGCGCTACAATTCACAACAAAGCAGACTGTTTTACAGATCTACAAAACGTTTATTTTACACTTGTGATTTGGAAGGAATCATTTTAAAATTTAATTCCACATATTCTGATGAGAACAAAAAAATTCTGCAAACTCAAAAAAGAAAATGCACAGCAGATAAGAACCAATTGAATCATATAAAAACTCAACTTTTAATTCTTAATGTAATATTCCAGTTTTACAAACAAAGAGCATTCTGGATCAACTGTAAGAAACGTTCTTGTGAATAGTCTTGGTGGCATACGTGATGTACATGCCAGTGCTGGTGGGTGCTTTCTATACCAGGGGTGTCCCCAGGCCCCCTTGCTAGAGCATTGTACTTTCTTGTCCTCTAGTGCTGTAAGTATGTTGCTTGATCTGTGTATTCTGGTTTTGACCCTGGCCTTGGACAATCCTATTTTTGCTCTTTGTACCTTGCTTGATTGTGATTATTTAGATTTCAACTGTGATTGTTCTTTCGATTATGCTTTGGTACTGTGTTATTGCTCCAGCTGTGTATGACCTTGGCTTGCCTAACCTCATTTGCCAGTTCCCCATTCCGTCTGCTGCTGTCTGCCAGTCTCCTCAGACTCTGCTGCCATAAACCAGTCTCCCCAGCCTCATCTGCTAGTCTACTATCCTCTGCCAGTTCCCTGCTCTGTGCCTGCTGATGGCTCCTAAGAAAAAGGTCAAGGCTATAGCAGACACCCATCTGCAAGCAGGCACTTGCCTGTCCATTGCTGAGTCCTATAGCTGACCCTGCACAGAGACTGATACCCGACCCAGTACCCGCAGTTGTGACATGTTTATTCTTAAAATTAGGCATTCACTAAGTAGTATACTTTATTTGCCACAGCGACTCAACTTAGAGGGTCTTCAATACATGTTCCTGAGGTATACAACCTGAAACTACATATTTAGGACTTTTTGTTAATGTGTTTGGTATGTTTGTAAATGTTCCTGCATCATGTATTCTCTCTAATTTGTAACTGTTTGAAATGTATAACATTTAAAGTTATTAGATGTAGAATCATTTGTCTGTTCCTCTGTTAATTAATTACTTTTAATTATCGCTGTCTTCTTTCATTTGCTTAAAGCTCCTCCCACTTTCGTTCATCAGCTATCCCTTCAGAGACATCACTCCAGAAACACCTTCCCCAGCAACTCAACTCGAGTGTGTTAATGCGTATGTTCATAGGCACCCTTAAAGGTGCTGTTCCACATAGATGTTTCCCCTCCCAACTTTGTCAGATTGTTTACATTATTATGTAAAGCCATGATTTATTAATTTATTTTTCAAAATAACATGCTGTTTTGCAGTACTTTCTCGTTGAAAACTTTTCAGTAGGGCCCTTTAATCCTGTCTGTCTTCACTGCTCACTGCTTCACTGCTGGGAGCGTTACCTAATTAAAGGGACCTCAATACCCTCACAACCATCACACCTATCACACAAAACACCTCACAACTATCGGTCATGGACTGGGTCCATACAGACGACTGTAATGACCCAGAGCCCCCAAAGATTGTGTTCAGGAGTTATTGCGCAGTAGCAGAGTTGGACAGGGCCTGGTGCAGGGCGACTGCACTCTCCCGGGTGGGCATCTAGGGTTGTGCAGCCACATACCAGGACCCTGACATAGAAGCGGATGCCGTCCAGAACGAAGCAAAACTTTGTGACTGAGCAAGAAACATAGGAAGACAGGACATACTTGGTATAGAACACAACTAATGACAGAGAACAAGGCAAGGAATACAGGGGATGGAGTGATGCTCTCCTTTAAGCAAGGATAGGACATCTTAACTGGGACATGGGGAGAGGAGAGAGGAACCAAAATCCTCAGATGATACAAGGAAAGGGGGCAAATGTTCATAAGAGACAGACAAACATGAATGCAGGAACTAGCCTTGGACTATATGATAACAATTGGAGATTTAGTCACCTCTTATGGCCATAGTATACTTAGCCCACCATTACGCCAAAGTACTCCAATATTCGGTTGGTCCTAACGCTAAACCCTGCCTACTGAAGTACTAAACAAACTAGACATTGAAACTAAACACATATCAGAAAGAAATACCTGTAGGCTGCAGACTGAGACAAACATAATGGGTGGGGCACACCTTATAAAGGAAACAGAGCTGAAGCAAAGAGCAGAACTGGAATCAGGAAATCAGTAGCACAGAGCATAAGGAAATCCAGGAATGGATTACAGCAAAGCATGGGAACTGAGGCAAGGAAACTGAAGCAAGGCAAGGAAACCAGAGATGAGCAGCTCAGCAGCCTGAATGGGGCCTGACTTAGAGCCACCCTTACACTATCACACAAAACACTTCATACCTACCACATACATCACATCATCACACCTATTACATAAAACATATTACTCAATAATCCTCACTCCCCATCATTGGCCATTATGGCCAGTACTATGTATTAGGATCTGTAAAGCTTTGCTGTTTGACATGCATAAGCATGAAATGGCGGGTGTCCATAGGTGTTCAGACTTCTGTAGGGAAATGTAGTATTTCAATAAACTAGTTTTTAAGAGACACCGTTAAAGAGAAAACCAACATAACAGATAGCTTTCTTTTGTTTCTCTTTACATGATGCAGCACTTATCTGGGGATATGCTGGAACAGCACCTTTAAAGAAGTGGGTCTTGAGAGATTTTTTGAAGGATCAAAGGCAGAGGGAAAGACGGATAGTCTGGGGAGGGCATTTCAAAGCATTTCAAAGCCCAATGTGCATTAGAACTAGAGATCGGAGAAAGTTAGTCTGCATGGATGTCAAAGAATATTACTGCATGTAAATCAATCAAGGGATTTTTAGAAGATTCAGCTTCTCTTCTCCAGCTGCCTGTACTTAAAGCAGATAGCATACTTAAGTATGATCCCTGCACCTGTGCTGTAGCACTTCCACTGAAATCAATGGGTGCAGTGGACACCAAAAATGACATTTAGCTAGCATACATGCAACTGATTGCACCTATAATTGATTTCAGTGGGAGCTCAGAAGGGAACTTTTTCAGCAATGAGTGTACTTTTCAAGTAACAAAAGCAAGAAATGTTTCAAGTGTGTATATGTGTGTGTGCATGTGAAATGTATCTTGTTCCAAAATGTCATTACAATTATTTACTAATAATTACTAATAGATGTCAATAGGATTTGCACCTTACCCCAGACTTGCATAAAAACAGATTAGAAACCAATTAGACTCAAGACCAGGGTATGATGATTGTTAATTAGAGATAATTAAAATATAATTAGCAAGATTTGTAGTAATTGTTACATATAAAGAAATATGTTTATGGAGTGTTCAGAATTTTTTGATGTATAAAACAAAAAGTATCTGATTATGCAAAGAATACCCTGAATACAAACTGTTGCTTATGATGGTATGAGATTTGGAAGAAACGTGACAGAGCGGATTTAAGCCGTCTGATAACTAAACAGCTGATTAGCTTGGCTTCTGTTTAAGCTTCCAAGGAAATTTTACCATCTGTTTCTACAAAGCAGAACTGAACAACACAAGATAAAAGATAGACAATTAAATCGAATGTTCTCATTGTCTTTTAAATATCTGCTTTAAACTTGTCTGAGATAAGGTGGAAAATTCTAAATTCATTTTTGTTAGATATTTATGCAGTTTTAAATGGCTTTCCAAAATGCTAATTTGTTAAAAAAAAATCAAACAAGCATTTATATTTATTGGGAAAATATGGAAATAAAACTACAGTGTAGATGTATACATTGCGTGATAGAGTCTATTGTAAATGGAAGGTATTTAGGACAAAGAATCCTCTGTAGCATGTACCCCTTCTCCTGCTCCTAATTAGCAACTGCTGAGACTTTAACCAGCAGGCCCTTAGAGCTTAAGGGCAGTATGGAGTTTGAACTGCTGAGAGCAGAAGTGTTTAGCAGGTAGCTTAAAACCTAAGACAATTGTCTCTTTGGGAAGTTACTCAACATTATAGTAGAGAGAGATCAACTGCATGTTTTTGTCAGTGTTCAGATAGAGCTAAGGTTTTGGTTGTAGTTTGTGCTTTTAATTTATTATTTAGCCCCCTAAGGACAGGACTGTTTTTAAATTATTGTACCATTTGTGACCATGGCTGTGAACATTTCTGTGGTGGTTAGCTGTGATTCTATATTGATTTTTTTCAGGACAAGAAAGCCTTTCTTTAGATACCATTATTTTAATCATATCGAATCATGCGCCCATGTCCTGTTTGGGACGCTTTTGAAGCCGATCAATTCAATGTACCCCCATCAAACCATATATATTTTAAATAAGACAACCTAGTGTATTTTATATGCTGGTGTTATAATACTTTCCATGCCTTTGTCAAAGTTTGTTGTGGTTTTTTTTTCACACACCTTGTACTTCAGGTATGAATTTATAGCTTCTGGTATATGTCACTGCCAAAAACCCCATCAGCTCCCAAAACAAGTGATACCCATTCATATGTTTGTTAGGTTCTTTAGATGCTAAAAGGCCATATTTGGGAGCTGCACATTTTTCAATTTGGAGTCATCCTGCACCCTTGCCCTATTTGGGACATTTTTAAAGCCAACCAGTTTAATTTACCCCCATTACACAATACGCAAATAGAAATGCACTTACAAGCTGGTTGAGTTCAAATACATGATACATGGTGAAAATCTTCTTTATCTCAACGCGTTTCGCCGCTCCTGAGGAAGCCCAGAGAGTGGCGAAACGCGTTGAGATAAAGAAGATTTTCACCTACATTTCCTGATCAACTTTACTGGACTTTCAAGTTTAAATATATCATGTATTTGAACTCAACCAGCTTGTAAGTGCATTTCTATTTGCGTATTCACAGCACTGGAAGTTACTGCACCATGTGGTTGTTTCTCTGTTTTATATCTATATAGTTTTTAAAGAATAAAGAACAGATTTTACTGCGGAAGAGCCTTTGTACTGGCACTGCTTGTGAGTGCATCTTACACAATTTCATACTTTCTTTTGTACCTACGTTATCATACTATTATATATTATTTTTTTCCCATATACACATGCGCCCCGATTCTTGTTGGCTACGCTTATGATGCCTTAGCAGATCTCCCAGTGCTTAATGAGAATAATATTTTTTGTTTCTGCTAAACCTTGTCCATTGAAAGACTGAAAGCATTCACTGTATAGATACAGATTATATTACTTAGTATATCATATACTTTGTTACATGTAGCTCAGCAGTGCAGTATTACAATAGGATTATTTTTGCAAGAAAGAAACACTTTTACTTTAATTCAATAATACATTGAAAATAAAATAATCCCATTTTTAATTCAATAAAATGTAACAACTGTATCATTTAACCACGTAATCTGAGTGATACCCAACCCTATTACCATTAACCCTTGCCTTACTGATGAAAACGAAACATTACAAAATAATGTGTAAATGATCCTTTGGCACCGAAGAATGAATTTTAATTTCCTAAATCTAAAACCATTGGCCATATTTGTTGGTTCTCCTTTTCCATCGAGGATGTTAAATACCATTTATATTTTGGATTAAGTTTGGATACAATATAATATGTCATGTCACCATATCCTGCTTTAAAAATCGAATTATTGCAATGGGAACAGACACAAGAGATTCTTAAATGTACAAGTTTGTGTTTACATTGTTCTTCCACTGGTCATACTGTACGTCTGGCTCGAAACATATGTTCAGTCCATTCTGTGTCCTTGTTCTCGCTGTCTCAGCACAATTAATTGCTGTAGGAGGCTTTTTGAGGTTAACAGGCATATGGAAGACTTCATTAGAGCCGAAATAACTTTTGTGGTTACATTAATAATGCAAATGTATGTATGTGTAACTTAATATTTTTCAAAATAATTTAAAAAAAAATGTATTTCTACAGTATTTTCCAATTAAGGATTAACTAACAATGTTTGACTAATGATCTACAAATTACATGTAAGTGCATAAATAAATATTGAGAAAATACATTAATAAACTTTACCATTAATGATCATCTGTAGGCAAGATTGAAACTGATGCATAACAGCAGTTACACAAAGGCAGTTAACCAATCACAAACCACAGCAATTAACAATCCGTCGGCTACCAAGCATTTGAGCGGCACGTGGTTCCTAAATAACCCAGCTGTGACATTATTTTGCAACCGTGCAAAGCATTAGTTAGAACTTACCTAGAATATGATGATCACAAATATATTTTCACATGAAATGCTGTTTACTATACACAGTCAACCCACAGCATTTAACTTTTTAAACGTATAATTCATTTTTTGGTGTTTAATTTATTTATTCTAGTTTTATAATCACAATATCGAATAAAATAAAATACAACACAGCACAGAAGCAAAAGCATAATGAGTACAAACCATTATTAAGATCAAATTCCTTATAGAAGTAGTGCAAGACGCACAGTGCAATGCATGTCCAGTGCATATCATAATAATAGTATAGACAGGTTTTTATAGAAACAGGAGTTGTGCTGTGACATTTCCAGACCAGGCGCATAGAGTTTGATTTGGCTTGTCAAAAGCCGATGTGGGGAGATGGTGTGGTGTTGTGGGCTTCAACTCCATTTCATGAGCACAAATTGTTTCTGATCCCATAACTGTTAAAAAGAAAATTACCATTTTTTGTACCCATTGCTTTTTTGATAAGCAACTAACATGCATTTGGTTTACTAAGACATATACAGAACATGTAAACGCCAGCTGGAGGGTTTGTTCTCTACATCCCTGGAAATGAACATACAATAGAACGTTACACATTTGTGTTCACTCTAGATCATACAGATCAGTACCAACAGCAAATTTTAATAAATACATGCAATGTATACATGCAAAATACAAAAAGCTTGTGAGCGGTGCCCTCCTTACCTAATGTATTGGTTCATCTTAGTCTGTCAATTCTAGTTTTCTCATAACCCCCAAATATATGTATTGTAATAAGCAATGTGTAAATTATTGGCACAATATAAATAAAGGATAATAATAAATAAATTAAGCACTTATCCATCCCGTTTAATATAAATTGTGCTGGGCAGAACACATGCAGTAACCCTGTAGAACGTTTTGCCCTAAATAGCTGCATAGCTATTTCCTGCTGTTGAACCATCACTGATGCGGCAATTTAAAAATAAGCAATAGTGTAATTTCCGTATATTGTATACCTGGTTGAATGGTATTACTTGAGAAGAGTGTAAGCAAGAACAGCACGATGTTATTAAAATACTGAATCCATGCATATCTAATTTTGGTTATCCATATGGTGTTTAATGAGCAATTAAAATATTTCTATAAACAAATCAAATATATTACTTGGCAGCATTTTTAACATCTTTCTTTTAAGTTGAAATCGTTCATTTCAAAAATCACATTCAAGCCTTAAATGTACAAGTACACAGGGGAGATGTTTTTTTTGAGTAAATATTTGGCTTTTAATCACTCAAAATGAGAATCCTTGTGAGAGCCCTGGCTTACATGTCACATGTTTTCCATATAATAAAGCTTTTTTTTTTATTTTCTTTCTAAATATTACCTCTGACAAACGAGAGAAAAACAAATGTTCTTAAGTTTCCTGAAGGGCTTAAACATTGAGGCTGGTTTATTATTGTTTATGTCTCAGTATTAGCAGCAGCAAGGTCTACACATTCGGCCGTGTGCTGTAGCTGGGTATGATGGATAACCATTATGGCAGTTTATTGGGAATGACTTGATTTACAACCTGCTCTCCTGCCTTCGTCTAATGGTTTCATTCTTTTCTTTCCCAGTATGAGATGCCTTAACCAAGGTCATTTTGCCTATGGCCTTTTTTTTGTTGGTTTGCTGATGACCACTGAGCCTGTGAGTCAGCATGAAAAAAGCCAGCCTTTACATTTTTAATTTTTTTTCCTGTCCTCTGATAACAGCACTAGAATAGTAGATTAAATGAGGTCTTCTATTTGCTTTCTGTGCTTGCCAGACTCAGGCATCTTTATGATCCTCAGTGGGAAAGTCTATTACTCACACCTACTTTAAATGACCAACATCAAATATATACAGCTCCCATTAAGGCACAAATCAATAAAAATGCCATTAAGATAGTAAAAGTTGCTGATATTAGTGAAGCCCCCAAAGAAAATATTTGATTTTCTTTCAGGTTGTTAGTGAGATGGAATACAAACATATAGGAAAATGGGAAGAAGCCCAATGCCTGTGGTCAATAATTTATCTCCGAGATTCATTCAACTTCTCACCCAATATTTTTCCTTCTGCCTATTGATTCCTCATCATTATTTGTCATAAGCTGTCCTGACTGAAAGAGAAAATATGCCCATCATGCTCAGGGGGGGGTCATACCTAGAGAAAAAGAAAGAAATTTCATTACAAACTGGATCTGCCTTGCCTATATAAACTTTGCTTGCTTTTGAAGTAAACTAAATGTACAAAAAGTATTAATAAATAAAGTTATTTAATAGTTTTTAGCTTAAAACGCACATATACAATTAAAGAACAATAAAGCAAATACACATTAAAATTATATATATGTATATATTTATAATAAAATTATACCAATATATGTCATTATGTTCAGCAGACTTCGCTAACATTCCAGGTTAAGAAGGGGTTAAGCCTAATTGCAATAAAATGTAACAAAATCCCCAGGCTTTGCTTAAGGCTAGTCTTAACCTTTTGTTCTAGTGGAGTAAAAGATAATTATGAGGACAGAATGCAGTCTTTACATTGTTTGTGGCTTTTTTTTTTTGCTTGACATAGAACAAAGTCTAGAAAAAAAAGTACATATCTTTATATTTTGAAGACTGCTAAAGAATTGCAATACAATAAATTAATTGAATAATGCTAGGTGTGCCACATGGAAACACAGATAGATTTCATGAGGTGAGCCTTTTGAGGGCCAAGGGGGGGAGGCATGACAATCTTTTCCCCCTGGGAGGCCTGGCCAATTTTCCTAGTTTTGTTATAACTAGATATAGCTTTCAGCCTTATAAAGGACAAGTTAAGCTACTCATAGATAGAAACCGATGAAACAAAAGAAAGCAAAGAGGTCCATATTTTGGTTGCCTTTTTCATTCTCACTCACTCTTACTCACATTCTCTCTAACACTGCCCCATGCTCTCTCTTAATGCCTCCCTAAATTCTCAGCTGACTGCTTTCACGTCCCAGCCTCCTTTTCCATAGCTCCGCTTCCTGTCTTGCTTCTTCTTGTTCTTCTGTCATCTTCCTTCTTCTACTTCTCCCGGCTATCAGGCCTCCAAAAAGCTCAAAACCTTGTCTTTTGAATTCATTAAAAAAAAAAAAAAACATAAAACCACATTTATTTAAAATAAATGTATGTCTCTTTGTCTCTTTGTATTTATTCATGTATTTATTTATTTATGGTTTACAGTGGTGATTGTGGAAGGGAATGCAACAATTAATGATCATTTCATGTAAGTAGGAATCAGGCTTTTCGTCCTGCATTCTTGTGACTAATTTCACAATAGATAAGCTGGTAGCATACTGACAGCATGTCTTTAATTGGTTACTGTGTACATATTGTCTGCCTGCTCCAAAAGGTGTCACTTTTGATACCCCACGTGTCATAAGATGTGCCCAATTATACTGACTGAATCAAATAATGCATACATGTCTAACAATAATTGTAATTCTTTAGAATATACCCCTTTCCATTTATATTAAGACCTCTCTCCAACAAGATCACAGAATGGCATACTCCCCAATAGCAAAGTAGGATTGGAAAATTAACACATACAGCTGAGGAAGACCTAAAACTGTTCCAGCTGTGGGATATATTCACAAACTCCTTCCGGGCTCTGCTTTCAAGAGACCAATCTCCCTAGCATAACACAGGAAAAGACTGCATCCCAAAATGTACCCCGAGAATCATTTGTAGGTGTAGCCTTCTAGAGATAGATAATTCTAGAGATATGCTAGATATAGCTACTGCAGAATCCTACAAACACCACTCAAATAACACCACCAAACATCAATAAAATGATTTTAGTCAAATTAACCTTTGACCTTTAACGCAAATCTGTGCAACAATCCAGCAGATTGAAGTCACATAAAGAGATGTCACACAAAGGTAGATTATCTGCATATGGAAAATTATGGGGGGGCACAGACGGGGAATCTATGCTCTTAAAATGAAATGGGCAAAGAACCCACAAACATGGATAGTACTCTGACAAACCAGTTCATCATTGCAAAGGTAACAAGTACCTAGACCGGATCTCCCACTGATGGCAAGCAATTAATATGAGGAAAAAGGTGACATTTAAATAGAAGATAGATAATTAGATATCAATTTATGTGAGCCGACAGAACTTTTGATATCACAGTAGCATATGTTACTTTACTGAAACCTACATGCTTTTTTCTTCTAAGATTCAAACACAATTAGAAAACAGGAACCGAAGATGTAATGAATGAAACAATGATACTTAACTAATTTACATTACAATCATTTATAACACACTAGCAGATTCCATAGCACTATTAGGCAGACAGTGAACATTAGCAATAATATTAAAAAT
Organism: Spea multiplicata; assembly: GCA_009364415.1. Taxonomy (NCBI): domain Eukaryota; kingdom Metazoa; phylum Chordata; class Amphibia; order Anura; family Pelobatidae; genus Spea; species Spea multiplicata. The sequence continues at coordinate 10,797,862 of VKOC01000005.1, forward strand.
CACAGTATATAAAATTGGCAACAACATTGGCACAAGTTGAAAACTACAGTCTTGCACATTCAGTTTTAAGTTTAATGAAACTTGCCAATTTTGTCAATATGTATGAATGTTAGAAAACGAAGCAGCGAGCTCTAAATTTATATTTGCATTTTGTTTTGTGTTTCACTGTCACTGACACTTATTCACAATCACACCCTCAGTCACACTCTCTTATGCTCTCTCTAACAGATTTGCACAAATGGAGAAGTGCAGAAAAGTCCCTCCCTCCGGTGGAGAGGGTGTGTCTGGAGGCTCAACCCTTTTGTGTACATGCCCGGGAAATGCATGAAGAAGCAAAGAAAGAAGACACAGGGAGAAGCGAAGAAAGAAGAGTGAACAGGACGATTCAGATTCAAGAGAAGAAGCGGAACTGCTGAAATGGAGACAGGGAAACGGTGTTTCTGTGTGAAAAAAAAGCACTCCAAATTTCATCTGCACCAAGAGGGCAGGAAACAAAATTTGTCTGAAATATAATGGAGCAAAAAGGAAACAAAATTTTTTAATCATTTCGGCCCATTTTCACAATTCTACTACCGATACAAAAGATATAGAAGTCTCCGCTCTTGTGAGCTTACAATCTACTAAAAATTAGGATTCCTCCTATGTCACTAGAAATCCTATAACCACTTAAATTGTTTCTCTTTCTGACTCTTCTCTGCAAACCTCTAAGCAATTGAAATAAAAATAAAGTTATGAAAAAGGTTACATGTGAAGGAAAGTAGTGTGTATGATGTAGGACACTAAAGAAAACGTATTTTAATGTGATTAAATTAAATGTGTTGTTGAATAAGATCCTTTAAGCTGTTGTCAAATCAATACATACTGTAGTTTCAGGAGATGTTTTTTTTCTCATTTCTCTAGTCTCTATTGTGAATAATGAGAATGTACATGTACTTGATCACATATCATCTCATTAGAAATGTTGGTGCTATGTGTTAACTCCAATAAAGTCTAAATCTATAGTCAAATCACACAATTATCTGTTTGTTAATGGTTGGTGTTACGCTTTTTAAACCTATCCCAAGAGATATGTAATTATGAGAAAGCTGTAAGGACTTGAAGAAGCTACCAAAGGTATAATTACCAGGGCTTCTTTTCATGCTTGGATAAAATTTGCAGTTATTTTATTACATAGCTAGAAATTTCTGAGATTCTCCTAAGAAAGAAATATATGAACTGGTGTGGTACCCTTTCATACATTCATAGGGGTTCCATTACAGCAGATGCTGCAAAATTCCCACCAAAAATCCCATTTAACAGCTTTCTGTTAAGGAAGAAAGAGAATACCGGAACTGATTTTCCTGCTGATATCGCCCTAGACCTGATCAAGTGCTTACCATCCCTGAAAAATGTTGTATTTCATTTTTGACCACAAAATGTTTAAACCCCCTCCTAGAACTTCTCCTAAATCTTTTCAGACATGGAACGGTATATGGCAAATCAATATATAGTTATAGAAATATTCTGTATAAATATATATATATATATATATATATATATATATATATATGTACACATAGTGTGCAAACAAATAATACACAGGTGTTATTTAGCATCCTACTTTTCTTATCAGTCTTGCTTGGGTGACATCATAAGCAAGTAACCTTTTGGACAAATAATCTGATTATTAAATTATTAATTAACACTGCATTTCAGTAGCAGCTTCCAGATTTCTTTTCACACAAGGGGCAGGTTTTATGATTTTCTAATTACATTGTAAATATCACTGTCTGATAAATAGTTTGATTTATTATAGACAAGTATTAAACTTTTGCTTGCCTTCTATTTGGGATGTACATATATGGGGGTCTAATTTTAGCTAACACTCGTTTACCAAACTAATATGTATTTAACAGGGTGAAAATACATGCAATTTCAGTTCAAAATTAATTTTTCTTTTCAAATTATGGGTGTTTCTTTATTCAAGGTACAATGTGTTTTAGCTTTAAAGTACTATAGGGGGCCTGCATTTTTTATTGTGATGAGACACAGCTTACGCAAGCTTATATCTTAGTGGTATATGGTGGCAAAACATTAGAAATAGCAAGAAATAACTAATTAATGATAGGGGCTTTTATTGCCCTTTGGACATTATGGTTACTCATAAGCAGGTATGGTATCAAGTTGAAATGGGTTGTTTTTAAGGGTAGAGCCCAATAGGCAATTTATATCTGTGCCTTGCACGATTTTCTATTCTTTGATCTTCAAATGATTTGCACAACTCCATCCAAAGCAGATCTCAATGAGATGACTTTATAGAGAGGCAGTTTGTGGCTGCAGGAGAGGACCATTTCAAGACTTTGGTGGACCTTTCTTCCAATGTATAGGACCGGGTGCAATTGCTTGCTTCTGGGGAAGGGATTTCTCAAGTTTTGAAAGTCTGTGTCGAGACAACAGCTTACTCAATTCATGTTTACCCATTAAATGTCTTAAGACCACCATACTTAACGGCCATACTTTAACCTGTTATGCAGTAACACAATGGGGGTTATAAAGAAACAATTCTAGTTTAATTTGATGAGTGGTCCTAATACCATAGAAGCAAATGGAATGCCTCTGCTTACAGGTCCATTCCACCGGTTATAAGTTAGAAAACATTTATTTTCAAACTTTGCTACAGAATTACATTTATGTTACACAGATGATGTTTGGTTATTTAAATAATACCATGGTAATACCATACCATACATACACTTTAATACAACATATCATTTTCTATGGTAGTTAAAGTGCGCTAAAGACAGCTGAAGCTTACAAGTAATGTATATGACTAAATTAAGTGACCAATTTGATCGGCCATTGTGATGAGATTTCACTGTCTAATTCCCATTTTTGGCACATAGGCAAGTATGAAATTATTACAAATAAGGCATTTGGCAGCCTAAAGGTTATACTATTAAAATAAAACCTTAATGGAATAAAATTGAATAGCTGTAAGATTTCCAAGATTTGCAGAGGAAAATTGTTCACAGTTGATGGATTAATTCCCGAAATACAGTAATTAGAGTAAAATTTGTGGGTTTTCTTATAAAACATACATCACTTTTGAAAACTCCGTGAAGGTTAAAAACTGTGTAATTCTACTGGCATCATAACACATGCACTGTATTTTCCTCAGAGAGATTGAGGAAATCAAATATCCTTTTAAGTAAAAAAAATGATTGTTTGTAGTTAATGTTGTGAACACATATGTTCAAAGATCATAAGGCACAGTAGTTACAGAAGCATTTTAAATGGCCAAAGACAGATACTTGTTTTAGTTCGTGGGGATAGAGGTGTATTTAAGGATCAGGGGTTTACAAAGACATCTTAGGTGACATTTTGATCTGTTGATAACTGTTTTATAGAAGAGATATTTATTTTATTAACACAATTTTAATTATATACTCATCTTATAATGGTTCTTGATATACACATTGTTGTTTATTTTAGGGTAGTGGTGGACAAAAGCTTTCACCCATACTGTAAAGAGGATAGAATATATCATTTTTAGCCCTGAGTAAACTTTCAGAAAAAAATGTGCTTTCGTCAATATAGTGCAGCCGGTTCCATCATAAGTGCATAGGAAGTACCCAGAGCAGGCTACCTGGAGCTGTGCCTCTTCTGAGGGGGCATGGATAGTATTAAATGGGTAGGGACAGGGCCGGAGAGAGGGGCGCCGAGGGGTTTTCGCTTACCAAGTTGTCAGTACCTGCTTGGCGCCCCCCCTCTCTCTCCTCTGCAAGCCCTCTAGCTCGGTATTGGTGCCGGCTTGTAATGCTGAGCGCCGGAAGCTGACGGCGCTCAGCATTACGCCGGCACCGAGACTGAGCAGGGAGACTCGCCACAGGACTGCTGAAAGGTAAGTACAAGGGGGGTGGTAGATATTGGAGGGGGGGAAGGGTAGATAATGAGGGGGCGGAAGGGTAGATATTGGGGGAGTGGCATTTTAAACTTCACCCCAGGCGGCATTTTGTCTTGGGCCGGCCCTGGGTAGGGAGTGGAATTGGGTAGGGGGTGTGCATAGCTAACTGGTGGAGAAGCAGGAGAGTGACCCATGGAAGCAGGCTTCATGCACATGTGTCATAGCATCTACATTGTGACATAAGGATGCATTACTTCTGTAGGCATCAGGGTTCAAATGGAAATGGCGCAACTACCTTAACAGAACATAGAACATAAAAAATGGCAAAAAACATAGTGAAGGAGTGAAGGAGAAAAAAAGTTTCATCGCTAGTAATATAAATTCTATTGTATAGAGTAATACCTTTCTAAAACATGTGATGCCTTCATAAAGTGTGGTCAAAGGGCAGTCTCAGACCAAATGCATTGCCCTGCCACTATGATTTAATTTACCAAATTAACACCAATCATATATTTTATGGTCATTGATACATACATCTTTTAAATTTTTTGTTCCTCTTATGTATTAGACAGTAAAGATGACATGTAACGTATCAGAACATTTTTTTATATTTAGCTATTTAGTGAACATCATAATCTATTTTATGCAAGTACATAATTCATAACAAATCAAAATATGTCTCAAGTTAATATATGCATTTTAAGTATCAATATCAGAATGAAAAAAAATCACGTTTTATAAATGTAATGCATTCTAGTGTGACCTGAAAATCATAAAAACCTGCTGTCCCTAAACAGAAAAAGTTCCTACTTTTTTCATCCAAAAATATGGCTCTGTTGAGTCATATTGCCAACAATAGGTATATGTGCCCGTTTTTATCTACCTGCTTTTAAGAACTGAAACCTTTCTTGGTTCTTATGTGCAGTATTGTCAAACACAAGGGCAGATTTATGGCTTTGCCCGGCCTGGCCAATGAGAGATGCAGCTCACTAGGAGGGTGAATGGCTCCCAGTAAATTGTTCCAGGGACTGCTGCCCCCTAGATGTGCTTCCCCTTGCTAGCCTAGGCCATAATATGCCACTGGCTTATGTGCATCACGTAGATACTTAAATGTATTCACTTTGTTAACCTGTACTAATTCTGCACTTACCTAGGCCTCAGTTTAGATATACCTAGATTTAATGGCCACTTAGGCGAGTGGACCATGACCAAGTCTTAAATTAGCTGGTAGTTGGAAGGCGAGTGGACATGACCAAGCATCACTCCCCTGCCAGAAGAAAGTGACTCTGCAGTAACTCATCCACTCCAAACTTCAATGCATTGTGCGCTCAGAGATGGCCTTCTACAAACTACTATATACTCAAGTATTTGTGTCTTTTCTGTCATCGTCAATGAATTGAGAATCTCCCCTGGCCTCTCTCTTAACAAGGATTTTTCACCCACGGAACCACAGATCATTGGATGGATGTTGTTTTGTTTATTAGGGTATTCTGTATAAACACTAACTCTTCTTGGACACCATCGACATTGCCTTTGGACAATAAAAGAAACATATCAGTCTATGACATAGAATTCAAAGCTCCCCAAATAAATATGTAATCCTTAGCTGCCAAGGGTGGACATGTGTTTAAAGTAATGTAGTATGGTGGTACACAGTGAGTTAAATCATGAAATAGAAAATCTCTATCTCTAGCTGACATTAAAGCAGTCATTCTCGCATGCTTCTGTAACACTCTTAGAATCTGACAGGTATATTTGTCTCAATGACACAGACATACATACTCTGTCCCATTAGATCGGCAAGATGACAAGTATAGCCGCATATTCCGCCAACAGACACATAAATAATTTTATCATCCCTGCACTGTATGATACCAAGGTTTATTCTAACATATTAAAAACGCTCTTATTGTGTTGATAATCCGAGCAGAATATCTCCATTCCGTGGTCTGCTTCTATATACACAAAAATAACACATGAAATACCAGCTACTGAATATTTTCCCGGCTCTCACGAACCTTTGCAAATATTGCATTCATAAATGCACGTTAAATAATTCATGAACATTATTTTGTAAAATCTTCTAGGCCACACCTCTCTGGGGGCATATTTATGAATGTGCGTCAGCCTAAAATCAATATGTCTGCCAAGCTTCTAGCCTCGAAGGCAGAATTCCCCTATCTATTCCAAAATGCTGCAAACGGCTCCAATTCCACTTCAGTAGTTATCCATCATACTGTCACTTTAATTCAGCCGCTGCTACTTGTTTTAATAACATACATCACACACTGAGAATATTGCTAACACAAGAATCACGGGGCATGTTTTAAAGCCTCGTAAAATGTTATTAACCCTTTGATCTTTGATATTCTTATCAAACAGCGCAGTTCTTTAAGCTTATTTGATATTTATCAATATTTTCTCTTACTGGGACTCATTCGGCTTTAGAATCTCTCATCAATCACCACAGTAAAAAAAAATATATATATTTTTCAGCATCATTTTACCCAGAAGAATTACAGATAAAATAAAAATCTTATTGCTAGTATTATTTAGCAAACAATAGAGAAATAAACATGTTATTGTAAAACATAAATTATTGTAGGGCTAACATACTTTAGGACACCTTTGTTTTTCTCTGGAAAACATCAAACTCCATAAAAGAGCATTATATTTTTATTATTCGTAATAACAGCAATGAAAATAATCAAAGTATTGTAAAAACATTCATAATATGTGTGTGTTGAACATTTATTTAACACGAAATTTATTATAGGAGAGTATTCTATCATTAGATGTTTAATAATCTTTTAAAAGATTTAAAGGGACGCTGAGGCAGCGCTGGAGCTAACTAGCAGTAAGTATTGCATCACCTGGGAGGAAACGTGTCACACATTTCTTCCCCGGCAAATAGCTGGGGAGTGGGGAAAGAGGCAAATGCATATTGGGGATTCTGCAGAACCCCTCCATGCATTTGCAAGGGGCACATAACAAAAACTTGAAGGGACATCTCAGCTATTCATATGCACAAGGCCAAATTAAGATGCTTTGTGCCATGGAGCAATTACACAGGAAGGGTTCCTTCTCTTGATTTCCTGCCTTTAGTAAATCGCTTTTCCCCCTTTTTTTCTTTGCTTTCTGCCTCTTGCAGTTCTATACATATATACACGCCTAAAAACACGCACACACACATACACATATATATATACAGAAATATACAATACAGTACTTAATGCATCCTCCACGTCCCTCCTGTATGTTACTAGTGGCCTGCAGCTCAGTCGCTGAGTGGCGATCTATTCAGGTCCTGCGGTGTGCAGTAATCATCCGCAGGACCTGAATAGATTGCCACTCAGTGACTGAACTAGAGGCCACAAGGCCCTCCATAACACCGCCCCTCCATACATTTCTGCCCTCATAAGCAAACACACTGATACTCGATCCTTACCTTCTTCCCATGGGCTAAGGCTCTCCTCCTCACTTATCACCTCTTACTTTTCCCGTCTACAAGATTTCACTCGGGATGCCTCATATCTCTGGAACCCACTTCCACCGAACCCTCAGCTTTCACCCTCCCTCCCAACATTCAATTGCTCTCACCTGGAGCAATTGCTGTAAGGCCTGTCAGCAATTCTTACTTCCTGTGGCGAGAGCGTGAGGTCTGTTCCTTCTGTTTCGCTGTTCCCTCGCAGTGTGCTTGGCTTCCGTGTTGAGCACTGGCATATGACATCATATACTGGGATCAGGATCACTGAAACAGAGGTCTTTTGAAATATAATGCTTTATCACATCCCTGTGTAATCAACAAATGTACATTCCGTAAAAAGATCCCTGTTTGCAAGCTTACAATCTTACTAAAAGTTAGACTTTAATCTCTGAAACCAATATAGCAATATCCATTGTTGTATCAAAGACATGTGGCCAAGGAACCTCGGTAACACATGATGTTTTGCATCATAACAAAGAGATCGGTCCCATCATGTCTACCTAAACTGTAGTATAATCTGTTTGTTATATATTATGGACTAAGATGTACATTTGAGATCTATGTGCATACCTGGGATCTTTGGGTTTTACCCAGAGTCTCTGGGAGAATTGTTGCTTTCCCGAGTATGTGGGTCGGTTTCTTATTTTCTCCAGGCAGGGAAGAGGTGCTTCCTCCCTTATTTCATGTATTATTATTATTATTTATTGTTTTATATAGCGCCATCAACTTCCGTAGCGCTGTACAATGGGTGGACAGGACAAAACAAGTAGTATGTAACATAACAATTTGACTTACAGAGACAACAGGTGAGGAGGGCCCTGCTCAAAAGACAATGTTTTTTTTTTACTTACATAGAGCATGACTAATATTTAGTGCATGAAACTGTTCATAAAAATAGAAGAAGTTATAACCTGCTAGCACTTTGCTAACAAGATTTCAGAAAATTGCAAAATGGTTTTAATGATTTGTTAATAAAATTGTGTGAAAACTTTTTAGCAAACTATTAACACATGGTAAAATGTCCCATATTTTGATGATCAAGATACAGGAGGATTTCACAGTACAGTTGTCAGAAAATAACCTCTATCAAGATGACATATATTTATTAACATAGAAACATAGAATTTGACTGGTGATAACAACCCATGTAGTCTGACCATTTCCCCGAGGTAGAGTCAAACCTGGAATTCCTTAAATGTCATAATATTATCAAGTTATTATTAAAGTGCATTGTTTAATATGTGACAGATTATCTATGCACCATGGAAAAACAGGACGTTGGAAACGTATATTTATACTTGGAAATCTATTTCATTTAAAAACGCAAACAGTTTTAGAAATAGTTCTATGGTGTTGATCCAGTCGGTGTTGGATTGGTTTATGAGGATTAAGCTTTCTATGTATCCCATTATAATAGTTTAAAAATAAATTGGTAGCCCCTACCATTTATGCGTCTCTGATAATCTTTCTAAGAGCAACATGTGTAGTTTCTAAGCCCATCTGCTTTTCTTATCCTGGCACCCTAACATCTTTAACAGGTGTTGTTGGGTTCAGTGGTAAAACCAACTGCAAGGGGAGATAACCGGAATATGTAAACTCTTAATACCTTAATGTAAATGCAATACCCAGTTTGCTGGATCCACAGAAGTCAGGAGCTTGCTGAGCAGTGCATAAGCAGCAGCGTCACCTATGGGCACACTGCTGGAAGCTACGGCTACCTAGAGTTATCCCTCTTTGGGGGGTTGGCTTCAAAATGTGAGGGTCACCTGAATGAGAGGGATGGGTTAGCCTCATATGTGAGTGAGGATAGCCTCAAACACCTTAAATTTGTATGGGGTGAGAAGTGAATGGGGCAGAGAGTTGGGGTGTCTAAACACTGCTCCAATGACCCAGCTACTATGGGCCATTACCCAGAGAACCAGAGAAGTGGCGATTCAATTGGAATCTCTGATTGAAACCTGGAGAGTTTCCATGTACGGAAACCAGACAGCACAGTAAACGTAGATTTAAAGACAAAGTATAAGTAACTGCAAATATAAGATCAAGTGATCAAGAGAAGCATTGTTTGGTGGAATCATGATCAACTTAAGATTTTTGCAATAGCATTTAATAGGTTTTTATTTTTAGAATACTGAATACTTTTTATAATATGGTCCCACCTGGGTACTTGCTTTCGCATACCATTCAAACAATATACCGTACGTGACCATACATTTATTGCTCATCATCCTTTAAGGTACAGGAAAGGTATCTTAATGGTTTGTGGTGTTAAGTAGTAATTTGAAGAAATAATAAACCAATGGATTGACTTATCTTTCCATTGCATTCTAGATCAATAAAGTAATGGTTTGTGAAGATGAAGGAGCAACTGTAACATTTTAAATACTACATTTTGCATTTCACTATGATATTAGCAGACATTTTAAAATAATTTCAATATTATAATTCAGGCAGCAGTGAAAGTTTCGCAGTTGGTTTATTAATTTTGCCAATATTTTCCAATATTTTACAGATTTAGTTCCACTATTACTGCCCAGTAAAGCACTGACCAGAGATAGTTTTCAATAGTCCTGTCTGAAAACTCAAGCATTCTCTTCCAATATAAGATGAAATTATCAACCCACCGTCTTCTTTCAGAATGATTGGTGGGCCACAAATCAGTGTTACCAGAGGCATAGATTTCACTTATCAATCCCACTCAATTATCACTGTTTGGAACCCCAACATTTCTTCACAGAAGTGGGGTGACTTAAGCTTCCAGCTACAACCAAAAATGGAGCTTGTGATAAAACCCCAAGTGTGAACTGAATGGCAAAAATAAATCCATATTAATTGCTTTTTGCGATTGACATTATTGTCATCTTGCCTATCCAGTCAAAAATTTTTTTCTTATACATACATTTGATAGATGTTTAAAAGTATCCATACATTCCACAATGTATTGAGAATATACATATTTATGCAAATGTTATCAAACTAAAAAGGTGTTCCCGGTAAAAAAAGAACAAATTAATGATCTGTTGACTTTATTTTATGGTTTCTGGGTTTAATCTTCAAAGAGTGTTATCTTCTTTAACAATTTTTCTGATTTAATAAGATATTTATTGTTTTAGTAAGCATTTTTTAAAATATAATCTGTACACAAACAGTCATTCTGAGTAATAGGTTTTCACATAGCAAATGTCAGATCTTTAAATCACATTAGACCTCTGAAGAACACAAAGAATGCTTCCTCCTAGTTTAAACATCAGACTCCCATTTATTATGTACGTGTTTATAAATCTCTTTGGAATATACTTTTCTTCTGGGAATCCTAGAACAGCTATGCTGTTTGTCAGAATGACTTATATAGTTGCATTCATCGGTCACAATCTTGCATAGCATTGCTACATCATATTAATCCAAGGTTATCATAAAGTTTTACAATTCTATAGTTATTCATATCACAGAAATATGCAAAGTTTGGGCTTGTGTTGTGCGCAATAAAAAAAAACTATGTAAATCCTATATAAATGCATATATAACCTATATAAATCCACTTATTTTAAAATACTAGAGATGCAATAGTTTAATAGAAACACAACATAAAACCCAATGTGTCAGTTAAAAAACTTACATGAAAAAATACAAAATAATTTAAAAGAAATAAAAATCAACAGGTACATTTTCCTATCTGAGATCCTAGGGTGAATTCAGCCTAGATGTTGAATAGTCCTCCCAATAGGTCTTCAAATTGATTTTAAAGTAAGCTATGTATATAACGATGATGCTGTGAGCCAAGCGATTCCAGCTAAAGTCTGGGTTTTCAGTGAGAAAATAAAAATATTTTTGAAACTTCTAATCTATTTAGCATATTGATTATGAATGTTATGGACCACTTACAAGCCATGGCAGTTTTGTATTGGTGTCCCAATTGTGAACCTCACCTTTTAAAATACAAAAGTAACAGTAAAAAAAGTTTTATTGTATAATAGGGTTGGGATATGCTAACCCGATATGGGATATAAAAAGAATGGTGTCCTTGTTAAACATGTGGATCCTATAAGGTCAAGTCTTATAAATTAGTGGTTCACAAATTAGTCCTTAAATCCATCAACATTCCTGAATTTAAAGATTTACATGGTATGCCCTTTTTAAGGTGTCTGCTATCAGGGTCACAAATGTTTAGGAACCACACCAATAACACAATGATCCCAGTCTGACTACTAGTGCAATATTTAACCTTGGGAAAGGGGGACAACTGCCCTTGGCCCAGGCTTACCTAGGGGGCCTATGGCAGCTATCCTTCGGGCCTCTCAAAAGCTGACATAGTATTGTGCCCCTGCCAGCCCATACAGCCCCTTGCTGTTGGAAAGCAGCAGCAAAGGGAAAGTGTAAAAAGTTGGAAAATGCTGATGTGATGAAGCACACTATATACTATATACTATATACTATGTATAGTTCACACCGAGACTGGGCTGGCAGAGTGGAAGTTTCCCCTGAAAACCTCTTATTTAATGGTACATTGCTTGCTACTGATTGGCTGCTTGAAGCAGTGAAACTGTAATATCAACACATACTATATATTACTGTTGTCAACGATAATAGTTGGCCAGGAAATCAATTCAACATCTGACTGAAATACCAATTCACCTGGTAGCACCAGATAACTCACAAACTCAGCTGCTGATCAACACACGCAACTCTACGTACACACATGGTGATCACGTTTACAGTAGTCAAGTTCAACTTAAATTGTCAAATCGAACCTTAATGAACAGACCTGTCCATGCTTTCAATACCGACATAAACTTAGAGATTTTCTTCCAGAAAGCTAGACGTACAGTGGCTGAGCTTGACTATATATTTTACCTTAGCTTTGATTTTTAGATGTTTGCCTCATATAGCTGCATATGTAATAGCCATGTATCCTTAAGGTTCCTGATTTGGTCAAATACTCAAACAATGCAATATACAGTTATTATTTTATTAGTTTTAAGGGCATTTAGAGCTAGAATGTTCTCAAAATGGGGGTCTTTCATGAAATAAAAGTTAAGAATATTTGCAATATATTGGCAAGATAGTATGGGATGGGGCTATCCATCGTTCTGCCCTGTAAGATTTCTTGAATGTGGATTTAATTAAAATTATTAAGCTAGTAAATCTAATTTGAAATGCTAATGAAAATTCTTTATGGGAATTCCCATAGCTCTTATCAATTCCTTCTAATTATTTGCTCTCCTGCACTCCAGAATTCTCACTAATAGGCCTAGCCATCAATTTGCTATTTTAATTATCATCGACCAATCTACCCTTCAACAAGCTCTTTAAAATGATAAGTCCTAACAACTTCAATGTATTCTACCTATCCATGCTTGGAGACTATTTTGAAACCATATCGGTTTGTCGTGGCTTATTGTCGACAGAGATGTTCCCATGTGTGGCTTGTGGCTCATTTTAGAACTCATTATACTAGGAATAAAATAAAGTTATTGAAATGTGCAGATTTAATGTAATGGATACTATAAAACATAACCATACATGATATCCCCTGTAACAACGTCAGATGATTGGTTCTGGAGGGGAGTGATTTTGGACCCAACTTCTACCTCTGGGATTCCAGGGCATGGAGCTTAGGAGGTAGAGTGTCACTCAGACTGGCAGGGCAAACGCAGTATGCATTTTCTGGTGTCCAGTGAAATTGGGACCGCGGGACAGAGGTTTATATAGTTTGTACGCTGGTGGCTACACACTGGTGCACCTCCCGCTCCAGCAAGTGTGTATGGAGCAATGTTACATTTGCCTTGTGCGCCATATATCTCATATGTATTGGCACTCTAACCCTTCTTCCTTGTGATCATTAAAAGCACCTTTCTGGACCGTACTAGGACTTCAAATTGGCTCATGCTTAAATGTTCGCACAAAACTTTCTTTATAGATGGAACCTGGTGTTTACATTTAAACGGCTTCCTTTGAGGGATAGAGGATCAGTCTTGTTGAACAGATTGGCAGCTTCTCTTAAATGTGAAAAAAACAACAATCCCTGCTTTATAGCTGTCAGTTTCTATTGTAATAAAAAAAGGTCTATGCATCCTGGCAGTTGATCTCTTGTTAGATTAGCTTGCCAGCATTCAGGAGCAATTATCTGATCCAGGGCAGGATCAGACATTGCGATGTGACAGGTGCCCTATGAGTTTGTACAACTACAAATATCGGATACAATTAATAAGAGGGTTAAAGCAGTTTAGAAAAAAGTTTTCATTATTTTAATTTTCGATTTGGCATGAACAGGAAAGGAATGGGGCTATATTGTTTTTTTCATTTCATTAGCATTTTTATCATGACATCATGGTGCACCATTTGCTTTAAACTATTTAGGCTTTCTTTAGTTATAATATCCAGCCGGAGGTTAGCAATGATTACAAATAATATAAAAAATATAAAACAATATATAATGCAAAAACTAAAACTGTTAAAAAGAAAAACAGCACAATATTGTTTAATCTGATATTTGTAATAGAAAAATATGGGCAGTCACCTACCAAGCTTTCTATTGCTATGGGGAGTGTGCACTTGGCTCTGCATCTTTTAGGTTGGTGGCCTTTTTAGCAGTATAGAGTGCCATTGGCATGGACATGTGCTAAAACAATACTTTCAATACTGTCTCCTTTCAGTAAGTTTGCAGCAGCCACTAGAAGCAAGAACTTTTTTTTTTCTAAAAGGCATCAGTGAAGCAAATTGTCCTCTACAAAAAAAATACCAAAAAAAAAAAGAATAACCGCACTTTACTTGTCATGACTACTTTTCAAAATATCACCATATAATCCAGCTCATAATTGCAATAACCATGTTGCTTTTATATCAATCTGTTCTTATAGCTGTCGACAAGTGAAAATTATTTTTTCAGGAATTCTGTGAAATAAATGTGATGAGCATGGTGTTATCAAATCACACAGTTGGATGCATTCACACTACAGAAATTAAAATTGAAAAAAAAAAACCACACAGACATACATTTAGGAGTGGGTATAATATGCAGCATGAAATATTGGGTACAAAATACACAAATCTTTGTGGTAAATTGGAAGGCATCAAGGAATGTCGCATAGTGATAGGGCTTTGCTTGGTGCCAATCCTTTTTATAACAAATATCTATTGATAAACTACTATTTTCTTATAGAGACATGGTGGAAAAACTCTTTAAATGTCAGTGTATCAATCTAAGAATTCAGCAACCAAAATGCTTAACTTCTTTGAACCAAAACTGCACAGGAAGGGCTGCATGAAAGCCTTGAAGAGCGGGAAAGGAACGAAGATAGTGAGGGGGGTAGATAGTGAGGAGGGAGGGAGGGGGTAGATAGTGAGGAGGAAGGGGGGTAGATAGTGAGGAGGGGTAGAAAAGGGGGAAAGGTAGATAGTGAGAATGAGTGAGAGAATGAATGAATGTTTGGATGAATTGTCTGAATGAGGGAGATAATTAATGAGTTTGGGCTGGGCCTTGTGGTCAAATCCAACATACAAGCTATTGTAGTTCAAACTGCTGAAAAAGTTAACAATTACACATACGAAGTTGTTTCACAAACATACATGTAAGATTACCATCAAGCTTTCAATAAGAGTCTGCATCAGACAACTTGACACATTTGGAAGCATGGAATCCTGAACTCAGCTTAATTATTGATTCCTGGTAGGAGGCAGAGGAGGCAATGAAGGGGGTTTCCTACTGTGAAAATCATGGTGAGCTTCAAAAGAAGGTTGTGTGTAGGTGGTGTTTAACACATAAGACTGGCTCACATGTTTAGTGGGCTCTCCACTGGCACCAATGCGGGCAAGAGCATTACTGTATATGTTATATGTATGGTGGCAATGTCCTTGGCAATCTTTTTAAGACAATGAAATCAGCGTTGTTAGTTAAGTTAATCTCCAGAGGTGGCACAACTAAACATGTTCCCTGACGCACACCCGTCTCACATTACGAAGTTGGCCATCCATTTTCTTTTGGCAGTATAACTGGCTAAAGCTTGAGACTGGAAATCCTCGACCCCCTACCATGTTAGGAGATGTTTTGCTAATTTTAAAGAGTCATAGGGTCATGGAACATATGTCTTACTCCGTGTTACCCAAGTTGACTCAGTACAATAAGATTTGCTTTCCTTGGTTCATGTGCAGGGAAATGGCCTCATTATAGAAACCAGAAAGTGGGGTGTGTTGCTTCTCTCTTACTTGGTGGTGGGATGTTAGATAGTGGATGGTGCTGCACCTGGTCGACCTATAGGTTTGGTCTGATACATTTCTTCCGCTTTTCCTTTTTTTTCTTCTCAGAATACATTTGCAGACTTTGCATTAGTCTGATACAATTATAACTGCAAATGAACTTTAATTAGGGGAAAAAAATAATTAGAATTTATCTCGTTGTGTGCTTCCTCACCTTAGGCAGCCTCTATCAACATCGCCTCGTCCGTGCTGCCCCAATGCTCTGTACAGCTCCTACTTCAGTGGTGTCACTAGGAGGGCTACAGCCCCAAATCTTAATGTATAAGTAGATGTATACGTGTGTGAGCATAGATGTGTAAGTGTGTGTTATAAGAAATTAAGGAAAGATGAGAGAAATAATGTGTTTGTGTTTTTAAAAAGTTTGTTAGCGCAAGCAAGTGTGCGCAGGCAAGGGCAAGTGTAAGCCCGGATGTTTATGTGTAAGGGCAAAAATAAATGTGCATGTATGCATTTATGGACAAGCATTTATTCTATAAATTACTGAGGGTATCGAATGAATAAAGAGTGTGCCTGAGCTAGACTGAGAGGAGCCCTGACTCAGGTGAGGTCAATCTGGGCATGGGGTAAATCCTGTGGATGCAACCTGGAAAAATCCTGTGGGTGCAATGTGGATGCTGGGGCAAATCCTGAGGGTAGAATCTGGGTGCTGGGGCAAGTCCTTATGTAAAGCCAGATAGACTTAGTTGCATGTTTCACAGAGGTTGTTGGAAATAAGAAATTAGAATTTTGTGAATTTATAAATGTTTTGCAAATATCTGTGTGTGCGTGTGTATGTATATGCCAGTGCGTGCACTGACCATTCTTTTATCCTCCTATTTGACCATTAAGCAGTTCCCTCCCCATTATTTTAGATATTTAGCTTGCAAGCAGGGCAATCTGTATAATTTCTAGTTTTGTCAAACTCCCAAAACCATATTGAGGCTAAATGGTGGTTGCAAATGATTTTTATTTCCTTACCAAATATGTATGGAGTTGTTTGCACAGTTTAATAATGCTCTATCTTGTTCAGGCAGAACAAACTGGTCCCTGTGGAAAAATGGCAGCAATAAATCAATAGCCCAGATGTAATCTTGGGTGTCTAGAATGCAGAGAGATTTGGAGCATAATGGCACTGGTTGTCTATTGTCATTCAGACATGAGCTGCATCAGAAAAAAGGCTTGTGGGAACCTGATAAGAGTTGGTCAAAAGTGGACTATAAATCAAACGAAGGCAGCACTCTGCTGATTTCACATACATGCTCACTGGAAAAGTGATAGATCTGCAATTTACTGCTTATCACATCTGCTAGAAGTTTCATAATACCCAAAGCTGACCTTCACTGAATAAACACGGTAGCTGACTACCTGTTTCAGTTGGAAATATATGTATGGTAGTTCTGCTTACTACCATACAAAACAGCATGGGAAATAGGTATTTTACAGATGGGATGTCCGATTTGGGTCAATGTTTAAAATAAAAATAGTTTTGTAAGATGTTTGTGGCTACAGTCCTTTGAAACAGTATTTGCACCTTACCAATTTCTTCTATTTTTGCATGTCTGTCACACTTATGTGTTTCAGATTCATTTTTATATTAGAAAAATATTTTATGTATAGAAGGAAAAAAACAATCCAACCCTACCAGTCCCTATTTGAAAAAGTAATTGCCCTCTAAGTTACTAAATCAACCAACTAACCAAATTCAAATAATAGTTGGGTTCGATTTCACTAGATACACCCAGGCATGTTTACCGCCACCCCTGTTGAATCTAAACATCAATTAAAAAGACCCTTGCAAACTGTAGTAGGCTAAAATGTCTCAAACATCAGCACATGATGCTGCAATCTAAACAAATTCAAGAACAGATGAAAAACAAAGTAATTGACATCAGTGGCTGAACTGTGATGAGGCCTGCCTCTCTAGGGGGCCCGGACGACCCCTGCAACCACTTGTTTCTGTCTCCTTGTGCCTAATCCGACACAGAGAGATCCAGGCACAGATCAGGGTCACTTTATTTCATGTGACCCCATAGTGAAATCTGAAATGCCTTATACCTCCCTATATGCCACTCTGCCCCATAATATGCCTTTTAACCCCCTAAATGCCAAAGTGGCATAAAGGGGTATAAGGAAATTCTGGAGGCAGAGTGGCAGAGGGGTCAAAAGGAATATCATAGGGCACAGTGGCATTTAGAGGGTTAAAATGCATATCATGGGGCACAGTGGTATATAGGGGGTAAAGGAATATCATGGGGCACAGTGGCATTTAGAGGGTTAAATGCATATCATGGCCACAGTGGCATTTTCTGGGATGAGGCAAGCCTGGGTGCAGATGTGCATACTGGGGGGGGCAGGTTGGAAAAAAAAGCAAAACACGGTATTGGTAAAAAAAAATTTACTTTTGGGTCGTCTTATATTCAGGCTTTTTCTTTTTTTTTCATAAATTAATATTCAGATTTTGAGGGGGTCGTCTTATATTCAGGCTTGTCTTATAATTGGGCAAATACGGTAATACTCATGGCTTATGAATGGCTCATATAGGTGTGAGGATCAGGTGTCCACATACTTTTGGTCATATAGCGTAATTTATGAGGCTTGCTGAAAGGAATACATATGTGCAGTGGTGTAACTACAGGGGTCGCAGTTCAAAACTATTTTGGACCGGCCTGTAGGGAGAAAGGCATGCGGCGCGGTCACGTTAAGTCATGTGACCCTGTGGTGAAAGACGGACATCTCTCAGCAGCCGGACCCAGGTGTTGCATTAAGGTTTTGTTGCAGGACTCCGTACATTAATTTATTATGTTTGTTAAATAAAATTGATTTCTTACCAAAAACACTTCTCTGTGTATTATTTGCACTTTTATTAGGTCAAAGGGATTGTTTAATAGGTTTTCAGATTCAGCCCAATTTCTTGACAGCGTTTTAATCAGCATAGGGCATAGGGAACCAAGTGAAATTAGACTGATACTATCTGAACTGATAAGTAAAGTATACAGGCTTCTGTTAGACGTTTCACCTATTTAATCTCCTAATGGCCTCACCTAACGCACTCATAAAGATGTTGTCTTGATATTTCTGTTGTTCACCACTTTCCCAGTCAAACCAGTACTAATGCCTGTCCTATCCTACTGGATAAACCGGTTTTGTTTGTCTCCAAAAAACAGAAATCTTTACCAAGATGGCCATTCAAGGCTTAGTAACCCCTTCCATAATCTCAAGGACAACCTCAAAAGGTGTGCCAGGATTACCTTTAGGACATACCTGTACATCATGCAGTTTTCACAGCAGCAGGAACATCTCGCTGCCACTACACGGGGAGATTAAGCATCGCAAACAAATAAAATAATTATATAGATTTTTCCCCTCATATCTACCTGCCCAGAGGTAAGAAAACCATTTTGGACAGCTGAGAAAATAATATTGAATAGGCAGTAGACATGGGTGAAATATAGGACATTGAGGAAGATACTGCTGGAAATTTCACCTTGGCTACCATGATGGTGATCTTCCTAAAATCAAAGAGCTTCTTGCTTGAGGTGAAAGATCGCTAGTATCAGGTTCCAGGCCATAACCTGTGGACCTGTTTTCCAATACTTTTAAGTAATGCAAGAACAGGTTTCACAAATCACACTGCGGCTGAATGCCTAATTTATGTTCAGATCTCGAGCTTTTTTATGGCTGACCTGACACTTAATACCTTTATATAGATTAGACTTTTTCACGTTCACATTTTCTCTGTGAATCTTCCCCAAGTAACTTCAACCAAGTTCTTGCCCTTTTCCCTGTCCATCCCACCTCTTACATATATTTTTTTTTTCTCTCCCTTCCATGAAAAATAAAATATGCTCTTTTGTCTTGTTACTATATCTATTTAATTGTAAGATGACATGTTCTGGTGTTTAAAATAATTTTAATTAGTACATTGTAAGCCATATATGCCTGTTTGGCAGCACTTAATTATTATACAATTATACTGCTAAGTCCTCCACTATCTTTTGCTATTCTTTCTTATTCATTGTCTCTCTTGACCTTATTGCTTCACAGCTTGTTCACACTTTCTTGAAGCACATTATCCACTTCATTTGCTTTTTATACCCTTAGTTTCAATTCTTTAACAAGCATAATGCTCCTGAGAGTATAGTTCACCCCTCTTCCCAAAACTCTTACCTTTCAGACGATGGCTCTGAGTGTCTTCACAAGGCTATTTTAATGCGTCTTAAATATGTACTTACTTCTTCTGTTAAAAGTGATATCTTCCTTTTTTTTAAACATCCATCTTTTATCACGTTCTTTTAGCCTTCGTGATTCAAAAGGCAATAAGATTTAAAGTAATCATAAAGAGTTAAACTGTATATATACAGTTGAGCTTATCAGTGCGCTGATTTACATTACACAGATACAGTACCTTCTCTTAACAACACTGGAAAATAGGGCATGTTCATGTTTCAAGCAAGGAAGTTAATGTGAAATTGGGTACTATTCCATTAAATCAGTGACATCTGGTAAGCCTGTGTAAATAGATTACCAAAAGTAGATAGAAAACCATCTGTATTTCATTTTCCTTGTTACATCTGTAGGCATAAGTTTTGAACTCTGTGTTTCATTATTAGCTAATATCTTTGCTTTTAGTCCATAAGCTATGTAAATATCGCTTTATAGATCTTGGTCTAGTTTATATTGTTCTGTACTTAACAGAGCTCATATATGCAAGTAAGTCTCTTGACCATCATGGAGCCCTAGAACAACAGGAATTAAACCAGGGACTATATACATTACAGACAGATTAGTAGATAAATGTTTTTTTTTTAATGTTTTAACTTGGGCAAAAAATCAGCTACTTTTTAATGCATTTTGTTTTCATTTTCGATTGATATAGATCATCAATAATATACATTAGCGTGTATATAACACAGATCAGCCATTGCATTATGACCACTGACAAATCAAGTGAATAACACTGATAATCTGGTTATCGTGGCACCTGTCAGTGGGTGGGATATACTAAGCAGCAAGCGAACATTTCGTCCTCAAAGTTGATGTGTTAGAAACAAAAATAAATGGGTGCAAGCATAAGGATCTGAGCGACTTTGACAAGGGCCAAATTGTGATTGGCTAGACGACTGGGTCAGAGCATCTCCAAAACTGCAGCTCTTGTGAGGTGTTCCTGGTCTCCAGTGGTCAGTACCTATCAAAAGCGGGCCTAGGAATCAAAATCGGTGACAGGGTCATGGGCGGCCAAGGCTCATTGATGCACGTGAGGGCCAAAGGCTGGCCAAGTCCAACAGACAAGCTACTGTAGCTCAAATTGCTGAAAAAGTTGATGCTGCTTCTGATAGAAAGGTGTCGGAACACACAGTGCATCAAAGTTTGTTGCATATGGGGCTACGCAGACCGGTCAGGGTGCCCATGCTGACCTTGTCCATATTGGGCATGTGAACACATGAACTGGATCACAGAGCAATGGGAGAAGGTGGCCTGATCTGATGAATCACGGGTTCTTTTATATCACGTGGAGTCCATACCTCAATGGGTCAGGACTGTTTGGGCGGCAAAAGAGGGAACCTACACAATATTAGGCAGGTAGTCATAATTAGACTCGGGTGCGGGAGGAAAGTTCATGTTCATTTTCGTGTTCGCTTTTGTGGGAAAATTTTTCTTCATATTCAACCAAATTGGTCTGTCTCCGTCTTCAACGAAATCCATCCAACATTTTTGTTTTCAGAAATCCTATTCATTTGCCCAGTTGCCATGGAAACAAGAAATAAACGTGTAGAAGTTTAATAGAGAATTTGAGACCAATGGATGGAAGTCTGAGGGTCAACATTAGCTTATAGGGTTAAGGCTAAGGATAGTAGCGGACTGGTTAAATGATCTTAAATTAATTAAATTAATTCATGATCTTAATTAAATCAAAACTTAGGTCTTAGAAACTGTGAGAAATGGCACGCTGAGGCTTTTTTCTGTGAAAGATGCAGCACAGCCATTGGACAAGCCTTCAGCATGACGTGACAGTAGTAATGATGCTAATTGGACAAACAAAGATCAGCTCACTCAATATCCCTCCTCTTGGTGCAGGCAAAATGGCGAGATTCTCCTCCTCTTAGTGGGGTTAAAAATGGTGGCCATGGCGATGGAACGGATGAACGAATTAATTAATATTTTCGTATTGCGCAATATTCATTTTCCATTTCTTTTGTCCAATATTGAATTAATATGTTAGTTATTTGGACGAATGGACAAAACGGTAATACTCAGCATGAAAACACATTTGTCCGAAAACGAATGCGTAAGACTAGTCATAATGTTATGTCTTATCGGTGTATATATTATGTAACGCATAACTGCCAAAAAAACGCTTTACCTGCGTGCATCATACAACCAAAACACACACACATATATATATATTATATATATATATATATATATATATACATAAAAGTATCAGATGAAAGTCCTGTCGAGCTATTCTGTACCATTACCATGCTTACCTAAAATGTAAAATGGCTCTCTTTCTCTTTGTTTCTCTCTCTCTTTCTATATATATGTATATATATATTTATAGTCTATATATAAATTATTCTCATTATTTTATCTATTTGAGGAAATACTCAAAGACTGACATTCTTAGAATACCATCCTCAATTTTCCCAATATAAACCATTTTACTGCATCTCATTACAGCATTTGTAAAAACACTGTCTGTAGGCAGTAGTGCATAAATGAATTATTTAGGCTATGCAGTAAATTGCCCTGATCTTTTGTAAAGTATTTTAATGCACTCTTTCAGAGATCTGGGAAGCAAATCATAGAGGACAAGGGGTATAATGTAAACCAAGTTTTATTAGCCACAAATAACTAAACCATACATTTTATTAAGTGTCAATGACAAAGTGTTGCAATGTAAGGGTGATTCTGTGAATAACCATCATCATAAATACACGATTCTACAAAGGTTCATTTTTTCTTACTTTGATTGTCCTATGATTAATTTGGGGTTTTTATTTCTATTTGTTTCCCTGTTAGTTTATGTTATATCAGCATATGTATCCTGAAAGTTGTTATAGTATTGTGATATTATTAAAATTAGTTTCTTATATAAGACTTATATATATATATATATATATATTATATGTATATATATATATATATATACAATTTTAATTTATCAAGAAATAATGTATCAGCTATCATGTGGGAAATATTTTATAATATATCCAAAGAAAAAAACATAACGTGAATTAACGAGGCAACGTCTTGCATGCCCCATGTCTCTAATAGGCACTGGAGCAGAAACAGAGCATGTTAAGATAAACCAATTATAAAATATGGGCTTAACAAACAGACAGATAGCTCTAAAAATAACCACATAAAAGCAGGTGGAAGATCATCTGTTTTAACTGGCTGTAGAGTCATCAATTTTACAGTCAAAAACAGAGCACATGGAAAATGAATTCTTAAAAAAACAAACAGGTTCTTGTGTTAGGTTTGCTAAAATAGATCTTTGAATAGATATTTTTTTGATTATTGATTTTTAAAATGAACTCAGCCCAAGATGCAAACTTTGAGACATTTGTTAATTATGTAAAAGAAGGTCCTTTTCTACTTCAATGTTTCCTAATTAATGAAATCTGCTTCCCTTGTTAGTAGTCTTCCCTTGGCTATAATAGCGTTGTATGAATCGTCACTAATCTAATGCACACAGTTATGGGTGGCAGAAAATGCACATATTTTGGTTCAGTGGAATTTTTGCTTGAAAGCTTCAAGACCTAGAAAGTGAATTTATACCCATTAGGCTGTGACCATGGAACTTCCCGATAAGGGAAGGGCTACTGTTTTAAATTTCTCTTAAAATTACCGTACTTGACCTGAACCCTGAAATCAGGCCTGAACGGAAAAAGGCAGGGGTAACAAAACGGGGAGAAACATGTACAAATGAGAATGAAAAGTTAAGATAACCACACTTAATATTATACAGCATTATATGAGTTTATTGTTTTAATCTTATTATATGTAACAGTATAGTCTTACTTTATTTCAATAAATAACACACTACTTTGGAGTTTTACACTTCATTAGAACCCCACAAATATCATTACTGCTTAGACATCTGGACTAGACCCCCAAGAGCCAGACAACAACCCCTACAGTCCCCGTAAAGACACCAATTTTAGTAGGTTCTTCCCATGGGCTGAGGCTCTCCTCCTCAATTATCACCACTTGCTTTTCCCGTCTACAAGATTTCACTCGGGCTGCCCCATATCTCTGGA
This sequence comes from Spea multiplicata, assembly GCA_009364415.1. Lineage (NCBI taxonomy): Eukaryota > Metazoa > Chordata > Amphibia > Anura > Pelobatidae > Spea > Spea multiplicata. The sequence goes on from VKOC01000005.1 coordinate 10,821,731, forward strand.
ATCTACTTCCACCGAGCCTTCAGCATTCACCCTCCCTCCCAAATTCAAGAAACATCTCAAAACTCACTTCTTCAGAGAAGCCGCACCAGCTTAGCTGCTAGAACATCATTGTCCTCGATACACCCACCACAATACCTCTCACCCTTTCTCTGTGCCTTATGTTTGTCACCCCATTCCCTCAAGATTGTAAGCTTGCAAGCAGGGCTCTCTCCACCGAATGTATCAGTTTGTCTTAGTCTGTCAATTCTTGTCTTGTCATAACCCTTGAATTTATGTATTGTATGAAGCACTGCGTAAACTGTTGGCGCTATATAAATAAAAGCTAATAATAATAATAGGTAGGACAAGGGGCAAAACACAGGGGGCCACAAGACTATTTGGTGGAGATGTGATCCTTTTGAAACAGACCATAATATTATGAGTGATGTGTGTAATATTACTCATAACAATGATGGTTAATGATCATACACAATGTGTTTCTTAATATACAACTGGCTGATATTGTGTGCAACCTTGGATTTATTTGAAAAGTACAGATAAGGGGGTATTAATATCACAGGTTCAATAACAAAACAGGATTCATATATGTAGAGGGGTCCATCAAAACCGGGGAAGGGGCCTAGGATTTTATACTGGCCACAGCTTTGTTAATTAACTGCCCAAGCCGGCATCTCCATACTACTTAACATTTAAACAGCCGGCCAGCAGACGAAGCACTAAACCTTGAGTCCTGGTTTTGCAGGTGCCATAAGCCGCCACTGAATCAGCACTGTCCAGGGGACCATTGCCCAGCTGTGACTTCAAATGAACATGACCCCCCTGCCCTTTTGGTCTGGGGGTTCTTTATTGTATTTAAACATTGATGTGTTACATTGATGCTTACTTTTTTATATAATAAATAACCCACAAGGTGCACATTACTACATTTGGAACCAATAACTATTGAAACATAAAATGTTCTGACTTTTTGGATGATATGTAAAAAACATAGCTTGGCTTAGTCTGATATATTACATTTTTTTTCTCATGTTGTGCTAGCTCAGTAAATAACCATTTTTATGTCTGGATATAAATCTTCATCGCAGTTCAAGGCTGAGTCATGTTACATTTTCAAACAGTCCTTGAACATCGAATTCTACAAACTCTTTATTTGTTAATGAGAGAAAAAATTGTTTTTGGGAACTCATATGAATGAGCCCTTGTTATGTTTATATGTATTATATAATAATGCTGATGGACAAAGATTATTATAATATGGGCGTGTAGTAATTAAAACAATAAATATGATATGGTACTGAGATTTTACTTTGAAAATCCATTCTAAATAGTTTTATGAACAGACAAAAGGAAGAAAGGGAGCACTACTCACAAGTTCCAACAATAATCAAATTTACTTTGGGTGCAGGGTATGGCAGGCGTTGGCTCACCATTTATAAAGCCAGAAATGTGAGAAAATCCAACCCGCTCCCCAAGGTTGCACTAGTGTCATCAAAATGTATTTTGTACATCGTAAAGCTGAGCTCATAATAATACACCAAAAATTTAGGACTCACAATCCCATTCTCTATGTTTACTCCCATAGGGACCACTGATATAATCTTCGAGTTAGTCTTTAATGTTGTGCCTTGGAGTGTTATCCAAGGCTTTTTTGCATGCTTAGCAAGTCAAAAGTACATTCCACTCTAAGTAATAATAATAATAGTATAAGGTAAGAAATACATTTTGTATTTTGTTGTTTTTATACAGTTTTCATGTGTATTTATCCAGGGCAACTTTAATATGAGTAGAAGGGAAGCTACCCTGGGCACAGGCTTACCTTAGGTCCATGTCAGCTGAACTTTTTACCCTTAGCTAAAGCACAAATCAAAAAATGACATAATAGGGTTGTCATCAACTGGACAAATCTGAATGTTTTCTGTAAAAGATCAAACTTAAATTTACCTGTGTTTTTGCTTATAAATCTATTATGTATTCTTTAAAGACATTCACTTTAAGGACATTTGCAAGTAAGGACCTATTTGCAGCAGTTTTTCGAGCGTCTTTCTGATACCACCAAATTTGATGTAATATTTCCCAGTATGTAAATAAGATGTTCCTTCAGCCACATGAAACAGACACATTTAGTTTCATTATTTATTTATTTTTTTAAAAAATGTTAAAAAATGTTAGGATTTGACTCGTTTGTTATGGTGACCCCTAATTGATAAAACCTTAGTGACATTTCAATGGGCCAATCAGAACACCACTGAAAGAAGGAAGCAGATATACTGTAGGGAGCCCCTAAAGGTTTAAATTTGCCACAGTTCATTCAACAGACATCATCAAATGCATGACTGGGAGCTGCTCATGAGTGCAGTACAAGGATGTACCAGCCTCTAGATATCTTATCTCCAGCCCTAAAAAAAATAAAGAGAAAACATCCAGTTGCAATAATTTTCAGTGCTGTGCAATTTTAAATAACATAATTTCATATATATACTATACCACTACACTCGTTCCAAGTAAATATCTGCAAACCAAAGGAAACAGGCTTTATGTACTTTAACCTTTTAACTCCTCCATTAGGGAGCTCAGAACCTAAAAGAAGTGGATTCATTCTAAATCTCCAACCTAAGAGTTCCACAGAAACATAGTGCAAAGCACATGCTGAGGAATCAGGGCTGGCAACTTTTAGCCTGGAAGGCAAGCCCCAGGTAATACATCAGCCCAAAATGCTCTTGGCAGTCAACACGTTTAGTGCTTGTGCATTCAGATTCGTACAAATCGCACATATTATAAGATTTATATATTTCATCAATTCATACAAATCTCCGAAAATGAGGCAAACCCTCCCCATGAAATGAAAACAAAGCAAAAAGCTCAGGATTTTTATTTCAATTTTGTTGACTCATTTACTCACTCTTACACTGTCGGCCACATACTCTCACACTCATTCACTCTACCTCCCTACTTTCTTCACCAATCGCTTCCACATCTCACAGCTCTGCTTCTGTTCTTGTAACTTCTTCATCTTCTTGTTCTTCTCGTCTGTCTTACATCTTCTTTCCTTGTCCTCATCTCTGCAGACATGACCTCCCGGTGAACTTCTGCAAAAATGGTGGAGCTTCCAGAGACGCCATTTTGCGAAGGTTTATCGGGAGGTCATGTCAGCGGAGATAGACAGTGAATTAGAGTGTGAGAGACTGAGAGTGAATGTGGGCTTCGGACAATTAATTTATTTTATGAATTTAAAAAGCCCCACAATTTTAATCCGAAACAAATGGGCCAAAAAGGGCACATGTCTAGTGTACATTCTTCAACCATGTACATTATACATTCAATAAAAGGGACTGTATGGAAACCCTATAAAGTAGCATAGCATTGACATGTAATGGTACAAATGCTGCCTAAAATATTTGTAATCCTTAGTGGCTATATATATGGGATTTCAAGTAGAACTCAAACACAAGCAAACAAAGGATCAATCAGATGAAAACTCCCCACATTTTCCTCTGGCAATTTCCCCCTGTGATCAGCCATAAAGTATCACTTCTGTTTAAAAAAAAAATAAAAAAAAATACCTGACTGTTGTAAGAGACGTCTCACAACCCCTACAGCATATCAACTCTAACAACCCAGTTCTGGACCACCTTATGGGATGGCGGGGGGAAATATTACAAATATATAACAATATATAATATGGCTAGTGTCTTATACCTTACCCATATCACACCATGCCATGCTACATTATGAACTGGACTGCAATATATTGATTTTATTGAAATGTCTGGTCACCAGCTTTAGCAACCTCTGTTTGAATTCATTTATAGTCACTGCTTCAAATGAATATATATATATATTACCAGAAGTGTCTAAATATGATCAATTACATTGCAATTTAACCAAAGCGTGGCAACTCTCTTTAATCTTTTGCATGGACTGAAACAAATTTGTCAGCAACATTCTGATTATTTTAAAGAACAGTAATACATGTTAGCTATTGTACATTATATTTCAAGCAGGGAAATTTGTTTCTAGTTATTAAATAACCATTTTTTTGATAATATAAATTAAAAATAAAACGAAAGCCAAGTTCGCATTCCATGGCAGGGAAACATAATTAAACTGTGTGGGTCTATGATTTGTAATGACTTTACAATTGTGTGGGCCCACTGACCATGCTGTTCCATACAAATGATCATAGACACTCAGGAAGGTCTTTGAAGTAGAAGTCTATAAATAGTAGAAAATGTTTCCAACACCATTAAAATTAACTATGTCTTTCTTGCATTATGTTTATTAATCATTATAGCATATAGTAGTTTATTCCACCTGTTTAATGTAATATTATTTAAATTATTGTATATGAAAAGCATGAATATTTATTTGAGAATCCAATCAAGAAAAAAATCAAGAACATATATCATTTAAGCATGCGTCAACATTATATTTGTAAATAGACCTATAGAAATAATAAATAGTGTAGTTTAGGGAAAATCTTTTTTAATTACACTAATATTTAGTTTTTTTAAGACTATATTTCGAGAATATCAGCCTCACTTTATCAAGTTAAAAGCAATACTGCAGAGAAAACATTAAAAGTCAGACATTTTTAGCAGTGTATGACCAATAAAATATCATTTTATAAATATTGAACTACAGCTAGTAAACCATTCTTTATTCAGTCTCATTTATTTTAACTAGGAAAGTACATAAACGACAAATGGCATGTTTATTTATTTATTCAACAAATGCATCCGTGGAGTACGAGGTTAAATTACTATAATAAAAAAAAAAAGATTAATTATAAATTTGTAATTCTATTTGGAAAAACAAACAAGTGTGAGGTTGCATTTTACAAAGACAACATGAACTGTGTGTATGAAGAGAATTACAGTTGGCTAAGCAGTGACCCATGCTAGATTAATGCGGGCAGCGTGTGATTTAAAGTGTGGAAAGTAATACATTTCTCTCAATAATAATGCAATGCATGTTACAAAAGACCCGGAGGGTAAGTTTCAGAAGCCACTATTATTCTGATTTTTTTTTTTAAAAGTTGATTTCACAGCTATGGTATATATTTTTTTTATTCATGTCATTGCACTAGTAGTGTCTGACTGACACATACAATTTTATACAGTGTGAGACTTTTATATGAAAAATGAGAATTTGTATTGCATGTTCATGGCTATTGTATGGTGCTTACCAGACATTGTCTATAGTTTCTCATTATGAATACAAACTAAAGTGAAATGTTCTACAAGTTAAACAGTATATTCTAGTGCAAATATCTTAATGACTAAGGAAGAGACTTCAGAGATCTTTAAAGGTTACGTATGATTGTTGGTCTAATACAAGGTATCACAAACTGCTATGGCCTATCTTCTCTTGGATGAATATTGCTATATCATTAGCGTATTTTGACAATGAGATCACTCATATTAAAGTAGCAACATTATAATTTAGGTTGAACAAAGATGCAAGTTCATCCAGTTTAACATTGCTGTTGACCCAGAAGAGGGCAAAAAGTGCACATTAACATGATTCTGAATAGGAGAAAAAAATCCTTCCTTCATCTCTAAATTAACTCCTACACTCAACTGGTGATCTCCGCCTGTATTCTGCTCCGATCTTTTGAATTCCCTACGTTCACTTGTCATACTTTGCCCATACGTCTCCAGTCCTCCAAAAGGTGCTCCAAAAAGTCCTCCAAAAAGAGAGCCTATTAACCCACAGATTAGCTCCCTTCCTCCTACCTAACTTTTCCTCACCATTCCTAGGTTTCTTTGTGTCTGGGCATGTTAGCAGTTGTGCCTGGTTATATGTCTGTCTATGTATGTGTGTTTGGTTGTCCTCCCATCTGGATTTAAAGAGGTTATCATAGCTGGCGGTTGAACTTGGTCCCCATGGCTGTTCCTATTGGTTATAAAAAAAAATCCATAAACCAAAAGAAATTGTGATGTAGAACTAAACGGATCTTTTCTGTCATGAATCCAATCTGTGCTGTTGTTACCTCTTTATTTGGGTAAACTGTAAATGTATTAAATCTTTTAAACTGTGCTTTGCTTATACATATACTAAAACCTGGGAAGAGCTTGGCTCCCTAAAGGAGAGAGGGAATGGCATAGCAAAGATAATGATGTGGTTAACCCAAATATAGACTTCAAATCAGTAAGCAGCACCCAGAATACCGCCAGTAAGTGGACAGAATTTTAGTGAAGACTAAACGAGGCCATAAAATAAGAGATTATCCTGTATATCCAGCATCACCGTCAGAAATCCCAGGTATGCATATACTACACAAGTATGCAAATGTTTGGGTCAAATGAAGATTATGGATCACCCCAAACGTTTGGACTTCAAGTGACATTTTAACCAGAACTAGACCCCTTGTTGAACTATGCACCAGTATGCATCTTTAATGGGTATTACATGTCATATATGTGATCCCATTTTGCTAAAATACTAAATGTATGGTCTGTTTTAGGTCACTATATTACTGGGCCAGTTGAATGGGGTTGCCTCCTGGGCTGAATATTGCCAGCCATTCCCTATGAAGATTGGTTAAAAAAAAAAACACAGTGACACAATTTGGCTGTATGTGAAAATACTGTAAGCGTTAACAAAATCTACAATAGTAATAAATCAGTGTGTGCAGATAGTAAGTTAGCTATTTTTCTATTAATAAAAATGCTGACAATTACCGAACACATCACTTCTGCAGCTGCAACGTACGCACAGACCTATCCATCCTCCAACTGCAAACTTTCAACAAACTTCTAACTGTCTGGCATTAAAACGCATTTCTTCAAGAAAAGAAACTTTGCATGACCCTCAAAATGCTATAAAACGGTTCTAATATCTACCAAACATAAATTTTATGAAACAGATGTTCTTTAAATATTCTAAATGCTTCTAAAATACTATTTGCATATGCCAAGCATTGCTTTACGAAAATGTCTTGTATTAAAGAACGCTTGAAAAAGATGTAAAACATTTCAAGTATTCTGTAAGACGAAATGAAGTTGACATTTCCACAGTAACTTATCTATCTTAGTGTGTTTAATAAAATATATTGTAACAAAATATTTCATTAATTATATATGTAACATGTTAAGTGATTTGATATCTGGTTAAATAAAGCAGGAGCATTTTATGTTCATTTTTTTAAATCTGTGTATTTTCTTAACTGAAGAATGACTGAACTTCTATTAAAGGTGCTGTTCCAACTTTATAAGTAAATGCACCGTTATAACTACCGGTACTGTTGAATGGCCAAACCCTTCACAGAAAAAAAAATCTTTAATCATGTAAAATGCTATCTCCTTCAATTTTGGGGAAAATGTTTTATTGTCATGTGACTTGAAAACAAAATTCAAATTTGTTGAATTTTAAAGGAAAAAAAGGTTTATTTACAAGACAGCACATTTAATATCTTGTCTAATCACAACAGTAAAAGAATTTACTGTTGAAATATACAGCAGCATTTTCCAGTGAATTAATGTATTATCAAAAGACCTGCAACAGATTCCACAAACAGAAACTTTGCCAACAAACTGCATGGTAACCAGCTAAAATTGTCTGCTTCGCGGACACTCCAAAGTTCTCAGAAAAGGGTCGGTCGGACTTGGACCAGGCCCACTCATTAAAGTGGGACCACGGTGGGTTCATGTGACCCTGCGGTAAAATGCAGCTGCTTGCACACGAGTATGATGTCCCCGAGAAGACAAGAGGGTGAGAGGAGGGAGGAAGAGTGAGAAGATCAGGGAGTAATAGAAAGGATAAAGGAGTGAGTGAGGGAGATGAGCGTATATGTTAGCATAAGTGTGCATGTTAACATGTGTATCTATGTGTGTTTTTATTAGCATGAGTGTGTATGTAGGTTTGTGTATTAGCATGTGTATGTGTGTTAACATAAGTGTGGGTTAGTGCATGGATCTTTGTAGCATGAGTGTATATGTGTTAGTGTGTACAATGTGTGTCAATGTGTATGTTACCAAAGGGGCAAAAGGTGCCAGCCCTTCCCTGTATAAAAGCCTCCTTAGAAATTTAGGCTCAGATATGCACAGGAAAAGTAAGCAGGCCAGACCTCCTCTACCTAATTGAATGAAGCTCTCAGGAACAGGGGTCCTCTTCTCCTTCTGTACCAGCATTTCTGTCAGAACTTAATTTCATCCTATCTGTGACATCCTACTATAAACCATTTATACCAAGGTCCTGGAAACAAGTAGGCCCCATCCAAGCCTAACTTGTGGTGAACACTAACGTGACCATGTGTCGCTGCATGCTGAATGTTGACCTAAATTGAACCTGAAGATTGGCTACTTAAACCCAGCGCCTTCATTTCCACTTCACCCTTGGTTGGTGTTGCATAATGATTATTTCCTGCTTATCCAAATTTGTCCTGTTGCTACCTAGTGTAGTTGAGCCTACCTAGTGATTCTGGTTTGAAGATCCAGACCTTTTGTTATTGAGTCAGCTAGTTTCTTGGCTTTGCCTCTTTCTTGACCCAGCTGGTATCCTGACCTCCAGTATTTTCTCTCATACCTCCCGACATTTTTTTTAGTATTTTCTCTAGTCTTACTTATAATGATGTAGATCTGCATGTTCTTCTAATATACTCATGTACATACATTATAGTAAATAGCCTGAGGTTAGCAGTAATTTAAAGTCATGTGAAATAAGACCTTTAAATGAGTACATAATCACTCTAGAAATATTTTGTGAAGTGAACTGAGATCTTTTATCAAAATCATTCCGTTTTTTATGCATCATTATATTATTTTGAGTCCATTGTTTTTATAAACATTTAAACAAGAACCTTTGAAAAAATGTAGCTAGGTGAAAAACTACAAGACACCGCTTGAGATCCGTTTTTTAGCGAATGATTAATTATGCATGTTTATGCATAATATATTATATTAGTATATTAAAATTTGTTGTTTTTTTAGACCACACCGTTACTATTTTGGAGCCTAAAGAAACGTCAAGATGCTTTCATGCTACCATAGGTTAAAAAGTGTGTTAGTAAACATTTTTTAAAACCAAGTTATAATTATAACCAATGTAACATAATCAAGATACTAATGATAGAAACACATGTATCTGCGTCGGTTTAGGTATATTTGTCTGATCTCACAAGAGCAACAAAACAGTGGAACAAAAGAAGGTATTTAAAATGTTTCCATGGTATATGTTTTAAGCCGAGTTGTTTTTTTAAATCCATTTCATTCCCAAGAAGTGAAGCAAGATGAATTCTGATTAGTGTGTACTTTAATGTATCATGTACGAAGAGTCCACCTTTCACATCAGGGCCATTAATTTCCCCCCAGTATTATGGAAAAAGCAGGTATGGTCTCTCTGTGCTGATTGAAAAGTGATGGATTGTTTTTATGTAGAAAAAAAACACATTGTTTTCTTTAGCTCTGCAGGATATTATGTTTGCAAAATTCAACAGTGAAATATTATGCATATCTACAACTGGCTTCTTGCCAGGGTTTCACAAAAAAAAAATCTTGGATCTTGAAACTGCATTCCACTTACATCCAAGGTGGCCGGTTCTTAAGACACGGCTGACTTTGTAAACACAAAAGTGCGTTTTGTGGAAAGCTCACTTGAGTAAGGTCCTCTAAACGATAGGGCTCATAAAAAACTGTTTTCACCTCTTTCGGAAAGAATTATTTTGTTATTACTCACTGTGAATATGCAGTCGTGGTAGTAATAATATTTATACCCTGCATGGATGGTTCTAGGAAAAAATATTACCTATAGAAGTACTGCACAACTCCAGTCCTCAAGGGCCGCAAACAGGCCAGGAATTCTATGTATACTTGCCTGAAACCAACTTTAATGGCTGACATTGGTGTTCCATATTTTAAAATTTTAAATCATGTGGAATCATTGTGTGTGAGAGAATACTGTGATTTATTGCGCAAAATTTTGAAAGATGAAGTTACCTGTAGAGGCTTGACTCAATGACTTGTATAAATGTTCAAGAGACACTCCAGCCATCATATGTTATTTAATTTTTATGTGGTCCAACGTACAAAGGTAAGGGGTTCTGCAGAATCTCCCTATGTTGATTAGTCTCTTTCCCTACCCCAAAGCTCCCAGGCATCCAGGAGTCACACACATGGTATAGTCACCACAGAGTCAGCGCCATCACATGCACAGAAAGCTCACTTATTGCTTTCCTGCCGCTCAGTGGTGCAAAAAAATCTAAATTTTGTGTAGGGTTTACACATATTTATATTTATGGTTCCAAAAGAAGACTCTTCTTGTCAAAATATGTGTAATTTGTGTTGAGGCAAACTGTTTAAGAACCATGTGGTAGGAAGCTCAGGACATTTAGCTGGGAAAAAACCAGCTCGGCTTAATCAAATTGTATAGCTCAACCGTTTTGAGGAGCTTAGATGGTCTAGTGGTAAGTTACTACTCAATATCAATCCTCGTTGAGTGGCATAAACTCTTCATGTTTTAACCCCGTTGCATGGGTAGTGACGGTGTGTCATCTGCTTAAGGTGCTAATGTATTCAATTATAAAGACAAATAACAAATTTAAGCAGACATGTACTGTATGTTTCAGACTGTCACCTCAAACCTGGTATGTGTTCAGTCAACGTTATCTTTAATGTTGAAAGGCCTAACAACTCCTAATCATCATGCAATCAGGTAGCATGATGCACACAAGCAAATTGTGAAAGTTTCAGAATGTATTTTAATTGTTTTCCTACTGTTTTTAACAAAGTGCTGGAATGGACGCTTGTAGTGTGACAATGTAGCTTGATTAGCTAGCTGTGTGAGTCCAAATTCAACTCACTGGGTGAAATGCCGAGGGCAAGAAATCACATCATATCCTATTATTTCATAGGTGTTGTTATTTGAATGAAATTCAGAATATTGCAAGCATTTCTAGATTTAAATGCAAAATTAAATTATACAATTTGAAACTTCATGATTATGGGGTGTATGGACTATATGTGACTTACACACATGAACCCTTAACATTTTGTTGGCATAAGTTATAACTTTGCTAAAGCATTCGGAAGGCTGGCCATTGCTTTTTAAGTAATGAGAATCACTTATTAATACATTTCTTTAGGTAAGGCAATCTACACTGTCAAATATTATTGTGTATTTGGTGATCATCTCAATCTCTTTGTCTGTGCCTGTATTATATATTATTATATATTATTATATTATTTTATCAGAAAAAAGCTTCCAAAATGTTGATGTGTAATTGATAAAATATGCCTGTAAAACATGTCAAACACGAACCTTTAGTTTTTGTCAACAACTTCAATCTAACAGCAGGTACATAGGTTTATGCAAACTGCATTTCCGTTCCTGTGAAGCCTTATGACAGAAGAAGAGGTTTGAAAAAGATTCTATTCATTTTAAATGCATATTTGGATTGTGGAAAATGGTGTATCTGACTGGTGCTTTTGTCATTTTATTTTGTCATTGGAATGCGCATATGTCACAAAAACATAGTTTAGAAAACATTGTAACTGGGAAAAAAAGATGAAGTTAAAACAAAACAAGCCTCACAAACAGAAATAGGTATCAGTCTACCCCTCAAAACAGGCACAAGAAAGAGATACCAGGCATAATTCAGGGTGACCATGTCCAGGAAATAAATGGTAGTGGTCTTGTATGAGTATTATTCTGGCTTTGTGCTGCCTGGATTAATTCAGCAATATGGCACAATCAATATTTTGGTGGAATAGCACAATATAGTATTTAGCGTCTAATAAATTTGATGTGAAAATGTGTGAAAGATGTTGGTCCGGGGGACTAGCACACAGAATGTATGCTATATATTTTCTGACTCTAAAAAAATATACAGAAACAGTACAAGGGCTTTTGCACAATAGTTCAAGGCTAATTTAAAGTGTGATGTGAATTTTTTAAAATGTATCAGATGAGGAATTGTGGAATGGATGCTGGGGGGAACAATAGAGGGCACTTTCCTCCTCCTGGAAATTCAAATAAGCCCACTGTAGCAGCAGCAGGGGAGGGAAAAACAGTGAGCTTTATAGAGTAGGTTAACTAGACATGAAGAACAGAAAAAAGTGAGTGCAGCAAAAAGCGTTTATTTAATGCTTTACACCCTCTGCTCTGTTCCTCTGCCTCTAGCTGGTCTCCTCCCTTTCACTTTGGCAGCTGCTCCTTCACAGGCACAGAGTCCCTGGCTGGGCAAAGACACAGTGTGTATGCTACAGACGCAAGGTAGTTTATTTCAAACATGTATTGCAGCTAGGGTTAGTTAATAATCCAGCTGCTGAGACTACATTTCACATGACTCTCAGGCAGTCTGGAAAAGCATCATGGAAAAGTGAGTACTCAACAACTTGATTGCCAAAGGTTAGCTTTTATATCATTATGGATTGGTACTGCAGCTATGGGGAATGCACATCTCATAATTCTCAGCCATCCATTTGGTTGGCTAAACATCATGAGAAATATAACAGCACATGTTCTATTTTGGTTCCAAGTCTCTATGTATTTTTGTCTACTACCCTCTAACAACCCTTTTTGGTAATACCTCAGAATGTTTGATGTGCATTAGTGAGATGCACAACACTAACTTTTCTTGACTGCAAATCTCATGACATTGCCGGTTCATTATTATGGGAATAGTGGCTAGTAACTGTAGATTGGGCTATTTTGGGTGGTGGCTACACTAAGTTTATAGTACAAACACTAAACTTTTTTGACTACATACACAATAGTATTCAGCCTGCCATGTTGCTAGCTGAACTTCATAGTAATTGTAGTTATAGACTGGGATTGTAGTGGCCTATACTTGTGGCCTGTACTTTTTTGTTGTTGACTGCAGCTCCCATGATATACGGCCATTACTGGGGTAGTTGTGGCTAATCTTTACCACCCCAGCTATTGTAAAGTTCTCATGTTGTGCAGGTACATGCTGGTTTGTTAGCTACTACTGCCATGGTCATATAATTTGTTTTTTATTAATGCGTAACTAACATTTGCCTCCCATCAGGAAACCCCTCTCCTGAGCCAACAAAGGTAGGCAATGGTTAGGAGGTTCTTGTTCTTTCTTCATCAGCTCCTCCTGGCGTCTTCTTCTTTCTTTGTCCACTTCTCAGTGGAGATGGCCTCCAGGTGAGCTTCCACAAAAGGGCAAAAGGGACACACCCCCTCCTACAATTGGTGGAACGAGGGAGAGGCTGTGCCCATGGCTCCGCCCCTTGAGGGTAAGAGTAAAGCAGATACATTCACAGAGAAAGAGAGGTGCAGAAACAAGTCTTCATTATTCTTCCCAGTGAACTTCGGCAAAAGGGTGAAGCCTCTGGGCGCAGCCTCTCTCACGTTCCTCCAGTAATGTGGTTGGCTTCACTGATGCAGTCATTTGCCTGTGATGTCATCAAATCATTGAATTGTTAACATGTCTTTGCAAATTAAAGCAGAACATTAGGATTAACAAACCTTATTTTTTTAGCTTTGAATAAAATGAGCACTGTAAAAAAAACAATACCACATGCATTTTATTTTATTTACACAAAGAAGGTTTAAAGCAAATTAATCATTGGCAAGAAAATAATTCACACACATCTGTCTGTGGATGTTTTTTTCTTGTATTTAAGAAAAGCAGTATTTAAGAAAAAAGAAGCAATGAACCTCTGTTTAAGATATAAATGGTGCAGTATCTCAATCAATTGCTTTAGAATTTTATTTTTTTTTCCCCTTTGCTTTAAAATTAACATTTAAAAACTAGTCTGTTCATTGTTTGCCCTTCATTCACCACGTTGTCCCAAGAGGCATTTTCCTTTTCATTAAAAACTGCCATAACCTTTTAAACCCAAAAATGATGGATTGCTGTTTCATTCTTCCAGAATATAGCAATGGTAAAAAATCTCACCAGTTTCTCTTCACTCCAGTCATTTCTACTGCTTCCTGTTACATATGAACTTTAACCCTGTATTTGTTTGGTTCACGTGTTTAAAAGGTTCCAGTTTTTCTAAGCAATGCAGAAAACGAACACACACACACACACATATATATATATATATATTATTAGTTTAAAAAGTAGATAATAGGCACAGATAGAATTGAACGCAGGCGATGCCGAAACTACAAAATGTCAGGGATTACTTGTTAAGAAAAATGAACAGGACATTCAGCGTTTCTTGGACCTGGCAAGCAGCATGTTAGTGATGGAAAGGAGCATTTTATAATTGGATTTCAAAGTAATTTAGCAAATCAGATAAGGGATAATGGGCAAATATCACAGGTTGGGAGTGGAACAGAAAGCAACACAATATCACGTGGAAACGCCAAATAAATGTAATGTAAAATCAGACTGCCATCCACAGGAGATGAAGGATGGATCGGCGCAGATAAACTGAGGCCTACGTGGAAGACGTTTCAATGTCTGAGTCTTATTTCTTGAAATGCTTCGCAGTTTTTCTCTTGCTTAGACAAGATTTTTTAAATTATGTGTTTAATGTATATTTTTTTTAATTTTGCTTTAACCAAAATTTGGAGGAGTTTTTTTCCCTCATAAAAAAATGCAATGTTTTTTGGTAATTTGTTTGTTTTTAGATAATCACATTGGTAACTTATGTGGCTTATGTTAACTGTTTGATGGTCAGCAAAGTGTGGAAAGAGCAAAGTGTACTGCGAAGCACGCCATGCCTGTATTTACATGATTAAGGAGATGTGGCCTAAAGAGGGGTTGGTTGAATGACAAAGTTCTGCATTTTATCACTATCCAATATGAAATGTATATTTGCAGCTTGGTGTATTTACTATATATCCATTAAATTGAGGGACAAAACTATTTTTATTCACACTTGCAAGTGCTTGGCTACCCCCTGCTGGGCAGTAAGGTCACACTACAGCACAAAGGATTCGAGATTACTGGAAATTTTGGTCACTTTTAGATTAAACCATTGTGAGTTGATATCAATGGTTGCACCGAGGCTTAATGAAGAAGTTTAAAAAGTTAAATTTTAGACATAAGTATTGAAATACCACTTTGCATCTAAACCGGTTCATCTGCAAGACCAAGAGTTCAAACCCATGGAAATATATTTCGTTATGCACCTTTGAACTTCATGAAATAAGGCTAACTAATGAAAAATATCCTTAAAACATGAATTGTCTTTAAATAAACTGCACTAAAATCATTTGGGGGGGGGGGCATTGTTAGACTATATTTTGTCCAATCAACATTTCTGGAGAAGCTAATAAATGTATTTATATTATATGATATACACTCGATTTGAAAAGGAATCAAACACACGCAAAATGTTATCTTATTAATAAAGATGAATTAAGTATTTAAATGAACATGCTAATAATTTTTTTCCCTTGCAAATGCATCGAAGGATTAGTAGGAATCCCCTAATGCACTTGCACTTTTTCCTCATCCCATAACCCAGAAAGTACGAGCTCCAGTGAAGACAGGACTTCATGTGAGGGGAAAGATGGCAACCTGCACTGATGATAGGAGAGAATCATTGTGTGTATGTTTATGGTTAGAGCATGTGTAGGTGTGAGTGTATGGTGTTAGCATGAGTGTGTGTGTTAAAGTGTCAGGGCTAAGACTAAGGATAGTGATGTGAAGGAGAGAAGAGAGGGAGATAGAGTGTATGTGTTGTTAGAGTGATTGGGCGTTAGAACGCATTTGCATGCTCGCATGTGTGTCAGTTTCAGTTATAGGAGCATTGAATATATACTGCACCCAGACACCACTAACTCTAGGCACCTCTAGGACTGTGCCTACCTCGCATTGCCTGTATAGTATGCAGTAGATGAGGCTTAAGAAGTGGAGTACTGAGATATTGCACCATATGTATATATAAATAAATAAAGTTACAAATCCATTAAAATATACAGCAAGATGCATTTTATTTCACAAATGGAGGAATTGGTGTGGACGTCCCGTGGGAAGGAATTCCAGTACAATAGGCGATGGTTTTGGTGGAAGGACCTTATCTCTTCTCCTAGACTTCCTGAGATACTGCAATCTGCCAGATAGACCTTTTTGATATTACTGCAGGCCTACCCCGCCTCTACTTAATTGATCTGTTTATTCTTTTCCTTTTATCGACTGACACCGTCAACACGCGCATCGTTTAGTTTGTGTTTTTTTTTCCTGTTGTTTATACAGGTTCTTATGTGCCTTTTAATATTATGCCTTGGCTCTCCGTTTATTCTGCTGTGGCCTACCTTTGCAGCCTCAGCGATGGTTTCGTACTGCAACGGTTGCCAATTTCCCATCGCACATGAATCGCTAATCTGGTATCTGCCTGTATAAGTGTATTCTGTTCTGCACCACTGTGATTTATGTCTACACCTATGTATCGCTTACTGATTGTATGTTATGCTTTTCACTGTATAAGAGTATATATACTTTCTTTATGTGACTTTTTGTACACTACTCGTTTGAATGTACTTATGGGTGTGCTGAACCGACATTACTGTTGTATAACATCCTATTTCGCAGTATTGTGCTGTGATGTCTTCTGTTGCTTCTATTACAATAAACGGAGAATTTACAAAAATATACAGATAAGCTCTTGTGGACTTCAACTCCCATGACCCTCAGCTAGAATGATAATCAGGATCATGATAATTTGAGAAAGGATGGCATATTTTGGGGAAAATATATGTTGCCTTAATGGTGTTTCCTTGGTATAATTAATGTACATAATCTTGTACGTCTACTCTTTTATATGTTGGTTTCTGTCACCTGTATGGGTTTGGGAGCAATCTACATGTATGGAGAACCACCTATATTTGATAAAATATTTATCAGTTTGAAAAAACTCCCACCACACCTCAATATGCTTTATTATTCTATGGTTGTTAGGAATATATATATATAATACATATGTCATAAAAAGTCTCATAAATAGTAGACATGTCCAAATGGGCAAACTCAGAATTTTTAAATCCGTTGCCCAGTGCCCACATTAACTCTCACACTCTCAATCACTCTCTCACTCTCTCATTCACTCTCTCTCTCTTACTGATGTAAATCACACTGGGAAAGCAGGCAGACATTGCTTGGTATCTTAATGACAGTACATCTATGTCACATACAATGAAAATAATGGAGGTAATTCCTCTTTAAGTTTGTAGAGCAGGTGTTCTCATATTCTACTGAAAATGAGTGCTATGCATGTAGCATACACTTTTGGCACAAACTAATTGAAGGCACAGGAGTCATATAATATGAATAATGCACATGACATTTATGAAAGTCCAAAAAGCTTACTCCAATGTGTATTTAATATTAAAGTATATATATATATATATAAGAAATTTACATGATGTATCTCATAAATTTGATTAAAAGTGTTTAATTGCATTATACTGAGTATAACATAAAAGTTACTTTCTGATATATGGATCGACAGATTCCTGCAGAACATACAATTTAAGCATTCTGTTGAGTGAGCAGAAATACAGTGTCCTTCAATTTATATTGGAGCAGTATTCTTTTATAACCTTAGGATGTATACTATAACCACAAAAATTAATATAAAACATTTCTATTTGCTTCCTGCAAATTTACAGCAACCAAAAATATTATATTTAGGTGCAAATCAAGTTCAACAATCTTTTGGATTCTCCTAAACAGAATTTAAGAGACTACAGAATGCCCGCATGATATATAATTTCCTGTAATGTTTGGTTTTAAGATTAAACATTGTAATTTATGACACTAGAAATTTGTTCTATTATGTGCAATATTTTAGCACCAAGGTGATCAAAGAGTGTATACGTTGTTTAATGGACAACCTGTAAAGGAAATGGCAAAAGAACTGCAACAGCAAGATTTCTTTTTATAGCAGAAGAAATTAAAAACACTTTAAGCTTTTATGTTTGCAATCTAACCTCTTGTGTTGTTATTTAATTGTAAGTTAACATAAATGCTTTGTTATTATTATTCTAGAACATAGGTACCTGCATAAACGGCTCAAAGCGCTACCTGCAAGCCAACATATGTCAAAATAATAATGCTGATAAAACTGATCCTTTTGGAAATCAATGGATGTTAATTTTATATATCATGCTTATGAAAAATAAGGAATAGGCATAGGATCCTTATATATGACAATTAACCACTGGACTTAAACATACCTTACTGGTGTTTCAACTGACCGGTCAAGTGCTTCACCACTGTTTAATATGGCTTTGTAGATTATTTTTTGCTTGCTTCTACCAAAATGTGTATTACCACTGTCAGCTTGGAAACCCCTACCTGCCTTGAAATTTCTACCTTAGCAAAATCTTGCTGTACCCAAGGTGTATGACCTTTTACATTAAACTGTCTTCAGAAAACCCACCTTATTAGTGAGTTTGCTTGTTCCTCGCTATTATTCCTCACACACAGCTGTTTCTGTAACAGATAATATTTGTGTTTCAACCTACATATTAAATTGATGACCATTAGCACCTGTTTCGTATAATGGTCCAATCATGGACCTAACTATATGCCTACAAAATCATTCTTGAATTGATGCTTCTTTTAAGGCAAAGGGTTCCTTGTGTTCATTCACTTTGCATTTTGTTAAATACAGGAAAATAACCTATTTTTTAACTGGAAATATTGACTTTTTTATTTCATGTTTATTAAGAAGACTGTGGTGCACAATATGATAGTAAGCCATTTAGTGTTCTAAAAGATATCCTTTGACATGATCAGCATGATACTTAAAAATACATTGACACAGTCATCAGACAAGTCACAGTCAATATTCAGGTGATGTAACAGCTACAAAATGAAACATAGATAACCAAAATAAACATAATGAGAATAAGGGGCCCAACCTGAGCATTTTTGAGTTCACTTACATTTACTGCTATGCCAACTGATTTCTTGCTTATTTCCCTTTGAACGAGTCCTCCATGCCCGGGCCTTCCCCCATAGCCCCTCACAGCTATCCCCCTCTCCCTAATCAGAAGCGAATTCATAGTACAGGCTTGAGGCCAAGAACTGATGCCATACCATGTGTCTACTAGCATGTTGCTTACCTCCAGCTGAATGGAAAGAGTCTTCCATTCGGTTCACAAATTCCGCCCTGCATACCCAATTCATGAACTTGGACAAGTCTGACTGTCTCCGAAGGATTTTGCTGCATTCAGCAGATGATTTTCTATATTCATTTATTCGGCTATTCCTTTTGACTACACAAGTTCTCATCCCACCCTAACCATTTTATTGACAAGTTTTGCCGGTAGGTTGTGTTCACTTGAGAGAACGAGCTTAGTCCTGACACCCAGTGGATGAGCCAAGATGGAAGATGATTGTTAAAGACAAAACAACTTTCTCTCATAGCCTAGTCACAGTCAACTAAGTCCACGCACTTACAAAGTATGATCACAAAGCATTGATACCTCAACTAGTTTACATATTGAAGGATTTACATGCAGATTTCTCCAGTTATTCTCAGTCTCATCCCTAGCAGTGGGCAGTGATTGAAAGGAACAGGGTATAAAAGGAGATTTCACAGCACAAAGGGATTTTGTTGCCTGTTTTAAGCACCACATACCACTAAATTTGAGTTCCTAACCTATGAAGCAAAAATCTGTAGGAAGTACTTATACTCGTATACGTATGAATACTAGGTATTCATAGATTTAGCACCTTTTGATATATTTTTATCCTGGGACTGCAAGCTTTTTTCTGTAATTTGATCTTTATTTTACACTATTGTTTGTTTCCACAGTATTCTTGCGCAGGGTCATCTATGAATGTTTATTTGTAGTAGGTATTGTGCCATATTGTTACCCTCACTGCGGGTTGTCACACATCTTTTGGCCACCTTTTATTCTTTACTTTACATATCCACACTGGCAGAATGATTAAAAAAATAGAAGATATGCTGATCATAACTCACTTATGTTAAAACAATTAACTCTGGAGAATGCTTTTTTACTTGACTTTAAGAAAAAAAAATCAGACTACATCTACATCTGGAAGCAAATGTTTGAACTTTTTTTTCTTTCTAGAAAATACCCTAAGCATTCAATTTGGAGGGTTTTAACATTCCTTAAGGGACTAGGGTCAACAT
Organism: Spea multiplicata; assembly: GCA_009364415.1. Taxonomy (NCBI): domain Eukaryota; kingdom Metazoa; phylum Chordata; class Amphibia; order Anura; family Pelobatidae; genus Spea; species Spea multiplicata. The sequence continues at coordinate 10,841,767 of VKOC01000005.1, forward strand.
ATGGTTCAAAGTGTCCTACTTTCCCCATATTTTACACCAAATTCCAATTACACAAAGTAAAGGGATTGAAAGCCTGGTTTACCTTGTAAGTGTCAAAATAATTCAACATCAAATTCATAAACCAGAGGATGGGGAATATTTTTTTGTCACAAGGGAATGGAGAATCATGACAATAGCAAGTTGTTTTTATATGCCAGGGCAAAAGATTAAAGAGCTGGGAATTATGTAAGTAAAGGCATAATCTATGTTTCCTCATGCATGGATTTCCCAGTGTGTAGAAGCTTCAAATCGTACCTGTTCAACGTCAAAGTGTGAAATTGGGAAGCAGTGGATATTTTTGTCTGCCAGTAGTAGTATCACTTGACATAACAAGGAAAATAACAGCAGTACAAACTAACAACATCACAGAAAAATGTATTTTCATAAATGTTTTTATTTCTTTCAAGCAAAGTATATTTAGTTACTCTTGGGTACCGGAGTTATATGCTACACTATGTTGCACTTAATGAGTTATTAATAAAATATTGTGCATTTCAAAAAGAAATGACTTTATTTTCTTAAAATTATAAATTAGTTTGTGTGATATTTTATAAATTACCAATCAAGAATTCCAAAACAGTTAGTGTTTGGGACCAGAACATAAGGGCTGTTTAAGTGCCAGGGGTGTGGGTAAAGTGCACTAGACACCCAGGGTCGTCATTTAGGTATAAAGAGCTCGAAGCAAGCTTCTCACTTAGGCCAACGCCACCTCCTGAATGTGAGGGAGCCGGCAGCTGCATTGAGCTCTCCGCTAACACTTCCTTCTTTGTAGTCTACGTGCCATCAGCTGCTGAGCACCACATATGACATCATATCACAGCGCTCTGCACCAGCAGGTAATGTGAGGGCCACGGGGTAGGAAGCATAAATGAAGAGGTCTGTGCAGCTGCCATTTCAAGACTATGGTGGTTGTAGAAGCCCAAAGAACAGCTGCAGTAGTCCCCTAAAATAAGCATGGACAGATGTCAGCTGACTATGTACCCCTGCACCAGGAGAAAAAGACCCTGCTCCAATATCCATATTCCAAGAATTAATAGTTTTTTTTGATTACTTAAAGGCACAATTTAAATACTTAAAAACATTAAAACTGCAGCCCCAGAGCCTCCAGAAATACAGCACAAAAGCTCCTTTGTAGTTTCATTTTATGCATGTGAACAGGGAATCTCATTAGACCCACCTTGGAACCCATGCCGAGCCAGTGCCGGAGTTAACTTGGAGTTAGTATACCACATGGGCATAGGCAGCAGATGATGTGTCTGTCTAGTGAAAGAAGAAAATGTGTATGGGAGGATTCTGCAAAATTCACCTGTGCATTTGCAAGGGGAACCAACATTTAAAGGAACCACTCACCATGGCTGGAGTGTCCCGTTACATGTATACATGTATAAAATGTGCATTATCTGCTTTTATGAGAGGTGAAAAGAGACAGTTTGCTCTTGACGTGATTATTTACTATTATTTCAGAACCTCCCTTTAGGTACACTTAAGAATTTGCAGTAATTAATTCACACTTCAAGATGATTAAGACGCATACATTGAAACATAAATAATTGACAGTGATTAAGTACAAAAAATTTAATGGGAACATTTACACAGGAAAAAGAAATCACTCCTCTGCAAAAGCAGGGGAATGATAAAACCAATGCTATATAAAATACTGAGTAATCAAAATCAAATATTGTAAGTATTATAACTGTTAAAATAAAAATTATAATAATTGATACAATTATTATTTATATCAAGTACCATGTACAGTTTGGTATGTATGTATTTGTAAGGTTTTATACCTCTGTTGGGTGATTCTGAGGTTGTTGTAGTAGGTACAGCACATGTGAAGCAGGTTTTTATTCTGTATTCACTCCACATGCAGATATCAGCACAGCATATGTAGAGGCTGGTTTTTTTTACAAATATATCAAGCAAACCAAAACATAAATTGGTTATAAACATAATAGCTTGTTTTTTTTGCCCACCTGTGTCCCTAGCTAACAGGTTCCCAGCTAAACCAGGCACCTGTTTATAGCTATCTTCATGCACTTATATTGCTTGTACTTATATTGCTTGCACTTGTTGGACCAGATAAAGTGCATTATTAGAAGGTTTGCCACGTTGCAGAAATTTGTCAAACACCATATTTGCACAATGAACGAGAGTATGACAGTTGCAGTTTAAAGTTGATAAATGTTAAATAATCTACTTAGGACACAAAGATCCCAAGGCAGAATATAGGATTGAGGCCACTCCTCTCTCAGTGATAACAGAAGAGAAAGACTTTGAAGTAATTATTTCTAAGGACTGAGAGGTAAGCAGACAATGCATTATGGTGCTGGGTTGTATAACTAAGGGCATTAATAGCAGGAAGAAGGAGGTGGCTCTGGTTAGACCTTAACTAGACTAAGGGACACATGACTTAGAGTAAAGAAGGGAGACGGTATATGTGATTGAAACATTTAAACATTTAAAGGGATTTAGCGAAGTACATGTGAGCAGTTTATTTCAAATGAGGTGAAATGTTAAGATAACCGGTCATAATCTAAAACTAGAGGGTCTAAGGCTTAGAAGTAAAGTAGGGATGGTTTACTTTACAAACATACATTGGATAGGCATAACACTTTCCTGAATCTAAGGCAGGGGCGTGCCTAGAGTATTTGGCACCTGGGGCAGTTCCTGTATGTGGCACCCCCCACACACACTTTAAAAATGCATAGCTTCTATCTTTATATACTGGTGCAGACATTGATGGTGGTACAGCATAACTGTTATCATATACTGAGGCAGACATTGACGGTGGTACAGCATAACAGCTATTACTATATACTGAGGCAAACATTGACGGCGATACAGCATAACACCTATCACTATATACTGAGGCAGACGTTGCCGGTGGTACAGCGTAATCCCTATCACTATACATTGAGCCAGACATTAACAATAATGTCAATCACTATATACTAAGCCAAACATTAATGAGGTGTAGGCCTACCACTTCAGTGTCTGGCTTAGTATATAGTAGGGATGCACTGAAATGAAAATTCTGGACCAAAACCGAAAATTCAGCATTCACTTGGCCAAAACCGAAAATGACCCCCCACCTTTTACAAAAACAATTAAAACAAAACCCCACCCTTTTATTAAAAGTAAAGTAACACACCAAAATTGGACAAAAAAATCAATAACAATATTATATATATATATACATATATATATAATTGCTAACAGCAATCAAACTCCTATCATGCCCAGGCAGCTAGTACATGCTGGAACTTGGGCATGATAGAAGTGAGATTACAGCCTCCCTATGCCATGCTATTCCTCCACACTTATACATCCATGCTAACACACACACTCATTCGCAAACATTCATTCACAAACATTCATTTACTCATACTATGATTTTTGATGTAGTTTAGAGCATAACTCCTATAATTATATAATGAACAAGACATTGGCAATAGTACAGGCTATAGCATAACATCCATCACTCTCATCACCCAACACATTTACTTATCCACATTTACTAATCCACTCTCACTGAATGTTTTCACTTTTCCCGCTACAGCTCTTTTTCCTCCTCCTCTACGTTCTTCCTCCAGGCTCCTCTTACGTCTCCCTCTGGTGCTGTGAGCGCAGAAGGCGGTGGGTGCGGCTTCAGTGTTGAGTGCCAGGATATGACAGAAAATCCTGACGCACAGCATCAGTTGCTGCGCGCATCGTAAGGGAGCAGGATCGGAGATCTGCATTAACAGACCTCCCACTCATTTGATTGACTTTAAGCCCTTTAGATGGAGATCCTTTATCTCCTCAACTGAGCCTGCTCCTCTAGCGGTGGACATAACTATCTGTCTCTGGAGTGGTGCCGGCATAGTGGCACCCCCCTGATGAGCGGCACCTGATCTAAGGCAAGACCAAGGACTGATTAAGGTCTAAGTCTTTAGCTCAGTAAACATGGACAGACTAGATGGGCCAAATGGTTCTTATCTGCTGTCAAATTCTGTTTCTATGCTTCTGTTTAATTTTGCCAAAATACATATAAGTATGTATTTAGAATGTGTGACTATTGTGATATTCCAAATTGTAGGATGGATGGATGGATGGTTAGGCAGATCACATTGTACAGAAAAGCTACTAAGAATTCTGTGTATAGTAAATGAAACTCAGAGGCTTAGTCAGAGTCCGTTAGCTAGCTATTACATGTGAAGAATTGATTTTCTTGTTCCCATCTGACAGCTCTTCTACAAAGAATGAGTTTTAATTCTGCTATTTTATTAAAGTCTTTGCTTTACTGGCAGAAAAATGTAATAGTCTGCATGGCAATGACTGGCAGATTGAATGACATATGTCAGAGTATGATGAATGACCCGCAATCTACTGTTCTGTCACTCAGGTGAGAGCCATTAATCTTCATCCAGGGTCTTTCAGGTCAGACAGCCATGACAGTAAAATCTCTTTATGGTGCACAAAACAATACAATATACTGGTAACAACAACGACTCTGTATTAGCATAATTTATTACAACAACCTCACCCCCAAACATGATTTCATGCAAAAACCCTAGTAAGGGATAAATATGATTAGACAGATGGAGTGTGGGGCTGGTGTGCCAATACCAGGACCCACTGCGGTGCTTGATGAGGAGTGGAGTATCTCTACAAACCAATCAAAAATCTGGCAGTTCAATTACAGAGCAATAAAGGGACATTCATCATTCAATTAGGCACCTGTCATGATTTCACAAAAGGGAAAACTTCTAACCTGACACTCCAGGGAATAAAACACTTCAATGAAGAAGAGGCAGATAAATAAATAAAAAAAGGACAAAGTCAATTACTGGACAATCAAAGGAAAGCCTATGTACCAGGATAAATGCAGTCATGTACTCTGATAAACTATTATACAGTTGATGATGTTACAACACAGGGTATAAAATAAATAATAAATCACAAAAAAGTGTAAATTCTGCACTTGGCAAAGGCATTTACCTCTTAGCAGTTTGTTATGTTTATGTTAATACGAATTTTAATGCTGTATCCGAATATAGGTCCACTAATTATTAAAGTGAATTGACCAATTATAAATTGATAATTATATATTGGCCCTGTCCATTGTATCTGCTTGTGATACATAGCAAAACACAAATACCCTTCCTATTGTTCTGTTTTCTTTAGGCTACCATATATTGGATGTTTAACCCTACATTGGGAAATTTCCATTGAAATATCCATTGAATCTGTCCATCAGATGAGGATGTTAAAACTATGAATCACAATATTTGGTGTTTTTCTTTTTCTTTTGTTGTTTTATGGAATCATTTGAATTCCAAAACTCTGACAAAGATTACTCCTTAAATATAAAAAGAAAAGTAAAAGAAAACAAATATTCCATCTGATTTTAGATTGGAAGAAATAATTTCTTATGTTTGAGTATAATGCAAGCATCCATGTTATATGTATGTATTGTATATAATACACATATGTATGTATGTATGTTGTATTTTATTAATATCTAGTCCTTAAATAGGTAAATAAATCTGGCAAAACCGCAAAAGATATCCTAATATATTTAATCCTTAAATAATAATCCCAAAACGTGATTTAGGGAATTACAGAGTATCAATTGTAAAACTACAAAGCAGCTAATACTAAAAGCCTCAGATGTGTAGCAGAATTGTAACCAATAGAGATTGTATCAAGTTTCAGATAAATTCAAACTGTAACTGCATAAACACATAATAAATGACAATACTGATTCAGCTCCATATAATGATATACCGTATTTGCTCGATTATAAGACGACCCCGATTATAAGACGACCCCCAAATAATAGCAAAATACTTAATTTAGGAAAAAAACAAAAAGCCGTGAATATTAAGACGGACCCTATGATTATAAAAAAGTAATTACCAGTAAATATATGACCTCATGTAAAAAATCATGAAAATTATTTTTCATGTTTAATTAAATAGTTATGCATTGTAAGAAAAATATAATGTTTTTAAATTTCCTTTTATTTCGCCAACCTGCCCCCCCCCCCCAGTCTATGCCACTCTGCCCCCAGACAAGATGCTTTATACCCCCCTATTTGCCACTCTGCACCATGATATGCCTTATACCCCTATATGCCGCTCTGGATATTTCACAGGTTGCACACCCCAAAGCCAGCCTTGTGTCCACATTGCCTACATAGAACCTGATCAGCACCCAGATTACACACATATTACAGCCCAGCCTGAGCCAACTTTGTCCCCTAACAGCCCAGTGTAAGACATCTTTGTCGGCAAACAGCCCACCCTTCATGTGCCATCTTTGCATTTCCCCAAATCACTTAAACATACATGATAGACACAATCACTTACAGTTACTCACTCATTCACACAAATCATTTATACATATTCATTAATGCAGTCTCTCAAATCATTCAATCAATTCATCCACAAATTTATTCATTCATTCTTGTACGCATTTACACAATTCATCCTCACATTAATTCATTCTCGTACACATTCACACAATTCATCCACACATTAATTCATTCATTTTTGTACACATTCACACTACCCCCTCTCCCAATCTACCCCTCCCCTTCTTATCTGCCCCTTCTCACAATGTTCCCCCTTATCACTATGTAGCCCCCCCTCCATCTCCACTATGTACCCCCTTCCCCACTTCTCAATATGTACCCCCTCTCACTATCTATCACCTCCCCTTTTCTCACTGCACCCCCCCTCACCCTACTTACCTTGTTGCCAGAGTCATGGAGAGTGAGGGGCGCAGAGCGGTTGCTGCAAAACTTCACAAGCAACCGCTCGGCGCCCCTGCCTGGGTCTTAAATCAAAACATCTGGGTTTTTTTTACAACTTTATTTAACATCTTCCATGTTAAATCAGATGTTTTAATTTAAGCCCTGTGCAGCCGCACACCCCTAAGGCCGGCCCTGGTGGCGGGCCTTTATGCCCTGCGTTAATGCGGCCATAGAGGCCGCATAGGCCCTGTCAGTCCGGTCCTGACTGGGCCTATTTTAGGGTAGGGGCCTGGAGCTGCAGCTCCATCAGCCCCTACGTCAATCCGGCCATGGGCTGCCTGGCCTACCAGGCAAATGCCCGCTGTGCCCGATGGCCAGTCCGGGCCTGGAAGGAAGACACATTCACACTATAGGTTTGGTGACATAAAAACGCCAAACTGGTACAGGTTTTCCCCTGATGAAGCCTCGTAAGAGCAGAAACATAAGGAGATTAAGGTGGTATCATCTCTGACATTACACAACAGATATGGATAAAATGATGAAGAAATAAAGTTATTGGATAAAGGCTTTTTGAGATGGGGGTTAGAATACATTGTAGGGCTACATATTATTGTAGATTAGGTTGTGAGACAAATGTTTATAATGTTTTCACCCCCATTGATTTTAATTGTTAAACCCCTGTACAAGTACAGTCAGAACATAGGAAGCTGTTTTTGTACATTTGACATTAAGATAAGTTACTATTTTTTGAGAGTCTATCATCAAACTTCTCTTTTTCTGTAGATGAGTACAAGGAGATCTTCCAAGGATCTTTGATGTTGTCATACTAATTGAGGTAAAACTACATGTGTGCATGCACATGGACCAAAAACGATTCAGACCAAATTTATATTTCTTTTTTTGGCCAATTCCTTTATGGACAACCAAATTTCGTTAGTTTGAAACAATATTCATTGTCACTCACACTCAATCACTCTTTCTCACACTCTCTCAATGCCTCCCTACCTTCTCTGCCTATTGTTTCCATTTTCCGCAACTCCGGTCTTGCCTCTTCTTGTTTTACACTTCTTCTGTCTTCTTTCTTGGTCCACGACTCCTGTCTATAGCATTAGCCAGGCCTCCCAGGACATTTCCGCAAAACGGCGAAGCCTACACACACACCCTCTCCCTCAATTGGAGGTACGGGGGAGAGGGTGTCCCTGTGGCTCAGCCCTTTTGGGGCAGCAACAGGTCAGCGTAATGCAGGTAGATTCGCTGAGAATGCGTGGTGCTTTACTTTCTGCGCGGATCTATCTGCATTATTCTGGCTTAGTGTAGCATGTCAGCAACAGGATGGAGCCGCCCCCCCATTCCTCAAATTGTGGGAGAGGATTTCGGACTTACTACACCAGGCCATAATAATAATGCAGATGGATTCACAAAGAAAGAGAAGCATTTCTGCACTTCCCTTTTCCAGCGAATCTACTTCTCTCTGCTTAGTTTTTGTTTGTTTTGTTAGGGGACCCTCCCTGTTTGAACATTCATATAAATAACAAATATATAGGTTAACATTAAAATTTGTACAAATTCAAATGTACAAGTCTAGTAAAAACCACGAGGGTCAGGCCATTCTCACATTTGACCATCTAAAAAAGTGAAGGGGTTACGCAACATTTGCATGAATAGACACATTCAATATATGATAATAAACAAAACATATTGAGTGTAATTTGTGCACTGAAGCACATCAATAGAAGGCCTTCATTAGAAGGCACAAGGTGAAAAGCAATGTGACTAAAACAATTCAGTTTACACTGAAAAGTTCTCATGAATAAATAATTAATAAGCTGTGGTTTTTTTTTCATTAAAATTGATATTCATGATCATTAAATACCCTTAGAGGCAAGTCTAAAGAAGATGCCCCCTGTGTTTTGATTAGGAACCATGTGGTTTGCCTACACAACCAAACTTAGAAGTCTTTAGTTGTATGATCTGCATTCCACGGTGAAAAATCTTCAGTCCGGCACATTCTGAAAGTGAGCTTTATTCCCTTTGCACTCATCACTGGTCCCTAACCATGACAGTCAGCCCTAGTAAATAATATATCAAGATAAATGATAATTGCTCTGTTTAAAGTGTCTCTTAATGAGCATCATCAATTAAAAATTAATATTGCAAAGACTGTACTCATAGCATTTATGCACTAAACATAGCAGCGGGGATCAGCTCACAAATATGAGAAGCTATTTCTCTTTTAATATTTCTAGACAAAACAAACATTTTTTTAAAATTATGTATTTTTTCTATTAAACATTTTTTTGTTGTTTCTCCTTCAGTTTAGTAATGAATCCATTTTTTTCAATTTGCATGGGCTGTTTGCGTTGGTTCGCTCAATAACTGAGCTGGGTGCCCTTGAACATTGAAATTTATTAAATCTTTTTGCTTAAATTTTGTATTTTTAAACAAGTTAATAGATACTTTCAGTTCAGTGACTTTAGGGCTCATATAATAAACCCCTTCAGTGCTTTCATAAATTTCATCAATTTAAAAAAAGAATAGAATAGAATCACTGCTTTTTTTTTCCATTTTACATGGATAGCAATTTTTTTTGTAGTATCCACCTGGTATATTGCATATATCTGTGTTAAACAGAGCTGTTTACAGAGAATTATGCCTTATACAACTTATGAAAAATGTGCTAATCAAATTAATAATGCTTTTTCTATTTTTATTTAAATTTAAAAAAATACCAAATTACCAAATTAAATGTAAAAAAAAATACCAAATTACCAAATCTTAAATAACTTAGCAGGAAAAAACAATATCGTGTGAGCTAATAATCACACACACAACGGTAGTTCTGTCCACCTGTTATTCTGGACACACTTGTAAAGGCCCCACTCATTGTAATCATGCCTTCTTACTTTCAACTGTGATAAGGACAATTAAAAGTCCTATACAAACTGCATCCCAAATATAAGACCTTGTTAGTTCCTATATTTGCTATTAACACTGCTGTAGCATCAGCTGGATGTGTAGATTTCCTTGAATGTTATAATTTTGGGATAGATGGACTAGACATGTTTTTGTTCATATCCTTGCAATTTTAACAGAAAAAAAAATTTATCTTAAGTAACTTATCTGATAAGCCGTAACAATTTTCTACACAGCTGGGTGGTGTATACCCACAATAAAGAACATTTATATATTTTATTCTTAGCAAAATAAATTACATTTATGCAATAAGGATGCAAGGAATGTGGCATTCTGATTCTTTGTTCATGGTTACACAAGCTCCCTCATTTGCATATACCTGTGATTTTAGTTATTAAGTCTGTCAGTGATATACATTTTAAAATAACATATATACAATGGACTTCTACAAGCCTCGACATGGACATCATTTAACCATTCATCAGTGCACATGTCAAACAAAATCTTGTCTATTACTATGAGCCTTCCCTATTTAGCATCTTAAATTTAACAGGTTGAACAAATAAAATGAAGTTTAATACACATACAATGGCAGGAACAGTATAACATACCTGGCATGGTTCACTCTTTGCTGTTTTGAACAACATATGTTGTTCATGAAAGGCAATGCTTTAACTAAAAATTGTAGTTTCAGATGAGGACTAGTAAAATTTTAATTCCCCAACATTTGAAACTTATGTTGTAAGTCATGCACTTACAACAGCTGAGTTAACCTTTTACCTGACCCCTTTATTTTGTATTTTGTAGTAAATAAACCCAAATGACCTTCCTACTGAAAAAACTGCTGGTTCTTTGGTGATGTGAAACAGAAAGCACACCCTCTTTGAATTAGCAGGTCTAAAAATAATGTAAATACAACCTCAGATAAACAAGACATGACATATTACACCATGTCATGATTTATTCAACAAAAAATTAAGCCAAAAATGGAGAAGCCATGTATGAAAAACGAAATACACCTTATGAATTAATAGCTTGTAGAACCACCTAAAAGTAGCAATAACTTGAAGTAATGATTTTCTGTATGACTTTATCAGTCTCTTACATTGTTTTGGAGGAAATTTGGGCCACTCTCCTTTCCCATGTTGCTTCAGTTCATTGAGGTTTGAGGGCATTTGTTTATGCACAACTCTCTTAAGGTCTCAATATGGCATTTCAATCGGGTTGAGGTCTGGCCTTTGAATGGGTCATTGAAAAACCTTTTTTTAGCCATTCTGTTGTAGATTTGCTGGTGTGCTTGGGATCGTTATCCTGTTGCATGACCCAATTTTGGTCAAGCTTTAGCTGTCGGACATATGGTCTCACAAGGCCCAAATCATCACCCCTCCACCATCATGCTTGACATTTGGTTTGAGGTTTTTGTGCTGATATGCTGTGTTTGGTTTATGGCCAAACATCTCCATTTTGGTCTTGTCTGTCCAAAGGAAGTTGTTTCAGATGTCTTGAGGTTTGTTCAGATGCAACTTTGCAAACTTAAGCCATGCTGCCATGTTCTTTTTAGACAGCAGAGGCTCCTGGCAAACCTTCCAAACAAACCATTCTTGTCCAGTCTTTTTCTAATTGTACTTTCATGAACATTTAACATGCTGAGGCCTGTGAAGTCTGAGATATAATTATTGTTTTCTTTGTAATTTCTCTAAGCATTGGACAGTATGACCTTGGGTTGAATTTGCTGGGACATCCACTCCTGGGAAAATTGGCAACTGTCTTGAATGTTTTCCATTTTTGAATAATCTTTCTCACTGATCTTCACCCTATAATCCTCCTGTAAACTCACTTTATGAGGGCAAGGACGAGCCAAGGGTAAGTGTTGCCTGAGTGCAGTACATGACATCCATATTTGTACTTGTCATCTCTTTACAGGATGAGAGGGGGTAAAGCTGTATTGGATATATTGGAGATACGGATGAAATAGATAATGTAGTTTATTTATTCGGCAGGTATTTGTAGGTTAATATTTATTCTAAACTACTTTCTTGTGCGCTGTGACGGATCAACCATGGGTGAGTGTATCTTGAAATATAAGCTTATATAGCCCTACGTAATTAAAGTTAAGATTGTATCAAACATTTGAGGAAACTATTTGCCAATTATCTTTTAGGGATCAGAGAAGGAAAATGTCTGCATCTTTTTGATTAATGGGCAAGCATTTGAAGAGTATGATGCAGAAACACACAAGCTTTCAAGACCTCAGAGGACCACCAAAAAGTATCAAAAACCTGTTTTGAACTATCGACTCTTGGACCAATACTTTAATTTTAATGTTTATCTCTGCTTTCTCTGTTTCACTGGTGTCCCTGACTTCTGTCAGGTAGTATCCATGTTCACAGTGTTGCATAACGATATAAAATCATGAATCATTATAAAAGTGGTGGGGCTTAAGTGACCTAGATAACATTTCACATGGAAACACTCTGTAGGGGGGGAGTTCATGCAAAAAAAGAAATACTTTGACTTTCTTCTAACTATGCATTATGAAGAGCCAACACAACCCTTTAAAATACATAGTAGAGATGCTGCAATGTTTTACCTCAACTATTCTGCAATTTAACATTTTGTGATTAAAAGTAATGGGAAGAGCTAGCCATGGGCATCAACAGTAGGGTGTATGTGCGCCCTGGAAACTCCTTGACAATGCCACCCTATTCTGTATATTTTCCATGCCTTGTCAGCTTAGATAACTTTCTTTGGACACTCATGTCCTCTAGCCAAATGTTTTCCGGAATCCTCCTTCATTACTCTATGAGACGGCATCCCTGAAGAGAAACTGTATTTTACAGTTTTACAATTATTTCTTTGGTTCAGCAAAGTAAATCTGCAGGAGAAAGATTAGGGTATTGAACCTAATATCCAACAAAACATTTTAAGCATTTTTGTTCCTGTGAGCTTTGTTGGCTGTGAAATAAGATCACTTGTAAATAAACGAGAAGCACCAAATTCATAAAGAAATATGTTAACAAATGGACAATCCATGATGATATGGGCAACACACCAATTGAGTTTTGAGAATTGTAAGTATTGCAACGTTGAAATTACTTTTTGAACAATTAAACAGCCTCACAATTATAAGCGAAACACCAATAAACACCAATGTTATAAAATGAAGGATTTGCTACCTTTTCTTCATTTGCTAGTTTATAATGGATCTTGGAAACCTTTACAGCTCACAGAACAGCTTAGAATATCAGAGCTCCATTTACATTGTCTCTATCCCCTTCACGTTTTTTAAACTACTCTTGGACAGTTTTGGGGAATAAACTCTTGGGAAACAACTGATTAGATTCTGGCAGGAAGGACCAAACATCTGCTTCAAACCAAAGACATCTGCATATTTCACATTTATATTTCATAATTTGCAGAAGCAACCTGCCAAAATTTAGCAAGGGAGAATAAACTAGCTCATAATTAGCTAAAGTTAGCTTGCTTTAGAAGTATTAGCATCAAGAAAGCAGCTCACCTGGGACAACATCAAGGAGTATGTGCAACTTTCGTTTGCTTTTGTAAATTGAATTTTAGGTATTGCATAGCCAGCCAAAACACAACCTTCTGCATACTGACAGTCAAAGCACCTGCCAATAGTGAAAAAAAGCAATTTAAAGGTAAGTGAATCTATTCAATTAAATGACTAGTAAATCAAAGATTCATAAAAACTTCGACAATGTAATCTGATTTTTCAATTTTTGCATTGTAATTTTTGGAGACATAAACCAATATATAAATATGTGTATATGGGCATAGTCTATGTTTGTGTGGGTAAAATAAAGGAACTACAAATCGCGTTGATTCAGGAGAGGCTTTGAGACATCTGGATTTATGTAATGTAATTTGTTTTAATGGTTTATTTTTTATTAAATTACAAAGAACATAAGATAATCTAGTTGTGAAGTGCTACCCCATTGAGACCAATGTTTTGGTAACAAATAAAGTCAAGCTCTAAAATACTTATTACTTTTGGTAAAAAGACATTATATTGGAAAATTATGCATTTTTTATATCAGTCTTTAGATACTGAGTGAACATAAAACATCTATAGTAGATATGAAAAATAACAAAATAATAATTTTAGTCCCGATGGGGTATTAAAATGATCACTGTGTATAAATCAGCAGAAACTAAATGAAAAAGCCCAACACATTTATGGTTTGATCCCTACTTATGTTTTAGATATGTTTGTGATATTTCTATTATTTTTTTTAATGATATATATTACTGGATATTATGAAATAGTATATTGGGATTAAAGTTTGTTAATGAGCAATTCATTTATTATTAAGTAAATAAACAATATTTGGATGGTGCTATGTATTATGGCTTTTTGGGAAAAATTTACCCAAAATGCATTTTGTTTAAACATAAAGTAATAATGTTTGGTAAGGGAAGGTTTTAAAGGTAATGGTTAGTTTAGACCTTGAGTAGTAAGGGACATCTATGTTGGTAAGAGCTCAAATGAGCTAGTATTTTGTTTGTAGGAATTTGGGGATTTATGCTTCTGTTACTGGTGGATTATACAATAAACAGTGGCTTACCATGAATTCACAAAGACTGTGCCTAGAGTCTAGAGGATCACAGTAGGAAGACATTGAGAGAGAGTATGAGAAAGTGTGAGAGCGTGAAGAAGAGTAGGTGAGAGAGCGTGAGTGGGAGTATGAGAGAGAGAGTATGAGAGTGAGTAAAAAGAGTGAGTAAAAATGAGTGAGAGAGCGTGAGAGTGTGAGGGAGAGTGAGTAAGAGCAAGTGAGAGTAAAAAGCAATGAAATGCAAAAGAAAGTCATGATGGGAGATATAAGTTATGCTGTACTACCATCAATGCCTGGGTCAGTAGATAGTAACAAGAGTTATGCTCTCTCACCATTACTGCGATGGGAGTAATGTGCTTATGCTCACTATGAGCTGCACTGTATCTTATATCTATCTATCTAACCGTATGCTGATGAGGGCTATGCTATAATACCTGCACGTGCATAATGGGGATTATAGTACACAACCTATGATTTGTAAATTGACTGTGCACACAATAAAAGGGATGACTATGGTTTGTTGTCACAACTCAATGAAACATAATTTGGTATGTACCTGTATTATGATGAAAAGCCACGTTTAGCCCCTTTTCTGATGTAAAACCACAAGATAATTTAATAATAATCCATAGTGATTTTTTTTCTGATTCAAACTAAGAATGAATGCAAACTAAAAAAATTTCCTCCTTTCATAGCTTTAATATGCAATGACTTTTGGAGAGTGATTGTTGCACATCAAAAATTATTATTATTTAATTAATAATTCTGATTGTGTTTTGGGAAGTAATATTACGGGTCATTTAGCTGGGATAGTCCCTATCCTGAAAGTTGCAAATGTATCCCTGCATGAGAGTCTTTATTTCTAAGCTGGATACCACTTGGAATGGGCAAAGCACTTTAGAATTACCCCGATTGTTCTGTATTAGGCTGTATGTCTTATTGCCTGTCAGTGTTATTGTCATCTTTGTATGTTGTTGATTTTAATGTTTCATCTTAATTTTCATTCTCCCTTGTGAAGGTTGCTGGTGCTCTAAATGTAATAAATAGTTTGTAACAGAATTTGAGTAGTTTTCAGAGACTGTACAAAACATATACGCTTTCAGGGAACCCACTATTTTATTACAAAGTTGAAATAATGTATATTTAGCAAGGAAATATAACATTGAGTTCAAGGTCACCAACAAGCACTTCTCCCCTTTTAAATTGTCATAGATAGCTAAAATAAACATTTCCTGTTCTATGAAGTAGCTCTGGTGTTTAGTTTTGACAATGTGAATGTTCAGTTAAAATCCCTCTAATCCCAAGGCACAGCAGTCTACTGTCTGTATTTTTTCCATTCTTTTACCATACCCCTGATGATTTATCAATCAAAATACGTGTAGGTCTCAAGAGTGCAGGGAAAAAGCATGGTAGCTCAAAATGCACTCTTGTTTCAATTGCTTTCATCCTGAATCCAGTAGTTCCCTCCAACTGTGACGTACAGAATGTGGGTCATCAAATCTTCCAGATCTGTTCTTAGTGATTCAAAACAACATTACATTCCACAGCATCAAGGACCAGCTGCTCAACCATCGGCTTGCATAAATGACCCCCCGCAACCTAAAGTAGTTGATTTTTAAAATGATTTCATCTCTGTATTTGTTATGAGCTTCTGTTTTCACTTTGCACATATTGCTCCTTCACAAAATATGCTAGATCAGGGATGTTGAACTTCAGTCCTGGACAGTCTCAGACACAGATGGAATTTCAGGATAATACATAGCACATTGTTAACACTCCGGCTTAAAATGCCGCACCACTATTGTGTACAGAAGTGTTGTCAAATGTATTAAAATGATACATTATATAAAAGAAAAACCAGAGATTAACATGCTGGTTAGTGGACTCATACCACATAAGCCCATGCATGTTGTACAAGAAAACAAATCAGATTCCATTATTGATAACACAACTCATATATGTCCCCCTTATATGGTAAAATGTCCTAAATTTAGTCAAGCATACAAGTGTTGCTCACCGGCTACTGTCATGGCAGACTGATTTTGCCAGCTGTTCTCAATTTGTATTGGCTTTGCTGGTGGCACTTGTGAGAAATGCTTATTTATTCTAATGGCACACAAGTGACATAAAACTTTAAAGTGTTCTCACATCAGACACATTCCTGATTAGCCAGCAGGGTAATAAATCCACTCAGTTCCAAAACCATTTTGTTTTCATCAAATGACAAGGCATATTTTAAGCTTGACTACAAAAAATGTTTAGGGGAGATCTATAAAAAATATACACATTTATTATGCTCCATGTATAACCAAGCTGATGTGCATATTCCTTAAATATTATAAGCCAGCAAAGGCTTCTGTTTTGCTTAATTGTTCCATGGATCATAAATTCTCAGAAACAATTAAGATTGTACAAAAAAGACACTATAGACAAATTAGTATTTTGCATCTCTTAACACTAGGAAGTGGTTTTTTTAGCTAAATACAGCCACACTCTACACCTGAAGCCCAACTGTTGTGTTAGGGAACCATTTTCAAGTCTTATTTTATGTATTATATTATTAGTAAAGTAATTTTTTTTATTAAAATCACCCATTACGCTTCTGCATAGTTTTTTCTACTAACTGCTTTAATAGTAATCCTGGTGTCAATTACTTCTTTTGACCTCACAGTTGACATCACGTTGAAATTTTTTTTATACTAATCAATATCAGTAGGAAGGTTTGCTAGAGAGTCTAAAGACCACACACACTCTGATGATCAATGAGAGGCCGTTCCTTAATCATGACTCACAATGACAGATGAAGGGTGAAGGAAAGCTTTTCTACATGACTCCTGTGGTTACCTTTGAATCCCCCGTAGGTAATAATAGAACAAGAATGAAATGATGGTACCCATTAGATACAGAACATTGTTTTTTTCAAATGACATGGTGCATCAGAAAGCAAAAGGCTATACCCTCACAGTAGCTTAGATGTAGGAAGGTGGGATGTCACTGGGGATTCCTTGCAGAACATTACGGTCTCAGAAGTGTATTACTGCATTACTCAAATCACTTGCTGGATATGCTAGATAGCAAATTATTATACACACATTTTACAATGTGTCCTAATCCAGTACCAAACTGGGACAAAACAATTAGCCCTGGTACCTTGAAGCCAGCTACCAATAAATAACAGGCCTGCAGCTGCATGCTGCTCTTTTACAGCAGATATCCATATGCTAAAGGACCACATTAGCCTTCGTCCGACTTAGTGGGGGGTGGAAGACACTGTCAGGAACTGCCCCACTAGGCATTTGGTGAGCAAGGGTCTGCCCTTAATGGCGTAGACTTGACTTGTTCACATGGACCAAAAACAATGCAGACAAATCTTTGAGTTTCATTTCCTGCACTTTTTTGATTTGGAAATAAAATATGTTGCCCCTCACTCTCATTCACTCTCTCTCAAACACTCTATTACTCTCTCTCCCACTCTCTCTTACACCATCTTACTTTTGATCACACACTCTCTCTCAATGTCTCCCTACCTACAACTGATTTTGTCTCTCCGTTTCTCTGTCTTCTTCAATGTCATTACTCATCTTGCTCTTCTCCACTTCTTGTTCTCCTTTTTCTTCTCCCAGCTCACCCCAGAATTATCCTGGTCTCTCCCCTGTACTTCCGCAACAGGGTGGAGGCTCCATACATACCCTCAGCACATCCCCAGATTGGAGGAATGGGGGAGAGGTTGTCCCCATGGATCCGCTCTTTTTCTGAAGTACTTCGGTAGGCCAGAATAATGTAGAAAACCCATTAACCCTTAAACAGACCTTAAGTGTTTCTGAGAAAAAAAAATCCTTACTTTCTGATGCAATGTTTATTTTTGTGCTAAAACTAAGGAAGTGAGTTATACTATACAAACATATGTACATTTGTCTATATATATATTGTATAGGTGCAAAGCTATATGTTTGTTAAAATCATATTAAAAATAATATATTTTTAAAGAAACAATGCATTCTTAATTAAACCTCATTGTTGTCTCAATAGTACACTATACAGTAAAGTTGCTTCACTTGTATACATATCATAGTACAATGGATAAGTGTGTGATGAGAACCCCCAATTTAATTTTACAGAAATTTAGCATTTGCCCGATTCCGCCTAAACAAAAGAATTCCTATCCTAAATTGGAGAAAAAAAGAAGGGTCATCCATCTCTAGCATGTTTCACGCCTCACTGTTGTCGATTAATAAAAATACATTTATTTATCTGCATATTTGTGGGTATTTTATGCCCACAAGAGCAATGAGTGGCAACATTTCTGCCCGTTTTTATTTTGTGTGGCCATCCATAACCTGCTAGTACATCTGGACTTGCTATGCCATCCCTATGTCCAGAACGAATTAGAATGGCTGCTTCTCCCCCCACTGCAAGGGAGATTAGGCTGTCTGTGTGTGGACAGATCCAGTTTAACTGATCTAAATGCCTGATCTTAAGAGAAGAGAAGAGGCCAAAAATATCTGATCACTCCTGATTAGTAATGCAGGGATTCATTTCTTCTTGTGGGCAGGATCTCACTGATGACACAGTTGGAAAGCCTGAAGAGTAGAAACATGCCAAAATCTCTGATCACCCCTTGCTGGCTAAGGTCACACATTGTGACCAGAAATGTAGGGCTATGGAGTGATCAGCGCACAGGTAGGTCAGAGGAAGAAGGAGAAACAAAGTTTCTTTATGTAGAACATAAAAGAGGTCCACGTTCCGGACCATTTGGATCCTCATATGTTTCTGTTCCATTTGGATCTAGAGAAATTTCAGACAAAACAGAGGATCCTTATTTTGCACATCTTTCACCAATGCAAAAGCTTTAAAAACTAACAATGATAAAACATACTATTTAAAGACACATTAGCTCTCCAAAACCTAAAAATACTACTTGGGTATTTATCTGTATTGCTGAATATAAATTGAAGTTTAGTGGAAGAAATCCTAAGTAAAATTGCATTTCTTCACTTTTTTATATATATATTATTTATTCTAAATGATGCACTATAGATATAAAACTCTTATCAATGGAAAGCCCTATCTGGGATCATCAATTTTATATGATGTGGGGGGGTGAAGTAAATAAGTGTTCATGGATCATGATTGAAGAAATACCTAGAAAAGTGCTAAAAATGCTTTGGTGCTTAAGTGTGAAAAACTGTAAAACCACATTGGTCCTTAAAGGGGTAATCGTGGATGTCTCCTAGTCCTGATTCTTGAACCCGATAAAACATGGGTAAAAGTTGTTAAAGTGATTGAATTTATGGGATTCAATGATATGGCAGACTGCTTCTTACAAAAATGTTCTGTAAGGAAAGTTATTTTTTCTTTTTAAAATGTTTCAAAAAGTAATTTTTTGGTGTGTAGGAATGATGACTTCAAACAACAAAACCAATTCCTGAATTAAAGTATTTGATGGGTTTTGTGTACATATTTGTCATTATACAGTATATTCTAGCGGCGACCTGGGAATCTGACTACTTATGCCTTTTATGCTTTCAGGTTTATGCTTTTACGCTCCCCTAGTTTTGTTTAATATATTATTGCAGGTGCACTCATTCCATTCATTTGTAACGCTTTTTGTTGTGTATAGAAACGTGTGTATGAGGTGTCTACCTTGCCACTACATTGTAATCCTTTTAAATATTTTTTTTTACAAAAGCCAGGTCTAATCTTGTCATGTCTGAATTTTTTCCCCCTTAGGTATTACTTGTGCTGTCAGTAACTGATGACTTAATCCAAGTTATTAAATTGTCTATTGTGACTAATACTGAAAAATGTGGAATTATGCCACGGCTTTAGGTTTACATACTTTTGATAATGATATGAGATTTCCTCCTCGAAAAAAGGAAGAATTTATCATCAAAGTAAATGCAGAAATGCTGAAATGGAAAAGCATTTATAAAGAAAAAATGTTCTGTAACTGGCATACATTTTATTAATGAATATGAAGCAGGGAGATCTATCATTCTACAAGCTACAGTGATTAATGGACATGGTGGCTTTTAAAGAGATTAATGTGTGTTGTGACATTGCTCTTCAGGGAGAAAAAATTTACCTTTTCTTTAAGTGTGATGTTAACATTTCTGAGAATAAAAGTTGCCTTCAATGTGTAATTCTATACAAGCTACATTTTAGCTTTAAATAATAGTACAGAGTGCAGGAATCAGTCAATATGAAAAAAAACTTTTATTTTAATTTTACATTTAAAATAAAACAACAAATGTATAAACATGACAGTACTCGGCAGGGTATTTAACACTATAAATGCAATATATAAAAGCCTTGTTAGCGTGGAAATGGTCAATTATGATGGGTGGGCTTATAGTGAAGTGCTCTATGATTAGACTGATTAGTTGCAAACTGAGCTGTGTGTGGAGGAAGGGGGCTGCCAGATAGTGTTGTGTGTGTGAGGGTCGAATACTCTTGAAAAGAGGGAGAGAAGAATCAGTGATGGGCACTTAAGCTGGTATAATATATATATAGTTCTATCTTACCAAAATGATGAGGCTGTGTAATTTATTTTAAATAAATATTTATTATGGGCATAATAAGAAGCTTGAGATGAAACACACTTACCAGCTCTGATTTTTGGAGGCTCCAGATTGAATCTAATGTGTTACCAGGTGTGTGTGCATTATCTTAATAAGAAGTAACAACCTAAAGTATGACTTTGTAAACTGTATATATTCTGATAACAAGACAAATCTCTTACCCAGCTTGCACTGATTAAACAAAAAGGAAAACTGTCTCAAGATAAACAGATTCAGTATCTTCTAGATTTAATATTAGCAATACACAAAGGTACAATGTCTGAACTAGGTTAAACAAAGAGATGGTCACTTTGCAAACCATTAGGATGTTCTTGACACTTGGATCATTCTACTGACTGCCATAGTGATAAGACCCCTTTTCAAACTTTGCACCAGTGTAGCTTTTTATATGCAGCACCCATTTGTGAAAGCACTTTAGAATTGTGGAGGAAATTCTAGATATTCTAGATATAACATAACAATTAGTATTTATACAGCACCTTTCTCCCAGTGGGAGCCTCTTTTGGCACACTACTTACAAAAATCTTTTGTAAGGAAAATTAATGAAACTATATTTTCTTTTTAAAATGTTTCAAAAACTACATTTTTTTTTGTTATTTGCGCCAATGATGATTTCAAACATAAAATTGCTGAATTTAAGTATTTGTGTTTGATAGGTGTTTCTCACCTTGTTGAACACTATTAGTAAACAATCCAATAGTGGTTTTCTGGTCATGGTTTCCTCCTACTAAGCTCACATTTTTATGGTAAATATAACCAGATACTTAGTGATCAATAGTTCCTTGTTCTCAGCTTACTTATATATTTATATGTGTTGTAGGTCATTTTTGGAGAGAAATCTCATCACTGCCTTAATTGCATTATGAAGGACAATGAATGAGATCAACGTTTTCTTTTTTATTATTTATATATTTTTATTCAAACATTCAAGATACACATATAAACATATCCTTCTCAGAACCTTATTTCATATATCAAACTTATTAGTATACATATATACTGTACGTGTATAAACCCCAGTACAAAAAGGAGTTTTACTACATCATACTTCATAAATATGGCTGACCCTTGTAGAAGAAAAAAAAGAAAAAGAGAAAAAAAAAGTTTGTTACAATGTATATCATTCATAAAACTAACAAATATCATTTACTCTTTCTTCTTAACATTCATACATCAACTTGTCAACTTCAACATTCTCTCCTGGGAGTATCCGAAATATATCCTCTGGGACCGAAGGTTAATCTCATGGTAAAATTGATTTCAAATGTGCAGGGGCCAAATATATCATGTAGGGGTACCAACGCGCTCCTCCCAAAATGATTTCCAGGGTCGCCAGATTTTATCAAACATATCGATCTTTTCAAGTTTATAATAATATCCCCTTTCCATTGTATATTGATATTGTATTTGGTTCATAATTATCTGCCAATTTATTGTGCCTGGGTTTCTCCACTGTCTGGCAATACAAATCTTTGCAGCCAAAAAAACATGTATAAGTAGTATTCGTTGATTTAACTTAAGTTTCTCTAACCCTAAATGAAACAGAAACATCCGTGGGTCCACCTGGTCCTGGAGTTGAAAAAAGAGATCAACGTTTTCACTGCATATCAGCTCACCTGTACCTCACTCCTCAACAGACCATTTCGATAACAGGATATAAATACATCCATAAACTATGGAATGTTTACTCAAAATATGACATATTTAGATACAGGTATTAGAAAGGATTAAGCATGAATAAATTCACCTTTAGCTGCTGCTGTTGCTTTAATAAATGCACAGACCATACAAGAATAGACTGTATTCCAAAATTAAACAATCCTGAGCATACATAACAATCTTAGATTTAAATGCAAAAATAAAGAGTTGGTTAATAGCTTCAACTTAGTAATTAGAGCCTAGCAAATGCTGGTTATTAATGTGTAGTGCATAGGACGCACAGTAAAACATTTCAATATGTACAAAGATGCAGTTTAATTGTGTTCATTAATACTGGATCATTTACTTTTCATTCTTAATAGTTTGGGGCTTAACATGGTTTCATCTTAATTGTACCTAATATTCTGATTTAATTGTATTTCAGCAACTAATTAAAATCAATGTATCTTGTTAAAATAAAATTATATAATAATTGTCTGCTAGCTACATAAACAACAATGAATCAGAATAACTTTTTATATTTGTGTTTACAAATATAAATGCAGGATTTTGATAAAAAATGTATTTGATATACGTGGCATAAACACATTTGTATTCTTAATCATTAGTTAGTCTGCACAAGTTGACCTCAACATAGCATCTGGCTCTGCTTTGTAGAAGGGGAACAGCATGAGCTGTGCCAGGCTACATACGATTTTGGCTAAAGCACTCCCCCTCTGTCATGGAATCATTGTGTGCATACAAAAGGATGCATATTAGGACCTGCATGATCAGAGGTGGGACAGTTTTGGAAAGCCAGGCTAGGTTCTGGCTTGGCCCCAGCTTGGCTCATTTTGTCTTGTAGTCAGCTGATCCACCTCTAATAGTCTTGCAAGGCCGAAAAAAACACTTGTCCATCAATGTCCACCTTTCCAAAATATGTCTAATTGCGTTGATCCAGAAGAAGGCAAAAAGTCCTTTGAAGCACTTCCCAAGGTATGAAGGGAGAAAAAAAATCACAAACAAACTTTCCCACATGCTCTTTCTTTATAAAAAAACTAATCCAGTTTAAGCTTTACTGTAACCACCTTAATGTATATAATGCTAATGCACCAGAAACGGTGGCATATTTGTTGTTTGCGCTGCACTAAGCCTAAACCCGGGCAGCCTGAACACCACTAGCTGCCTGCTCTGCACCACCATTCTTACTGCTATGGATTTGCTGTTCCCAGTGCTTCACTTTTTAAGGATGTGGTATTGGTTGGATGCAAACTATGGAGGACTATGTTGAGTTGTTACTGCCCTGCATAAAGTTAATGGGCCAATTGGAGAGATCAAAAATCTCCCTTTTAACCAAATCTTTAAATAGTGGCACTTACAGAAACATCTACTCTGCCCATTTTTCCTGATATAAAGACTTTGTCTTTGGCCTTGTCTTAGATCCAGGATAGTTTTATGCCTGTCCCATGGCAATTTAAGTTCCCTCACGGTATTAGCTTCTACTACCCTCTCAGTAAAACATCTTTAAATTACATTTACTGCTCTGACTCTCTATTTTTAGATTATGACATCTTTCTCTAACATTTCCCTCCTTTTAATTGTCTGTCCCGTAGTTTGTTTAAGTATTTAGGCTGATATTCATTCATGTTTCTGCAATAATTCTTTAGAACATTAGACATCTACAAAAAAGCATTTCGATTTAAAAAAAGCTATTTTAATTTAGAGCTAAAGCAAAGAGATTTTTATGATATGCACAAATAACCCACAATTTAAGGATTTCAGGTTTCAGGTTAAATTATAAGAAATGAAAAATGTAATCAGGCAAGACTACACTTAGGTACAATGTATCTTTATTTTATTCTCATTTGACTGCAAGAATATCTACCAACAAGTCTCTCTAGTGGAAATCTATCAATACTGTATTTTTTACTGCTTTTTTATACAAAACTAATGTCAAATGTGTTGGTGCTTAAACTGATGATAAACTGATAATAAAATATGTTGTTTCTAGTAAAAAAAATCTAATTGCCTAATTTGTATGCAGATTAGCTCAGTATATGTATGCACATGTTCATTTGGAGTCTGGTAAATATGTAAATAAGACTGCTCTTCTGACATCACGATTTATCTTCATCTTTTGAATACCTGTTGTACATGGCCACGTATGGACCTACATCATTATGATAAAGCATTTGCATCTGAAACACAAAAAATAAATGGGAGTCAAGGGTGTTGAAAAAGATCCGTAACAACATCGATTAACTCGTACCAAAGGGTTTTGTATTCCAGGACCCGAGTACTGAAAGAGTTAATTAAACATAGAAACACAAAATTTGACGTAACATTAGAGCCATTCATACTTTTTTTGTTTAGGTCAAATAGGAAGAAATAGGATCATTTGTGTTCAACAGCATTCAAAACAGCTAAAAGCACTGTGCCAAAAACTGAATTGTTTACAAACTGATTTTCTACGATTTTTAATGATAATATTTAATATATTCACATACTAAATATGTATATAGACATATCATGCATCATATAGATTTCAGGCCCAGAGCCCTACTATCATCCTGTTTTAGAATCGCTGGTCTTTTTTGGAACAGATTTTGAGATTCAACCATTACAGCATAAATTGAGCATTTCTATATAGTTCCCCAAAATCCCAAAGGAGTTAGGGTGAAGGCAGTGGGAAAGGCGGATAAGCTGGGAAAGGGCATTCCAGAGTATAGGACCAGTCCTTGAGAAATCTTGGAGGCATGCATGAGAACTAGAGATCAGAGGAGAGGACAAACGGAGACCACAGAGTGGAGACAGCGGTTAGGAGTGCATTTAGAGATGATTGAGGAGATGTAGGGTCACTGCTATGAAGAGCTTTGAAAGTCAGGCTTTTGAATTGAGTGCTGAGGCAGCCAGTGAAGAGACTTACAGTAGTGTTCATGGTGCGTTGTAGAAAGGCGGGAGCGGTATGAGGGAGATCATCTTAGACACACAGGGTTACAATAGTCAAACAAGAGATAAATGAGGGCATGAACATGAGCCTTAGTGGCACCTTAGAAACATAGAAAGTGACGGCAGATAAGAACCAGTAGGGCCATCCAGTCTGCCCAACCTCTGAGTACTTTCCTTTAGTACCTGCCCTTATCCTATATCTAGCTTGGCCTTATGCCTATCCCATGCTTGCTTAAATGCCTTTACTATATTAACATCTACCACTTCTGCTGGAAGGCTATTCCATGCGTCCACTACCCCTTTCTTAAAGTAATATTTTCTGACGTTACCATTAAACCTTTGCCCTTCTAGCTCATGGCTATGTCCTCTTCATGTGGTAGTATTTCTCCTTTTAGATAAACTCTCTTCCTTGATCTTGTTGACTCCCTTTAAGTATTTAAATGTTTCTATTATATCCCCCTGCCATTTCTTTCTTGCAGGCTATATAGGTTAAGATCCTTTACCCTGTCCTGGTAAGTTTTATTCTGTAATCCATGAACCATGTTAGTAGCCCTTCTCTGACCTTTCTCCACCATTTCTATATCCTTCTGTAGATCCGGTCTCCAGTACTGTACACAATACTCCAAGTGAGGTCTCACCAGTGATCTGTACAGCGGCACGAGCTCTTCCCTCTATCTACTGCTAATACCCCTGGCTATACAACCGAGCATTCTGCTAGCATTACCTGCTGCTCTACTGCATTGTCTGCCTGCCTTTAAATCCTCAGAAATAATTACCCCTAAATCTCTTTCCTCACACGTTGAGGTTAGGCAGTATCAAATACGTTTGCTCCGAATATAATCCATTCTCTACAACACTCTATTGTCTGTCACCGAGACATGCCTAATCCATTCAACAATATTGTATACAAAACCCTTACTGAAATCTAGAAACGCAATAGCTACTGCACATCCAAGCATTAATTAAAGCAAACATATAGATGCCTAGTGTAACCCTACAAGATCCTCTGATATCCATGCACCTTATCACATGGGAAGAAACAATCCACACACACACACCATATCAT
>VKOC01000005.1:10872497-10917327 GCA_009364415.1 Spea multiplicata
AAGAATAAGGAGAATAATCCAAGTTTCCATGTGTTTTAATTCATTCACGGCAATTTTGTGGACATGAGTTGGAAAATGCTATTTTTACCCAGGTATAATATTTATGGAGATTGTGTGGTTCTCTAAAGTGATTTCTACATAATGATGTTTACAAATTAACATAAGCAATATTTATAAGAAACCACATAAGGACAGGAAATAGGTAAATATATGCTAATTGTGCGACTTATCTCTCTCCCAAACATAAACTTAAAATAAATTGCAAAAAAAGTAGGTATACACACACATTCACACTACCGTTTGGGGTCACTCAGAAATGTCCTTGTTTTTGAAAGAAAGGGAAATTTTGTCCAGTAAAATAACATTAAATGGATCAGAAACACAGTGTGGACATTGCTAATGTTATAAATGAGTATTTTAACTGTAAAAGGCTGATTTTTAATGGAATATCTTGTGGGCATTGCTAATTTTATAAATGAGTATTTTAACTGTAAAAGACTGATTTTTAATGGAATATCTTCATAGGCGTGCAGAGGACCTTTATCAGCAACCATCACTTCTGTGTTCTAATGGTATGCTAAATTAAAATTGAAACGGCTAATTGATCATTATGTTTTTTTCTAATTATGAGATTTCCTTATTTTTCCATGAAAACAACTAAGTGACCCCAAGCATTTAAACAGAATTATATAATAGAAATATGGATTATTATATATCATATATATTAATGAACACATTGATGCAGACTCAATATTTAAACAAATATATTTTTCTATTTAAAAATTCTAGTCTTTATTTATAATTGAAACCCTCATTCATTCCACTGGGTACCAAGGTGGAAAGATTATACATCCAGTAGGATTTTCCTTGTATAATTTACGATTAATGTTCCCTTTGGGTGGACCCATAGTTAATCTTGCAGTCCCACATAAAGTCCCACATAAAGAGAGCTGTTTTTTCCACGTCCAAAGTTTCAATCATAGCACATCCCATGTGGTAGTTGGAAAAACAGGCATATTGCTTAATGATAGATCTAAGAATGAAATTGACATATATAATATATACTAAATACTATATTAGTTGGTATATATATATATATATATATATATCGTATATTCCGGCGTATAAGGTAAATCCGGCGTATAAGGTAAATCGCTTGCCATGATTGGCTGGTTGTTGTATACTGGGTAGAGGGGTTGTCTTATACAGCGAGTATAGCCCAAACTCTATATTTTAACTGGAAAAGTTGGGGGTCGTCTAATACGCCCAGTCATCTTATACACCGGAATATACGGTGTACATATATATATATATATATATATGTATAATTTACTTAACACTTTCCAAACTCATATCAAAGTTGGCTATACTAGTCTGTTTAGGTTCATTCTGCATGGATTTTTCATATAATAGTGTATTGCAGCCAGCAGACAAGACTATATTGTAGGAATGTTTGAGAACTCTATGTGGGTATCCCTTTTCTTTAAATAAAATAGAGCATCATCTGGTATTGTAAAATCAGCTAAAGTAGAACAATTCCATTGTGTTCTTAGATATTGTCCAATTGGTATGTTCCGTTCTGGGGGGGGGCGACGACTAGAACAGAAAACTGGCAATTTTGCCTGATGAAGGTCATGTGATAATTCTACCTTCTGTACTTGGCGTTTGGAGCCTTTCACATGGGACAGAAGTTTTTCTGCAAATGGTCATCAGATGCAAACTAAATAGATTCCAAAGTATTATTATGCTATTATAGATCTATAATATGAAATAATGGGTCGACCTGGAGGGTCTTCATGCATTTTAGGTAAACAATAGAATGAGGCTATTGGCTGGCACAATGCATTTGTAATCATTTTTAGTAATAAAACCCAAATTCTGTCAATAATGTATAAAATAGTAAAATGTATTTATTTATCGGATCATTTTGAAAGGTTTCTATTACATTGGGTATCACTAAGAGGTTGAAGTTTTTTTTTTTAAAGAGTTTAGCATTCTAAATAAATTAAATTGTTAGACTTAATGATCTGTAATTAAGACAGGCTTATCTTAGCATAAAAAAAATCGCCTGCATGTATTTGTAGTGGGTACGGGAGTCCTGCTCACCAAATGTCATGCCGTGGTCCATGGGTACTTCTGGAGCTTATTTTGTCTTCATGGGGAATTAAACATCTACATTACACATTCCCAATTTTGAATGTTTTATTTTTTTCTTTCAAGTGGTTCATGGAGTGATAGGAAGTCTTATTCAGCACTGTACACGTGTACAATGCTAAAACAAACGGGAAATTATGATTCTCTTTACAAAAATCAAATATATAACACAATTTGAGAAGATGTTAAACCTAAAGTAGTGTATTTAGACTTTAGAAACAAGATGCATTTTTTAACAAGGTATAAAAAAAATCCTTATTTTGGAATAAATCTGATAAATACAATTAGCATTCTTAATCCTGAACATATAGGACCTTTACTTATAATACAAATATTACAAAATAAAGAATTGTTTACCACTGTAAACACACAATATATATATATAGATAAGAAACTATATTAAAAATAGTGCTCTCAAATTTGTCATGCTTCTCACGGAGAAACTACAGTAAGAAATGATAAAAGGTACAACCAAAGTCAGTAACCGGTTATCGTACAAAGCTACGTGCGGGCACACTCGTTGGAAAATGTGCGCGCTTTCATTTGTCTGCGAGCCAAAGCTTCTTGCTTTTTTCTTTCAATTTCCTCCATCGAACACTTCTTATTTCTTTCTTCAGAAACGAAAACTGAAAGATAAAGTACTAGCAGGTTAGACTATACAATTTAAAGAAAATAACTATCGCCAAATGTGTAGTTTCCTGGTTTTAGTAAAATACTTTTTGGCACAATTACTTTCTTGGAATCTTGGAATGTCATGTTTGGGCTTAGAATTTTGTGCCAGATTAGGGTTTGTATGTAACATGATCACAAAATTTGTTACTGCCCCTTAGTAGGGGGCACTGCTGACACTGACAGCAGCGCCAAAGTATACCTCAGAAACAGCACTCTATTGATTGCCTTTGCCAAAATCAAGGCACAGTCCCTATGAAAACCCAGTAACACATTCTATACACAACAAATAGGATCAAGATAATTCTGTCAGACAAGCGGTGCACTGGAAAAAAGGGCCTACTTACCTTTTGCAGACTGTAACAAAGACTCTGATAGATGCCTTTTCAAAGAGGGTTGCTGACAAGGTTTGACATTTCCTTGGAAGAAGACATTACTTTCCTTCTCATTTGCACCTATGTCCTGAAAAGTAAAGTCTTTAGAATTGTTCTGTTCAACAACTTGCGTGCTATTTGAATGAAGAACGGAAAGCTGCGAAGGTTTAATCCGTGTAAATGAGTATTTTGAAGGTGCCAGTGAACTCTTTGATGAGGATGCAGCGCTTTCATGCCTTACCGGATGTTGCAAAAGCGGCCCACTGGGAACTCTTCTACTGTAAGAACATTGCCCACCAACAGGCACAGAGGTGGACCTGCTCAAAGTTACTTGGCTATTTCTTCTTAAGTCATTTTGACTAGCAGTCAAAGAATTCCCCCGTGTTCTGTATCCACCTATATGAGTAGTAGCTTTGTTTGTTGATGCGGTAAAAGGCAAAAACGGTCCATTACATTTATTTACAACACTCGTGGCTACGCTGGCAGCAGTGATCTGGGTTCCTTCTTTATATTTTTGTACTAATTGTCCTTGATTTGTTTTTACTCTCACATTTGTGCTATTCTTGAAGTCTGAGCCAGCAGAATGCATGTTTTCACATTTATCAACTTTATCCTCCACTTGAGCCTGAGATAATTTTTCTACATCATCACATACTTGATACAGTAAATCATCATCCTCTTCATTTGTTTCCCATAGGCTATCAGATTCACAAAACATATCAAGAACCTCATCGGAGAATTTGGGGTCATCCCATTCATCGTGGTGGGCAGAACTTTTGTTAATATTCCCGGTATGTTTTGCTTGTACAGTCTGGGGGAAGGTTTTTACAGGAAGACTGCTTTGTAGACAATGGGATGTCGGCGTTGTAAAGCTTCTTGTCTTTTTACATTCCTTAGGTGTTTCACTTTTGGGGAGATGTTCGCCAACAGCTGGCGTATTAGTATGCTTTGTTACAGATTGCACTGAATTTACTTGAGATTTTAACGGTACCCGAGAAACTGCATTGGAAAAAAGCTTTGCGTTAACGTTTTCACCCTCATTAATATCAACAGCTTTGTTCAATATACAGACTTTTTCAGGTTTGTTAGTAATAGGTTTTTCAACCACCCCTGGGTTTGATGTTCGTGGTACAAATTTAAAGTTATTTAGTTTATTAAGACCGGATGAAGAGTCCATGCATTGCGTAGGTGCTTTTGGTATTTTAGGGCTTTCAGCTGCTAAAGAAATTGGATCATTGAGGCAAAAGTTGCTAGCGGGAGAATCATCTTTAGGAGTCGCAATCAAACTAGGATTTTGAGTAATTTGCATTACAAAAGAATCATCATCGAGAAAATCCGTTTCCCAATCATCATCAAAATCATCTGTGGCGTTTGATACCTTCGGGTTTACAGAAGTCCACTCAAGAGATTTTTGTTGTATTACATCCTGTTTTGGGTTGTTTTTGCTTACCAGGGTGTTCAATTGACAAGTATTTTGTTTCGAACTTGATGGCTTCTCACAGATTTCACTATGATCTTTAGCATGCAGGTGTTTTTCGTTTGTATTGTCTTTTGCCTTTATTGGAGGATCCTGTGAGCTGTTTGCGGAAACATCAGATAAACCCTGGCTTAACTGTCCACTGTACTTCTGAGTAGAAGAGTCAAAGAGAGCATTAAGAGCTGCTTCAGCTTCCTGGTCAACAGATCTCTGGCTGCTTTGACTAGATGGTTGTGCACGTACTGAACTCTGAACCTGACACGCAGATTCCAACTTAGGTGCAGGTGCTTCTTCAGGGATATTGTCCATAAACGGCACATGATCATTGTTCTTAACACTTCCTACATAAGCGGTTTTAACTTCTGAATGTCCCATGTGTTCATACTGGTCATGAAATTGAACAGTGTCAACCATGTTTTTGTCAAACTGCTTAGCCAACTTCATAAGTTCGTCCTCCTTTTTGATTATTCGTGACCTTTAAAAGAGAATATGGAATACATAAAAGAAAATCTCAATATGGTAACATTATAGTGGGTATACTGTACTAAATCAGTATATTACTACAGAAACATGTAAAATATAACTGTTCCCACGATCCGTAGCCTACTGAGCTGCATTAAACTGATATGGACTCCAAGCAATACCGTGTATGAACTGCAACCATTAATCACCATAACTCGAACACTATTTTTAAAAAGGTTAAATTATTAATATTCTGTATTTTAACTATTTTTTATTTGCAGAACTAAAATTCTACAACACTATATAATGAAATTATACATAAAATGACATATTTGAAACACAAATGTGAAAGCTCTTTTTTTATTTTAACGTGCCAGGTAAGTCATGAAAAAAAAGTCAGTTAACGACAGTTGACGTGCCTGGCACGTGTCCTGGAAAAAACAATATATAACTTGTGTGGCTTTAGTAAATTGGAAAGAAGAAAATTACAGCTAAACAAGAGCACCGCAGCAATTTTAACAGCCAAAAAATAAAATCAGCCATTGTCGTGAAGGGGTTAAAGTTCTTTATTCCCTCCCTTGAGGAGCAAAATGGCAGCAGGTCGCAAAAGAAACCCAGTTTCCGAACATGTTTCACTGCCTATGGGTAATGCAGGTATGTGTGTACAATGCAAGCAACGCAAGAAAGAAATGCAAGGTCAGGTGGCACGAATGAAACATCATGAGAAGTGCTGTGATGAAAGGAACATGTTTGGAAATTTCTCAATTAAGAATGAACAAATTGTGAAATCGGTTGGGGCCCAATAAAGCAAGAATGCTTGTTTTTCTTTTCCAGATTGTGAACAAACAAGGAAGATGAGTGAGCTGCAGAAGATATTTTTGTTTTAAGTTTTTAATGTGGACCGAGATGAAGTTATTTTGTTTAACCGCTTCAGTTAATACACAATGAGGTTTAAGCACATGAGTCTTTACATTTAAAAAAGGACAATTTAAATCAAGTCTGACTAGTGATTTAAATTGACTTACTTCAAATCAAGCTCAAAGTTCAATCTAAATATTTGACTAAAGAATGATTGAAAATATGTTGTACAGCTCAAAGAGGAGATTCATCGTGGAGGATGGGATATTTTCCATTCTACAGTAAAACAAGGAACAAATAAAACATGCACAAAAAGAACGTTTTAGAAACTATAATTACCTACTAATTTTAGTCCTAGGTCTGGCTACTACTGGCGTAGACGGAATGGCATCATCACCAATCCACATTCCCAGATAACCTGCATCTTTATTGGCTGGCTTTTCATCCTATAGAACACAACAACAAAACCAAACAGAACACTACGGTGAAACATATCTCAAGGCAGTGAAATGCTTTATTTAAACATCATCCACCTCTGGAGGAAAAAGTGAGAAAAGATGCAAAGCTCCATTCATTTCAAGCCCTATAAGAACACACAAGAGCTTGGGAAGTGGTATGTAAGATTTTGAAAAATATGTCTTCAAAAAAAAAAAAAAAAAAAAAAAAAAAAGAGAGAGGGAAACCTTGTGTAAACAAACCATGAGGGAGATTAACAGAAATGATAGGTTTGTAAGCAGAAAGGGACTAGAAACATTAAGACCTTGGCACTTCACAAAACAAATTTTACATCTTAAGTCTTCTTATGAACACTGCGCATGTTTGAAACATTAAAATTGTATGGTTATAAGAGTACTTGTGTTGTGACAGTACATTCTCCTTAAATACAACTTATTTAAAAAATGCTTATACTTTTGTTTGCAGCAATAAAAGTTTTGTGTTCTGCATGCAATCTATATATTTGTTTAATAATTTTAAGGTGCCAGAGAACAGTTGTATGCCAAGCAATGACTGGCCATATGATCAAAAAAGGGTTAAAAAAATCCAAACGTTGACACACATCTCCGAATGGTATTAGAACAGATAAATTAAATACTTCACCTAATATTTACTGTGCTACTAAAGACATTAATATACTTAAAAGAAAAAGTCCATTAACTGTAGCAGTAAAAAAAGAATCAACATGTTGTATAATGAAAGGCATAATAAGGTATAATGGAAAAAAGCTAGAGCGGTGCTCACATAGTCACACAAAGCATAAAGCAATATTGATTCTTCTACTGTCGTAAAAAGCCACAGCACAATATCTGAAACCCAAAAAAACCTTTCAGGAAATTACCTTAGGAGCAATTCTATTAACAATATCGGAAATGTCAACCGCACATTTGCTTGAAGTCTGTTTTCTCCTTCCATTTTCTAGAAAATAAATTATGATATGGTAAATAAGATTTAGGTACGTTTTTAAAGGATACAGCTATTTATAATGGCGGGAAGTCTGCAGTGCTGAAACAACAAATACAAAGCTTGCATTGAGGAGTCTCACAGCCAACTCGGTCCGCCCCTACCAAACTGAGTGAAAAGGTCTTTACATACAGTATTCAATACAGTACGCTTTTAAAGACTGATTCATAACAGCTTAAAATGATAATGATGCTAAATTTTCACTACAAAACCAACATAAGAAATAAAAAACTACAAAATGAAGCTTGCGTCTGAGTTATGGGGTCGTTCTTTTATCCACGTGCTTTAACCATTCACTAAGACAATTTCGCTGAGCTTTTCCTTTATTTAAAAAAAAAGAAAGAATTACCTAGCTTAAACGGCGTTGGCGAATGGGGATCCCAAAAGATTTCATGCTGTTGATCTGCGTCATTGGAAGGAGAGTTGATAGTTGATGACCATAGTTTGTTTTTAGAGAGCCGCTTTGGAGTCTTCTTGTTTAAGCATAATTCTACTGAAAAAATTTCAGAGGAAAAGTAATTAACGTTCATAAAAAAAAATTGAATCACACACAAAATATCACATGAATGACAATAATGGCAGCCTCCAAGGCTACAAATAATAAATTGGAGCAGAATGAAAAACACTTTTTCCCATGGTTCTCTCACTTTAAGAACAGAAAACATCACCCATCATCCAATATGGCCAAGAAGTGAGGCACAACAAGTAGCTATATGGGGCTTAAAAATTTAAGTTAAACAGATAACAGCTACACAAAAGTCTGTATCCTAACTTTAACAGCCAACCATACCTACACACCAGTGCCAAATACCATTGTTCCTAACCAAACAGGAACGCACCCAGCCTATTTTGCATAGGGGCAGATACGTGTCAAGCAACTTCTAATATCAGCTCTTCAATTCAAGGACCATAGCACCGCTGTCACTCTCCCGTCAACTACCTGGTGACACAAGTCAGTCGGTATCACCGGGTAACTGTGTATACATTACGGGCACGATGAGTTTCTAAAATTGGGATTTTTTTCCCCAATAAAACATATTACCTTCTACTAAACCTCTGACCATACTTATTAGTTATTGCTTTATATAGCGCCATTCTATTCTGCACAGCCGTACAACTCGACTTACAGAAACAACCGAAAAAAAGGGGGGCCTCGCTCAGGTGAGCTTACAATACGGTCCATACATTGGCATCAGCTTACGTGAAACAGCTTATGGCAACACCGGTGCATCCGCGGCATTCACTGAAACGGTCACCGCAAAGCTTACCGCTGCCTAACCAGTAGGGAACAGTATGATGCTTTGGTAGGACATTATGGTGCATTGGCACAAGGGCTGTGTTCCTGTACCTATAACTATCATGTACGTCAGAGGCTGAGTGCTTTATACACAGGAATACAGTTATGTTTACGTTGAACCATGAATTGGGGTCAAACAATGGGTTTTCAGAGCTCTCGGCCCTCACCCTCTTCCCTTTCACTCTTAGTAAGCAGCGAGGCGTTTGAAGTCGGTAACTGGGTCCCCCCGGGCTTCCTGCTACGGCTGTGCTTCTTGGAGGCCTTGGTCGGGGTCTCCCTGTCCGAGCCTCCTGCCTCCCTGCAACTGCGTCTCCCTCCGGCCTCCTCATTCTCCTCCCGGACTTTCTCACTCGGCAACTTCTTGCGGCTCATTATACGTTCCCGGTATCCGCTTGCATCCTAAGCCAACAGTTTGCGGCGGTGGTCCTACTACACTATACTACGCTACACCATTAGCATGGCACAAACATCTTTCCGGTTCAGAGGCGCTCGGTGATTAGTGGGCTGGAAGAGACAGTTTCGATTGGACCACTCGGTGACGGCGTGACATCATCACGCACGTTCAACGAACTCCGTAAACGGACGTTTGCTTCTTGATTCGTGTTGCAGAAGAGGCGCAAAAGATATTATTCGGGCTTTGAGATCATGTGAATGGAACGTGCACAGGACAACCTGTAATATCTGAAGTAAATCCATATGATATGATTAATGCGTTCATTGATTTTTGCAGCGTTACCAGGCAGTATTCAAAGCGCCCAGAGCATTCTGGGAGATGTAGTCCGTGAAAGAGCACCAGAAAGTTGTTATAACAGCACGGAATTATGATATTGTGTGGATTCCCATTCTGCTTTTTATAGGAATTTATAAGTTTTTTTTTACTTCATGAAAGAGATTTTACCACGAGATATGAAAAAAGCGTTTGCACGTTTTAACAAATAAAAGTATCTAGGAATGTTTACATCCTCCCTTACTAGTGGAGGCCTTAGACAGTCATGACAATTGAGTTGAAGACCGATACATTTTGATTGCATCAAGACAAAGGAGCCGCATATTATAATATGATTTGCTTTATTTAAAATTTATTTTCTTCATTTACTTTTATGTCGCCAGGTTTCTCTTTAATCAGTTCAATGCTTTTATTTCATTTCTATTTTTCTCTTAATTTCAATTAGTTCTGTTGCTTTATTTGCATTTTCTTCCTCCTACTCAGCTTCTTGGTGCTTCTTAACGCCAGTTCACGTAGAGAAGTAATGGAGGATGGTGCAACATTCATTCATTGTAAGGAGACAGAGTGAAAGTTTCGTTGGAGTGAAAGATGGGTTACTGATGATTCGAAGAAAGTCTATGGCAATGTTTTTACCAAATTTGGAGATGGAAGACCTGAAAATTTTTCTCCAGAGCAAAATATACCGGCAACCACATCCATGCCAGCAAGCGGCAATGAAGTATTTCGGATGTTGAGAAAGAAATCCTGGAGATGACAGCCAAAAGTGTTTCCAAAGTGACAGAAATGAGAGCAAATAAGCCAACCTGACACCATTTAAAGTTACTTTGAATGCAATGAAGACTGCCGTTATCATTGAATATCGGCTGTGGTTTTGAGATTACACGCTACAGGAATTTTTTTATTTTATTTGTCCCCTCGCATATGATTTTGAC
The DNA here is from genome assembly GCA_009364415.1 of Spea multiplicata. Classification (NCBI taxonomy): domain Eukaryota; kingdom Metazoa; phylum Chordata; class Amphibia; order Anura; family Pelobatidae; genus Spea; species Spea multiplicata. Next base: position 10,882,906 of record VKOC01000005.1, read on the forward strand.
TATTTTAAACAGCAAACAAAAGTGGTATTTGTAGAGGGTTATCTGCTCAGGTACAGTTATAATGAATTTGGTCTGTGCCAGTAGCTTATTCACATGGAACAAAAGGTAGTGTTCCACTGTCCTAGAGGCTTTCATGAGAGAATGATGTTCCAGGTGAAATGGAGAAGCTCAGTAGTAGTGTAACTGCTTCCAGCAGAAGCCATTAAAAGCCATTGCTGTCACGCCATGAACACCCTTTCCTGATATGTCATGTGTCTCTGTTATGACACTGTGCTCAGGAATGGACCCCTGAGCAGAGTTGGCTGGTGACTAGGGAACAGATTGAAGTGTAGACCACTACAGCAGAATATTGGACCATATGGACAATACAAACCAGACCAGGTCAGGATACCGAAAGCAGCGAGGTCAGGAAAGCTGCACTAGGATACCAGAGGGCAGTATGCGCAGGATAAACTAGGCCAGGATACCAGAAAGCAAACAAGGTCAAAAAAAGCCGGCTCAGAGTATGATGTTCAACCTTTGTACAACAATGTTCATTCTGTCTGTCACATTCTGTTACAATAATGTACTGTTTTTTTCTGCAAAGAAAAAAATAAAAATAGTCAAACAGTAATAAACTAATCCATGGCATCAGTTTTAGGAACAGACAGAGGATAAATCCTTCCATGGAGGGAAACCGTTCCAGAGAGTAGATCAATGGACAGTCCTATGGTCTGTGAGGAGGTAGATATTCAGACTCCTGTTTGCTAAAAACTTGGTGATTTGGTTCAGGTGTAATGGGGATATTGTAGAAACCATGGCAGAAGACCCTGGAGACACCTTAATGAGACAGCCACAGATACAGTTAGCCCTCTAGATTGCAAGCTCGTTTTAGCAGGGGCCTCCTTACATGTTTCTTTAAGTCAAATTGCTATCATCATCATCTGTTAGAACACTGCTCAGGAACACCTGAGCAGAGTTGGCTGGCAACCAGGAACCAGACAGCGGTGTAGGCCACAACAGCAGGGTATTGTGCCATGTGCCAAGTGCTTGCCTACTGTTTCTTCCTGGATGTGACAAAGCTACCTGGGATTTAGATAAAATAGTGCTACTAGTGCTCACTCAATCAGGCTCCACCGCTGATTATATACAGATAAGTGATTCAAAACAAATACAGTGACTGCATACATACCAAAATAATAAGGTTATTTGTTTTGAATCACCTACCTGAGATTTAATCTATCTAAAACTGAACTGATTATCTACCCTCCTCCCATCTCCACCGAGTGCCTGAATTGCCAATCTCCAATAACAACATTACTATCTATCCCACTCGCCTGGCCCGATGGCATGGGGTCATCTTCAAGAGGATCCATTTTGCACCTAAAAAAACATATCTCACATTCAGCCAAGAAGCCGCAATAATCCTTGTTCATTGCTTTATTATCTCCTGCCTCTACTATTGCAACATTCGTCTGGTTTCTAGTCCTCTGTCTCGACTCTCTGCTCTACAATCTATACAAAATCCTGCTGCTAGGCTTGCCTTTCTTAATGTTTTTCTTCTGTTTTTTTTCCACTCTGCCAAGCTACCTATTACCTTAAGAATTACATTCCAAATCCTTCTACTAACATATAAAGCACTCACTTGCCCCCCATTCATTTCTGGCCTCATAACAAAATACCCCCCACTCAATCTTTATGTTCTTACCATGGGCTAAGGCTTAATACCACTTCCTTTTCCCGGTTACAAGACTTCATTTTCCCTCTGAAACTCACTTCCACCTAACCTCCAGCTTTCACCTTCGCTCTCAATATTCAAGCATGAAATATACAAGATGTATGTTGGTCCCTTTCTCCATCTGTATTGTCTGCGTCTAACAATTAATAAAGGTGTGTATTCACTGAAGGTTACACATAATGTTATTTTCAGTTCAAAATGCAGGTCTTCCTCCAGGTTTGTTATAAGAAATAGCGCTTACTAAATTACCTGATTTACCTCCTAAATTGATCCGTTCAGTCAGGCGTTCCAAACATAGGTGATCTCACCTCCTGCATTTAGCCGTGGACCTCCTGCACGGGTCCACGGCTAAACTCAGCAGTACCCTGTGTCATTGCCAATGTCTACAAAAGGCAGGAGCCTAGAAAATTTGCTTACAGTTTTGTAAATAAGCACCATAGTGCAAGGGGGATCTTTGTGATGAAAAATTAGATAAATTAGGGCAAAACTACAATTATTCTCAATACTTGGAAGAGCAATGCTGATCTACACCTGAATGTTTATTAACGTGTAAATATTTGATGGCATCACTAGCAGCTTAGATATGACATTTTAACTTTCATGATTTTAAACTTTCATTCTTCATCTCCAAGACAAGGAGAACATCAACTTTCAGAATTCAGTAGGATAGAAGTTAATGAACCATAACAAGCTCAGCTGTCTTTGATGGTCCTAAACCATCTGGTAACCGTATAACAGTCCCCCTTTCTTCTTTGACTTTTTTATCTTCCTTTTATTCTCCATGTTTTTTCTTCTTTAAATCAACTTGGCTATTTCACATCTAAAACTGACTGCCAGCAAGCAAGCAACCTTGTGTGTTTTTTTGGAAAACAAAATATTGGCTAGTGCTTCGGATTAACAATTGAGCATGCCAGAAAGACTCATGGAAGGTGAATTTGTTGACTGTATAGTTAAGTATAAGAACATTTCTTCATTGAGAAAGCTTGTTTTTCTTGCCAAAGTACAAGAGCTTCAAATCTCAGTTGCATTGCCCAAAATCTGATAAAGCAGTTACAAAACCACACTATATATAGACTGTAAACCAACACCAAGAGGCCAGTGTTGCTTGTCTTTTAAGTAAAAAAGCATATACATTGGACTTTTGTTTCATTAAAAAAAATGGATTTGCGCCAAACAGTATGGATAATTGGCTACAACTACATTAATGTAAAATACACGATGAAAGAAATCTTTACATATTCTAGAATGACTTGAACATAACTTAAGAATGCGCAGATGTGAAAGTAACAAAAGGTTATTCAAAAAATGGCCTGAACATGTTTTTCTCCTCCGTCCCTTTCCCCTTCTAGTTTAGAAAATGTTAAATTGTCATCCTCTCAAAGTAACAGCTGTCTTGCATCCTGAAAACCATTTGAAAAGTACAGAGTAAACGAACAGCTCATCAAAAGGGTGGATGATTCTTTGGGGTTGATTCATACTTACACGGACAATAACGGTGTCTTCCTGTTAGAACATATGTTGGGCATTCCATCCCACAGCTGGCTGTATGCATGTCTCAAAACTTCTTTTAGTTTAAAGCACAGGAAACCTTGGATGGAGGATTTAAGCCAGTAACATATGTTTCATGTATTCATTTTTATTTCATGTCTGTGAGTCTTTACAAATGTCGGCTGAAGTAAACATTCTGTCCAGGTTGTCTTTTTTTTTTTAAATGTGAAAAATGTTTATTCTTGTTTAATGGAACAAAAACCTGTACTGGAACAGGGTGAACTATTAGCCTATATTTACCTGTAGAATCTGCAAAAAAAATGGCATGGTTGGTGGTAATAAGCTAAGAAAATGAAAAACTGGATTTGTACGAATTTAAATTTCAATCTCGTCAACGAGGAGGGACCCTCAACGAAACAAACAAAAATGATGCAAAGATATCAGAATCTTCATTTGAATTTTATTGTTTTTTTCACTCTCACCCATGCTTCCTCACACTCTCACCCACTCTCTCACATTTTCCCACACTCTTATTCACGTCCTCTCATACTCATTCACACTCGCCTACTGCTTCCATGTCCTTGTGTCCTTGCCACACAGCTTTGCTTCTTCTCTTGCCTCTTCTTGTTCTTCTGTGTTCTTCCTTTGTCAGCTTTCATATAAAATGTATATATTTTGCACAGTTTTCACTAATCTCCAATAACAATAATGTAGATTTTTGCAAATGTGGTAACTTCGTAGAAGCTAATATAAGCGTCATATTTCTTTAAGAGATAAATTCTCTAGGATATCTATGCCTTAAGGCTACTATACAAAAGGCAACAGTCAGAATTTGCATTTTAGAAGTCATTTCTTTAAGGTATATATAGAATACCAGTACATCCACATTCAAGGCAAGGTGGCATATGCCCCCCTGTTGGAATTTTGACCATAACAGCAATGCCCCACGGTGGTGTTAGATAAAGCAATCAGAAGCAATCGGCTGGCTTGGGGGTTAAATGAAACAAGAAATAAGGAGAGTGAAATGAAAGGTTTGGGTTTGAGAATCAAATTAAGGGGAAAAGGGGCAGGAAGGAATGAGAGGGTAAACAAGCATAAAAAACAATCTTTAGTGGTACTCATTTTAAAATAACTTATGCACTCATCCAGCATACAATAACGTCATATATGTGTCTGTACATGCTGTACATGTACTGCTGTCCAAAAACACAATTAGCAACCTGGATGCATTCAAGACAAGTCATTTTAGAAATAACAGATACAACGAGCACAGATCAGTAAAATAGATTTAGAAGGTACTGATTATTTTTCTCTTACATTTATTATTAAGCGTACAATGTTTCTTATTAGAAATCATCTGACCAACCGTCCAAACTGTAAAGATGCTATGGAATCATTGGTAGATAAATGTATTATATGCATATCTCAACTGCATATAGTACTGTATGCTTAAACAAAATATAATTGTTTATTTACCCTAAACACAACCCTATGCAGCCCATTCCTACACATATACGAACAATTTTATATATATATACACACACACACACAAATGTCACTTTCCGCAGGAAGTGTCTTCTCTACAGATGTACTTGGTCGAAATGAAGGATGTGGTCTTTATGCGGTCAACATAAATAAGTTCAATGCACCTACTGAAAAACAACTTGCTGTACTCATTTTATTCAACAGCATTTCCCATCTCTGTTAAAACTAAAAATGAACCAACGCAAGTGTAACTAAGTTATTTGCAAGGCTCCATCCTTGATGTGCTCCATATGACATGAAAATAATTGTACGTGGATCCGGTGAGAACTAAAGAAAGTACGGACGCTGAGTTAGTAATCACGTGTTTCAGGCATGTTGCTTACTTGTTGTTATGGGAAAAGTGCAAAAACTTTTAGAATAGTCCACTAGTTTAACCCCTTAATGACAATGGGCGGTCCTGAGCCTGTACATGTACGGGCTTTGTCATTAAGGGGTTAATAGGCATACGTAAGTTAGATAAGCACCGCAACCCAGTACATTATAAGGTCTTTTTTATTAATATGCCATCCAAAGAAATAAAAAAGGTCAGAACTAATAGACATTTTTGTTACCACTAAAGTTTTGTTGAATCTTGAGGTATTTAAATGATTACTTGTTGAGAGTTGTTCAGCCAAGTGTAAATTACCGCAGCCAAGAAAAGATTAAGCTGGTATCTCACAGCTTGGATGACTGGCACCTTGTCATCTGCGTAACACACCTATACGAGAAAGTGCCAAAACCAACAAATACCATAGGTGAAAAGAAAAAAAATCTTGTGCCGATAATGTTAATTTGTCATGATGCATCTTTACAAATTTGTTAACTGTAGCAAATGTCGGAGAAAGCCTTCATTTGAAATGCAAAAAAAAATTAATTGAAATTGTGTTTAACCTTTTGAGTGACAGTCAGTAATGTAACATTGTACAGATCTTGTTTTCAGTGAAAGGGTTACACTCATCACTATAGTTTTTCCCCCCCCATAAAAACATTTTTAAGCACATATTCTGTTCATATTTCTTTTTTGGTGAATTTTGTTAAACATTTCCTACATGGATAGACCGTTGCAGCTTTGTGGTAGAGTAACCACACTCCAAGGATTGGACATCATAATCTCTCTTTCACATAATCATTCCCATATAATTTCCGTTTTGTGTATATAACCTAAAGGATAAAGCTCGGATACATAACCGTACCGCCCATGCAATAATGCAAAGACAAATTTGATTGCCATTCAAACAACCACATTATTGGGCTTAGATGTCTTAGAAATGTTGTGGTTTGCGAGCTTTGTTAAAAGGCTGGGGAATTGTGTAGAATAATTTATGAGGTGGCCATAAAGAGGTGCCAGACTGTTTTTGACATTGATTACCAAGTTTCTCTCTCTCATATTAATAATTACGGTCAGTAAAATGTAACATTTAAATATGGGCGACAGCAGGCATTAATTAATGTACTTGTGCTTGACCCATATAAAATGTGACCCATTCATAGACATGGACCAGGAAATTATAGTATTCCCATCAAAACCGAGGCCATCATGCAAACCATTAGAGATGACAGATTTCATTTTTGCAGTAAATAAATGCGAAGACTCTGCGTAAAAGGGTCCTTGGGAAAAAAAACTGCATTAGGTATTTTTTGAACATATTGGTTTTTTTTGTAGTTGGGCTTAGCTGGTATACTTTTTTGGAATCAAACACATATTAGCAGTGAGTTGATTTTTAATCATTTATGCCACAGCACATTTTCAAATTTCCTTATACAAAAAAAAAAGTTATATGAACAAAGAAAAATCTAAATATATATGTATTTTTCTTTTTTCTTCCATGTACTGTATTATCACAAAGCATTTTTATAGCGTTTGTCACAGCAAAATTCATTAGGTGATGGGGAAACTCTAAGGAGGAAATGCAACTTTTGACCTCTGAAGAAGAAACCTTTCAGTGAACTCGAATAATTCTATTCAAGAGCATAAATGCTTTACAGTTTTACTAAACACAACCAAATTGCTTAAAAAATTGTCCTCATTATGAATAACACATGTGCTTCACTAATTATATCAAATTATTCTAGCATCTCCCTTTTTTGTTACGTGATTAAGTTACCAAAACCCTCATTTCTGTGGGCCCCTTGATCAAAAAAAAAATGTTGCTAGATTTTATAATAAAATAATGTAGTAAAAAACATGAAAGAACTGCTTTTTATACATAACCCAAATGTATCTGATAACGGTTTTGCTATTGCTGGCAACAGGTGATCACGTGCAAGTGGGGGACTATGTGCAAGACGTTTTTAATATAATGGGTGCAATATTTTTGGACATCATTTTTATGAACCCAATCCAGGTAAAACACACATTCAGAGGCTTGTGTTTATAAAGGGTTCGGTATGAAAATAAAGTACTTTCAAAAAGTGGTTCGAAAAGAACCTCACCTATCATTTATCTGCTTAGTTGCCTATTTTGTACAAATTGATGATGCTACAAGTGTATCACTTTGCAACATTTTGTGTCATCAGTGAATCTGGAGGCTGCTTTTAATGACACGATTAAGGCCACTAAAAATATAGAGATACCAGTACAGAACCTTCAGGGTATCTATCTACAGTCTGACGAATTGGGAAATGTGTAGATGGTTTTAGGACTCTGAACTTTATACCTAAATACATTGTCTAGCCGAGTATGCATTACTTGTTTTAAGTACCTCTTAGTATGTTTCATAGAAAACAAACAAATAGTTTTTACATGATATATATCTATGCAACTGTTGAGTCTTACAATTACTTTTGCTGTTCATATTTATGTGTATAATTTAAAGATTAGCATAAAACAGGTAGATACTTGGCAAATTGGTGATTCTTGAATTTCTCAAAATAAATAAATTAAATGTATTTGAGCATGTATGATGTATAGTTACATAGTTCATAAGGTTGAAAAAAGAGTCCATCAAGTTCAACCCTTCCACCTAATCTTCCTATTCTTAATCCAAAAGAAAGCAAAAAAAACCCTAATTAAGCAAATTCGAATTCTGGGGGAAAAAATTCCTTCTTGACTCCAAGAGGCAATCGGATCACTCCTTGGCGTATAATGTCACTAGAGGTCATGAAAATCCCATTGTATAACACTGTGTAATATGATGGCTCTATATAAATCAATACATAATAATCATAATGAAAATACAAGGAATATTACTTTCATTAATTTACCAATATTAGAATAATGTTATTACAAAACCGTATAGCAAAATACTTTGCAAATGCATAAAACCATCAAAATGTATCTTAATTACTATTTAAAATATATTCACTGGTATAAGTAAGTTTTACTTTTTAGTATTTGTTTTTTTTGCACGCAATATATTTCCCAGTTAGCATTATTTGTCATTTGTCATGAATTTTGGTAGTAAGATTAGTCCTTTTACATTCAATATTATCCTCCTCTCCCTAATTACTTCATATTTCGTCTGTCATTTTCCGAGACAGTCAGATGGAACCTGAGATACTATCATTACACATAAGTATAATTACCAACCAATTATAATAAGCATTCTATCCTGTTTTTTTCATGTGTACTAAATAATCAGGAAGAGAACTTAATTTTCCCGGTTGTAAACAAATATAGTGTTCGAATAGTATCATATAATGTTAAAGAATTGTTGCGCATTTGAATTCAATGAAACTCTGAAACTATGGACTACATATCAACTTGTGAAAACTCTAAGATGTGTGATACTCATTCTATGATGCTACATAGGCAACCTATACCTTTTTATATTATTATTATTATTATTATTTTTAATATTACTGCTACTACTATTGTTTATATAGCGCCAAAAATGTACACACTGCTTCTTACAGTACATACATTCTAAGGGTAGGACAAAACTAGAACAGTCAGACTAAGGCAAAAAGATACATTAGGCAAAGATATATATATAGATATAGATATATAGATATAAAGATATAAAATATTATATTTATTGGTGAAAATATCTAACAGGTTTAAACCCTTGAAGACAATTGACGTACCGGTTATATATAGGGTTAAACAAGCTTAGAAAGTGATCAATGATCGCTTTCTTCTCTCAGCTGGTGTTGCTGCAATGCCTCAACATTGAGGTATTCAGCAACACAAAAAAATGCAAGGGACCTGTGTGAACGCTCTTAGGTGTGATCACAATCCCCATATGGAAAGGGTCTATCCCTAAAAAACAGGACATGGGCACAGGATGACCAGATTTGGAAAAAATGGTTTCGAAATAGCAATACTCTACTTATTGTCCTATAACTTACAAAGAAAAAAGAAACTTCAAAAACATTGATGTTTCTAACCTCAGAAGAAATATTAGAATCATTTTAACAGTTGTTTTCATTAGCTTTTGTAGATGAGTACAAGATCTTTAAAAAAAATCAGTTATTTTCCCAGTTTTTTACCATATTTTATTATTTTTGTATTCTGTATGCGTGTCTTAAAGTAGCAGGACCCCAATAACCCGTAGATAAATATTGTAAATGTGACAAGACAGGGTGCCCCTTCACCCACTGATATTAGTATTAATGATTGAACCTGCTGTGTTGTGTGTAAGAAGACACAAAAATTACTTGTGTGTGTGGGAATTTGTGCCCTCTATGCCAAAAGACCATTTGTGAGGTCAGGCACTGATGTTGATCAAGAACGCCTGGTTTGCAATCAAGGTTCTAAATCATCAGAAATGTGTCCAATGGGGTAAAACTCTGTCAGTTCCTCCACACCAAACATTATGTCTTTATAGACCTTGCTTTGTGCATAGTTTATGTTGAAACAGGAACGGGCCTTCCTTAAACTGGCGCCACAAAGTTGGAAGCAAACAATTTTCAAAACTGTCTATATATGCTATAGCATTAACATAACCCTTCGCTGGAACGAAGGGTTAGCTCAAACCCTAAAAGAGAGCCCCAGACCATTATCCTTCCTCCATCAAAAGGAGGTACCATTCTGGCATCTGCCAAACCCAGATTTGTCCATCAGACTTTTAGATTTCATGTGTTTTAGATTTTATCAGAATTACATGATGTCCTCTGCTCCCTTTTCTGTGCATTCTCTTTCCCTAAATGCAACAAGACTGGATAGTTGACATTAAATATATTTTGTGCAAAATATATTTGGGTAGCTTTAGCAATATGTCCCTTGGCTGGACCTAGGACCTGACTGGACCCCCTTGAGCTAAATGTTACTAGCACTTCACTGGCCATGATATGATATAAATATGTACAGTATGATGCTATGCATAATGTAAAGCACATGCATGTACATGCAGATAAATCAGCAATAAGAAAATATCTGATTACTTTCAACCAGTGTATCTTTTTCTTATCAATTAGAAAAAATGAAATAAAATATTTATTTTCATTTAAGAAAACCATCTGTCACATTAGCCAACACAAGTTCATTTTTTATGATAAATGTAAGATTATACTTTTACCACCACTGTGTTGGCACAGATTTCTGGACTAAATAATATTCTTGACGGGAAAGTAAGAACATACATTATCTCTACAGTGCTGCCAATGCAAGTGAAATCATTTTATTAATGCTGTTCAAGAGCAACCAAGGATTTTTACAGGATGTAATATTTTTTGATACAATACCGCATAAAATATACATTTTTTTTTTGAAATAATAACACACTTAAAGGGGAAATCTCACCATATTTTTTTATTGGTACTACCAGACAAATAATTTCCTTAGTATTTGCCATACTTATTGTCTTTAAAGGGGATTTATGTTGTCAGTACCTAGCAATACACGTTACCCATATGCATGGCTGTGTTTCCTACAGCTGTGCTTCTCCAAGCCGAACTTTGGAAACTAGGTGGTTCTACTAGCCGGAGTAGGCATCAAATGCTAGAAAATTGTCATAAATGCAGATTCATTTTGATGTTTTTGCTACAATATGTGTTGGACATTTCACACCATTTCCATGAATATTTACATGCTTATGTCGCACACTTTTTCATGTATGATGCAGGCAATACTGTGTTAGGATTTCTAAGAGGCTTCCAGGTCACGTGACCTAGAGTTACAAACAGCAAAGGATTATGGGTAGTTGCATACTCACATGAAACATAGAAGTAAATTATAGAATTACTATTTATGTGACTTTTTGTTTCAAATATTATATACATATTATATACATATTTCTTAAGACCCAATATACTAATCCCCTCATGCACGCTGACAGAGAATACACATGCTCAAGCTAACACTATAAGCTAACATACCCGCACACTAAGCCATAAGATGGAAGCTTGCCAACACTTTATGGTACTGTACGCTAGCCCTAACCTAAAAAAACCAAAACACCAAAACTAAAACAGGGAAAACAGACCCAAGGTGCTTACCTGTGGAACGTAGGAACCAAACAGAGGTACAAGACAGGGCATGTTAAATACAAAGAATAGAGAAACACAAACTAAGGCACAGCCATACAGAAAACTGTATGAATACTACTGTGGCGGCATAGAAAACATGGAGCCTTACACATACACATGCAAATGCTTATAACATACACTCACACATGCTAACACCATACGCTCACACACAATCAACGCCAGGCACTTACACCCCTCACACACACTGAAACCAAATGATATCACACACACTAACATCATCAGCTACACACTAACACAAAATGCTGAGACATACAGTGACACACACGTGCTAACGTTATTATCTTTTCTTTGCCAACAATTTACGCAACACTTTTTACCATATAGATTCAAAGGGTAACTGTCAAATCGCACATTAGTTAAAGAGGACCCTGATTCACAGAATTATTGGGGGAAAAAGTTGTAATTTAAAATGATACATTTCATGGAAGCAGATTGTGCTTCAACATTGGGTACCCACTTGCAGCCCATAATGTTACATAGTTTCTTGTTTCTTGGGTTAGTAAACATTATGTTACATGTATTGATAGAGCGGCAGAGGATTACATAGCACTATTACAATATAAGGTCAATGAAAACTTATAATGGCCTTAAAATTGATAATATGCAATTTAACAATAAACACTTTAAGATATGCTGGTACATAAGAAGACGATGGAGCTTAAAATCTATCAGACAAAACTCACATAGACTTTACCTTACAAAGATAACTGCTCATGCATTCATCTGATTGAAACCTTGGTTATGCTTGAGGGCCTTGAATTAGCCAGACAGACTGTAAGCCAGGCTGAGAATGATGGGAGTTTTAAAAACAACAACTGTGTAAATATAGTTCAGCTTCATTTGCTGAATTTGGTTTCTTGTTCATAAATGCATTTTATTTAAGTTAATATCTCATTAGAGAAATTCATGGTAATTCGTTGAAAAAAAGACAGTTTCTCGAGATTTAAACAATAGCTACCACTTGGAAACTATCACTTGTAGAAAAAAAAAACCTTAATGTGAATCAGAAAAAAAAAATATTCTGATTCTCTAGCTGCCCTGTCATATGTCATGACATGTGGCAGGTTGACTGCTCATTAATTCTATTTATACCAGTATGATAATACACACCACTGAGTACATATGTTAAAATATTAATATATTATGGTTGGAAAAAGACGGTATAGATTTAATACCAGGAGATTGCAAAAAATAAAACCCTAAACAAAACCATTTTTTTTTGTATTATTTTATGTTCACTGTTTTGTGAATCACATTATGATGATAGCTGCACATTGTATATTGCAATGTGGGTAAGGAATAAAATAAGTGCGAATGGATATTGAAAATCTATGTCTTATTTTTTATATATTATTTTTGCAATCTCATAAAAAGAAACTATTTTTTTGCTATATGAATTTTTTTTATTACATATTTTTGGGGGTTTTCCATGTAAATTTAGTAAAAATATTGTTTGATTAATCATATTCAATGCTAGAACATGTTTAATCTGAGAAATATTTGGGGTGAAAGCCTCATAAGATTGCACATTGAATTATGTGTATTATCCAGCTTTCACTTCCATCTGGTTTTGTAATACAACAGAAATGATTGATCTGTCTATAAACAGCTTAAGCTTCCTGATTCATTAAGTGGAAATTGTTTCACCACTCCATTAGTTCTTAGAGCTACCAACTGTATTATATGCACTTTGTCATTTAACTTCATCAGTTTTTTGGCAGTTTTCTATGTACCCTATTTATTTTTTTCATATTTCGTGCATAAATGCATGATGTAATATGGTTTTTCCATCAGACAAAAAAAACACCTTTCTATATAATGGAACCACGTATGTATGTATGTATGTTTAGTGACGTCTTCAATCAGCCTGGCTTTTCTGGTTCCGCTTGAGGATTATTTTCATTTACATTTTTTTGGAATAGGATGGGAGTAAGGGATGTTAAAATTAATGTACCTTAAATACAGTTACTGGTTGTCAAAATCAGAGACTTTAACTAAAGCCAGACAGTGTTAGGGGGTGGAATTTATCAAATCTTGCCTTTTGTTAACCAACCTACATAATTAATTATGCGCACTTTACCTATCTTAAGTTCCTGAATTGCACAATAAAAAAATATGGAACCAGCATGACAATATTAATGTATCTTATTTGGATAGTACTAGTTATCAGTCCATCTCTGTCATGCTACAACTATGCTTCAACACTAGCTCTTGACGTCCACATCCCATCAAGGTCGATTGTAAAATGAACAATTTTCTATTAGTACTTACCCCATTTTGCATTAAAATGCTCATAGGTTTTCAATTGTATTGCTATTTGAAATATTTTCAACTGCCTACATTTTTTTCAAATAACGTACCACAAACTGTAAGCTCCGTGGAGACCTTATTTCCTAATGTATTGATACTTATTATACCCAAATCAAAAGGTCTATAGACTAAATGACTTATTTCACCCTTTATTATGCTATAAAATCTAAAGCACTAAGTAAAGGTATTAGCGCTCAAAAAAGCAAAATATACACATATACATAATGTACAATAATATATAATATCAGTTATGAACAAGTGTTTGCTTTCTAATTATATCACCCGCATTCTACCTGAATATTTTTATTTCTAACCTTGTGATGCAAATATTTTTATTAGAGATCATAACATATTGAAAAGGTTAAATTAGTTTTTTTTCCCTGTTTTATGCTGTCACTTTTGTCCCCTTTGTTGCATTGAACATATGGCAACCACCCTCACTGGATTCTCAAACAACAGGAGGGACTTGATTTTGATTCCTACATTCTGTCATCGGTGATTCCCATGGCATTTTGTATGTGCTGGGCTAGACATCTGATTTGTGCTTGCCATAAGGATGAGACTTAATGTGATGCCGTTTTTATAATCACTTGAGTCTTTTATCAGTTAATTAAGCATAGCACAGGTCCATGTTTTGCAAAGGAAAAAGAGACATTTTAAAGTTTCATATAATAAAAAATATTCACTATTGTCAGAGTATGAATTTTTATTACGAAGATCTCTCTTTTTGAAATTCTAGAACTTAGAGCAGGCTTTGTTGATTTTTAATCTTCTGTCTGCTTTGTGTAACCTGAAACCCTTTGCTGTCATCTGTATCCAAAATACAGCCAAAACTTCCTCAGCTTTCACCCAGTCATTTACGTCCACACAAATGATCGAAAAAAAAGATCAAACTTTTCATCAAACCGCAAGGGTTCTTCTTACCTCCTGGGACACTGGTGTTTAATAAATATTTAATTTCATATTAGTTTAAAATAATGTCATGAGTTTAAAGCACTAGTAAGGGTAACGCATTCCATTATAGCAGTCGGGAAGGTCTATCCCTGGATTTTTATTCTTTACATTATTATTTTATTTATATAGCACCAACAATTTACACAGCACTTCTTACAATATATATCCATATATATGACAAGACTAGAATTGACAAGAAAAACCTTGTTAGGATGGAGTCATTACAGAAAGTTAGAATTCAAAGCCACTCAAATAAAAATGTTTCTACACTAGAGGGTACAAAAAGTACTTAGAGTAATAAATTAATGTATAGCTTTTGTAATATTGCCTTCTTAAAACAATCTGTTATGTTAATTATCTCCTTATGTTAAAGGGATTATTAGCAAATGAAGATTCTAGATAATTATTTTTAGACTTTTTAAGAAATTAAAGGTTGCTTGGGGAATCTGCATATGATGTTATGAATATATTTGTAAAGGGGAAACAGAAATAATAATGCAGTGCTTGAGGCACAGCTGTTACTTGTGGTTATATATAAAATCTTATTCCAACGCAATAGCGCTCTTATGACCATTACAACCACTGGAATGGTTCTGGTTGGACCATGCCATTGTGTGCAATAAAACAAGACTGCTGCTAAAGCTGGGCAAATGTCATAAAACCTGTTCTCCTTCTACGTCTCCCTAGTCCACTCCGATATTCTCAATCCCGCAGTACCAAACTGATTAGAAAACTTGAGATGTGTATTTAATACATTTTTGTTCATTTTATGCTAAAATCATCTTATTCCATAGATCATAACATTTGTTTTAAAAATGTATTTTAAATAGTAACATCATTAAGGCTGTCATCTAAAATAGTGCATCTATTATCTTGCATAAATTATTATTCTGCGGCTATCAATTAATTTTAGAGTAATATATCATTTCAATATAATTTACTGGCAGATAAACAGCCTTTGACTCATTTGCTGATTAATAGTGGACACAATGACAATTAGATAGCTGGCATTGTATTTGATAGATGTGCTACGTTACAGCCTTCAGTGTTTAACTTCTAATTTCGAGTTTATAATAATAGTGAGATTGATTGCCAACAGATCTAATTAGGGAAAACAATAAAAAGTTTCTTCCTTGTTCTTGTCAGGGACTGGGTCCATGCAGACGACTGTAATGACCCAGAGTGTCCAATTAATGGAATTCAGGAGTAGCGGAGTCAGACAGGGCCTGGTGCAGGGCGACCACACTCCCCACAGCCACATACCAGGGCCCTGACATAGCAGCGAATGTTGTCCAGTTCAAAAGAAAACTTGGTGATATCCTGCAGGCACCCTGGAGCAGGCATGAGACATCTCTACCCAGGCTGCGGAGCTGCATGTCTTTTGTTTCCCTGTCTTGCTGTGGTCCATTTCTGGATTTCTGTATGTTCTGTCCTGAACCTCTGATTCCTTGATTCCAGTCCTGCTCTTTGCTTTAGCTCTGTTTCCTTTATAAGGTGTACACCACCCATCTGATCTGTTTGTCTCAGTCTGCAGTCTACAGGTATGTCTCTCTGATATGTGTATAGATTCAATGTTCAGTTTATTAGTATTTCCATAGGCAGGCTTTAGCGTTAGGACCCACCGTTATTGGAGTACTTTGGCGTATTGGTGGGCTAAGCATACTATGGCCATAAGATGTGACGGAATCGCCAATTGTTATCTTGTAGTCCTAGGCTAGTCCTGTTTGGTCCTGTGGTTTCTGTGTATTCTTGTCATGTGTTGCCTGGTCTCCCTATCCCTTGCTCGCTATGTTTTAGCTATTACTCTGCTTAGCTTCCACACTCCCAGCCTGCAGCATCCCACACATGATTCCAGTGCTATGTCTCATGCCTGCTCCAGGGTGCCTGCAGGATATCTCCAAGTTCTGTTCTGTCATCATCCGCTGCTATGTCAGGGCGCTGGTATGTGGCTGCACAACCATAGATGCCCACCGGGAGTGTGCTGTCACCCTGCACCAGGCCCTGTCCAACAACACTCCTGCACCGTAACTCCTGAACGCAATCTTTTGGTGCGCTGGGTCTTTACAGTCGTCTGTATGGACCCGGTTTCTGACACATGGGGAGAGGAGAGTGGAACCGGAATCCTCAGATAATTAAGGGAAAAAAAGGGCAAAGGCACATAAAAGACTGACACACATAAATACAGGACTAGCCTAGGACTATATGATAACAATTGGAGATTTAGTAACATCTTATGACCATAGTATGCTTAGCCTACCACTACGCCAAAGTTCTCCAATATTCGGTTGGTCCTAGCGCTAAACCCTGCCTACTGAATCACTAATACTGAAACTAAACATTAAGTCTAAACACAGAACAGAGCTAAAGCATACATATAGACTGCAGACTGAGACAAACATAACAAACAGATGGGGCACAACTTATAAAGGAAGCAGAAGCTGAAGCTAAGAACAGGGCCGAAATTCAAGAATCAGAAGTTAAGGACAGCGCACAGGGAAATCCAGGAATGATTACAGCAAAGGGGGACTGTAACAAGACAAGTGTACTGTAGCGAGACAGGGAAGATGTAGCTAAAATTGAAAAAACAGATATATGCAGCTCCGCAGCCTGGATTCTGATTTTCAGTAGGATCATGCATGAGGTTGTGGAGCTAGATGATTGAAATGGGGTTCAATATTCAATACATATGGTTAAACTGAACAGAATGTTGTAGTCTGACATTTTCTGGTGCTGTACTTGGATATCCTTTAGTCATATAGCCTAGTACATTTACTACTGTATTTATTTCCCACACATTTGCCTCTTACTGCAAATCTAGCTCTTACAAAGCCAATACTTTTATCTACTGATCAGTGGATATATAAAGTTAACTTGATCTTCTCTAGTGTGTGTTTATAGTGATTTTTAGTTTTCTGGCATGGCTTTAACTCTTGAGTATATTTGACTTGCCTGCCCTGGCCTTTTGTCTGTGACCTCGATGACTCTTTGATGGTAAACCATTACAGCCATTCAAGGCACAATGACCATGTTAAAAATGTATAAGCCAAAACATGAGAAACAAAGTTAAAAGTAAGTAAATAAAAGTAAACCAAGTTTATAGAGTATTTTATTGTTATATTAGTACAGTCAGAACTATATCTCGACTGTGCCAAGATTAGGTAATCAGAGAGAGGGATATGTCGATTGAGACTCAGGTGGTTGACTGCTGAAACCCAGTTACTCAACTACCAGAATGCCACATGGTCTAGTCAGCAGGTGGAAAGTACAGAAGCCTCGGGCTTATAAAATTTTAATCCCAATTTTTATGTTATTTTGCTTTTCAAATCACCGTTCCAAGCTCAATGTGTAGGCAACAAAATTGGGTATTGTTTTACAGTTCTATGGCTAAGTTCCACTTTTGTTCAAGTATCTGCCAGATGAATAAACATTGCATTGCCTAAGCAAACAAGGGTTCGATGAGTTGAATGTTGACACTTTTTCATATATGATGATTTGGAAGCAAATTGCAGCAGAAACACGTGTTTCCAGGATAATAAAAGTACAGTAGGTAAAGAGAACATAACAAGTAGTGCATCACATAACAATTTGGACTTAAAGAAGCAAAAGGTAAGGAAGGCCCTGATAAAACATGCTTATAGGAAATTCCATAAGAGAGGCTTATGGTGACATTCCGTTTAATGTTTAAAGTGCTTTGACAACACGATTTGAAAATGTATACTATGTTTGACCTCATGTTTACTCACTGTTTGTAGTTTTTTTTTCTAGCAAAAAGGGGTACAAAGATTGTAGAAGTTCATAGCACGTTTGTGTAATTGTTTGGAAATTCCTGTTTTGGTTAAAAGAAACCTTGCTTGGATGCAGTTCAGTTGGCAGCTTCAAGCCAATTTGCATTACTACCTTCTGAGAGAAAATGAAAACTACCGTATTTTAGAATACTGAATGCATTCAACTATGTTGATATTGCATATTCACCTATGTCTTTGAATAACACCTCAGCAATAAAGACTTATTTACACAGAAAATCATTAAACAGCAAAACTATAAACCTTTGAGTACCAATCTGCCATATATAAAAAAAAGCTTAATAGTTTTTTTTCCAAAATCATCTACTGGATCTGTTTACTAAGATTACATTCATAATTCTTCACCAGAGAGGAGGTTATGGTACCGTTATAGCTATATATTTAATAGATAGTCGTGGGATAATAGTTCAAAACAAATTAAATTTTCTGTATTGTATATTCATTTTATACAAGTTAAAATGTAAACATTATCCATGCTTTCAAAACCAGCCTTTGGAATTTATTCACTTAAAGCGCAGTTGTGTGGAGAGTTGTGGTTTTAACTTTTGAGATAGCTTAACTTAGCGCTATTTCGACTTTATGATGGTGCAATAGCGATTCACATTCGGTTATCCAAGGATTACACAAGTACAGTAAATGTAATGATATGTAAACTCACGATATATTTAGCTTACGATGAGCTCATCTTAACGTAACCCGATTTTAAGTCGAGGAATACCTGTATAATGATATCAAGAAGTGGAACCACTATTCTCCTGCAAACTCTCATGTCAACTCTTCCTTTAGTGAATAGACCCCATTGATTTAGAAACTTTTACTTAAAAATGTGCTATAGGCCGTAAGCTCACTATTAAATCAACACAGCTTGTTGTTCTTCTCTATAGCATGATTTAGTTATAGAGCTATTTTTTAAACTGGTTACATTTTTATCCTTATTTGACTTTTACACTTCGGTATATTTAAATATTCTAAATGTCTTTATTAAAACTCGTAACTTTTGATGAATGCTTTGTCAGTTCTTTTAAAATGTTCAGACGTACTTGAGGGAAGTTTGGTCTGTGCCAGAATCCGACATTACTAGCAATATCTACCCTATTGCTATAGCAAACCCCACCTTACAAAGTGTTTGGTCAGTCTTACTATCGCCCTGTTACAGTCTAACAGGGCAAGCTCCTACCCTACACATGGCTATTCCTGCCCCTTGATGGCAGACATAGCCCCTAGGAGATAGAAATTGTTACATTTTCTGGCCCTCAAAAAACAAAAGGAAAACTCTAAATAAAAGAGAAAAGGCATTCGGTTCTTTTTTATAAAAATGCTAACTAACTAAATAACCGCCTTTTATTATTTAACGACTCAGACCTCTTAGCTTTATATATTACAAGCCAGGCTCACCTAGCTTCCTTGTAAAGAGGACGTGCATTTCCATTCCTGACTCCCCTACCAATTGTGACCATTTCTTCACCGCATCCCCTAAATCCAGTCCAGCTGTGTTTGGAAGGTAAAAATCCATTTTAAGGAAAGAAGATTTGCTATTTAGGTGTCTCTGGGTTTTTTCTTTTACACAAGTCACTTGTTTACAATACCATGCTACCATGTTTAGCAAAGGGTTGAGGGATAATAGCCTCCCAATCCTTCCATTGTTCAAGAGCTTTCCATTCAGGTGGCAATGTGATTTCTTGTATTTTAAGGGATACTTATTTTAACTTGAGATCAACTGCATTAGCTAAGACTCACTCTTCATGAGGTGGTTTCTTAAACATTTTTGAGATTATAGTTCAACAGGTACAACGTTTTTTGTTCTCTTAAAAAGAAACCATTTGATGAGAAGCAGAGTGCAAGTGGCCAAAATAATAATTTGTATTAATCAGTATAATTACCTGGCAATGGCAAAAAAACCCACTTTCAATAACAGGGGGATATATAAAATATGGATGTAATTTAAACATTCTTTTTTTAATTGATGTAATATATATAAAACTAATAATAATCCATAAAATAATAACAATGGGATATTTAAAAAAAGGCTTGATATTTCTTCGGTCACTGTTTCTATGTCTTTTGAATGAAATGGTCAAGACTGCTACGTTTGCGTATATTTTTGAATTACATATACAGTATAAAGATTTTCATAATATATTTAGATTTAGAACAAATTGGAAAAGCCAGTAAAGTGTGCATGCTACATTCTTTTGGTATACAGAAATCGGGCCACTCATATAAATGCCACATTGTCATGTGGTGTTACTTTCAGATAGCAAATGACTTAATGTGTATTTTAAGAGCAAAAACTAAATCTGTCACTATTTTTTCCAGAATCGTAAATAAACATAGCTTTAAAACTCATTGAATGTGACTTTAGATATCCATGCCAATTCTTGTTACTTGGAACAAAAAACACAAAAAATATATTTTTTTTTCTAGACCTTTCATGAGTTATACCTTCCACTTCTCTCTGTCAGCTCAGATCACTAATCCAGAACAAATGGAAACCACTTGGTCGTGATGATCTTCTTGGCTCTTAATCATCAGAGCACTTTGTAGACAAAGGAAGAGGGAGATATTCCAAATCAATTATATGAAGCATAATATGCTACACCTTCTGTCTGTTTCAGTTTAAATATGTCGATATTGTACATTCAATGGACATTTTGTTTTAATTTACCTTTTAAAAGCAAAGTTCCACTGTCCCAAATAGAATTTAAAACATCTCTAATATTCTGGACACCTATTAATAATGATATGGTGTGTGTGTGTGGATTGTTTCTTCCCATGTGATAAGGTGCATGGATATCAGAGGATCTTGTAGGGTTACACTAGGCATCTATATGTTTGCTTTAATTAGTGCTTGGATGGTGCAGTAGCTATTTCTAGATTTCAGTAAGTGTTTTGTATACAATATTGTTGAATGGATTAGGCATGTCTCGGTGACAGACAATAGAGTGTTGTAGAGAATGGATTATATTCGGAGCAAGGTCCCTTCCTAATACAAGGTATTTGATACGGTCCTAACCTCAACGTGTGAGGAAAGGGATTTAGGGGTAATTATTTCTGAGGATTTAAAGGTAGGCAGACAATGCAGTAGAGCAGCAGGTAATGCTGGCAGAATGCTTGGTTGTATAGCGAGGGGTATTAGCAGTAGATAGAGGGAAGAGCTCGTGCCGTTGTACAGATCACTGGTGAGACCTCACTTGGAGTATTGTGTACAGTACTGGAGACCGTATCTCCAGAAGGATATAGATATGTTGGAGAAGGGCTACTAAAGTGCAGAGAAGGGCTACTAAAATGGCTTATGGATTACAAGATAAACCTTACCAGGAGAGGTTAAAGGATCTTAACCTATATAGCCTGGAAGAAAGAAATGACAGGGGGATATAATAGAAACATTTAAATACTTAAAGGGAATCAACAAGGTAAAGGAAGAGAGTTTATTTAAAAGGAGAAATACTACCACAACAAGAGGACATAGTCATAGGCTAGAGGGGCAAAGGTTTAATGGAAAATATTACTTTAAGGAAAGGGTAGTGGACGCATGGAATAGCCTTCCAGCAGAAGTGGTAGATGTTAATACAGTAAAGGCATTTAAGCAAGCATGGGATAGGCATAAGGCCAAGCTAGATATAGGATAAGGGCAGGTACTAAAGGAAAGCACTCAGAGGTTGGGCAGACTGGATGGGCCTACTGGTTTTCTTATCTGCCGTCACTTTCTATGTTTCTATGTTTCTAAGATGCCACTAAGGCTCATGTTCATGCCCTCATTTATCTCTTCCTTGACTATTGTAACCCTGTGTGTCTAAGATGATCTCCCTCATACCGCTCCCGCCTTTCTACAACGCACCATGAACGCCACTGTCAGTCTCTTCACTGGCTGCCTCAGCGCTCAGTTCAAAAGCCTGACTTTCAAAGCTCTTCATAGCAGTGGCCCTACTTACATCTCCTCAATCATCTCTAAATGCACTCCTAACCGTTGTCTCCACTCTGTGGTCTCCGTTTGTCCTCTCCTCTGATCTCTAGTTCTCATTCATGCCTCCAAGATTTCTCAAGGACTGGTCCTATACTCTGGAATGCCCTTTCCCAGCTTATCCGCCTTTCCCACTGCCTTCACCCTAACTTCCTTTGGGATTTTGGGGAACTATATAGAAATGCTTAATTTATGCTGTAATGGTTGAATCTCAAAATCTGTTCCAAAAAAGACCAGCGATCCTAAAACAGGATGATAGTAGGGCCCTGGGCCTGAAATCTATATGATGCATGATATATGTATATACATATTTAGTATGTGAATATATTAAATATTATCATTAAAAATCTATTAGAAAATCAGTTTGTAAAACAATTCGCTGTTTGAATGCTTTGTCGAACACAAATGATCCTATTTCTTCCTATTTGACCTAAACAAAAAAAGTATGAATGGCTCTAATGTTACGTCAAATTTTGTGTTTCTATGTTTAATTAACTCTTTCAGTACTCGGGTCCTGGAATACAAAACCCTTTGGTACGAGTTAATCGATGTTGTTACGGATCTTTTTCAACACCCTTGACTCCCATTTATTTTTTGTGTTTCAGATGCAAATGCTTTATCATAATGATGTAGGTCCATACGTGGCCATGTACAACAGGTATTCAAAAGATGAAGATAAATCGTGATGTCAGAAGAGCAGTCTTATTTACATATTTACCAGACTCCAAATGAACATGTGCATACATATACTGAGCTAATCTGCATACAAATTAGGCAATTAGATTTTTTTTACTAGAAACAACATATTTTATTATCAGTTTATCATCAGTTTAAGCACCAACACATTTGACATTAGTTTTGTATAAAAAAGCAGTAAAAAATACAGTATTGATAGATTTCCACTAGAGAGACTTGTTGGTAGATATTCTTGCAGTCAAATGAGAATAAAATAAAGATACATTGTACCTAAGTGTAGTCTTGCCTGATTACATTTTTCATTTCTTATAATTTAACCTGAAACCTGAAATCCTTAAATTGTGGGTTATTTGTGCATATCATAAAAATCTCTTTGCTTTAGCTCTAAATTAAAATAGCTTTTTTTAAATCGAAATGCTTTTTTGTAGATGTCTAATGTTCTAAAGAATTATTGCAGAAACATGAATGAATATCAGCCTAAATACTTAAACAAACTACGTGACAGACAATTAAAAGGAGGGAAATGTTAGAGAAAGATGTCATAATCTAAAAATAGAGAGTCAGAGCAGTAAATGTAATTTAAAGATGTTTTACTGAGAGGGTAGTAGAAGCTAATACCGTGAGGGAACTTAAATTGCCATGGGACAGGCATAAAACTATCCTGGATCTAAGACAAGGCCAAAGACAAAGTCTTTACATCAGGAAAAATGGGCAGAGTAGATGGGCTGAATCAGCAGTCAAATTCTATGTTTCTGTAAGTGCCACTATGTAAAGGGCCGGTTAAAAGGGAGATTGTTGATCTCTCCAATTGGACCATTAACTTTATGCAGGGCAGTAACAACTCAACATAGTCCTCCATAGTTTGCATCCAACCAATACCACATCCTTAAAAAGTGAAGCACTGGGAACAGCAAATCCAGAGCAGTAAGAATGGTGGTGCAGAGCAGGCAGCTAGTGGTGTTCAGGCTGCCCGGGTTTAGGCTTAGTGCAGCGCAAACAACAAATATGCCACCGTTTCTGGTGCATTAGCATTATATACATTAAGGTGGTTACAGTAAAGCTTAAACTGGATTAGTTTTTTTATAAAGAAAGAGCATGTGGGAAAGTTTGTTTGTGATTTTTTTTCTCCCTTCATACCTTGGGAAGTGCTTCAAAGGACTTTTTGCCTTCTTCTGGATCAACGCAATTAGACATATTTTGGAAAGGTGGACATTGATGGACAAGTGTTTTTTCCGGCCTTGCAAGACTATTAGAGGTGGATCAGCTGACTACAAGACAAAATGAGCCAAGCTGGGGCCAAGCCAGAACCTAGCCTGGCTTTCCAAAACTGTCCCACCTCTGATCATGCAGGTCCTAATATGCATCCTTTTGTATGCACACAATGATTCCATGACAGAGGGGAGTGCTTTAGCCAAAATCGTATGTAGCCTGGCACAGCTCATGCTGTTCCCCTTCTACAAAGCAGAGCCAGATGCTATGTTGAGGTCAACTTGTGCAGACTAACTAATGATTAAGAATACAAATGTGTTTATGCCACGTATATCAAATACATTTTTTATCAAAATCCTGCATTTATATTTGTAAACACAAATATAAAAAGTTATTCTGATTCATTGTTGTTTATGTAGCTAGCAGACAATTATTATATAATTTTATTTTAACAAGATACATTGATTTTAATTAGTTGCTGAAATACAATTAAATCAGAATATTAGGTACAATTAAGATGAAACCATGTTAAGCCCCAAACTATTAAGAATGAAAAGTAAATGATCCAGTATTAATGAACACAATTAAACTGCATCTTTGTACATATTGAAATGTTTTACTGTGCGTCCTATGCACTACACATTAATAACCAGCATTTGCTAGGCTCTAATTACTAAGTTGAAGCTATTAACCAACTCTTTATTTTTGCATTTAAATCTAAGATTGTTATGTATGCTCAGGATTGTTTAATTTTGGAATACAGTCTATTCTTGTATGGTCTGTGCATTTATTAAAGCAACAGCAGCAGCTAAAGGTGAATTTATTCATGCCTAATCCTTTCTAATACCTGTATCTAAATATGTCATATTTTGAGTAAACATTCCAAAGTTTATGGATGTATTTATATCCTGTTATCGAAATGGTCTGTTGAGGAGTGAGGTACAGGTGAGCTGATATGCAGTGAAAACGTTGATCTCTTTTTTCAACTCCAGGACCAGGTGGACCCACGGATGTTTCTGTTTCATTTAGGGTTAGAGAAACTTAAGTTAAATCAACGAATACTACTTATACATGTTTTTTTGGCTGCAAAGATTTGTATTGCCAGACAGTGGAGAAACCCAGGCACAATAAATTGGCAGATAATTATGAACCAAATACAATATCAATATACAATGGAAAGGGGATATTATTATAAACTTGAAAAGATCGATATGTTTGATAAAATCTGGCGACCATGGAAATCATTTTGGGAGGAGCGCGTTGGTACCCCTACATGATACATTTGGCCCCTGCACATTTGAAATCAATTTTACCATGAGATTAACCTTCGGTCCCAGGAGAGAATGTTGAAGTTGACAAGTTGATGTATGAATGTTAAGAAGAAAGGGTAAATGATATTTGTTAGTTTTATGAATGATATACATTGTAACAAACTTTTTTTTTTCTCTTTTTCTTTTTTTTCTTCTACAAGGGTCAGCCATATTTATGAAGTATGATGTAGTAAAACTCCTTTTTGTACTGGGGTTTATACACGTACAGTATATATGTATACTAATAAGTTTGATATATGAAATAAGGCTCTGAGAAGGATATGTTTATATGTGTATCTTGAATGTTTGAATAAAAATATATAAATAATAAAAAAGAAAACGTTGATCTCATTCATTGTCCTTCATTATGCAATTAAGGCAGTGATGAGATTTCTCTCCAAAAATGACCTACAACACATATAAATATATAAGTAAGCTGTGAACAAGGAACTATTGATCACTAAGTATCTGGTTATATTTACCATAAAAATGTGAGCTTAGTAGGAGGAAACCATGACCAGAAAACCACTATTGGATTGTTTACTAATAGTGTTCAACAAGGCTGGTAAGTGTGTTTCATCTCAAGCTTCTTATTATGCCCATAATAAATATTTATTTAAAATAAATTACACAGCCTCATCATTTTGGTAAGATAGAACTATATATATATTATACCAGCTTAAGTGCCCATCACTGATTCTTCTCTCCCTCTTTTCAAGAGTATTCGACCCTCACACACACAACACTATCTGGCAGCCCCCTTCCTCCACACACAGCTCAGTTTGCAACTAATCAGTCTAATCATAGAGCACTTCACTATAAGCCCACCCATCATAATTGACCATTTCCACGCTAACAAGGCTTTTATATATTGCATTTATAGTGTTAAATACCCTGCCGAGTACTGTCATGTTTATACATTTGTTGTTTTATTTTAAATGTAAAATTAAAATAAAAGTTTTTTTTCATATTGACTGATTCCTGCACTCTGTACTATTATTTAAAGCTAAAATGTAGCTTGTATAGAATTACACATTGAAGGCAACTTTTATTCTCAGAAATGTTAACATCACACTTAAAGAAAAGGTAAATTTTTTCTCCCTGAAGAGCAATGTCACAACACACATTAATCTCTTTAAAAGCCACCATGTCCATTAATCACTGTAGCTTGTAGAATGATAGATCTCCCTGCTTCATATTCATTAATAAAATGTATGCCAGTTACAGAACATTTTTTCTTTATAAATGCTTTTCCATTTCAGCATTTCTGCATTTACTTTGATGATAAATTCTTCCTTTTTTCGAGGAGGAAATCTCATATCATTATCAAAAGTATGTAAACCTAAAGCCGTGGCATAATTCCACATTTTTCAGTATTAGTCACAATAGACAATTTAATAACTTGGATTAAGTCATCAGTTACTGACAGCACAAGTAATACCTAAGGGGGAAAAAATTCAGACATGACAAGATTAGACCTGGCTTTTGTAAAAAAAAATATTTAAAAGGATTACAATGTAGTGGCAAGGTAGACACCTCATACACACGTTTCTATACACAACAAAAAGCGTTACAAATGAATGGAATGAGTGCACCTGCAATAATATATTAAACAAAACTAGGGGAGCGTAAAAGCATAAACCTGAAAGCATAAAAGGCATAAGTAGTCAGATTCCCAGGTCGCCGCTAGAATATACTGTATAATGACAAATATGTACACAAAACCCATCAAATACTTTAATTCAGGAATTGGTTTTGTTGTTTGAAGTCATCATTCCTACACACCAAAAAAATTACTTTTTTGAAACATTTTAAAAAGAAAAAAAATAACTTTCCTTACAGAAACATTTTTGTAAGAAGCAGTCTGCCATATCATTGAATCCCATAAATTCAATCACTTTAACAACTTTTACCCATGTTTTATCGGGTTCAAGAATCAGGACTAGGAGACATCCACGATTACCCCTTTAAGGACCAATGTGGTTTTACAGTTTTTCACACTTAAGCACCAAAGCATTTTTAGCACTTTTCTAGGTATTTCTTCAATCATGATCCATGAACACTTATTTACTTCACCCCCCCACATCATATAAAATTGATGATCCCAGATAGGGCTTTCCATTGATAAGAGTTTTATATCTATAGTGCATCATTTAGAATAAATAATATATATATAAAAAAGTGAAGAAATGCAATTTTACTTAGGATTTCTTCCACTAAACTTCAATTTATATTCAGCAATACAGATAAATACCCAAGTAGTATTTTTAGGTTTTGGAGAGCTAATGTGTCTTTAAATAGTATGTTTTATCATTGTTAGTTTTTAAAGCTTTTGCATTGGTGACAGCAAAGGGTATTTTTTAATTTGATATTCCCAGTGGGAAGGCTATGGGATATTTAGACATTTTTTATACAATTTTTTCTCTTTTAAGCTTATATAATCGATTTACTTTGTAAATTCAAGATAACAACATAGGTCATTTGTTATTCAGTCCATGTTTGAAACATATAAAACATATATACAAACATATATAGGACTATCCCACAGTGAGCTTCAGACCTAGTAAGTGGCGGTATGTATTATACATTATGGCTAACCAGTGCCATTTACTTACATTCTTCTATCATTCATACATCATATGACCTCGCCAGGGAATAACTGAGGGATATCATCGGAGCAAGCTAGTTATCACAAGTTATAGTGTAATATCAAAGATGTAGCCCAGGGACGAAAAGGAGAGAGAGAGAGAGAGAGAGAAAAAAAGAAGAAAAGGAAAGCCCTCGTCAGCTAGAGTTAACATTACGTTCTAGACGAGCCTCTTGAAATAGTTTCCATGGTTGCCAGATTTTGTCAAATGTATCAGTCTTGTTGAGTTTAAGAAAGTACCCTCTTTCCATTGTATACTGGATGCGATTAATAACTATCTCCCAATCAATTGTACCTGTGTTTCTCTAATGTCTAACCAAGCAGATCTTTGCAGCAAGAAAGATGTGCATAATAAGGATCCTCTGTTTTGTCTGAAATTTCTCTAGATCCAAATGGAACAGAAACATCTGAGGATCCAAATGGTCCAGAACGTGGACCTCTTTTATGTTCTACATTTTTTTGGAAGAAAAGGAAACTTTGTTTCTCCTTCTTCCTCTGACCTACCTGTGCGCTGATCACTCCATAGCCCTACATTTCTGGTCACAATGTGTGACCTTAGCCAGCAAGGGGTGATCAGAGATTTTGGCATGTTTCTACTCTTCAGGCTTTCCAACTGTGTCATCAGTGAGATCCTGCCCACAAGAAGAAATTAATCCCTGCATTACTAATCAGGAGTGATCAGATATTTTTGGCCTCTTCTCTTCTCTTAAGATCAGGCATTTAGATCAGTTAAACTGGATCTGTCCACACACAGACAGCCTAATCTCCCTTGCAGTGGGGGGAGAAGCAGCCATTCTAATTCGTTCTGGACATAGGGATGGCATAGCAAGTCCAGATGTACTAGCAGGTTATGGATGGCCACACAAAATAAAAACGGGCAGAAATGTTGCCACTCATTGCTCTTGTGGGCATAAAATACCCACAAATATGCAGATAAATAAATGTATTTTTATTAATCGACAACAGTGAGGCGTGAAACATGCTAGAGATGGATGACCCTTCTTTTTTTCTCCAATTTAGGATAGGAATTCTTTTGTTTAGGCGGAATCGGGCAAATGCTAAATTTCTGTAAAATTAAATTGGGGGTTCTCATCACACACTTATCCATTGTACTATGATATGTATACAAGTGAAGCAACTTTACTGTATAGTGTACTATTGAGACAACAATGAGGTTTAATTAAGAATGCATTGTTTCTTTAAAAATATATTATTTTTAATATGATTTTAACAAACATATAGCTTTGCACCTATACAATATATATATAGACAAATGTACATATGTTTGTATAGTATAACTCACTTCCTTAGTTTTAGCACAAAAATAAACATTGCATCAGAAAGTAAGGATTTTTTTTTCTCAGAAACACTTAAGGTCTGTTTAAGGGTTAATGGGTTTTCTACATTATTCTGGCCTACCGAAGTACTTCAGAAAAAGAGCGGATCCATGGGGACAACCTCTCCCCCATTCCTCCAATCTGGGGATGTGCTGAGGGTATGTATGGAGCCTCCACCCTGTTGCGGAAGTACAGGGGAGAGACCAGGATAATTCTGGGGTGAGCTGGGAGAAGAAAAAGGAGAACAAGAAGTGGAGAAGAGCAAGATGAGTAATGACATTGAAGAAGACAGAGAAACGGAGAGACAAAATCAGTTGTAGGTAGGGAGACATTGAGAGAGAGTGTGTGATCAAAAGTAAGATGGTGTAAGAGAGAGTGGGAGAGAGAGTAATAGAGTGTTTGAGAGAGAGTGAATGAGAGTGAGGGGCAACATATTTTATTTCCAAATCAAAAAAGTGCAGGAAATGAAACTCAAAGATTTGTCTGCATTGTTTTTGGTCCATGTGAACAAGTCAAGTCTACGCCATTAAGGGCAGACCCTTGCTCACCAAATGCCTAGTGGGGCAGTTCCTGACAGTGTCTTCCACCCCCCACTAAGTCGGACGAAGGCTAATGTGGTCCTTTAGCATATGGATATCTGCTGTAAAAGAGCAGCATGCAGCTGCAGGCCTGTTATTTATTGGTAGCTGGCTTCAAGGTACCAGGGCTAATTGTTTTGTCCCAGTTTGGTACTGGATTAGGACACATTGTAAAATGTGTGTATAATAATTTGCTATCTAGCATATCCAGCAAGTGATTTGAGTAATGCAGTAATACACTTCTGAGACCGTAATGTTCTGCAAGGAATCCCCAGTGACATCCCACCTTCCTACATCTAAGCTACTGTGAGGGTATAGCCTTTTGCTTTCTGATGTACCATGTCATTTGAAAAAAACAATGTTCTGTATCTAATGGGTACCATCATTTCATTCTTGTTCTATTATTACCTATGGGGGATTCAAAGGTAACCACAGGAGTCATGTAGAAAAGCTTTCCTTCACCCTTCATCTGTCATTGTGAGTCATGATTAAGGAACGGCCTCTCATTGATCATCAGAGTGTGTGTGGTCTTTAGACTCTCTAGCAAACCTTCCTACTGATATTGATTAGTATAAAAAAAATTTCAACGTGATGTCAACTGTGAGGTCAAAAGAAGTAATTGACACCAGGATTACTATTAAAGCAGTTAGTAGAAAAAACTATGCAGAAGCGTAATGGGTGATTTTAATAAAAAAAATTACTTTACTAATAATATAATACATAAAATAAGATAAAATGGTTCCCTAACACAACAGTTGGGCTTCAGGTGTAGAGTGTGGCTGTATTTAGCTAAAAAAACCACTTCCTAGTGTTAAGAGATGCAAAATACTAATTTGTCTATAGTGTCTTTTTTGTACAATCTTAATTGTTTCTGAGAATTTATGATCCATGGAACAATTAAGCAAAACAGAAGCCTTTGCTGGTTTATAATATTTAAGGAATATGCACATCAACTCGGCTCTGTTATACAAGGAGCATAATAAATGTGTATATTTTTTATAGATCTCCCCTAAACATTTTTTGTAGTCAAGCTTAAAATATGCCTTGTCATTTGATGAAAACAAAATGGTTTTGGGACTGAGTGGATTTATTACCCTGATGGCTAACCAGGAATGTGGGATGTGAGAACACTTTAAAGTTTTATGTCACTTGTGTGCCATTAGAATACATAAGCATTTCTCACAAGTGCCACCAGCAAAGCCAATACAAATTGAGAACAGCTGGCAAAATCAGTCTGCCATGACAGTAGCCGGTGAGCAACACTTGTATGCTTGACTAAATTTAGGACATTTTACCATATAAGGGGGACATATATGAGTTGTGTTATCAATAATGGAATCTGATTTGTTTTCTTGTACAACATGCATAGGCTTATGTGATATAAGTCCACTAACCAGCATGTTAATCTCTGTTTTTTCTTTTATATAATGTATCATTTTAATACATTTGACAACACTTCTGTACAAAATAGTGGTGCGGCATTTTAAGCCGGAGTGTTAACAATGTGCTATGTATTATCCTGAAATTCCATCTGTGTCTGAGACTGTCCAGGACTGAAGTTCAACATCCCTGATCTAGCATATTTTGTGAAGGAGCAATATGTGCAAAGTGAAAACAGAAGCTCATAACAAATACAGAGATGAAATCATTTTAAAAATCAACTACTTTAGGTTGCGGGGGGTCATTTATGCAAGCCGATGGTTGAGCAGCTGGTCCTTGATGCTGTGGAATGTAATGTTGTTTTGAATCACTAAGAACAGATCTGGAAGATTTGATGACCCACATTCTGTACGTCACAGTTGGAGGGAACTACTGGATTCAGGATGAAAGCAATTGAAACAAGAGTGCATTTTGAGCTACCATGCTTTTTCCCTGCACTCTTGAGACCTACACGTATTTTGATTGATAAATCATCAGGGGTATGGTAAAAGAATGGAAAAAATACAGACAGTAGACTGCTGTGCCTTGGGATTAGAGGGATTTTAACTGAACATTCACATTGTCAAAACTAAACACCAGAGCTACTTCATAGAACAGGAAATGTTTATTTTAGCTATCTATGACAATTTAAAAGGGGAGAAGTGCTTGTTGGTGACCTTGAACTCAATGTTATATTTCCTTGCTAAATATACATTATTTCAACTTTGTAATAAAATAGTGGGTTCCCTGAAAGCGTATATGTTTTGTACAGTCTCTGAAAACTACTCAAATTCTGTTACAAACTATTTATTACATTTAGAGCACCAGCAACCTTCACAAGGGAGAATGAAAATTAAGATGAAACATTAAAATCAACAACATACAAAGATGACAATAACACTGACAGGCAATAAGACATACAGCCTAATACAGAACAATCGGGGTAATTCTAAAGTGCTTTGCCCATTCCAAGTGGTATCCAGCTTAGAAATAAAGACTCTCATGCAGGGATACATTTGCAACTTTCAGGATAGGGACTATCCCAGCTAAATGACCCGTAATATTACTTCCCAAAACACAATCAGAATTATTAATTAAATAATAATAATTTTTGATGTGCAACAATCACTCTCCAAAAGTCATTGCATATTAAAGCTATGAAAGGAGGACATTTTTTTAGTTTGCATTCATTCTTAGTTTGAATCAGAAAAAAAATCACTATGGATTATTATTAAATTATCTTGTGGTTTTACATCAGAAAAGGGGCTAAACGTGGCTTTTCATCATAATACAGGTACATACCAAATTATGTTTCATTGAGTTGTGACAACAAACCATAGTCATCCCTTTTATTGTGTGCACAGTCAATTTACAAATCATAGGTTGTGTACTATAATCCCCATTGTGCACGTGCAGGTATTATAGCATAGCCTTCATCAGCATACGGTTAGATAGATAGATATAAGATACAGTGCAGCTCATAGTGAGCATAAGCACATTACTCCCATCGCAGTAATGGTGAGAGAGCATAACTCTTGTTACTACTGACCCAGGCATTGATGGTAGTACAGCATAACTTATATCTCCCATCATGACTTTCTTTTGCATTTCATTGCTTTTTACTCTCACTTGCTCTTACTCACTCTCCCTCACACTCTCACGCTCTCTCACTCATTTTTACTCACTCTCATACTCTCTCTCTCTCATACTCCCACTCACGCTCTCTCTCACCTACTCTTCTTCACGCTCTCACACTTTCTCACACTCTCTCTCAATGTCTTCCTACTGTGATCCTCTAGACTCTAGGCACAGTCTTTGTGAATTCACGGTAAGCCACATTTTATTGTATAATCCACCAGTAACAGAAGCATAAATCCCCAAATTCCTACAAACAAAATACTAGCTCATTTGAGCTCTTACCAACATAGATGTCCCTTACTACTCAAGGTCTAAACTAACCATTACCTTTAAAACCTTCCCTTACCAAACATTATTACTTTATGTTAAACAAAATGCATTTTGGGTAAATTTCCCCCAAAAAGCCATAATACATAGCACCATCCAAATATTGTTTATTTACTTAATAATGAATGAATTGCTCATTAACAAACTTTAATCCCAATATACTATTTCATAATATCCAGTAATATATATCATTAAAAAAAATAATAGAAATATCACAAACATATCTAAAACATAAGTAGGGATCAAACCATAAATGTGTTGGGCTTTTTCATTTAGTTTCTGCTGATTTATACACAGTGATCATTTTAATACCCCATCGGGACTAAAATTATTATTTTGTTATTTTTCATATCTACTATAGATGTTTTATGTTCACTCAGTATCTAAAGACTGATATAAAAAATGCATAATTTTCCAATATAATGTCTTTTTACCAAAAGTAATAAGTATTTTAGAGCTTGACTTTATTTGTTACCAAAACATTGGTCTCAATGGGGTAGCACTTCACAACTAGATTATCTTATGTTCTTTGTAATTTAATAAAAATAAACCATTAAAACAAATTACATTACATAAATCCAGATGTCTCAAAGCCTCTCCTGAATCAACGCGATTTGTAGTTCCTTTATTTTACCCACACAAACATAGACTATGCCCATATACACATATTTATATATTGGTTTATGTCTCCAAAAATTACAATGCAAAAATTGAAAAATCAGATTACATTGTCGAAGTTTTTATGAATCTTTGATTTACTAGTCATTTAATTGAATAGATTCACTTACCTTTAAATTGCTTTTTTTCACTATTGGCAGGTGCTTTGACTGTCAGTATGCAGAAGGTTGTGTTTTGGCTGGCTATGCAATACCTAAAATTCAATTTACAAAAGCAAACGAAAGTTGCACATACTCCTTGATGTTGTCCCAGGTGAGCTGCTTTCTTGATGCTAATACTTCTAAAGCAAGCTAACTTTAGCTAATTATGAGCTAGTTTATTCTCCCTTGCTAAATTTTGGCAGGTTGCTTCTGCAAATTATGAAATATAAATGTGAAATATGCAGATGTCTTTGGTT
>VKOC01000005.1:10917427-10927513 GCA_009364415.1 Spea multiplicata
TCAAAATTTGTTATGAGAACAGGAACAGCATGCCAGTAAAAACTGCTCTATGTGAAGAAAAAAAGAAAAAATATGAATGATAGAAAGAGTAATACAAAATTTGAGAGCTTGTATAAAACAAACCGATTCTGGTGCATAATTGGAAAATTGGTTTTATGGTGATAAGACAATTTTTAAAACGTTGTACCATTAAACTTTTTAAACATAACCAGTATGTATATTTAGGAGTAAGTGGGAAATATATTGTGTTATACACTTTAGGTGGTCATATGTGAAAAATGATTCTGGTACAGTGTATAATAAAGTTGTATTATGGCCATAGTAACCAATAGAATGCGACAAGCACAAGAAACAGTAGAATATTATTATTAAACTTTATGGTCCAGGGTTTTCTCACTTACCCTCAGCTCTGGTGCCTGCAGAAATAAACCAGTTGGAATTACAGATTGCGTAACAGAGGACATAGTAAGAAAAGCTAGGGGTAAGGCCTCAGAAGGCTTCCCATGACTTGCGTCCTTTTCTTAAGACCAAGTTTCTATATTTCTATCTTTACCGAATGTAAGGGGCTCTGTAGACCCTCTGTTGCGGATGTAAAGAGAACAGAGAATGATAAGTGTGTGAGATGGCATAGACTTTCCTTTTTCTACTTCATCATCCGACTCCCCAAAAACAGTGATTGAGGGCTAATCAGTTCCCTGCTCCACTGTTATTGGAGAGCCACAAACAGGTAAGAAAAAAGGATCACAACCTTGATCATGAAATGTCACAAAACTCAAGAGTAACAAAACTATCTTTTTCATCAGACCTGTTGCAGTTCATTTGGAACATACAATACAATTACTTTGATTTATTAGAGAATTCCAAGTGATGTAATTGTATATGAATAATATATTATACATGTATATACTATATTATATATATACACACACACAAGAACGCTGCAATATTTGCCCTTCAGTTAACAGCAAAATTATGATTTGCTTGTTTTCAGTCACAATTCATAATAAGGCACAACAAAAATGATTCACATATAGTATTGTTAAAAAAACCATCATATGAATCTGCTTTTTATCTGATAATTATTTTGGTATAACTCACGTTATATATACATTTTGTCCAAATCTCCTATATCATGTAAATGAAATAAAAAATATGTTTTATTTTTTGACATTTTATTACCAAAATTGCTGAAAATTATTTTTTTATGTTGTTAAAAGGTATATTTTGAGTTTGCCTAAATTAAAGTTTGAGTCTATTTGTATGATGAAATAGTTTTTGTTTTTACACACAGAGATATATATATATATATATTTAACTTCAGCCTATTTTGTAAGGTGATACACTTGTAGATTACAGAGAAAAATGTTAAATCCTCTTGATTGATTTTACCAACTACTTATTACCAATGATCGATAACATTCAGCTACTTTGATGAATTCCACCTATAGTTACTTAAGTATTGTAATTTTATTTCCAAAAAAGCTCCTCCTAGTCCACCAATTTTCAGAAAATTATATATTAGACCTAAAAAATCAAAGCAATGAAAAAACAAAACAATGAAAAAGGTAAATTTGTTGGTTTCAAATAATCCTTTAATCTTTGCATGGATCTGGGGGATTAATAATCACTGTCTAATTTTTTTTTTCACTTCGCTTGTCACCTTGCTTTTTTATTTCTTTAATGTTGCTGTATGGATATATCACTTGTAAAAATAATTTATAAGGCGTGATTTCAAGAAAAAAGGAGAGCAACTGATAGCTAAAATTTTGATCCAGCTTCCATTATACAAAATATCAATTGCATATGCTTTGCCTTATGGCCATTATGGAAATGTCAAGGGTTTAATTGACAGCTGTGAATAGCAGCACCTGCAAACAGCTCAGGGCTTGTTCCTGTGGTCTGGCAACATTCTTGCTTTATGCTTTAAATAAAGGCTTACTCACTGAGACAGAAATAACTGACAATGGATGATTGATGATTGCCCATCACGCAATAGCTGACATCTACCATTCATTCAGCCTATGTACAATCTTTCATTAACCGCAGTCGGGAAACTTGGAATGGGTTTGATAGGAATAGTAACAGGTTTCAAAGGTTCTAAATATGCTGACTCCGTAGTAAAGTGGGAAATATATTATTTTTTAGTATGCCTCACACGCTTAACAATTTTTCAGTTACAGCAGTTCCACACTTTTCTTTGCAGTTATTACTTGTCAAGATTGACAGTTTTCCATAATCCGGTAAAAGTTGTTTGTTTTCGTTAAAATTAGCTAAAAAAATAGGAATATGATATTTTACGGAATAAATATATACAGAATAAATGAAGCCGATGTAGAAAGAAAATAGAAAGATAAAAACATATATTGAATGTATCTCTTCTATATTGTAGGAGACAATTTTAATCATTGCACATAATGTCATTGGAATCATTTTTGTATCAACATAGGCTTTAAAAAATATGCTCATACCCTTGCACTGTTAGGACATGGTCATTAAAGCATGAATTGATATTACAATGCATTATTATCACTTCATGTAAACGCACCACTGTTGTATACAGTTTCTAGAGAATTATGAATTAAATACTGACATAGACAGATGTATTGCATGTTGTAACCTGGAGCATAAGTACAAAAAACTTTTCACCATTACGGATGCATCTGTTTAGTGTTCAAATAACCTGTCAAGTTAGATTGGCCATATCACTAAACACAGTAAGACTTTCTTTTTTTCATTTCATTAATATAGCAGTAGTTGACATTATGACAGTACATCTCTGTATGATGATAAATTATGAATTCAAACTTTCACCTAACCAGAACATGTGTATTATGTCTGCTGTGTTGAATTATATTTTGTATATATTTTGCTGTGGATGATGTTAGGTATCATTTCCACAAGGACCATGTACTACTAGGGAATTGGTATATGTCAGGAGCATCTCCAGGGACAGCCTAAGGTTCCCATTTCCCTTGGCAAACTATGTCTCTGGTATATGCATGCATGCATTACTTACCATCACAGGAATGAAAATTATGTCAGTGCCCCCACCACCTTGCTGCCCTAGACAGCCACCTAATTTGACCATACCGTAGGGCTAATCTTTAGCATTGCACCCAGTATCATGAATATTCAGTGGACTAAGAACAGAGATTTGTAAAAAGACAGTTCCTCCTGATAGTTTTGAGTAGGTGTGCTCCATTGAGACTCTTTGATTTATTTGCTCAATAAATTCCACTATGATTATTTATGGAAGCTTTTGAATAAAGTTAAAAGATTTTTTATCATGCTCCCTACAATTACAGAAGTCCATAAAATACCATAACAGCTTTAGTCAATTACTTTTCTTTTTAATGTGTCAAAATATAGGGGATCATAGTTGTCTAGCCAACTGTTGTTCTCCCAGTGAACCAAGTGAACCTTTTGAAATGTCTAGCATTTGTGTAGAAATTTGTTATAAAATATGATATGATTTTCATCTCAGTTACAATAATGAACAAACACAATCTATTTAAAAAACACACAAATTATTGTCTTGTACTAGTCCACATTAAATACATAATTGAAACATTTACAGCATGGGTTGGAAAAAGTATGTGAATCCCTAGGCTAATATCTTCAACAAAGGCTAATTGGAGTCAGGAGTTAGAAAACCTGGAGTCCAATCAATGAAACTGGTTTGGAGGTGTGTTTTAGAGTTACTTTGACTCAAGCTTTGTTGATTTGCATAAGGCTGAAAAAGGGTTACAAAGTAATCTTAAAAAGTTTACATGTTCATTTGTCCACAGTTTATAAATAGAGACACTAGTACTGTGGCTACTCTCCCCTGAAGTGGGCACCTAGCCAAGATGACTCCAAGGGCTAATCACAGAATGCTCAATTAGGCAAAAAAAGCCCTAGAGTAACAGCTAAGAAGCTTGAAGGGATCATTTGAACTTTTCAGTTCAGGACACTTTGGAGAAAGCCGCTGCTCTCCAACAAACATTGGTGCGTGCCAGAAGTTTGCAAAATGGCACATTCACACTCTACAACACTTCTGGGAAACTGTCTTTGTGGACAGATGAAGCTAAGTTTAAATTGTGACCCTACATTTTGTGACACTGTAGACCTCTTCTACAATGTATCCCATCAGCAAATTCTATCTCTATCAAAGAACTGTTAACAGCAGTTATAAAACCCCCTATAGAAAACCATGCTGCATTAGCGTATTTGCTCGATTATAAGACAACCCTGATTATAAGATGACCCCCCAAAATCTGAAATATTAATTTAGGAAAAAAAGAAAAAGCCTGAATATAAGGGCGACCCTATAAAAAAAGTTTTATCAGTAAATGTTAATTCATGTAAAACTATTTTTTTAAATAAAAGCTATGATGAGAAAAATATTTTGTTTTATTCCTTTTATTTCCAACCTGCCCCCAGTTATGCACATCTGCCCCAGGCTTGCCACTCCGCCCCAGAAATGCCTTATACCCCCTATATGCCACTGTGCCCCATGATATGCCTTTTAACCCTCTAAATACCAGTGTGCCCCATGATATGCCTGTTAACCCTCTCTATGCCACTGTACCCAATGAAATGCCTTTTGACGCCCTATGTGCCACTCTGTCTCCTTATACCCCTATATGCCACTCTAGCATTTAGGGGGTTAAAAGGCATATTATGGGGCAGAGTGGCATATAGGGAGGTATAAAGCATTTCAGGAGGCAGACTGGTATATAGAGGGTTAAAAAGCATTTCTGGAGACAGAGTGGCATTAAGGGGGTTAAAAGGCATTTCATAGAGAACCCTGCCTAAAGAAATGCCTTATGCCCCCATTTAACCCCCCCAAAGTTACCGGTGCTTCTGATTCCCGGTGTGTAGTCGGGGCAGCGTGTGTAGACAACTTCCACTGCAGCCGGAAGGAGGTGCGGCTAGCAGCGGAGGTTGTCCGCGTCCATCGCGCAGACCTTCCCCGGCTGTCAGAGATCAGAGTTCCCAGCATCGGTGCGGGGAACTCTCCTCACTGACAGCTGGTGCGGGGAACTCCCCCCACTGACAGCCGGGGAAGGTCTGCAGTTGTCGAAAGTTGTCTACGCGAAACGAATAGGCGTCTACACGCTGCCCCAGGAGTCAGAAGCACCGATAAGTTGGGGGGCATAAGACAGGAGGATCCAGGTCCCCTGCAGCGCTGCAGGGGATCTGGATCTTAGTCTCGTAGTCAGACCTATTTGAGGTTTGATTATAAGACAACCCCATTGTAAGACGAGGGGTCTTTTTCAGAGCATTTGCTCTGAAAAAAATTTTTGTCTTGTAATCGAGCAAATACGGTACTTTTGTTCCCTGATATACAGTACATTTATTGCTTTTTATAAAGCCAATAACTTGCTCCTTGGATCTATACTGTTAGTGAAAGATAACGTTTATTGCAATGACAAAACATTAAAATGAGAGAGCTTTATTTAAAGCAAAGAACAAGGTATGGTAAGGCTATTTTTTATGTCAAGCCTTCTGATGAGCATATAAACCCCTTTCGTTCCACTGTGATTGCACCAGGCTAATTGAAAATATTTTCCCAAAATGTTTGGTTTTGTTATATTTTATTATATTAGCCAATCATTCCAATCGATAAAGACAAATAAAACAGTAGAAATGTACATATGGAATGAGCATGTGCACTATGAATTATGTAGCAGTGCATTAGGTGAAATATGCTGGAAGGTTTGCTGTTCAGGGCTTTACTATATCTAATGCATTATACGATGGGTAGAGAGCAGCTGACAATATCTCATCTTGTAATAAAATGTACTGGTTCCACACAAGCTGAATTATCTACTCTTGCCCATGTCATATTTATACCTATCATATGGTTTCACACCTGTGATGGTCCTAAAATCCCTTTAAATATATTTCAAAGAATGTTTTCATCAGCAGAACAAATGCTATTTTTTCAATTTTAAAACAAATTTGAATAGTGTGTATACAAGTATTTAAAAAAGCAACAATATATGCATGTTTAGGTAGGGTTGCATGAGTATGTGTGATATATTGTGAAATGTAGTATCTTGTAAAAAAAATGTCACTTTCTTTACGCATTTTCCGAAGCAATAGATTGACAGTTCTATGAAGCACCTGGTTTGGTTTGTATCATTCTTAGTAATTGAAGAGGCAACAATAGGCGTACTGAATGGCATATACTTCCTAATAATGCATTCTCTGACAGTTTTCTGAATACATCTTCTGTACATACTGGAGTGATCTGACATGCTGAGTACTATCAGCAACTTTATGACAACCAAGCAAAGCAGATGATCACATACATAAACTGATGAATTAAAACACAAATGGAAAGTGAAGAAGAGTTGGAATTACTATCTCTGTGTGAGCTAAATTGGAGCAATGTTTCAACAACAAAAATACATTACTTTGAAAGATATTGTTTTGTTTACTTCTTGGGACAATATTGATTTAAAAGTCGCATTGTTTTTTTGGGGGGGAAGGTTTTTTTCTGAAAAAACAAAGACTTTTTAAATCAGTATTTTCCGAAGTAGTAAACAAAACAAAGTTAATTGATGCTCCCATCTGCTAGAACACAGATAATCTTTTTTTTACAGTGAATCTGCCCAAACCGCTTCAGTTGGCACTACATTCCACATCTTAACTGCCCTGACTAACAAGAAAAATATATGTTTCCTTTACTTAACAAGACATATTTTCATCTAACCTTAGAAAACTCCCCAGCCTGTTCTTTGTATTGTGCTTAAATATACTTGTATGCGGTAATCATATCTCCACGTTGGCATCTATTCTCCAAAATAAATAAACCCAATTTGAAAAATCTGTAGCAGAGATCTTAATTTCTTTTAATTCGTTTTGTCGCTTATCTCTGAACTCTCTAGATCCTTGAATTTGTTTTTATTAACTTGTGTACAAAGTTCTAACCATATACTCATGGTATGGAAATACCAATAATATAGTATACAATATTGTTTAATGCAGGACAGCAACCTGCCTGCTTCTGCAGCTGCTGCCCGAGATTGCACACTATTGGATGGTCTGTTATCAACCCGTACTCCCAGATCCTTCTCTATAGTGGATTCAGCAGCATGTTTTGTTTCCTTCCCAATGTTTCTCATAGAAATAAAGGCATATGGAAGCTGTCAGTTTTAGCATAAATAAAATAATAAAATATGTTTGGCTGCTTATACCATTTA
Organism: Spea multiplicata; assembly: GCA_009364415.1. Taxonomy (NCBI): domain Eukaryota; kingdom Metazoa; phylum Chordata; class Amphibia; order Anura; family Pelobatidae; genus Spea; species Spea multiplicata. The sequence goes on from VKOC01000005.1 coordinate 10,924,621, forward strand.
TATGATGTTTTGTGATTTCATAAATTTAGCACTACTGTGCTATTTGTTGCGCAATACAATTTTTACCCTTTGTTGAGCAGTATGTTTTACTTTAATTTGTTATATCCCCACCTATCATTTAAAGGCTCAAAAATATACCTGAAGATATACATTGTTGTTTTTAATCTCCATTGTTGTGTATATATATATATATATATATATAATATACCTTTAAAGACTATATCTTTATTATAGCAACATTTAAATATTTACAAAAACATTATATAATTATATAATCGAACAGGGCATCAGTAAAAATATAGTGAATAATCCATTGCGAAACACATGTAAAAATATCCATGCCAAAACAGAAGGCTTCCCAAGTCAAAAAAGGAGTAGGTTTCCAAATAAGTAAAAATCTTGACAAAATATAATGATGCAGAAATCCTCACGCGGTGAAAACACAACTTATAAAATAGTAAGTATCCAAGGGCAATCCAGGGATCTTCCAAAAGCAGGCCAGAGGGACCTCACCCTCTTCTGGGGGAGTGGTTTTTCATAGGGGTGGGGCTAGACCCAAAAAGTATTTAGTGGGACCCAACTGGGTGGGGAGCAGTTGGTGTGGGCAGGGCAATTAGAACATGAATGGGGAGTGGGCGTGGCCACACATTGCTCCCTTGCCCAGAGAAAGAAAGAAATTGACCAGGAGACCTCAGGAGGCAGAGCTTTACCTTTAGACACCAGGCAGGAACACACAATAGTGAAACGAAAAGGTTTTGTGTACACAGTAAAACATAAAAAATATACAAAATAGCAGAATTTAACACATTTATAGTTTCATTTATAATTGGTAGCTTTTTTATTTTTCTGTTGATGCGCTATTTTCCTTGTTCACCATGCTGTGCTGTGCAGATTTTCTGTTGTAAATATTTGTTATATTTCTCATCAAAGAAATACAAAAATACATTGAAAAAGCTCAAGCCTTAGTCTGATTTATTCTGTAGTCATTTTTAGGGAGGGTTTGTAATGAGATATACATGCCTCTTAGTTTTTAATCTGCTGTGATAAAATTACTGAATGGAATTTCTCCTGAAAGCTGGAATCAGCATTCTTTTACCTAACACCGCACTACATTCCAAAGCTGGTATATGAAATAATCATTTTTTAAAGTTTCAGACAAAACTAAAAATAAAGGAGGGCATTTTTTTTGAATCTCCACCATGCAGCTTCTAGGATATTTACAAATTGCTAAGCACTCCGTTGGTGTATTTCGAGTTTTTATATGACTCAGCATGATATTATTTTGCTCTTCACATAAAAATACCGCCTTTGACTATTTCTGCTTTGGAGTCGATCGCCTAAATTATGAGTTATGATGAATAAAAATCACTTTCCAGCATAAACTATTTAGTATGAAGGGAATTTTTGCTGGATCCCGGCAATTCTCACTGAAGCTTAATGCTACGGCAACCAGATTTCTCCAATTTCGAGGGAAATACCCCTTTTCTCCTATATTGTGTCCCTTGAATTCCTAAATTTCTAAAAACAAAGTATATTTCAAAAGTACCTTGATCTTCTTTTTTTTTTTAAAGCAAGTAATCTATGTAGTCAATGTTCTTCCAAATTTCTTGAGAAACTAAATTATTTATCAAATAGCGTCTTTAATACAAAATACTTGGGATACTTTTTTTTATGAGAAAACACTGACAAATTCAATCTACTTACTCTCTGTAATAAAATGTCCCTGGATTCCATTTATAAAAATCCGGTCAATTTACTGAATGAGAGCTGAGAACATGTCTGAACACGAGAAAGAAGACCTTGAATCCAAGCTTAAAATTATATTTGACATTTATACTCAATTCAAGCGGAGCAGGTTTCTGTAAATGTGTAGCAAATACAGGTGTTGTGATTAGCTCATTTGATTCACTTAACATTAATCTTTTTTTTTTTTTATCGCAGAGAAGAACCAGACATTGTCTCACCCTAAACATCAACATTTTAACCCTATGAACTCTGGTCACCAGACATACATTTCCTTTAGGACTGTGTGGGGCAAATAAATAGTGTTGATATAGTTTTCTTTGACAGTATTACAATTTTTTAAATTATTTTTTACATGAAAATGTGTAACTGCTGCAGTTTGTTCCTAAAATGTTAAAACTTTTCCAAATTAAAAAGTAATTAAAGTGTATAGAAAAACATGCTGACTACAACACCCATCATTCCAGGCCAATGTCACAATGAAAATGTTAGTATGTAGTATTCTTAGCACTTTTTTTCTTTTTTTTTCACATAGCTGTGTAGTCTATAACTGAAACAGTTAAGAAAGTCACGTGATTACGGAACTAGGGAAATATTGATTTAATAATGCAATTTTCTGTCTGGCAAAATCAGGTCAGATTTCCTTGTAGCAGTATGTCAGCATCCTGTGGCCAGTTTCTTTGGGTTTCTTGCATGGTAGATTGAAACTACAAAGTGCATCAAAGTAAAATATTTCCTGATCAATCCACAAACTGTCTCTCTCTCTCGTTATCATCTAGTAAAATTATCCAGCCTTAATTTGTTTCTATACATAACTGTATTAGTTGAGTAATGATTTACATTAGTGCGTTATAAAACTTGCTTTAAAAAGTGGCTGCTTGGTACCATGGCAAAATAACCTATAAAAAAGTGACAGCATGCTCAGTGAGCTTCTGTGGACTACAACTCCCATTGCCCTTAGCTTGAATGATGATAAGTTTAATCATGAAGTTTGGCATACTTGTTCAAATGTGTATTTTGTAACTATACTTTGTCTAGCATATAACGAAATTCAACCTGTTTTTGTGTGTGTGTACTGTCACCTACATCATGCTTAGATGGGCTGCATGTGCAATCTACATGTATGTACCAGTATATATATATATATATA
>VKOC01000005.1:10936807-10998617 GCA_009364415.1 Spea multiplicata
GTTCTAATACCATTCGGAGATGTGTGTCAACGTTTGGATTTTTTTAACCATTTTTTGATCATATGGCCAGTCATTGCTTGGCATACAACTGTTCTCTGGCACCTTGAAATTATTAAACAAATATATAGATTGCATGCAGAACACAAAACTTTTTAAATAAGTTGTATTTAAGGAGAATGTACTGACACAACACAAGTACTTTTATAACCATACAATTTTAATGTTTCAAACATGCGCAGTGTTCATCAGATGTAAAACTTGTTTTGTGAAGTGCCAAGGTCTTAATGTTTCTAGTCCCTTTCTGCTTACAAACCTATCGTTTCTGTTAATCTCCCTCATGGTTTTTCTACACAAGGTTTCCCTTTTTTTTTTTTCTTCTTTTGAGAAAATCTCACTTTTTCCTCCAGAGGTGGATGATGTTTAAATAAAGCATTTCACTGCCTTGAGATATGTTTCACCGTAGTGTTCTGTTTGGTTTTGTTGTTGTGTTCTATAGGATGAAAAGCCAGCCAATGCAGATGCGGGTTATCTGGGAATGTGGATTGGTGATGATGCCATTCCGTCTACGCCAGTAGTAGCCAGATCTCGGACTAAAATTAGTAGGTAATTATAGTTTCTAAAACGTTCTTTTTGTGCGTGTTTTATTTGTTTTACTGTAGAATGGAAAATATCCCATCCTCAACGACGAATCTCCTCTTTGAGCTGTACAACATATTTTCAATAATTCTTTAGTCAAATATTTAGATTGAACTTTGATTAATTTGAGTAATACCCCCACCGTTATAACAAGGTGGAATGTTTCCTAAAATAAGGAAAATATGGCAGCATTTATTCAGTTCTCCAATCATATCTTAATATTGTCCGCTTATACATCACATCAAATGTGTACATTTCATTATGTGATTAGTGTGTGATGTACCTCAAATCTTCCACTTATTAAAACAAAAATGTAACCAGCAGGGTGAGCTTGATTTGAAGCAAGTCAATTTAAATCACTAGTCAGACTTGATTTAAATAGTTTTTTTAAATGTAAAGACTGTAAATGTAATGTGCTTAAACCTCATTGTGTATTAACTGAAGCGGTTTAACAAAATGGGTCCACATTAAAAACTTAACACTATCTTCTGCAGCTCACTCATCTTCTTTGTTTGTTCACAATCTGGAAAAGAAAAACAAGCATTCTTGCTTTATTGGGCCCCAACCGATTTCACAATTTGTTCATTCTTAATTGAGAAATGTCATCACAGCACTTCTCATGATGTTTCATTCGTGCCACCTGACCTTGCATTTCTTTCTTGCGTTGCTTGCATTTTATACACATACCTGCGTTACCCATAGGCAGTGAAACATGTTCCGAAACTGGGTTTCTTTTGCGACCTGCTGCCATTTTGCTCCTCAAGGGAGGGAATAAATAACTTTAACCCCTTCGTGACAATGGCTGATTTTATTTTTTGTACCCTTCGTGACAATGGCTGGTAACATTTCTGCGGTGCTCATATTTAGCTGTAATTTTCTTCTTTCCAATTTACTGAAGCCACGCAAGTTATATATTGTTTTTTTCAGGACGCCCATTTAAAGTCAGGACGCGCCAGGCACGTCAACTGTCGTTAACTGACTTTTTTTCATGACTTACCTGGCACGTTAAAATAAAAAAAGAGCTTTCTCATTTGTGTTTCAAATATGTTATTTTATGTATAATTTCATTATATAGTGTTGTAGAATTTTAGTTCTGTAAATAAAGTTAAAATACAGAATGGAAATTGTCGCTCGTGTTGGGCAAGGCTTAAAGCCAAATCCAGTTGTAGTACCTTTGTTGCAATATTAATAATTTAACCTTTTTAAAAATAGTGTTCGAGTTATGGTGATTAATGGTTGCAGTTCATACACGGTATTGCTTGGAGTCCATATCAGTTCAGTGCAGCTCTGTGGGATCTGGTAATCTCAGTAGGCTGCGGATCGTGGGAACAGTTATATTTTACATGTTTCTGTAGTGATATACTGATTTAGTGCAGTATACCCACTATAATGTTACCATACTGAGATTTTCTTTTATGTGTTCCATATTCTCTTTTAAAGGTCACGAATAATCAAAAAGGAGGACGAACTTATGAAGTTGGCTAAGCAGTTTGACAAAAACATGGTTGACACTGTTCAATTTCATGACCAGTATGAACACATGGGACATTCAGAAGTTAAAACCGCTTATGTAGGAAGTGTTAAGAACAATGATCATGTGCCGTTTATGGACAATATCCCTGAAGAAGCACCTGCACCTAAGTTGGAATCTGCGTGTCAGGTTCAGAGTTCAGTACGTGCACAACCATCTAGTCAAAGCAGCCAGAGATCTGTTGACCAGGAAGCTGAAGCAGCTCTTAATGCTCTCTTTGACTCTTCTACTCAGAAGTACAGTGGACAGTTAAGCCAGGGTTTATCTGATGTTTCCGCAAACAGCTCACAGGATCCTCCAATAAAGGCAAAAGACAATACAAACGAAAAACACCTGCATGCTAAAGATCATAGTGAAATCTGTGAGAAGCCATCAAGTTCGAAACAAAATACTTGTCAATTGAACACCCTGGTAAGCAAAAACAACCCAAAACAGGATGTAATACAACAAAAATCTCTTGAGTGGACTTCTGTAAACCCGAAGGTATCAAACGCCACAGATGATTTTGATGATGATTGGGAAACGGATTTTCTCGATGATGATTCTTTTGTAATGCAAATTACTCAAAATCCTAGTTTGATTGCGACTCCTAAAGATGATTCTCCCGCTAGCAACTTTTGCCTCAATGATCCAATTTCTTTAGCAGCTGAAAGCCCTAAAATACCAAAAGCACCTACGCAATGCATGGACTCTTCATCCGGTCTTAATAAACTAAATAACTTTAAATTTGTACCACGAACATCAAACCCAGGGGTGGTTGAAAAACCTATTACTAACAAACCTGAAAAAGTCTGTATATTGAACAAAGCTGTTGATATTAATGAGGGTGAAAACGTTAACGCAAAGCTTTTTTCCAATGCAGTTTCTCGGGTACCGTTAAAATCTCAAGTAAATTCAGTGCAATCTGTAACAAAGCATACTAATACGCCAGCTGTTGGCAAACATCTCCCCAAAAGTGAAACACCTAAGGAATGTAAAAAGACAAGAAGCTTTACAACGCCGACATCCCATTGTCTACAAAGCAGTCTTCCTGTAAAAACCTTCCCCCAGACTGTACAAGCAAAACATACCGGGAATATTAACAAAAGTTCTGCCCACCACGATGAATGGGATGACCCCAAATTCTCCGATGAGGTTCTTGATATGTTTTGTGAATCTGATAGCCTATGGGAAACAAATGAAGAGGATGATGATTTACTGTATCAAGTATGTGATGATGTAGAAAAATTATCTCAGGCTCAAGTGGAGGATAAAGTTGATAAATGTGAAAACATGCATTCTGCTGGCTCAGACTTCAAGAATAGCACAAATGTGAGAGTAAAAACAAATCAAGGACAATTAGTACAAAAATATAAAGAAGGAACCCAGATCACTGCTGCCAGCGTAGCCACGAGTGTTGTAAATAAATGTAATGGACCGTTTTTGCCTTTTACCGCATCAACAAACAAAGCTACTACTCATATAGGTGGATACAGAACACGGGGGAATTCTTTGACTGCTAGTCAAAATGACTTAAGAAGAAATAGCCAAGTAACTTTGAGCAGGTCCACCTCTGTGCCTGTTGGTGGGCAATGTTCTTACAGTAGAAGAGTTCCCAGTGGGCCGCTTTTGCAACATCCGGTAAGGCATGAAAGCGCTGCATCCTCATCAAAGAGTTCACTGGCACCTTCAAAATACTCATTTACACGGATTAAACCTTCGCAGCTTTCCGTTCTTCATTCAAATAGCACGCAAGTTGTTGAACAGAACAATTCTAAAGACTTTACTTTTCAGGACATAGGTGCAAATGAGAAGGAAAGTAATGTCTTCTTCCAAGGAAATGTCAAACCTTGTCAGCAACCCTCTTTGAAAAGGCATCTATCAGAGTCTTTGTTACAGTCTGCAAAAGGTAAGTAGGCCCTTTTTTCCAGTGCACCGCTTGTCTGACAGAATTATCTTGATCCTATTTGTTGTGTATAGAATGTGTTACTGGGTTTTCATAGGGACTGTGCCTTGATTTTGGCAAAGGCAATCAATAGAGTGCTGTTTCTGAGGTATACTTTGGCGCTGCTGTCAGTGTCAGCAGTGCCCCCTACTAAGGGGCAGTAACAAATTTTGTGATCATGTTACATACAAACCCTAATCTGGCACAAAATTCTAAGCCCAAACATGACATTCCAAGATTCCAAGAAAGTAATTGTGCCAAAAAGTATTTTACTAAAACCAGGAAACTACACATTTGGCGATAGTTATTTTCTTTAAATTGTATAGTCTAACCTGCTAGTACTTTATCTTTCAGTTTTCGTTTCTGAAGAAAGAAATAAGAAGTGTTCGATGGAGGAAATTGAAAGAAAAAAGCAAGAAGCTTTGGCTCGCAGACAAATGAAAGCGCGCACATTTTCCAACGAGTGTGCCCGCACGTAGCTTTGTACGATAACCGGTTACTGACTTTGGTTGTACCTTTTATCATTTCTTACTGTAGTTTCTCCGTGAGAAGCATGACAAATTTGAGAGCACTATTTTTAATATAGTTTCTTATCTATATATATATATATATGTGTGTTTACAGTGGTAAACAATTCTTTATTTTGTAATATTTGTATTATAAGTAAAGGTCCTATATGTTCAGGATTAAGAATGCTAATTGTATTTATCAGATTTATTCCAAAATAAGGATTTTTTTTATTCCTTGTTAAAAAATGCATCTTGTTTCTAAAGTCTAAATACACTACTTTAGGTTTAACATCTTCTCAAATTGTGTTATATATTTGATTTTTGTAAAGAGAATCATAATTTCCCGTTTGTTTTAGCATTGTACACGTGTACAGTGCTGAATAAGACTTCCTATCACTCCATGAACCACTTGAAAGAAAAAAATAAAACATTCAAAATTGGGAATGTGTAATGTAGATGTTTAATTCCCCATGAAGACAAAATAAGCTCCAGAAGTACCCATGGACCACGGCATGACATTTGGTGAGCAGGACTCCCGTACCCACTACAAATACATGCAGGCGATTTTTTTTATGCTAAGATAAGCCTGTCTTAATTACAGATCATTAAGTCTAACAATTTAATTTATTTAGAATGCTAAACTCTTTAAAAAAAAAAACTTCAACCTCTTAGTGATACCCAATGTAATAGAAACCTTTCAAAATGATCCGATAAATAAATACATTTTACTATTTTATACATTATTGACAGAATTTGGGTTTTATTACTAAAAATGATTACAAATGCATTGTGCCAGCCAATAGCCTCATTCTATTGTTTACCTAAAATGCATGAAGACCCTCCAGGTCGACCCATTATTTCATATTATAGATCTATAATAGCATAATAATACTTTGGAATCTATTTAGTTTGCATCTGATGACCATTTGCAGAAAAACTTCTGTCCCATGTGAAAGGCTCCAAACGCCAAGTACAGAAGGTAGAATTATCACATGACCTTCATCAGGCAAAATTGCCAGTTTTGATGATGTATCACTTTCTGTATTTGTATATCCCTCATGATGATATGAATCAGGACAGTTAATTTTTTTCTGGTGAAATTTTGTAGGTACACTGTAGATCATTTATGTTTTTCACAATTATCTTTTGTTTAAATTCACCATTTACAAGCAAACTAGGGGCATAGCTATGGGTACAAGCTGTGCCCTTAGTTATGCTAATCTATATCTTGGTGGGGGTCCACTACTCTCAACTTACCCCATCTCTCACAATATATGATGAAAATGATTGGCTGCGTTACAAAAATTTTTATTTCATATAACTGGTGATGACTTAATTAGTATATCTACTAATTAATGATATTGATTTAAAATTAATGTCTGGATGGTTCCGTGGCACAAAATTTGGATGGGTGAGTAATAGCTTATTTAGAAAATCTACCTCCACAAATAGTTTGCCTAACTGGGCTAGTCGTCGCCCCCCCCCAGAACGGAACATACCAATTGGACAATATCTAAGAACACAATGGAATTGTTCTACTTTAGCTGATTTTACAATACCAGATGATGCTCTATTTTATTTAAAGAAAAGGGATACCCACATAGAGTTCTCAAACATTCCTACAATATAGTCTTGTCTGCTGGCTGCAATACACTATTATATGAAAAATCCATGCAGAATGAACCTAAACAGACTAGTATAGCCAACTTCGATATGAGTTTGGAAAGTGTTAAGTAAATTATACATATATATATATAATATATTATGTACACCGTATATTCCGGTGTTAAATGACTGGGCGTATTAGACGACCCCAACTTTTCCAGTTAAATATAGAGTTGGGCTATTACTCGCTGTATAAGACAACCCCTCTACCCAGTAATACAACAAGCCAGCCAATCATGGCAAGCGATTTACCTTATACGCCGGAATATACGATATATATATATATATATATATATATATATATATATATATATATGTCAATTTCATTCTTAGATCTATCATTAAGCAATATGCCTGTTTTTCCAACTACCACATGGGATGTGCTATGATTGAAACTTTGGACGTGGAAAAAACAGCTCTCTTTATGTGGGACTTTATGTGGGACTGCAAGATTAACTATGGGTCCACCCAAAGGGAACATTAATCGTAAATTATACAAGGAAAATCCTACTGGATGTATAATCTTTCCACCTTGGTACCCAGTGGAATGAATGAGGGTTTCAATTATAAATAAAGACTAGAATTTTTAAATAGAAAAATATATTTGTTTAAATATTGAGTCTGCATCAATGTGTTCATTAATATATATGATATATAATAATCCATATTTCTATTATATAATTCTGTTTAAATGCTTGGGGTCACTTAGTTGTTTTCATGGAAAAATAAGGAAATCTCATAATTAGAAAAAAACATAATGATCAATTAGCCGTTTCAATTTTAATTTAGCATACCATTAGAACACAGAAGTGATGGTTGCTGATAAAGGTCCTCTGCACGCCTATGAAGATATTCCATTAAAAATCAGTCTTTTACAGTTAAAATACTCATTTATAAAATTAGCAATGCCCACAAGATATTCCATTAAAAATCAGCCTTTTACAGTTAAAATACTCATTTATAACATTAGCAATGTCCACACTGTGTTTCTGATCCATTTAATGTTATTTTACTGGACAAAATTTCCCTTTCTTTCAAAAACAAGGACATTTCTGAGTGACCCCAAACGGTAGTGTGAATGTGTGTGTATACCTACTTTTTTTGCAATTTATTTTAAGTTTATGTTTGGGAGAGAGATAAGTCGCACAATTAGCATATATTTACCTATTTCCTGTCCTTATGTGGTTTCTTATAAATATTGCTTATGTTAATTTGTAAACATCATTATGTAGAAATCACTTTAGAGAACCACACAATCTCCATAAATATTATACCTGGGTAAAAATAGCATTTTCCAACTCATGTCCACAAAATTGCCGTGAATTAATTAAAACACATGGAAACTTGGATTATTCTCCTTATTCTTTTTTACACTTTATTTTCCTGTTGTATGAATGCTGCATAATGAAGATAGTTCTTCAGACTAATTAATCCTTAATATGATAAGATCATCTATCTCATTGAGCCCAATACTTTTTTAATTGTTCATTTTAGTCAAGCATCATTTGAACAGAAGTCAATTTGCAATTTCATTAGTGTACTAAAAAAGCCTTGGGTCTATTCTTGGTGAAAAAAAAAATGGAAGAAAAAAAATCTTTGGCAAAAATTCATAACGGATGTTAATCCTATAATTAATTCTATGTATCAAGTAAGAATTAATGTGGCCTGCAATTTTATCATAAGTCATTGTGCCAAGATGTTCATTTTGTTCTACCTTCCCCTTCACAGTAAAAAAAAAAAAACATTTAACAAGCTCAATAGCAAAATATCCAGGCGACTAATGACGAGCATTGAAACAACATTCACAGACCATTTGCTTTGATGGCATTTCAAGGTTTCCTTTTCTTCATTTAAAGCTTATGCAAAGGGATACATAAGTATTGCTTAACAGCCTTTAAACAAATCAAAGCACAATGGGTTTTTCCTTGTATATTAGAGCTTCTATAGTTAAATGAAAATATGGTTTTATAGGAAAATTATAAAATAAAATTTTAGTTTGAGGTAAAGAAAAATATTTGCTCTAGTGCCAAGTGCAATAAATTTGTGATGCTTTTAAATTCACTAGCATTGGATTCTCTCTTGCCATTACGCACACACGCTACACATATATACTCATACTAACACATGCTTATAAACGCTAAGACACACACACTCATGCTAACACACACACCCATGCTAACACACACATGCACACATTCTAAAACATACACAAAGTAACACACACTTACACATTCATGCTAACACACATGTATACACTCATGCTAATACACGATCTAACACACACATACACACTAACTTTACACACATACATACATATTCACTCTCTATCAACTCCCTTACCCTCTCTCTCTCACTCTTTCCCTTCTCATCCACCTGACCATCCTTCCCTGAGCCTTCATTTTAGCTGCTTTTTGTCCTGCAGGGTAACGTAACATAACGCCTCATGTGACCACAATGAGTTCCGTGAATGGGCCAGCCCAAGTCAGACTGGCCCTTTCTTAAGAATGTTGGACCAGTCCAACCCAGATAGCGTTGTGCCATGTTAGCCATAGAAAGAAAAAGAGCAAATCTAATAAAGTATTATTATTTATTGTTTTATAATTGTGTTAAATGGAGTATAACACACTATCTAGGTCTCTTCTTCGAGTTTATTATATCTGAAGAAGACACCTAGATAATCTTGAAAGCTTAGAATCTATTATACTTCAATTAGCCAATAAAGGTATCATCTTTACCATTTATTTCTGTAATCATTCTCAATATCAAAGTGGGACAGTAATCACATTATTGTCATGTATTTATATTATTTTTTAAATTGGTATGTTTTATGTGCCTGAAGAACATGTCATAACTCGTAAGTCATGGTTAATGCCTAGATTACTTGACAGCGCATAGTGACAGCCACAGGTAGCCACAACATCTTGAAATTTGGGAACTTTCTGCCCACAGCGGTTTAAACTTCAGCCCAGGGATTACTCTGGTATGTTCCCCTAGCAAACGTTGGATGGATTACATCTGTATTTCAAAAATGGAATTGTTTGAAGTTTCTTTTTAGCAGATTTGTCCTCACCACTTAAGTTATCATAGATGTCTGGTGCATTTTGGAACATACCTGGTAAATCCCTGTATTAGAGTTGTCCTAAGTAAGTATGTTTTAGCAGTAAAATATTAATGGAAAAAATATCACAGCATATCTCTCAGCTTAACTGGAAAGTTCTATGTTAGCAAGTGGTTTAACATAAGCAGTAAATGTTCATTTATGATAAATCGAATTGCTGAAAACATACAAGATTTATCGTGTTTAAATGAAAAACTAATGATACATAATAATATTTACTATGTACTTCTTAGGGCAAGGTTTTACAGCTGAAAATGCTCTATTCTCACTTTTTATTTACAATTTTTTGGAACAAATTTTTTTGTGTTATTTCCCAATTTCAACCAATTTCAAACATTGAGATATGCTCCTCCCCTCAACTTTTTTGTTTAAATTGTTAAATATAGGGTATACTTTAAGCAAAAATTTAATATGAATATATTCAGTAACTTGTAATTCACCTTGGCATTACATTAGGGACTGACTGCTGCTGTCATTTGGGGCCCCTGACAGCCACCAGGATTTGAATGTGAAGATCTATAGACGCAGGAGATATATTTTATCAAGTGTGCTAGAGACGAGTATAAAACTAGTAATTGAGGCAATTTCTTCTCTAACTGGTATGCTGGAATGTTACACAGGATCTACTGTACTTTCTATAACAAATTACTTAATTTCCCTTTAAATGTTCTTTTGCATTAAGGTGTCTGAGTGTTAATCCATCCCGGTATAAAAGCTGGGATAAAATACTTAGTTGTACAGTGTAGTTTTTTCTAGGATTCTTGGCTTCACATTGCTAGTTAATTAATATTGACAAATGAATAACTCGCTTAGATTGCTTACTTTAACCTTAAAAAAACCCTCCAGCCAACATATGCATTTAAAGCAGATAGCTAAGAGGTCCCTTTAAATTAATATGGCGTCGCCAGGGACGCAACTAGAAACCACAGGGCCTTCAACAGCTGGTCTGTGCCCTTCTTTACCCCTTCCAACATACACTCTGGCACACATATGTAAACACACTTACACAAGTTACACACATTAACACATACTCCAGCAACCCCACTTACACATACATGCTCACACACAAACACCTACAAATCCGTGCTCACACACACAATTACACATCCATGTTCACATACATGCATATCTATCTATCTATCTATCTATCTATCTATCTATCTATCTACGCATACATACGTGTCACCAGACCCACCAGACTCCACTTACCTCTCTAACGTGACCCCGATAGGCTCCTGTCTCCCGGTGCTGGTTCAAAAAGGCTGTGCACGAGGGTCTACTCAGACCCTACCTATGCATGTGCACAGAGCACTCCCATTGATTTCCCAGCAATTACAAGCATCCAATTTAAAGCTGCGAAAAATTATCAGACCACGTGGATGATATTGGATGCAATGACATAACAACCTCAGTTAGGTGTTTTTTTTCCTTTTCGATTTTGAAGAATGAATATTGAAGTACAAGGGGCTGTCAGGGACAGTAAACCGTCCCTTTACGCTGTAATGCAATAGACCTGCTTAGAAAAAGTCTGTTAGGTTTGTATCATGGATGGATGGACTGTCCTTTTCTAGCGTTTAAATATAAAATAGATTGTTTATGAATTTCAATGTCAAAGAGTGGCATAGTGTTGACAGTGATAATGGCCTAAGCATGTAATGACAAACTTCTGTGGGCAGAGCCCCTTTTCTTAAAGCAGAAAATGTTGCGAGCAGTGAAATAAATCCTTTATTTTTCTGAAGTGCACAATTCCTGCTTTCCCCACAAACCACACATCTCCAGCCAAATACATTTGTGAAACTTCACTCTAAACATGCTAAATTGCCTTGCAAATCAGCACATTTATTCATTTTGGTATTTTGGCTGATCCTGCTTTCAGACTCACTTTTTCTGGGAAATATTTGAATTTGAGGCAAGGCTCAAACACAGGAATGCAAAGCCGGAGCTCTTGTTCCCAATCCACAAAACCACACACCTTGAGCTAAGCTATACATGCACTTCACTATTTACTTCATATCAGTTTCTCTGTAGAAAATACGTTTTCATCCAGAGAGGATAATTAAGTAACCATTCCATGCAAGAATGCCATATTGCAACACTCATGCAACAATAGAATAGAAATGCAATAGGCTTTAGCCCATCAAGCCTGTACATTTCCCTACTCCCTATTTAAAATTGGTTAGGAATCTTGGCCTCTTTTTCCAACTCTATACCTAGCCATGGGTATGGCAGATAGAGGAAAAATGGCAGCCCCGGGGCCGCATTACTAGATGTTGATCTCCCTTTTGGATGATTGGTCTCCTTCGTGTGTCACAGAATTTTGTGGGCTTGTTGGGGAGATATGAGATCTCTTGAAACTGAAGAGGTTTGTGTATCATTTAAGGTCAGCTCATGTGAGATGCCCCTGCAAGAAAGGCTACTTTGGACCTGGATAATTTAAAGTTAAATCAGTACAATTACTTTATACATATTACCCCGCATTAACTATACATTGAGATGGGCTAACTTCTTTTCAAAGGACAAACTTACACGGTTTGCACTGTTGTGAACAAAGAGAGACACCAAATGGGTTAATGGTAATCTTTACATCAGGAACAATGTACAGACTAGATGGGCAGAATGGTTATTTTCTGCCGTCAGATTCTATGTTTCCTAATTTAGCCTACTACCAGCTGCTAACCAGATTACTACTTGTCAGATATAACCACTAATGTGATACTAGTGATATTTCGAAACAATACCCGAAAGTATGTTTGGTATTTGGAAAAAGCAAACTCCGCATATCTGAGAAATATACCAAAACAAGGGAAAAATATAGGTTAAATATAGAGTGGCACTTTCATTAAACATTTTTTAATCTTCCAGGCACTGAACTTTTCTGTATATATATATCTGTCCTTAATTTGATATACGGACATAAGGTTTTAACATCTATCATGCATTGCATAATGCCACCTTAAGTCTACTGTGAGAATACAAGGCTAACGTTAGTTATACATCACTAGTAGTAGCGATTAAGCCATTGTATGCTGCTGGACATCATCTCTGTTCAAAAGGCATTGCGGTAAACCTTTGGTATTTTAATAAAATTCCCTGTGTTATCCTTTGGTATACAGCTACAATATATTTGCCGGAATACATCTTCCATGTTTAATACAAATGTAGCTCAGGAGCTCAGAATTTCTTTAATACCAGTTAATCATTGATGCTGCCCTAGTTCCCTCCTTGTAATAAAACACAAATTTACATATTTCTCTCTTATTCCATTAGAAAACAAAGCAGAATGTTTGTAAATGCTGAAAGGTTATGGTACATTGTTTATCATAGACAGGAGTCGACTCCTCGTGTCTGGAATATAATTTTCTTCTAGAAAAGCTTTATTATTTATAATGAGACATTGCATGTACATCCATAGCTTTGATAATTCCAAGTGCTGCGTTTTTTTTGCATTTTCTTATAGTGCATTTTTTCCAGAATGACAACTTTTTGAAACATTGCCATGAGTTTTGTGTACAGGGCTTTTGCCAATAGTTTGTAGCAGGGCCACCAGTTTTCAGTCACAGTATCAATTTAGGGACCGGGATTTTACCAAACTGCGTACCATCATCTTAATCATCCAAGGTGACCCCCATGCAGAGGAGAATCGGCACCATTCAGCCATGTGATCCAGTGATAAGGCTGCATTAACACCATTAACGCGCACTTTACAGGCCTGTCCAAAACATTTCAATTTCCTTTTCAGGTGTTCTTGTAATTAATTATATAAATAAGTTTTTCCTTAAAGAACGCATCTTGCATTTACCTTGACAGTGCTTCAGTTCAGAGCGCTTGTGTTTGATATGAGAAAATACGTTCTGGAAATTAATTATCCATCAATTATATATCCTCTCACCCTCATTAATTTCCCTCTGCTTAGTTTATAATAATGTGCATGGTTCCACAAGGCCCAGTCAATATAAATACAGAGTCTCACTTTTGTAATTCTCAACTTCATTATTTTCTGCTGATTTTTCCAGCTGGCGCACTCTTCCAATAGAATTGTCTCTTTTATTTTCCAATTGATAACCATATTTTATGTCTTTATTTTACCTTGTTTAACAGAATCCCTTTCCCATTACATTATGTCAAATCTTTTACTAAGTTATACCCGCGGGATGTCATATCATTGTCAGACTAATGATTTATTTCTATTTCCTGTTTCCATATTTCTTGCACTTAATAATTACACTTAACTTGTTTTCACCAGTATATAGTATAGTAGCCGGTCATTTTTTGGCTTTGGCTGATTATAGCTTAGACTGAGCAACGTCATTGGGAAAACAATAGCTATTAATGGAATTCAAATTTAGATGTGTGAAATATCTGCTTGTTATAGAGAACAAGGGAAATCTGGCATTGTGATAATATATGAGGCTGAGCTGCAACTTTTCATTTACGTTCACAAAAATGTCTTCAGGTTCTCTGGATTTAGGCCAGCTTCGCTGAATAAGAAAACTTTGAATCTGGAAATAAAATTCTGATTGTATTCATCATACAGAACAGTTAGCAAATTTGTAGGGAGCACGAATTAAGGACACTTCCAAGCTCATCAGCCAATACATAAGCCTTATGAGCCGCAACAATAATTAAATAACTGAAATAAAGGTTTATTAAAAAGCTTGTATTTTGGAACTTCTCTAAAGCTAGTTTAAAATGTTTCTAAAGATATTTAGAGAAGTTTCAAAGTACAGGGATTTTTTATAAAACTTTATTTTTACAGAATTGTTTTTGAAACACCAATTGAGTTAGGGTCAAATGGGTTAATGGATTCTTTCAATGTATTCAAAATACGTGTGCATGCGAGAATTCTTTTTTTAAATAATTTCATCCAAAGTTCGCTCATTTTAAAGATGGTTTCCAATTAAAGTGTTGGTCTTTTTACCTCAAAATCCACTTGTAGCTCTATACTCCTTATTGGACCTCATGTGCAGTTATGAGAAAGAGTTGCTGTTGGTTGCTTAATATTTTTAACCTAAAAGTGTCCAAGGCATATTGTAGAAAATACAACAGAAGTTAGGCCCAAAGCCTGAAGTCACTTTCTGATGTTCTGAAGTGATAAAATTCAACATTTTATTAAAACAATGCAACATATTACTTGCTTCATTTATGCCATTCATAACCACAGTGTTTCTATTTATTTTTCCTCATGAAGAGAAAGCCCATATTAAAAAATGCATTCTCAATGCAACAATGATTTGACTTTAGTATGTATTTTCGTTGCATGCCCTTCAAAGGGGCTGCTCAAGGAGAAAAACACTTTAAATCATCACTAATTATTTTATTTCCTTTTTTTGGAAACAATAAGGATGCTTTTAATGTTGAACATTCCCATAAAATATGTAGGTTGTATATCTGCGTTAAAACTACTGCTTAGATTTTATTACACTGTAAGGATGCTTAAAATGACATTATTTAGACAAGCCGCAAGATGCGTGTGTAACTGAACTCTGAACAACTGATATGGGAGATCTTTACAAGGTTGATTAGGGTTATGTTGTGCTTCTAGATATATTGCAACATTTGTTGACCTCATTTAAAGAGTTGTCTGTGTGGGGCTAACTTTAAACTTTAATTGCTCTTCAGATAGTGTTTCAGCCATGCTTGAAATTTCTAAATTAGTATAGTTCATCCCTTAAGTAACAGATACGTGAGTTTACCTCTGGTATTTAGGTAATATTTAGAAATATTCAGCTTTATAGATATAGAGCAAAAAGTTATACGCATACGGACAAGAACACAAGAAAACAACAGACAAAAAAAGAGCCAAACTTGTAGGCTGATTAGTGAAAAGATATCATTGTCTTAGTGCATGTTTTGGAAACATTCATTTATACCTTTGAGAAGTTAAGGTCTTTTGTTCTGATTCAAACAAAAGCAAAAACGTAGATACTTTGAATGTGGGAAGAACCAATAAGGAATGAAAGGTTGTGATCAGGGCTCTCTTTACCTAATGTATCGGTTTGTCTTAGTCTGTCAATTCTAGCCTTGTCATATACCTTGAATAAATGTACTGTAAGAAGCGCTGCATAAATTGTTGGCACTACATAAATAAAATATAACAGTAATAATAATAATAATAATAATAATAATAAGAGAACCAACTTTTTTTTTAGTTTTGCCAGCTGAACTCTTTTTATGTTGTTTTTGTTGTTCTTTTAATGTTTTCAGTGCTAAAATGCTAAACTGACTACAAAGACTAAATCTAACAAGGAGATTGTTTAGAATCTTATAAAAAGTATATACCCAGTAATAGTTAACTGTAAAAAGAAATTAACAACTCCTTTTCACTTTACCTTTTAGCACATAAATCTTTGTATATATACAAGGTGGTACTGTTAAACAAAGATACTTATTCTCATACCTTCTCTAGATATGTGAGAAGTTCTGAGTACTGATAGAGTATTATGTGCATCACGTCACTCTATGCATTTTGATATTATGAATGTAATGATGATTCATCCAAACCTTTATGTTAACCTTAAAGAGTTAAACTGCCTAGCTACAATATTTGCTACTTTTTTTTAGCTAATTGTGTTATTGTATAACATAATAGCTAAATTGTATTTTTCTCAGTTAAGCTTTGGATTATTAAAATAATTGCAGTATAAGAAGCTTTAGTTGTTTGCCCTAAAGGGAAATTGCATATGGAAAGCAAGGGTTCTCAAGCCACTCCTTAACATTGGGTTTAAGTTTGAGTATTGTAAATGTTACTCCTTTTTACAGAATTCCTGAATAGTTTTTTACGTGCATTTTTTTAGAAAAAAAGTTACGTCAAAATTTGTTATGAGAACAGGAACAGCATGCCAGTAAAAACTGCTCTATGTGAAGAAAAAAAGAAAAAATATGAATGATAGAAAGAGTAATACAAAATTTGAGAGCTTGTATAAAACAAACCGATTCTGGTGCATAATTGGAAAATTGGTTTTATGGTGATAAGACAATTTTTAAAACGTTGTACCATTAAACTTTTTAAACATAACCAGTATGTATATTTAGGAGTAAGTGGGAAATATATTGTGTTATACACTTTAGGTGGTCATATGTGAAAAATGATTCTGGTACAGTGTATAATAAAGTTGTATTATGGCCATAGTAACCAATAGAATGCGACAAGCACAAGAAACAGTAGAATATTATTATTAAACTTTATGGTCCAGGGTTTTCTCACTTACCCTCAGCTCTGGTGCCTGCAGAAATAAACCAGTTGGAATTACAGATTGCGTAACAGAGGACATAGTAAGAAAAGCTAGGGGTAAGGCCTCAGAAGGCTTCCCATGACTTGCGTCCTTTTCTTAAGACCAAGTTTCTATATTTCTATCTTTACCGAATGTAAGGGGCTCTGTAGACCCTCTGTTGCGGATGTAAAGAGAACAGAGAATGATAAGTGTGTGAGATGGCATAGACTTTCCTTTTTCTACTTCATCATCCGACTCCCCAAAAACAGTGATTGAGGGCTAATCAGTTCCCTGCTCCACTGTTATTGGAGAGCCACAAACAGGTAAGAAAAAAGGATCACAACCTTGATCATGAAATGTCACAAAACTCAAGAGTAACAAAACTATCTTTTTCATCAGACCTGTTGCAGTTCATTTGGAACATACAATACAATTACTTTGATTTATTAGAGAATTCCAAGTGATGTATTGTATATATATATATATTATATTATATATATATATATACACACACACAAGAACGCTGCAATATTTGCCCTTCAGTTAACAGCAAAATTATGATTTGCTTGTTTTCAGTCACAATTCATAATAAGGCACAACAAAAATGATTCACATATAGTATTGTTAAAAAAACCATCATATGAATCTGCTTTTTATCTGATAATTATTTTGGTATAACTCACGTTATATATACATTTTGTCCAAATCTCCTATATCATGTAAATGAAATAAAAAATATGTTTTATTTTTTGACATTTTATTACCAAAATTGCTGAAAATTATTTTTTTATGTTGTTAAAAGGTATATTTTGAGTTTGCCTAAATTAAAGTTTGAGTCTATTTGTATGATGAAATAGTTTTTGTTTTTACACACAGAGATATATATATATATATATTTAACTTCAGCCTATTTTGTAAGGTGATACACTTGTAGATTACAGAGAAAAATGTTAAATCCTCTTGATTGATTTTACCAACTACTTATTACCAATGATCGATAACATTCAGCTACTTTGATGAATTCCACCTATAGTTACTTAAGTATTGTAATTTTATTTCCAAAAAAGCTCCTCCTAGTCCACCAATTTTCAGAAAATTATATATTAGACCTAAAAAATCAAAGCAATGAAAAAACAAAACAATGAAAAAGGTAAATTTGTTGGTTTCAAATAATCCTTTAATCTTTGCATGGATCTGGGGGATTAATAATCACTGTCTAATTTTTTTTTTCACTTCGCTTGTCACCTTGCTTTTTTATTTCTTTAATGTTGCTGTATGGATATATCACTTGTAAAAATAATTTATAAGGCGTGATTTCAAGAAAAAAGGAGAGCAACTGATAGCTAAAATTTTGATCCAGCTTCCATTATACAAAATATCAATTGCATATGCTTTGCCTTATGGCCATTATGGAAATGTCAAGGGTTTAATTGACAGCTGTGAATAGCAGCACCTGCAAACAGCTCAGGGCTTGTTCCTGTGGTCTGGCAACATTCTTGCTTTATGCTTTAAATAAAGGCTTACTCACTGAGACAGAAATAACTGACAATGGATGATTGATGATTGCCCATCACGCAATAGCTGACATCTACCATTCATTCAGCCTATGTACAATCTTTCATTAACCGCAGTCGGGAAACTTGGAATGGGTTTGATAGGAATAGTAACAGGTTTCAAAGGTTCTAAATATGCTGACTCCGTAGTAAAGTGGGAAATATATTATTTTTTAGTATGCCTCACACGCTTAACAATTTTTCAGTTACAGCAGTTCCACACTTTTCTTTGCAGTTATTACTTGTCAAGATTGACAGTTTTCCGTAATCCGCTAAAAGTCTTTTGTTTGTGTTAAAATTTAGTTAGAAAATAGGAATATGATATTTTACGGAATAAATATATACAGAATAAAGGAAGCCGGTGTATATTGATAAAAGTGTACAAAGAAAATAGAAAGATAAAACATATATTGAATGTACCTCTTCTATATTGTAGGAGACAATTTCAATCTTTGCACATAATGTCATTGGAATCATTTTTGTATCAACATAGGCTTTAAAAAATATGCTCATACCCTTGCACTGTTAGGACATGGTCATTATTATTACAATGCATTATTATCACTTCATGTAAACGCACCACTGTTGTATACAGTTTCTAGAGAATTATGAATTAAATACTGACATAGACAGATGTATTGCATGTTGTAACCTGGAGCATAAGTACAAAAAACTTTTCACCATTACGGATGCATCTGTTTAGTGTTCAAATAACCTGTCAAGTTAGATTGGCCATATCACTAAACACAGTAAGACTTTCTTTTTTTCATTTCATTAATATAGCAGTAGTTGACATTATGACAGTACATCTCTGTATGATGATAAATTATGAATTCAAACTTTCACCTAACCAGAACATGTGTATTATGTCTGCTGTGTTGAATTATATTTTGTATATATTTTGCTGTGGATGATGTTAGGTATCATTTCCACAAGGACCATGTACTACTAGGGAATTGGTATATGTCAGGAGCATCTCCAGGGACAGCCTAAGGTTCCCATTTCCCTTGGCAAACTATGTCTCTGGTATATGCATGCATGCATTACTTACCATCACAGGAATGAAAATTATGTCAGTGCCCCCACCACCTTGCTGCCCTAGACAGCCACCTAATTTGACCATACCGTAGGGCTAATCTTTAGCATTGCACCCAGTATCATGAATATTCAGTGGACTAAGAACAGAGATTTGTAAAAAGACAGTTCCTCCTGATAGTTTTGAGTAGGTGTGCTCCATTGAGACTCTTTGATTTATTTGCTCAATAAATTCCACTATGATTATTTATGGAAGCTTTTGAATAAAGTTAAAAGATTTTTTATCATGCTCCCTACAATTACAGAAGTCCATAAAATACCATAACAGCTTTAGTCAATTACTTTTCTTTTTAATGTGTCAAAATATAGGGGATCATAGTTGTCTAGCCCACTGTTGTTCTCCCAGTGAACCAAGTGAACCTTTTGAAATTTCTAGCATTTGTGTAGAAATTTGTTATAAAATATGATATGATTTTCATCTCAGTTACAATAATGAACAAACACAATCTATTTAAAAAACACACAAATTATTGTCTTGTACTAGTCCACATTAAATACATAATTGAAACATTTACAGCATGGGTTGGAAAAAGTATGTGAATCCCTAGGCTAATATCTTCAACAAAGGCTAATTGGAGTCAGGAGTTAGAAAACCTGGAGTCCAATCAATGAAACTGGTTTGGAGGTGTGTTTTAGAGTTACTTTGACTCAAGCTTTGTTGATTTGCATAAGGCTGAAAAAGGGTTACAAAGTAATCTTAAAAAGTTTACATGTTCATTTGTCCACAGTTTATAAATAGAGACACTAGTACTGTGGCTACTCTCCCCTGAAGTGGGCACCTAGCCAAGATGACTCCAAGGGCTAATCACAGAATGCTCAATTAGGCAAAAAAAGCCCTAGAGTAACAGCTAAGAAGCTTGAAGGGATCATTTGAACTTTTCAGTTCAGGACACTTTGGAGAAAGCCGCTGCTCTCCAACAAACATTGGTGCGTGCCAGAAGTTTGCAAAATGGCACATTCACACTCTACAACACTTCTGGGAAACTGTCTTTGTGGACAGATGAAGCTAAGTTTAAATTGTGACCCTACATTTTGTGACACTGTAGACCTCTTCTACAATGTATCCCATCAGCAAATTCTATCTCTATCAAAGAACTGTTAACAGCAGTTATAAAACCCCCTATAGAAAACCATGCTGCATTAGCGTATTTGCTCGATTATAAGACAACCCTGATTATAAGATGACCCCCCCCAAATCTAGAATTTAATTTTAGGAATAAAGAAAAATGCCTGAATATAGGCGACCCTTAAAAAAGTTTTATCAGTAAATGCTTAATTCAGTAAACTATTTTTTTTAATTAAAAGCTAATGATTTGAAGAAAAAATATTTTGTTTTTATTTCCTTTTATTTTCCACCTGGCCCCCCCCAGTATGCACATCTGCCCCAGGCTTGCCACTCCGCCCCAGAAATGCCTTATACCCCCTATATGCCACTGTGCCCCATGATATGCCTTTTAACCCTCTAAATACCAGTGTGCCCCATGATATGCCTGTTAACCCTCTCTATGCCACTGTACCCAATGAAATGCCTTTTGACGCCCTATGTGCCACTCTGTCTCCTTATACCCCTATATGCCACTCTAGCATTTAGGGGGTTAAAAGGCATATTATGGGGCAGAGTGGCATATAGGGAGGTATAAAGCATTTCAGGAGGCAGACTGGTATATAGAGGGTTAAAAAGCATTTCTGGAGACAGAGTGGCATTAAGGGGGTTAAAAGGCATTTCATAGAGAACCCTGCCTAAAGAAATGCCTTATGCCCCCATTTAACCCCCCCAAAGTTACCGGTGCTTCTGATTCCCGGTGTGTAGTCGGGGCAGCGTGTGTAGACAACTTCCACTGCAGCCGGAAGGAGGTGCGGCTAGCAGCGGAGGTTGTCCGCGTCCATCGCGCAGACCTTCCCCGGCAGGGGATCTGGATCTTAGTCTCGTAGTCAGACCTATTTGAGGTTTGATTATAAGACAACCCCATTGTAAGACAAGGGGTCTTTTTCAGAGCATTTGCTCTGAAAAAAATTTTTGTCTTGTAATCGAGCAAATACGGTACTTTTGTTCCCTGATATACAGTACATTTATTGCTTTTTATAAAGCCAATAACTTGCTCCTTGGATCTATACTGTTAGTGAAAGATAACGTTTATTGCAATGACAAAACATTAAAATGAGAGAGCTTTATTTAAAGCAAAGAACAAGGTATGGTAAGGCTATTTTTTATGTCAAGCCTTCTGATGAGCATATAAACCCCTTTCGTTCCACTGTGATTGCACCAGGCTAATTGAAAATATTTTCCCAAAATGTTTGGTTTTGTTATATTTTATTATATTAGCCAATCATTCCAATCGATAAAGACAAATAAAACAGTAGAAATGTACATATGGAATGAGCATGTGCACTATGAATTATGTAGCAGTGCATTAGGTGAAATATGCTGGAAGGTTTGCTGTTCAGGGCTTTACTATATCTAATGCATTATACGATGGGTAGAGAGCAGCTGACAATATCTCATCTTGTAATAAAACGTACTGGTTCCACACAAGCTGAATTATCTACTCTTGCCCATGTCATATTTATACCTATCATATGGTTTCACACCTGTGATGGTCCTAAAATCCCTTTAAATATATTTCAAAGAATGTTTTCATCAGCAGAACAAATGCTATTTTTTCAATTTTAAAACAAATTTGAATAGTGTGTATACAAGTATTTAAAAAAGCAACAATATATGCATGTTTAGGTAGGGTTGCATGAGTATGTGTGATATATTGTGAAATGTAGTATCTTGTAAAAAAAATGTCACTTTCTTTACGCATCCGAAGCAATAGATTGACAGTTCTATGAAGCACCTGGTTTGGTTTGTATCATTCTTAGTAATTGAAGAGGCAACAATAGGCGTACTGAATGGCATATACTTCCTAATAATGCATTCTCTGACAGTTTTCTGAATACATCTTCTGTACATACTGGAGTGATCTGACATGCTGAGTACTATCAGCAACTTTATGACAACCAAGCAAAGCAGATGATCACATACATAAACTGATGAATTAAAACACAAATGGAAAGTGAAGAAGAGTTGGAATTACTATCTCTGTGTGAGCTAAATTGGAGCAATGTTTCAACAACAAAAATACATTACTTTGAAAGATATTGTTTTGTTTACTTCTTGGGACAATATTGATTTAAAAGTCGCATTGTTTTTTTGGGGGGGAAGGTTTTTTTCTGAAAAAACAAAGACTTTTTAAATCAGTATTTTCCGAAGTAGTAAACAAAACAAAGTTAATTGATGCTCCCATCTGCTAGAACACAGATAATCTTTTTTTTACAGTGAATCTGCCCAAACCGCTTCAGTTGGCACTACATTCCACATCTTAACTGCCCTGACTAACAAGAAAAATATATGTTTCCTTTACTTAACAAGACATATTTTCATCTAACCTTAGAAAACTCCCCAGCCTGTTCTTTGTATTGTGCTTAAATATACTTGTATGCGGTAATCATATCTCCATGTTGGCATCTATTCTCCAAAATAAATAAACCCAATTTGAAAAATCTGTAGCAGAGATCTTAATTTCTTTTAATTCGTTTTGTCGCTTATCTCTGAACTCTCTAGATCCTTGAATTTGTTTTTATTAACTTGTGTACAAAGTTCTAACCATATACTCATGGTATGGAAATACCAATAATATAGTATACAATATTGTTTAATGCAGGACAGCAACCTGCCTGCTTCTGCAGCTGCTGCCCGAGATTGCACACTATTGGATGGTCTGTTATCAACCCGTACTCCCAGATCCTTCTCTATAGTGGATTCAGCAGCATGTTTTGTTTCCTTCCCAATGTTTCTCATAGAAATAAAGGCATATGGAAGCTGTCAGTTTTAGCATAAATAAAATAATAAAATATGTTTGGCTGCTTATACCATTTATATGATGTTTTGTGATTTCATAAATGTAGCACTACTGTGCTATTTGTTGCGCAATACAATTTTTACCCTTTGTTGAGCAGTATGTTTTACTTTAATTTGTTATATCCCCACCTATCATTTAAAGGCTTAAAAATATACCTGAAAATATACATTGTTGTTTTTAATCTCCATTGTTGTGTATATATAATATATATATTATATTATATAATACCTTAAAGACTATATCTTTATTATAGCAACATTTAAATATTTACCTAAAAACATTATATAATTATATAATCGAACAGGCATCAGTAAAAATATAGTGAATAATCCATTGCGAAACACATGTAAAAATATCCATGCCAAAACAGAAGGCTTCCCAAGTCAAAAAAGGAGTAGGTTTCCAAATAAGTAAAAATCTTGACAAAATATAATGATGCAGAAATCCTCACGCGGTGAAAACACAACTTATAAAATAGTAAGTATCCAAGGGCAATCCAGGGATCTTCCAAAAGCAGGCCAGAGGGACCTCACCCTCTTCTGGGGGAGTGGTTTTTCATAGGGGTGGGGCTAGACCCAAAAAGTATTTAGTGGGACCCAACTGGGTGGGGAGCAGTTGGTGTGGGCAGGGCAATTAGAACATGAATGGGGAGTGGGCGTGGCCACACATTGCTCCCTTGCCCAGAGAAAGAAAGAAATTGACCAGGAGACCTCAGGAGGCAGAGCTTTACCTTTAGACACCAGGCAGGAACACACAATAGTGAAACGAAAAGGTTTTGTGTACACAGTAAAACATAAAAAATATACAAAATAGCAGAATTTAACACATTTATAGTTTCATTTATAATTGGTAGCTTTTTTATTTTTCTGTTGATGCGCTATTTTCCTTGTTCACCATGCTGTGCTGTGCAGATTTTCTGTTGTAAATATTTGTTATATTTCTCATCAAAGAAATACAAAAATACATTGAAAAAGCTCAAGCCTTAGTCTGATTTATTCTGTAGTCATTTTTAGGGAGGGTTTGTAATGAGATATACATGCCTCTTAGTTTTTAATCTGCTGTGATAAAATTACTGAATGGAATTTCTCCTGAAAGCTGGAATCAGCATTCTTTTACCTAACACCGCACTACATTCCAAAGCTGGTATATGAAATAATCATTTTTTAAAGTTTCAGACAAAACTAAAAATAAAGGAGGGCATTTTTTTTGAATCTCCACCATGCAGCTTCTAGGATATTTACAAATTGCTAAGCACTCCGTTGGTGTATTTCGAGTTTTTATATGACTCAGCATGATATTATTTTGCTCTTCACATAAAAATACCGCCTTTGACTATTTCTGCTTTGGAGTCGATCGCCTAAATTATGAGTTATGATGAATAAAAATCACTTTCCAGCATAAACTATTTAGTATGAAGGGAATTTTTGCTGGATCCCGGCAATTCTCACTGAAGCTTAATGCTACGGCAACCAGATTTCTCCAATTTCGAGGGAAATACCCCTTTTCTCCTATATTGTGTCCCTTGAATTCCTAAATTTCTAAAAACAAAGTATATTTCAAAAGTACCTTGATCTTCTTTTTTTTTTTAAAGCAAGTAATCTATGTAGTCAATGTTCTTCCAAATTTCTTGAGAAACTAAATTATTTATCAAATAGCGTCTTTAATACAAAATACTTGGGATACTTTTTTTTATGAGAAAACACTGACAAATTCAATCTACTTACTCTCTGTAATAAAATGTCCCTGGA
The DNA here is from genome assembly GCA_009364415.1 of Spea multiplicata. Classification (NCBI taxonomy): domain Eukaryota; kingdom Metazoa; phylum Chordata; class Amphibia; order Anura; family Pelobatidae; genus Spea; species Spea multiplicata. Next base: position 10,961,703 of record VKOC01000005.1, read on the forward strand.
TTCCATTTATAAAAATCCGGTCAATTTACTGAATGAGAGCTGAGAACATGTCTGAACACGAGAAAGAAGACCTTGAATCCAAGCTTAAAATTATATTTGACATTTATACTCAATTCAAGCGGAGCAGGTTTCTGTAAATGTGTAGCAAATACAGGTGTTGTGATTAGCTCATTTGATTCACTTAACATTAATCTTTTTTTTTTTTTATCGCAGAGAAGAACCAGACATTGTCTCACCCTAAACATCAACATTTTAACCCTATGAACTCTGGTCACCAGACATACATTTCCTTTAGGACTGTGTGGGGCAAATAAATAGTGTTGATATAGTTTTCTTTGACAGTATTACAATTTTTTAAATTATTTTTTACATGAAAATGTGTAACTGCTGCAGTTTGTTCCTAAAATGTTAAAACTTTTCCAAATTAAAAAGTAATTAAAGTGTATAGAAAAACATGCTGACTACAACACCCATCATTCCAGGCCAATGTCACAATGAAAATGTTAGTATGTAGTATTCTTAGCACTTTTTTTCTTTTTTTTTCACATAGCTGTGTAGTCTATAACTGAAACAGTTAAGAAAGTCACGTGATTACGGAACTAGGGAAATATTGATTTAATAATGCAATTTTCTGTCTGGCAAAATCAGGTCAGATTTCCTTGTAGCAGTATGTCAGCATCCTGTGGCCAGTTTCTTTGGGTTTCTTGCATGGTAGATTGAAACTACAAAGTGCATCAAAGTAAAATATTTCCTGATCAATCCACAAACTGTCTCTCTCTCTCGTTATCATCTAGTAAAATTATCCAGCCTTAATTTGTTTCTATACATAACTGTATTAGTTGAGTAATGATTTACATTAGTGCGTTATAAAACTTGCTTTAAAAAGTGGCTGCTTGGTACCATGGCAAAATAACCTATAAAAAAGTGACAGCATGCTCAGTGAGCTTCTGTGGACTACAACTCCCATTGCCCTTAGCTGAATGATGATAAGTTTAATCATGAAGTTTGGCATACTTGTTCAAATGTGTATTTTGTAACTATACTTTGTCTAGCATATAACGAAATTCAACCTGTTTTTGTGTGTGTGTGTGTACTGTCACCTACATCATGCTTAGATGGGCTGCATGTGCAATCTACATGTATGTACCAGTATATATATATATATATATATATATATATATATATATATATGAATAAACTAGGGGTGGCAAGGGGTTACAGAGAATGATTTGGTTTTCATTGAATTTCTATTCGGGGGAAATCATTGGAGAAATTATTTTTTTCTTTTTTTACCATTTTATGATGTAATCAGTATAGATTGTTTTAAACTAAGCGTCTACAAATAGCTCAACTTGTCCTGAAAAAAAATATTTATTTCTTGATAGGGTTGTCACCTAAAAGTAACTAAAGCAAAACTACGCAAATTGTCCTGGCCTCCCATGAAGAATAATGTGTCGCAAACTCAGGTACGAAAGAAAAGGCCCCCCTGCCAAATAAGAACCTTTTTCCTTCACCATAACTTTTTCTGTTGTTATCTTTCAGATGAGACTTCATAAAGCGGCTTCTTTTACAGCCCTGTGTATCTCGTTTCTGTGTAACTGACCAACTTTCTCCAAAACAGTGTCAGCATACGTTTGACTTCTTAAGTTGCTGTGATTTATCATTGATATCTTAGTTTTGGTTGCAATGAGGAAAAATATTTACAGTGGAACATTTCTTGGGCATGCATGAGCTTAGACACTGTCCATCAAATGGCAACAGTGACCCCTAGTGAGTCTTTTTTTCTCATTTGTTTACTTTACTGTAAACTTTCTGATAATATATTTTAAGGGGCCGAGAAACGAGAAGTGCTATATGTCGGAGTCTATTTTGGGACCTCTGACACAGGGTTAACCTATAAGATAGTACACACAATCACCTTGCTTGTGGTCAGAAAAACTTTTCAGCATTATTATACTTCTTAATCTTTGACAAGAAATACTATGATAAATGTAAGAAGGGAATTTTGTTTGGATCTCTAAATGTCAAAATGTTGAACAGTAAAAAAAAAGAAACTTATACTTATTTTGTCTACATGTAGGCTCAACAACCCATTTGCTTAATTTGAGTGTATTAATATTATCCATCTATCAACTAAGTAGTGATGCCTTCACCTTTTCTTTGAATGCTTTTGTTGTAAAATCTTAGAATGCAAGTACAATTTCATCGAGTATATTTACCTGCCATTGTTTAGTTTTAAGTATTTAGTATTTTATTTCCAATAACAATCCTGGTGTGACATTCTTATGCAACACTATGTTTCCTTAAGTGAATAATGTTAAATATTACACTTCATTATATTCTTTTTTTTGCACCCAAGAAAGCAACTTCCTAAATACTTGAAAACATCAATAAGCACAGAAATGTTAACAGATTTTTCGAGTCACGTTCCAGTGGCATGAGGTTATGAGTATTACAGACACGCAGACATCTGTTAGAACTGTTTGTATTCTGTGTTTATAAAATAAAACATATAGGGAATGTTTACTAATAGGTGGATGTAAAAGTGTTCCTGTTTTTAGACATATTAGTATTACACAGCAAAATTAAGACATAAAAAAAAATAACAAATCCCTTTTGGCATCAATAAACTGCAAAATAAAGGATATGAGACCAGTTGTTGTAATATTTAATTTTAGATTACAGCTTGTTATAGTGTAAGCTTGGAGTAACCATGCTTACCATGAGATAAACATAAGACTAGACGTAATATAAGACAAGGAACAGGACCAGATATAACCTTTTATTGTTGCAGATATAACCTTTTATTGTTCTCCTGAGGAAGCCGAAAGGCGAAACGCGTTGAGGACTATTCAAAGGACTTTTTATTTGTACCCGTGACTTTAAACTGAAGTGCCTGATTTTATCGACTATCTTGTAAGTGCAATCTAACTTTTCTTAAATCTATATAAGAAAATACTGCACCATTGGTTTTTTCTCTCTTTTATTTGGATATTTTAGAAATATGAAGAAATAAAAGAAACATATTATTCTGAGGGGCCTGCTTATCTTCCACTTTTGTGAGTGCATTCACCACACTTGCATATAGCTTTTCGTATCATACATTATCACACTATTATCATTTTTCTTTTTCCACATGTACATGCGCCCCTATGCTTGTATTGTCTTCGTTTGAACACTGAGAGGAGTGTTATCTTGGGCCGCGGCAGTACTGTGAGGAAGAGTATATATATATATATATTTATTTTCATTCACTTACCTGGTGTTTATTCCTTTTTCATTCTTAAGGAACAGGACCAAGCAGGATAAATAGAAAAATAGGTAGACTGGATGGGCTAAATGACTGGCAATATATTGTATGTCTCTAGATAACTACATACACTAAATGCCCAAAAGTATGTGGGTACCTGACTATCACACATAACTGGGCTTGTTGGACAGCCCATTCCAAAACCATGGTCATTAATATAGAGCTGTCCCCTCCTTTGTGACTATAACAGCTTACACTGTTCTGGGAAGGCTTTCCATAAGACTGTGGAGAGTGTCTGTGAGAATGTGTGCCCGTTCAGCCAAAAAGAGCATTTGTGACGTCAGACAGTGATGTTGGACAAGGAGACCTGGCTCTCAATCGGTGTTCCAATTCATCCCAAATACATTCATTCATACAGTCATGCTGGAACGGGAAAGAGTCTCCCTCATGTTGTCTAGATATATGCACGTTCTTGGTTTTATACACATGTAAGCAATGGGTGTGGCTGAAACCCATCAACTCAAAAATTAGGAGGTAATGCCCCCCCCCTAACATACGCACACACAATTGCTAAACGTGATGACCAAGAAAAACATTCTCCCTTCAGTCAGAGGTCTGGCTTTGCTTGATAGTACATGCAGGTACTCCATTATTCATAAAAGCCAAGTGTATTCAACCATATGCAAGGCCTTGAATGAAGAAGAAATGATTATATATATATACACATGGTAAACAATAAAGAAACAATTAATTTACAGGCACATTCATGTTTGTTAGATCAACTTGCCAACATGTTGGAACAATCGTCTGATCCCTGCTCATGTGCTGGAATCACATATATAACATGACTTCCCCCCTAATCTGCCAAAGCCAAACTCATACCTCCCAAAATTCCAGTTTGGCAAAGTAAGACACTGCCCTCGCCTTGCTGCTGGCACACTTGATCCACTAGCTTCATGCATACTCATTCCTCTATATCTTTACACACTTCACACCCCATGGAACCCCCACGTTAACCTAAGAAACTATATAAGATGATATAACCTTCTCAATGTTATTATTAGGTAACTTACTGATTTAACTAGCATATTGATCAATATGATTTTAAAAGTTTATAGTTACTTTGTTTAGAATATTACAATTTTGTTTTATAAGCTAAAAATATTAGTTAATTTTTATTGCTTTCTTAATTTGCTATTTTAATTGTTTTTCCTATTAAAAAAATCAATCAGTGGAAAATATATTTTTAATAAAATATTCTTTTTATATTTTTCCAGTATGTGTTGCATCCAATAAGCACTGGTACTTAAACGTATATTTATTATCGTAGCCTTCGCTTTGAAGCATGGGTTATTAGACTATTAAATCATTTCTATCGTTTACTTTAATTATATTAAGTGCAATAATTATCAATACCTATAAAATGCTTAAGAGAAACTTTCATGAAATAGCTTGTGGAGCAGAACTTTGATAAACAGCCACAGGGAGTTTATAGATCTGTAAAATGAATGTAGCAAGGGAATTGCATCCTCATTTTGGGTAATATTCTGTTTAATTAATCAAAGAAAATTATAATCCTCTGAAAGAACATCGCTTCTTCCAGCAAGTCCTCCAAATTGTAAGTGATGCATATAAAAAATATTTGTGTAGCAGTGAGTAAAAAATATACTAATAAATACCCACTTGTAAATAATATCATGTTGTTATAATGTTGTATCATAATGTTGTTCCAAGATATTCTAATATTGTCTAACATCATTTTACAATGTAGTCTTTGGCCTCTCCCTGAAATGCAAGACCCCAATCTAAAGTCATGATGGCGGCACTGTATGCCGTACCTAGCCACCCGCTAGGAGTGGGCATCTGGTTTTCAGCCCAGGGCAAGCCTGGGAAATGGCTTAGTTAAAATGCAGCCCAGACAACTAACTCAGTGCTCGTTATCCAGTCCTATTCAACACATACCCAGCAAAAGGGATCACACAGAAAGCCAAGAAAACAAGCAGGTAAATGCGTCATGGTTTAAATATTGCCTCTAATGTTCTAGTGTATGCTGCCTAGTTTTTATATACAGAATTGTATATAAAACACATAAGGGGTAACACAAGATTTCATAATTGAGGAAACTTATCTAAGAAAGGGTCTGATATTCAAGAAATAGCTGATTTCTATGGGTCCATAATATGTTAACCGGGATTAAAGTTAGATGAGTTGCTTTGGGAAACATTATGATCTCTCCATATGTAAAAGGCTTGTGATTGTGGGCATTGTTGGTCACCCTGAATGGGACTTAATGTGAAGGTCCAATAAAAGTACAATAATTAGGGAAAGATACAGATGAGGAGGAGGGAAGAGGGTAGTAATGCAATGGAGAGAGAAATGAGGTTGGGGAGAGGGGAGTCATTTTAACGCTAGTGATGTATAATATATAATGGTCATTTTATCTACAGTATTACAGAGTATGACACTTTTTAAACGAAATATCTAAGTATTACTATTTAATCCACAGACCCTGGCGTTTCGATTTTCTTAGGAAATTCTTTAATTCAAGGCTGTCGTCATGGTGCACAAGATGACAACATTGATAGGTTGTTACTGCTGGAACAGAAAATGCTATTAAATGTTTGAGCAAAAAGTGACAGATCTGCTTATGTCTCTTTCCTCCGCATGTCAAAGAATTCAATTAACGTTTTCTTTTTTCTATGTAGACCAGCACTACTAATCTACATGTAACTCTACTGAGTGGATTCACTCTTTAAAGTTGGTGAATTCTTAATTATACCTTTATATTGGTACTCTGTCATCTTTTCAGGTATGCTTTTTTAAAACGTTTACGGCTGACACGAGTCACTACTTTACCCAAAGAAATGAATGGTATTGGCTACAACAATATCAATATTTCATAAGATCTTTGTTCGGCCCAGTTTTAGGTGTTTTTTTTTTAATGGTGCACTTTAACAGGCAGCTTTTTCATACATCATTAAACAGGAGCAATAGTACTTGTGCCCTGTTTCTGATTTACAGTAGACAGTAATATTTAAGATTGCATTAAGCACCACATATGCTTTCAGCTATTTGAACAACATCATAGTAATGAACAGTCAATAGTCACTCTAAATTAGTACCCTCGGAGCTTTTATTTCTAAATCAAATAAGTTTCCTTTGTAGTTCCAATGACGGAAGCCCTAATGTCAGATAATGAATTTAGCATCTAATCTAAACTTCAAAGGATTTTTTGTTATCCATAAACTCCAAGAGATGAACAGTGTAAATTTTAAAATACCTCCAAAAATCTGAATATTCTCTATCCATCTTTTTCCTAAACGTATAAAATACATCTTTGGAAAGTGTTCATATTTTGATAGATTTACTTTAAAAAATATATACTGTGTGTCAGAATTACATTATGTTGGAGCTTAGTTAATATGTCATTCCGTTTTCATATTGTATAGAATGATTTTTCTTCTAATCCAATAGCAAGTCTTTCAAAAATACATATTAAATAAATGGATGGCACTGAAGTCTCTTAAAACAACCCCAAGGCATTGGCACAGTAAAAGAAATCCATTTTATAAATCAGTTTTTGACTACCTGAATATTTTAAGAAAGACGAGTAAAATTTTAATGTTAATATGAGATGAAAGTATCTAAAATTCTTGTAACTTGCAAATTTTCAAAATCTGTGCACAAAGTGTAAAAGACAGGTGAATCAAACATTAATTTGCAGCACCTAACTTTCATAATGATAAAAAAACTCCTTACCGATGCAAAATAATGACATTTCTGTATATCTAACAAAAAAACTCGTGCATTGCTATGCATATACATTATTTGTGTATCTGGGACATTTCTTTCGATAGTATCAGGAACAGGCATACTACATTTATTGCAATGCATCGTGTTGAAGAAATAACAATACATAAATAGACACATAAACTGTTTAACATAGAATTTGTCGGGCGATAAGAACCATTTGGCCCATCTAGTCTGCTTTTCATACAATTGTACCAGTGACCTTAGACAGACAGACAGACATTCCCGATACAGTGTATATATTGATATAATTCGTCACAATGATGAGACATTCAAATGAATTTTGGAATGCACCTTACATTAATGATTTATAGATATTTGGGGTAGTTTAATCACAGTATGATAAATATTAAGGTACATTATACTTTTATTTTTTCTTATAAACCAAGTTTTATTTTGTGCCTTGATTTAATAAACACATTGACATTTTGTAGTGTGCTTAAGGGAATAGAACATCTTTAAATTTGTGTAATGGTTTAGTTATGGCGAAAGATAAAGAATATTTTATTGCAACATATAAAAATATGGCACATCTTAAATATTTATCTCTCCATGCTAGGTCTAGGCTACACGGTATTAAAAATTATAATTACTTTTAAAACTTTTATAAAAATAGCTACTGATCTACCCATAAGAAGACTCTCTACTGTTATTAAAACCTGGCCATCTGCCCGCTATGGACTTAAGCCATGCACTACCTACCTATCATGTGCTTTAAATCTCATTAATGTGCCCCAAAATGTGTCTAATACTGCAGTTAACCCTATCATGCATTTATATTTTTTGTTCTATTCTAGATATTACATTTCCCTTCAATCCCACATGATAGACCATAAAGAACTTAAATTCATTGATTCATCTTCTTTTCATTGACGTCTGCCATTCGATTATGGTTGTCAGACCAGGCAGCATCATTATTAACCGTTTTAACTGAGATGGTCCTATTAGAGGTTCAACAAGCCACAAACTTCAGAGCCGGATCCAAAGCCAAAGTCAGTTTATGGCTTGGCTCTAAGCGACAGTTGGCTGAATTTAATGCCAGAGATCTATCTATCTAATATAATTGAATAGTAAGCCTCCGATAGACTGCACTGGAACAAAAAAACTGAGAGAAAAAAGAGATATATTGGCCCAGATTAATTTATTAATTTATCATTTACACGTATTACTATTTTAACATTGTTTATATATATATATATATATATGTAAAGGACTTTCATGCCCTGAAGATGTTGGCTTTTTAGTAGAATTTTAGTTTTTAGTACAATAACAAGTATAGTCACTTTTAGAAAAGCTGTGGAGGTAATTAGCTATATATCTAACATGCTACTCAGTAAGGGTGGGTAACACGACTCAAGTTGGTTTAAACAGCCAACAGTCTACTCAACGAAAAAGTTTTCAAATGTTTCCATTTGAACGATCATTTTACAGCGTACCCATTATACTGTGCAGTCTTGCTTTACTTCACCTGGTAACATGGCAACCACAGGTAGTGCACCATGCGAACAGAATCCCTCAGGCACATTAATCATTTCTGACAGTTGTTCTGTTGTTTAGGTTTTTTAATTAGGATGCCAATATGCCAGCTGACATAAATAAAGAGAAGACAATGTGAACGGCACAGCCTTTATGAATTTTGCTGCATAAATTTGAATGTTTATTGCTCTTCTCAGCTTATATTAAACGTTCAGCAAACATTACAAGTGAAATCTGTATTCTTTGGAGCCTCGTCCATTGCTTCACTTGCTTTTGTGGCCTTAGAAACCTTAACGTATAATTAACGAGTAGCTTTTCTTTGTAACAATACATAACTTTGAAATCTTTCTATGATTTAGTAAAAACAAAATGAACCCAGCATAAAGCAAAGGTCTTTCAGCAATGCAAAGCTTGCAATATAACCGTTAGGTGAAGTAGGGACGCATTAAACAATTAAAATAAGAAAAAATAAACAACCTTGAAGGTTCTAACTAGCTACATAAGTATATTGTATGTCGCATTTAGGGGTAAAGTAAAATAAAAAAAGTACAGAAGATGAAAAGTGATGTCATTTTTTGGACAGTGCTTCTTGGTCAAGCACCACACAGAGCTGACTGTTTATGACAATGCTAAAGAGGCCTGTCTTATCCATGTCTTCTCTATTCTTCCATTCTGTTTTTGTGTAGTAGTTTGGGCTATGATAATAGAGCAGGAACACATACTCATTGTAATAAATAATAACGCAGCTTTCTGAAAACCTTATATAACTAGAACCGTTTTAAGAAAAAAATAAACAGCACAATATTTTCAAAAACTCACTACCGATATTCTACCATAACCTCCAACATTTCCTGGACATCTTTGTTGGAGGGCATGCCCAGAGGCTAGGATAAGGTGTGCCAGATGCTTGGAGAGGCAAGGTCAGAACTCCCCATAACTCTCCCTCTTCTAAGGGGGTGGCTTTGCAAAGGGGTGGGGTAGCCATGTGGAGAGAATTGCCACAACAAGGGCAAGGCTATCACCAGATTTACCTGGGTTGGGAGTAGAAAGGGAATTGGACAGAGATATGTCATTACTAAATGCTTCTCCCCTGCCCTGTAGAAAGAGGAGAGGGACCCTGAGGAAGCATCTTTTCACCTGGGGGCTCTGGGTCAAACCCAGAAAGTCTACCCAAAGAGCCACATTTGAAGTTAGGGTGACCACATGTCCCGAATAGCAGGGGACAGTCCCGCAAAGGGATTTTAAATCCCGGGTCCGGGGCAGCCTCAGTCCAGGAAAATGCATTTTCTTGGAATGAGAAGTCTGAGTGTAGAAGGTCTCAGCCTCCCTCCTTCACACAGTGCTCAGTGTAAGCTGCAGCCAGATATGTGTGCGTGTGTGTGTGTGTGTGTGTATGTGACTGTGATAAAGGGGTAAATTCCCTGAATCTGTCTATGTCTGGTAATAGGGGGATTGATTTTGTGAACCTGCCCATGAATGGTAATAGAGAAATTAATTATCTGAAACTGCTCATGTCTGTAATCATTGTAGGTATATTATAATATAAATATATATCATTTTATCCAAAATCAGCATGGTTCCAAAGGCTTCCTAATAATTAATATAAAATGCATTGTATAGGGCAGTATGTGCGTATGCGAATCAGCGTGCATGTGATATGCCACATTGGAGCTGCGATAGAGGTCTTTGATGCAACAACAATAGTGTCTGTTCTGATACCGATTGACGGTTTCTTTTTTTGTGTAAGAAAAAAAACCTGATACCCCTAACTAGCAGTGATGGGTGCACGGAGCAGGCAGATAATATGGCTGCTTTATACCATGACAAATTATAGCTTGAAAAAGTAATAAAAAGTAATTATGAAAATTGTCCAGGCCTCCCAGGGGGATAAATGTAATGTGACTACTGACACAAAATGTTAAAGTGTGAGGACTTTCTTTAGGACATCCTGTATTAAGCACCCATCGTTTAGGTAGGTTACCTATGGTATTGTCCTAATGAGATTCTATAACAATAAGAACAACATCTTGACTTCTAAATCCCTTTTTTTCATTGCAACAGGTGAAAGATCTTTACCAACACACACAAATGACTTGCTACATAAATTAGTCCACGTTAAGCATTGACAGACCGACTGTCTTTTGCATGACGGGTTCCCCTGTAAATGGGAAATCAAACTGTGCCATTGTTCTGCAGCAGTTACGGGGTATATAAAAGCACAGTGGCATTTAGCTGGTTAAAAATACAGATCCTACTTAATAAAAAGTAATTAATATGCAGTCCTAATAATATCAACAGCAATAATTGCAATGTAATAAAAATTTGTAATAAATACCTCCACATGATAACTATTTTAAGCTGCTTAGTTCAGTGCATCTATAGCCTTTTGTACACATATTTGTACAAAGTGTTGCCTGTAATTTTAAAGATTCCAGCCTCAGGGAGGTTTCATTTTTCCATTGAAGTCCCCTTGATTTACAGTATGCAATATGTTACAGCTTCCTTATTTGCTCTTTTGGGACAGTTACTGACAGTAAATCTCTATTAAAATATTCTTCCATATGGTTGCATGAAAATTTTATTGCACTGTGCCTTAGGCTGAAGGTCACAGATGAGTAGCTGCAGTTAAGTATTGCAGTCTATGTACTCTGAGGTACATCTGCTTTGGGAGATAGAGAAAAATTAAAATTTTACAGTCAATATCGGTACTTTAAAACGAGCTACATTTGTTTGCTGCAGAAAGCGCATATAAAGGCACATAATACAGTTATTTAATAGCTTTATCATAGAATGTTGAAGTCGCAGAATTTAGAATCCGTTATTTTGACCATAAAATATGGCTGAAGCACTAGGTCACTTGAGAGCTTCCCTAATGTATTTTTCATTTATGAAATATGAAAAATTTATATTCTCTTAAATGACTGGATGGTAGCTAACTTACGATTCGTGACATGTTCTTCTATGTTCTTCAAAATGTTTTCTGTACACCACATCAGACATTTGTAAGCGATACAGGCTCCATAGCTCAGTAACATTGCGATACTTGTGAATAAGAACATTTTATATAAGTTTATGAATAATGAACTCTTTTATAGTACAGGGTCTTTAAGAATAGTATAATATTCTCCCTGGCAGAAGCCATATAAAGCAAATATTTTAAATATCAGCGTGTATATATATATATATATATATATATATATAAATATATACACACACCAATCATCATGCCATTATGACCACCTGCTTAATATTATGTCCCTCTTTTGCCGCCAAAACAGCCCTGATCCGTCGAGGCATGGACTCTACTAGACCCCTGAAGGTGTGCTGTGGTATCTGACACCAATACGTGAGCAACAGATTCTTTAAGTCCTGTAGGTTGCTAAGTGGGGCCTCCATGGATGCATCTTGGTGCCATGTGTTCTCCAGGTAAGTGACGCACACACTTATCTCACCTTCTGTTTCTCACCCCTTATCCACCTAGATTGTAAGTTCCTGCAGGAACAGGGCCCTCTTGTATCTCTATGTCAATTGCTGTATTGTACTTGTCGTTATCTGTAAAATTTTCATCTTGTACAGCGGTGCTTTATAAATAAAGTATAATAATAATAATCTCACAAAGTGCCCAGTAAGAGTTATTACAGATGACCCTAATAAATAGGGAATATGGGAGAGAGTTCTTCATGGAGCGTTGGGAGAAAACCAAAGGCACATAATAACATATTACGAAATAGAATATAACGCAGTGTACATTCACATAACAACGTTCTATTTCGAAAAACTGGATGGAATGGAGACTCAAATTCATTGTTAAGCGAACAGGGAAATGTAATGAATTCAGTGAGGATACCATTTCTCGAAGAGAAAAAATCAGGAGTATCTCTTATACATGTGAATAAATCCACAACTAAATCTTTCAAATAAAAATCAAGCGATGGATTCAAGGAGACTACCTCTAGCAGAACACAATGGGGCAACCCGGAGTATTTGATATATTACTTTGGGTAATGTATCTAGAACAGGACAAATAGGAAATCTCTCAAAAAGGAAATCAAAAGTAGTGAAAGTAATATCCCTTTTGTCTAGTGCTACTTGAGGTTTTGTGGCTATATATATATACAGTACTGTGCAAAGTTTTCGGCAGGTGTAAAAAGATTATGTAATGCAAGAAGTCATACACCATGGCAAGCACATCAACATTAATTGTTCTGTCCAAGCTCTTTTAATGATGCACATAGAAACGGGCAACATTGAGGACCGCAGTTGTCGGCCAAGAAAAGAAAGACACATGCTTACTTCCCATCTTAATCGGAAGATGTCCAGCAGTGCCACCTATCTACTGTTCAGAGATGTCTGGTCAGAAGTAGTCATCATGAAACACTTCCGGCCAAAAGGCCATACCTCCGACATGGAAACATGGCCATGGTTGCAGCTGAAGCCATTTTTTTTTCGCTGAAGGGATGGAGAGCAGTACAGGAATGTGTGTTTGCAGGCAACAGTGATGCATGGTTGACGTTCCTTGCAAGGGGCTGCATTTCTTTAAATGGAGTTTGTGATTTGATCAGAGTTAATAGTCTCCTCAATGCTGAGAAGTAGGGACATGCAGATGCTTATCGTTAGTGGTAACACCAAATATTGAATGGATTTATATTTTTCTTCTGTTCACTCACTGTGCATTTTGTTAGTATAACAGGCATAACTAAAAACCACAGGCACACATAGGTAAACATACTTACACACAGTTACACATGCTAACACACACAATTGCAAACAAGGAAAGTTTAAAATATTAAAACTTCCCCATACTGATTTAGCAGCAAAATTTGAGTGGTCATGACTATGCTATTGTAATAAGCTGCTATGTCAATGTTGTTCAGAAAACAGTGGTATTGGCACTTTTTGTGTGTAATTCCAACACCATGTATGATATTTTGGCGTATGAGTGCTGCATTACATGTCTTCAGATGCGTTGCATTCACTTGCAAGCTTTCATGCAACACATTTGCATTACATAGTTATTCTATACTCTCGTTCCTTGCTATGGTACAAAGAACAGGTTAATTGACTTCTAAAACAGTAAAAGCCAAAGGGGATATTAATCCAAATTGCTGTCTGTACAGATTACCAGCAGAAAACAACCAGAGCTGCCTCTTAAACATTTTAAGTGTCTATTACCCTAATGCTCGCAGACTCCATGTATGATCACTGGGTTCACCATAAGTCACACTAATAGGTTATCTCTGGAGGGCCGTGTCCTTCTCTCTGATGCTTGTAATACATAGATATAGTGATTAACATGCAAAGAATGAAAGGAAAATTAAAGACTATATTTCAGGTAAAATCCTAGAGAAATATGTTGTATTAAAATATAATTTTCATAGACGTCTAACTTATACCTTTTTATATCAATTTTCTTGTTTGTTCTATTGTTGAATTTTTTTTAATTTTGTACATTTACAATTTTTGTTTACCTTTTATTTAAAAACTAGAAACCTTGAATTTGAGTACAAAATTAAGGGGTTAATGTTAAGCTGTATTTCTATCACTAAACATTGTATTTTGATTCTAAAATGTATGTAGTTTAAGGAGTTATCCATATCATATTCACATGAAAAACATATTTTTAATGTTCATTTAGGGATGAAATATAACTTTGTGTTTTGAATACTCAAACATAGCTCTTTTTACATTTTATATGTCCATTTCCCCAACATTTCAGGTGACCAAGTGAAGATACCTGTGTTCGAGTGTGTGGTGAGAAGCAGGGGCGGGCGGGCCAGCAGCAGAAGTGGGCTGGTCACAGGCATGGCAACCTACCCACCTTAGCTAATGAACAATATTGTGGTGACATGATGCAGAGCCTAGCGAGGTAGCCATGTGGGAGCTGCGATAGTGGTCTGAATTGCCACAGCAAAGACTTCCATTGGTTTTACAGCTAACTGAATTGATCAAGTAGCATGACCTAACTAGCTCATGATGGCAGCTAGACGTGTGCAAATGGGCCAAAAACAATTCAGACTTATTTTTCGGTTTCTTTTTGGCCCGTTTTTGTTTGGGGAAGAATTGGGTTCCCTGCCCTTTTAGTTGGGCCCAAGATTTGGGGATTATTTATCCAGGAACATTTGGTGCCCACATTCACTCTCACTCTCTCAGAAGAAGATGCAGAAGCAGAAGTGGTCAGCAGAAGTGGATGGCAAAGAAGGTAGGAAAACATTTTGAGAGAGTGAAATAGAGTAAATGAGAGTGTGAGAAGGTTAGAGAGCATGAGTGAGTGTGGGCTCATGAATTTTGGACGAAAATTCGGAGCCTTTCGTCGGATTGCCACTGGGAGACACTCCGAATAACAGGACAGTGTCTGAAAATCAGGACTGCCATGAAATAACCAGGACTTTGGGGACATATGCATGTCAGTAGTATTATATCACCATATAAGTTGCCCTTTCCTCTGAAACACTTGCTTACAAAGGAAAGATTTGGGACAGTTCAGGTTACTTTTTGTTGTGTGGATAGCACATAAGTTTCAAACAATAACCTTTTCACTGTGTATAAAATATTGTAGTTATCCTGCCAATTGGCTTATACACTTGAACAATTGTAATCAATTAAAGGTTCTGTTCCACCTACTTAGAATTATAGTAAATATAGCATTAGAAACACTATTCCTACTTTTTGTATAGAACAAAAAAATGAATGTTATTATTAAGGTAAACCATCAAAATGAAGGTTAGCAAAAACACGGATTATGGGCAAAATGATGAGGCAGTTGGTGCGGTGGGAAGAGCCTCCTCTATTCTTCATCCCTTTTTGACTCTACGGGTGCCCCTAATTGTGACTGTTTAGAAGAGTTCCTAAAAGGCAGCATGAAAAAGGCACTCCTGTACAGTTTATCATAATGGGATTAACTGACAAAAGACATATAGCACATTGCTTCTGGCACATCATTACATACCTACATATAAAAGAAAAAAAACAGCATATTGTTTTTCTTTGCATTTCCAACATTCCCATTCCATAATAATGCCAAATTATTTGTAGAACATGTAGGTGATCCTTTAACACGTACTAAATACCACTTTACTGCAAATGTCACACACACAGTGATTCATACAAATTTATGTAGAAACAATCACTAATACTTAATGATAACTTTTCTTTCGCCCAATTATTGCTAAATGTCACATTGTGGACTTTACAAAAACACTGGTAAATGTCACGAGATAAGCTTATGAAATACATATACTTTATTGTTTGAACCAAGGACAATCAACTGTCCATGGTCCATCTGAAAGTACGTTTTACCATTTTCTGAAATTATTATGGTTAAATTGTAACATTGGTCAGTGAATTGATTATTATATCAGTTATAAGTCATATGAAAGACACACAAATTCAAGGGAGATTGCATTATAGAAACACACTATAAGAGTCTTGGCGCACACCTCAGGGACAACCTCCAATAAGGAATTTATTATTTACAGTAAGGACAATAAAGGCATGGAATTCACTGCCAAGAGAGGTGGTTCAATCAAATACAGTCTCCATATTTTTTTCTAATATTTTAGAGCTTCTTGATCCAAACAAAAATTTGATGGAAAAATACCTTTTACCTTCTTTTGGATCAAAAGCAGGAAATATAGATAGAAGGGTTAGACTTGATGGACTTGGATCTTTTTTCAACCTAAATTACCATGTAACTATGTTTGTTATGTTGACCATCAATTAACTGTTTATAATTATTTGTCATTTCAAATTGAATACCAATCCTATCCATGATATCTCTAAGCAAATCTTTCATCAGAGCCATAAGAATGGCTCTTGGACCTGGAGTAGGGTTTGATGGCGAAAGTGGATACAAGAGCATTGCTCAAGTGTTCCCTTCACCTTGTGGTGCCTGTGGAAGCTGTCCCTCTTGTCTAATGGAAGCTATGTCCCTGTCTTTTGTTATTGCTATACACCATGCGCCAACAATGTTCTTTATGTGGGGTTCATTCACTAATGTGAGATTTTGCAAGGGAGTTATGATTGCATTCCATGGCTTCATTATACATTATGAGGGGTCCACCCCAATAAGCTTGGTTGTCCCTGTGTAATGTATAGTGAATTTGAATTCAATAAGATTTCTTTAAAATTATTTCTTTAAATTATGCATTTTACAGGACCAGTTCAGCACTTCTTGTTGGAGGAAACTACAAGTGTTGTTACTTCATAATTGAAAAGTGAATGCAAGGAGTTGAAACCACAAATCTCCCGAAAACTTCCTTTAATGAATAAATGCCAATGTCAATCAGAGGTAGAGAACAGTTTAAGAAGCATATAGATTACCAAGGGCACATCCTTCAAAAATAGAGACAATAAGAAATAATGTTAAAGATAATGTTAACAAGCAAGTTGTACACAAAAATGGTGCAAGGATGAGTGAAGAATGTAATAAAAATGAAACAATATTCACCCTTTAAAACTGAATTGACTCACATAAATCAAATAAAAGGAGTCTTGCTTCACTAGTTTCCTCTAAATCTTTCACATCTTCAGCAAGATTCAAACTGATTTCTGAATTTTTTAATTTGAGATATTTTGTTTCACACATTTTTTACGCTTATTTTAGATTTGATTTGCTATAATGTTTTAATAACTCATTCTCCCAATGTACCATTTTATGTATGTAAATATGTATTAAAAACTAACAGAAAAACACAGTTGTCAGCTAGGTAACTGACTTATTTGAAGATTTCTACATGAGACTGAAGAGGACTATGTGTTTTTTAAAAAAATAAAAATAATGTTAATAACATCAACTTTATATTTTTCATTTTAGCAAAAGATGTCCTTAGGTTGAATACAGTAATATAAATGCATCCTCATTTTTTTTATTTTGGCAACATAAGATAATTACATTAGATTAAATAATGTACAAATGAAAAACAAAGGCAAACATAATGATAAACTGTAATTGCATTAAACATCTGGTTCCATATTCCTTTGTGAATTTGCCACCTGATGACTTGTAATGATGTACTGAAGTTTAGGCAATGCCTCCAGCTTCCAAGTCATCTGGTAATGTGTGCAAAACACATTGAGGAGTTACTTCCTTTCATTAATTGGCTTAGAAGTAACTACTTTGACACAAAAATGATTTTAAGACACGTTTATTGCGAATATCCTAAATAGTCAAAAATATGATCTTAATGTGGCTGTGTTTGGAGTGACATTTCATGGAACATTATTTAACCAATTGCTGTAAAACTTGCAATATTAATATTTTGTTTATAAAGGAAAATGTAGGCGCAGTATTAGAATGTAATTCCCTTCTAAGAGTAACGTAAAATAAACAGTGCAAGTTTAGGCTTCAGTAACAATTAGGTTATGAGACTAGAAATGATTCAGAAAAGAGATTCAGAAAATAGAGTCCTACAAAAGAAGAATGTGCATTAAGGGACTGTGAGTATAATTGGGTCATCCAACAATGACTTGGTCTTGGCCTGGCTCATCAGAAGTGGAGGAGTGGGAGCAAGTCAGCCCAAAGCCCTCGTCATTTATATTAATTTGGTTCTCAAAAGAATCCATGTGCTGCAGGTGCATGCAATTCGACAAAAAGTTCTTCCGTAATTAAGGTGACCCATCAAACTTGGCCAGATTTACATTAGAGGCACCCTTTGACCAATATCAAGATATTTGGTAGAAAGCAAGCAGACTAGGGGCAAAGTGATTAGAGTATTTAAAAAAAGTATCTTGTTACAATTAGAAGAAGATGGAGATTCATTATAGCCACATCCATACGACCCTTTGGGAACATATCTGCTTTACATTGAGCCGCGCTCTGCCTTCAGCTAGAGTAAAGAAGGCTGGGATTCTTTTAGCTTTATACTTATATTTTTAAAATATTTCTGTTGCCTCTGAACTAGATATATTTTACTATTTTTGTTACTTTCTTTGTGAATAGCAGCTACCAATTTTAGGTAAACATCCGAAATGATAATAAATCACTACAGAATATCAGCAACTCTACTAGTCCTACTAAGTCTTTACTCAGGTTGCTTTACCCACCTGACTAGACTCATATAGTGTTTTTAGCAATGGAATGCCTCAGTCCAGTATGCAATGCAATATTTTATTTTAATATGCCCTGCATTTCAACCTATCCAGTTCATCTTTCCCATAAGATTCGCTTACTTCTTAGATAAGAACACAATCAGCAATTTTATAGTCTCTCGGTGGATGCATTTCATGATTGGACAAAGTCAAATCAGTGTTTCTTAATTAACACAATTTTGAGGACTTCATTCCGGCTTCAAAATAGCTTTTCTGACCTTGTTGAGAGTTGCAGTCTGTTCAGCATTAAGTATATTGTTTCCTATAAACATATGAAGCCCCTACAATAACAATTCCATCAACTGAAACGAAGTTATCGGAGAGCAGAATTAAACTCTAGATGACCCTTTCCGCTACTCCGTAGACCCCTATTAATAATTTCTAATCTAATCAGAGTGGATAAATGTACAATTGGAAGCTATGCCAGGCATTTTGCCAGGAGGGCCAATTGCAATACTTTTGATTCATTCCAATCCAGAGCTTCTCCAGAGAAAATGCACATTTTACTGAATGCTACTGGCTTGGTGTTCCTGTGTGTTATGTTGCAGTGGAAAACCACATCCTCGTAGACATGTTTCTTTATAAATAGCTTTAGAGTAACGGATAGGGTCTGTGCCAGGAAGACATGTAAATAACATCAGCATTACTCATGCCAGATCTGCAAGCACTCCGACACCAACAAATTTACAGTAGGCATGAGTTAACCACTAGCGCAAATTTATCTTTTTTCCCTTGGATTTATTTAATGGTCTGTGGACAAACGTCTGCTCATCTCCACTGCACTGTTTGTTTTGGAATTGTGTCAAGGGTTGTTTGCTGAGATCATCATTAAGCTTCAATCATTCCTCGGCCAAACAGCAGATGACATATCTCCTGCTAATATTTTGTATTTGTTTTGTTATGTTGCTGAATAATTGAAATGCTAACATGTTCTTTCTGTGAGGGAGAATGCAAAAATATCTAGTTTGTCAGAGGTAGTTTGCATTGTTTTGTTACAGTATATTTTTGCATTTTATATATATTTAAAATGCATAATTTGGATACAAATAATTACATGAAAATATATATGATAATGATAAATATGTATGATATGGTTAAATCGTTTATTTTAGTTTATGTATAACTAAATATGAGTATATATGGTAGCTTATAGGAGGGTCAACTCTACAGCTGAGTATCACAGCTATCTGCTGCCAATACTGGTGTACAGTATTCCATGTGCAAAGCTATAGTTTGACCATGTTCAAATAGATAGTAAGACCCCTAGGCATGCATACACACACATATATATATATACATATTTTTATTTTGTTTTTGATTTATTTGTTTTCAGACAATGAGTTCAGTTTCTTGCCAGGGGGGCTTTTTACATGCCACACAGCTCTGCTTCTGTTGGCAGAGCTTCCAGGCACATCCTCTCTCCCAATTGAAGGCCTTTTTGCCTTAAGTTTTGCAAAATATATATGCATACATTCAGAAAACACCAAAATCCCCTTATCTTGTGGCCCCTATTCTGCTCCAACATAGCTGTTGCACTTGTGATGAAGGCTCATGTCATGCGTCCTCGCTGATTACCCACATCCCACTGATTACGCACAACTAAGGGCCCGGGCTCTGGGGACCCCAGTGATCTAATGGCGTAATCTGCTAATACACAGCCACTTGCTGAATACCAGTAAATGCGACCTCCATGTTGCATTTCCTGGTATTCAGCAAGGGGCTGTGTGTTAGCAGATTATCCATTAGAGCGCTGGGGTCCCCAGAGCCCAGGACCCCTAGATACGTGCCTAATGGGTAGTCCACTACTGCTTCCGGAAATTTAAATGTATCCCCAATAAAATGTAATTTTATGTAATATTATAATTCTTTAAGGGATAAAAAGCACATGTATCCTTTTTAATGTAATATCTGTCAAAAATGTAACAGTATTGCAGCTCCTGGTTTCTCCTGAAATAGACAGAATGCAAAGGAAATGACCTTTAGGAGTGAGCCATTTACAGTTATTTTCTAAATGCTTTTTTAAGGTTCTAACCTTATTTGATGCAACTGTATAGTGTTAGGAAACCTGATCAAATGCGCCCTGTATCCATTCTAAGAAATCACTTGTAAAGAACATGTGAAAATACACTGGATGATATTATATTCCAATAAGCAAAGTTCACCTTTTTATTTTAAAAGAATGTTGAAGCTGTAGTGCATGAGTACATGAGTATAAATATTACATAATGATTTATTGTGGATTTCAGTAATTGAAAATTTGGTATTCTTAATACGTCCTACTTTTTCTAATAAAGATTTCTTAGTAGTCAAATCATAGCGTGTCGAAGCATCAAAGAGTATTCCTCTGGGCTGAGCAGTACAAGGTAAAGTCCAAAAGCTTGCTTGGTGAAGAAGATGATGCTAGGACAGATCAATTTATCCTTAAGATGAGCCAAGGCTTTATTAGTAGACCCTCACGCATGCAAATTCTCTGTCTTTTTGTTTTGCACAGATGGCAAGTTTCCTTCACTATTGCCCCTAGTAGTGTATGAATGATGAGGTCCTGCTGCTTGCTCTAGATGGTGGCCAGCTCAGCATGCACTGGCACTGATCTGCTAGGTGCCGGGCTTGTCCCTTGGGTCGTGTCCATGGGGGCACATTTTCATCCATTGCTCTTCTGGATGGAATGCTGGATTTAATCGATTGTGGAAAAAACAAGGCCCCAACCTTTAAGTAGTCAGTTTACAGTGTTTTGGAGTTTGTGGTTTTAGTACATGTTGCCGTCCATGTCATTGTGTTAGTAAACTGGAAAATTAGCTTGATTTCATATGATTCTGTATGCAACATTGCAGTGTTTTTTTTAAGTTCTGCATTAGCCGAGTTGTGTATGGCCACCAGCCCAGGTAGTCTTTTTCTTATAACGCATAGTGTCCTGGAATGAAATGTGACTATGCTGTTACAGGCTGTTCTTGTAAGTATGTGCAGCCATGAGAATAGGTCTATGGCAACATAAATTAACCTTAGAGGTCCCTTACATCTAAAGAAGAATCCTTACCTTACTCTACATCTGAGTTTAAGCTGAGTCTCTGGATGAAATCCCACTACGCCTGGTCTCTGGTTAGTTTAATATTTCTCCAGGAAGATGAGTAAGACCTCTCAAAGTGTGGCTAAGCCTTACCCTAAGAACAGTTATAGTCCTACTGCTCCTAAAAGTCACTTTCCCCAGAAAGAGCTTCGGCAGTGTGTATGCTGGGATATTCCCAGGTATAAATGATGGTCCACTGAGAGCTTTCATAAATGTATCTGGGCACGCACATAGAACAAACATAGAGGAACATACACTTAAAAGACCTCACAAGTTCTTTAATAGTTACTGGAATTCACAGACTGTTAAAACTATGTTACAAACAAAGTTAACATTTAGCCTAGATATCACATATTATGTTCAACTTCTCAGTCTGGAAACAATGAAAAATAATATACTTCTAGTCCTAATATGTTGGATCCTAAGGTTTTTGTTTTCACGTTAAATTATTACTCGTACAAAAATCTAATCACGTTAGGATGCAAAAGAATTATAAACGCTTAAAACGCTAATACTAGGTACCAGAGTATTATGGGAATTTAATCTAATAAATAGAAATTATATGTCAGACTTTTTATATTACAGACATTATAATTGCCATACACGCATAATATAAAAAAAAGTTACTAGAATGGAAAAAGTAATGTTAACTTACAAATCAATTTCAAATAATATTTTCTAATAGGCAATAAAGATATTGTATTTCAAACACAAATATTTGTTATCTTTTAACATTGGTTGCTAGTGAGCCTAGAACATTTTATGCTTGTTTTAGGAGATAGTATATTACTTAATACCTAAATAATCAATTCACATTTTCTGCAACCAGAAAATTCTCCTTCGACAAAGAAAATCAAGTTTTATCTTATAATATAGTCACAAGAGTACTTTAGAGCTCAATGCTTGAGATCAATAAGGAAGCTGTAACTACATTTTCTGTCATTTGATGATATTGATGTGAAAACATAATGGCTAAAATTATAAAATCAATTTCATAATTTAATTTAAAAAAAAAGTCTATGCATGTTGTTGAAACAGAATTCAATGGAGATAATTTCCGCCGTGTATATATGAATTCTGTTTCAACAATATGTATATATATATATATATATATATATATATATATATACATACAAAACACCTGCACTCCTATCTATATAATCAACAAGTCTCTTGTCTGGGTGCTATCCAGTCAGTCATATACAAATCCAAAAAATGGCTCGAACCAACTTGTGGTTCTTTATCAAGATGACCACTGTATGCAACCAAATACCTATGTATAGTGTAGAACAATACAGTACGCAAGTCACATCATTAATATAATTAAAGACCTTGTGATCAATGTTTAGGCAAAAAGGGCATCAAATCTGTTCATTCAGACTACAAGGGAAAATTGTATGAACTGTGCAACTGTATATCAATTGTGTCTCATGCTGCACAAAAGCCCTGAGTTAAATCGATATGGTTTAACAAAACATTGGTAATATTATTAATAAAACCCAAGTCATTATCCTCAATGTTTAGGCAAAAAAAGGCTAAATAAAATTTATTCATCAAGACCACGGGGAAGATAGTATCAAATGTGTCCATCCACTGTGTCTCACCACCTCATGGTCAATAACCACATAATGCCATGGCTTTTTTTAATACCCACTTCTGCCCTGTATGTGGTTGTTCCTCTACATTGGCTGCATATTTGTGTATGAATGAATGTTTGGTATTGAGGACTCCCTATAGAGGTAAATTCAACACGTATTTATCACTTGAAGGTATACATTGTTTCTAGCTATGCAGTCATAGTACTCACATGAATAAAAACTCCCAGCGTGTTTTATTGTTATTAGTATCATATTAAAATTGTCTTTTTTTCAAAATTTAACAATGAATGATTTTAGAAATAATTGTAGCGTCCAAACTAATAACTGCATATGTATCCTGTAGTCGTGTCCTAGTTCTGTAACCTTAGCCCAATCTACTAGACAATCACACTCATTGTGCACAGTACTGTATATGTTTATATATAACCCTTTTAATTAAGCGGTATTTGCTGGAAGTACTTGAGGAGCAATACTCTGATACTCTCTCTTTTTTTTAATGTTGCTTTCTAAATTCCGGGTACTTACGTTTTTGAGTTTCACATTTTTTCTCTTTTTTTTTTGTTACTATTTTTCCAATGTAAACGTATGAGATAAACGTGTAGGACATTCACATACTAGAGAAACAACGGATCAGTCTACCTCTGAACACTAAGAAGTTGTCAGCGCTGTATAACACCTCTTCACATTTCTTCAGTTCATTCCACTCTGACATCAGCATACTTAGCTCCCGTTAATATATGCTAATCTTTTCACCACTCCACTCGAGGACTCCCTATAGAGTTTAATTCCACACCTATTCATCACTTGAAGGTATAAATTTTAACTACGCTGCCATAGTACTCCCTTGAAGTGAAACTCCCACCATGTTTTATTATTATTAGTAACATGTTTTTTTCAAATTGACGTTTAAAAATCAATGATTTTAGAAATAATTGCAGTGTCCAAATTACATCTACGCTAGCTACATATTTATCAAGACCATGACAATTGGAGAAAAAACACTTTTGTACACACAAATAATTTATACAAGCACAAGAAGTATAACAGTACATAGTGTAGCTTTTCTAGTGGAGTCATTGAACTGATAAAAACCTTTAAGTAGATGACTCTACCATAAATTAAATACTTAGGATTGTGAACAGGGTTATGGCATCAAAATTAGAAATTATTTCTTGTCTCTGTTATCAACATACAAACTATGTGCTATGCGATAATTGGTGACAAAATATATTTTACTTATTATACATCTTGTATTCTATGCACCTTTTATTGCAAAAAGCAAACCTTTGTAATATCAAGGCACATATTTTTCGGTATTCTTTTATTTTGATGTGCCTATTTACACTTAAGAGATGTCTATGTTTTCAGGAGGAAACTATTTAAATAGCTACTTAAGTTTACTAGGCCTATAATCAAAACAGAAATGGGAACATTGGTTAATTAAAAACATAAGAACTTTGCGGAAAATCGTGTGACACACAGGAAAAAGAAACTGACTTCAATAATTTGTAGTGCCAGAAACCTTTACATTTCACTTCATTCAAAACAGATTTTACTTTCCATTTTAATGTGAGCATTCTTTTTTAATTCTGGCATTATTTATAGGAGAGGTCCCTTGGAAAATATTTTTCTGACATTTTGTCAGTCATGTGATATTTTGTGCGACTTTCCCTGCTCAAACTCTACACTGAGCTGATTCTTTATGGCATGATAGTGAAGTCACTTTCTCCATATACTTTCATTAGTCAGAACGTCCTACTGGGTGATTAACAATGAGCCATTCTATCGTTTACCGCAGGCAGTATGATAATAAGTCGGGGTGGTTGTCTAGTAGATTGGGCTAGGATAATAGAATTAAAACACTTGTAAATGGCCCGGAAATATTTTATTATTTGTATTTGATATATTTTTATCTGATAGTAGTGATAAACTATTGGCTGGAGTCCTTGTTTAAGCTAAATGTATTTGAAAAGCAAAGAGGTTACTTGTTAATTAGTTTGATTTTATACTTTTTTTCTGGCTTTGAACAACATCTGTGGTTATGTACTGCTCAGAATAAAGTGGAGATACGCCAGATGGTGCTAAATATAACAGAACTACATCTTTCTGTGCATCATAATAATGTGTTCATGTTTATTTATCATTCATTACAAAGGCCAAACAAATGACCTCTCACAACCGAGCTTAACTGGACACTTGGGCATTTAAATATAAAACCAGAAGTACAGCATACATCATCGGGTTAGTAGGTACAAACGATTTCCAGAACCCTGTCACGGCCATGTCACAGGCATTGTAAAGAATGCTGAAAAACAAATCACTAACCCACAATAAAGGTGTAATATAATACCAGGTTGGTATCACGAGTTATTATTTTTTTCTCCTGGTCGACCTCTATAGATTAATCCCCAAATTTGATGGACAGCTTTTTAAGAAGCTCCCCGTTTAACTCACTCCCCGTTATAGCAGGAATGCTCCTCTAAAGAGTGCGTTTCAAGAAATATTTGGCCTATTTTAAAAAAAGCCAATTTTAAATACTAACATCTAAAATTTTCTATGACGAGGGTAGGTGAACATCTGAATAATGAGGAGAAATGTGAATTTGCAAGAATAACATCAAAAAAAGGAATGGATGGATAAATTATAACAAATATTCGGAAGGCAAGGATGATAAAGTAAAAAAGATTTGAAAAAAAACCATTTTCTCAAACCACTCTATACATGTATGTGGGTAGTGTGTACCGTGCATCACAAACCAACTACCACCTAAACCCCACCAATTAACGACACAGAGACTGAAGTTGGATAAAACAGGCCACAGCATATTTTATTAAGAATAACCACAAACACTGTGTTGGCCTAAACACCATAAACCAATAAACATAAATACACAATAAACCACACAATAAATACTAAATACAAATATACATAACACATAATACATTCAAACATAGCCAACACAGGAACTGAATTAACCCCGTCCTTGCCGGCCGCTCACCACTGTACAATCCAGACCACAGGTGCTCACCTCCCCCCTCGTCCAAACAAAAATGACAGCTACCTTCCGCTGTCCCACAACTAATGCTAACCACCAGCCGACCATAAGCTCGGTGGGCACGTCCAATAACATTGACAGCTAACTTCCGCTGTCCCAGAACTAATGCTAACCACCAGCCGACCATAAGCTCGGTGGGCACGTCCAATAAAAAACACCAGAGGTTAGGGGAGGATTGAGCCTTCCTTCACACCAGCATCCAAACTCCATCACTTACCAAAACCAGACCGGCAAGGACACACAAACCGCCAGCTGTGACAAAAGAAAGAAAGTTAGTACACAAAAAATAGGGAGGGAGGGTGGGAAGCAGGTAAGTCTGTTGACTGTCTCTGGAAAAATGACAGTGACCGGGGTCACCCAGAGGGCACCCTTTATCCCCTAGTGACTCCCGCCCCTACATTTACATACCCCAATCAAAAACACACATCCCCTATGCATGCACTCACCCACACACATACATGCTCCCTGTCCATTTAGCTACGCTGATTCCCAGGAGCCTTTTCCGGATAAAGTGATAAAGTTTCTTTACCCAATAACAGTTCTATATGTTTAATATACAGTTACACACGCTATATTTCTGTCTATGGGCTTTAAAAATGTCACAAACCTTAAACTTGTAATGCGGATTAAAACAAAATAGCTGCCAATGTGTCCTGCATGATTAGTTATTTGACCAGTTTGATCTATTTACAGGTATAAAAGGGTAAATAAGGAGTCCCAAAGCGACTAGGTTTCAAAGCATAACACAGTGAATCATGTCATGTGATCAGAATCTTGTTAATGTGTAGAGAGCTCTGTCTGTCGAAATTATAATGCTCTGATTGGTAAAGAATGGAATTTAATAGATTTCCTTCCCCAAGGTCCGGTAATAAAATGTAAGAAGAATTTGAAATAAAGAGAAAGTATGTCTTTGACCCTTTGTCCTTTGCATGTAGATGCAACGATACAGTACTTGGAATTTAGAACTCTGTAACGGGACGTTGGGGAATCATGGCATTTCAAAAGACAGTTGGTATTTTACTTTTTAAACATGACTTTGCTTGAGATCTTGTCTGATAACCGGTTCCCTGTAACATTGTGGCCTTCAACTCAATTAGCCATTTCTTCAAGGATGTTGAATACCCTTTCCAAGGCATGTGGATTTGCCGAACTTTTTAGCTTTTTCATATATTTCACCCTTCCTATTACTGCTTATGTTTTATGTAGTCCAATAGTATTCTCATACGAAAAGAAAAGTCATTAATTATATATACCGATTATTAGATTAATTTTATCCTTATTTATGCACATTATAGACAATTTTCACAACGTTTCTTACATTACATACATTCAAAGTATATTAGAAAACTAGAATTGACACAATAAGATAAAGCAATGTATTAGGTAATTAGGACCCTGCTTACAAGTTTACAATCTAGACAACTGCACCGAAATGTATATTTACTTTACTAAGAAGCATGTTTTGCACTCACTCCTTTCACGTACATTGTATGTCAACAAAAGGGTTAAAAGATGAAAGTTTATTTCTGTTGCCTATATAAAGGCATACCATAAAAATTGTATGACCTAACATCTGCTCTCTCTCTCTCTCTCTCTGGGCAGGAGTGAGCTTAGGGTTAGTGGTGCCTAGGTGCAGTATTTCTTTGGCGTGCCCCTCCCCCAGTAAATAAAACATTCACGCTAACATGTAAATTTGCTCTAACACCATACTCTTAAGACTGTATACTACGACCTCTCTTCTCTCATCCCAGGCACCACTAACCCTAGGCTCACCACATGCTAACACCATACACCAGTATAGACACATGCTAACATAATATGACACATTTATGGTCATGGTCAACAGCATACTTTGACCCCTTCTTTACTCAGGGTGTTCTGTGCCCAAAAAAACAGGCATTTTTACACCATGTTTTGTTAATCATTATTCTCCTTTTTAATTTTTGGTGAACCCACACAATTTTTTTCCAGAGAGATTTCTTTTCATGCCATTTTTAGATGTATAGTCCAACATTTAATATGAATAATACATTAAAATAACCGAAATTATTTTTTTTCTACTACTATTTCCATATTATTATTATAATAATGGCCATCAAACCAGTTAAGTTGAACAAAATACCACACAATATATTAAAGTAAGTGATTTAAATTAGAAAACCAAAAGGGCTATTTTTTTTTATGTTATTGAAAATCTATGAGCACATACAAAAGATACAAAATATATACATTTTCACAAGTATGCAAGCCTTTTGCTTCTTTCTTGCATCTGCTTTTCTAATGGGAGTCCTTTAAAAGTAATAATAATTTATATTATATTTTTATCATAGTTTTATTATTTGTGCTTTATTGATTTAATTTGGGAGGGGTGGGGATTGGCTTGCTGTGCCATAATGTATGTAAATAATATCAGTAAATATGTTTTTCAATTATATAATATATAAATAGCTTGTAAAACTACCCCTAAAACTTTAACCCCACAGACACAACTTCAACCACTCAGCCAAAACCTGTGTATATATTTTGTAATTTCAAAATAGTAGGAGGCATATAAAAAATGACCTTATTGCCGCTAAAACATTCTGTACCAAAAGTAACAAAGAACAGCAATAAAACTAGAAATATTTTTTTTAAATAAATACATGTTTTAGAATATCACTGGAAACTTTCATAGATCATCACAGACAAGATTTTTTTTAATCATAGCAATTTAAACAATCACATATTTTTGAAGACTGCGCAAAGAAAGTTCAGCGTGAAAATGTTAATTGTTTTAATTATTGCTTTTTGCAACCAAACGCAGACTTTCCAAACCCCAGAGCGAATGAAAAACAGCACAAGCCGTGTCTATGCAAAGAACAAAGAGAATTTTTTATCAAAAAGTCAACCCGTCCTTGAAAATTAGAGACTGCTGATTGTGTGGTATGTGCTTGAGTTCTATTTGGGATTTGGTTCAGACGCATACACTCAGATTGTGTCATGATAGCACTAAATAAACTGCTCAGAGTCAAGGTCTTATCATTTAGAAGAAAAAAAATACAATTTCTATGGCTTCAAATACAGATATGTTGCAGTTCAATATGGTTGAATTTTCCATGAACTATAAAGGATCTATAAAAATAGATTTCAATGGCCATGAAGCTGTTGTTGTTCAGCAATGAATGAACACATGAAGAGAAGGTGATGTCACGTAACTTGAACATTGTTCAGCTATTCAAATGGGCTTATATATATGAATGATGTATATGGTTAACAATGATAAGGTATGATTTCACATATAATATGGTATACATTAAATAATATGATAAGCAATTATGAAATGGTATAAAAGATAAATTGATTATTTGCAGAATTAAGTTGTTTGGAGATTTTTGCGTTTACACAAATTTTGGTACAGCTGTTTTTTTTTTACTTCATTAGGACAATTTGATCGGCCACTGGAGTGGCAGTAATGGTAAGTATAGGGCGCTAATGGGCAGCAGCCCACTGGACATGTGCTGGGTGTGCCAGATGTCCGAGCCTTAAAGTCTTAAATTAAAGATGGCTTTGTGTTAAATTCATTCTAGACTAGTATTTGAAGAATCTAATATATCTGATATTGAGTATCTACCCTGAAAATATGTAAGCAATTTAAGTACACTAAATGAAAAATGAAAGAGTATCATTTACACAAGTATTTGTTAAATTCCTAGTGCAAATCAAAAATGTATCACATTTCACCATTGGTTTCTATAAAACCACGTGGGGTTGCATAATCCTTAGTTCTGGTCAAAATGGGTACAAAAGGAGAAGTTCACAGGGACATTTATTACTTTGCACAAGAAGTGCACTTAATATGTAGGTGTAACTCTAGATATTAACAAACGACTCTGTTTCAGGGACCTGCAAGTTGGCCAGAATTTCTAAATGAAGGTGCATTGTCCACTTGGTGGGTGTTAGGTGCTGTACATCCCTACATCGGTTAACTAAGTATCCTGCTTTTTTGTGCACATATGGCTCTATAGGCTGGAATGGTACCAAACTACGGAGCTCATGCTAAAGCAGACAGAATTGTCAGATCCATCACCACTTCTGTTTCTGGATCCAGTACCTGATTGGGTTGGTAAATACGCATCCCTGTATTGTTACCTTTTGGACATTTGCAAGTTTCGGTTTTCAGAATGTACATATTTTGTATAAT
The DNA here is from genome assembly GCA_009364415.1 of Spea multiplicata. NCBI lineage: Eukaryota > Metazoa > Chordata > Amphibia > Anura > Pelobatidae > Spea > Spea multiplicata. The sequence continues at coordinate 10,992,222 of VKOC01000005.1, forward strand.
TTCTTTCCACCCTTTCAGTTTATTACTTCTATGTCCAATACATTTACTGGCGTACATATAGTATGTAAAGTAAGCAAATTATTCAAAACATTCTGTGTTTTGGAGGCCTAAACTTCTATGAATGCAAACAATATTCCCCATTTTCTTTAAACAGAGATCATGTTAGTATTTTTATGTCACTGAACACTGACACTCAGTTATGCTGTTACTTTTAAAAAGCTTTTGTTAGGTATATGAGTGAGGTTAATAAAACCAGTTGCAATGAACAAAAAATAATTTCACGCTCTATTGTACATTTTGTTTGGCACAGGGGGATAGTAATAAAGAACACAACTTTTTTTTTTTACTTGCTGCCAGACTCTATGCTCTGTCACTTTAGAAGAGATGTAACATGTTTCGAGAATCTCAAAATTGTCAGAATTTTAGAAAATAATCATGATTCTTGTTAAAGATCTCAGGTGTGGCATAAATTGATCATACGAAATCTTAATTTAAAAATAAAACAAGCTCAATTTCTACAAATGATTTACAATTGATATAAGTCCATTACGTCAACCTAATTGATACCTCCTGACTCCTCTGCCCTTTGCCTTTTTTGATCATCAGCCTATTGCAGAAACAGTAGACCATCTTGATGTAAATCAAATTTCTATTTTTGACATTTACAATGAACTCACGGTGAAGAAAAGGAACCATAACTGCCAAATGAATACATTTAATCTTCAGAAGCTCTGACAAGCTCGTCCAAGTTTACTACATCTTCTTTAACCCCACTGATATAGAAGACATTGTCTTTAATTATAAGTGTCTTTGGGTGACCTGCCTGAAGTATATATCCTTTGTACATGATGGACGCTGTGGCAAAACCAAAGCGAGCAGGACATTAAAAGCAATGAGGCCAAATGCATTATGTAAAAAAAAAAAGTACTGTGTTCCACCAGTTAGGGACAGTTAAATATTTAGTAGGGTCATGTACGGTAGTTATGAGAATAAGAAATATATAAAATATTTCAGTTACACATCAAGTCATTTTATTAACATCAGTTTAAGAAAAGACAAGACAAGAGTCATGTGTCATTGTATCACCGGCAGCAAAGTATGGAACCATGCACAGAGAAAATTAGGGTCTGAATTCAATGCCGGAGATAGATCTATCCCAGGTAATTGAATAGCAATACAAACATACTGTATATTGCATAGGAAAAATGAGATACATCCATGAAGAATTGGATAACTGTATTTTAGTGCATTTTGGTCCATTGTAATCTAAGGGAAATGTGCATTTCAGTGTCATGACCAGAACTCCAGATTGCCAGGATTCAGCCACTGGCAGTTATAAGTTTTTGATTTAGCTGAATACCCCAGCAGCCTGGAGATTACTAGGCAGCATTATATGTATTTTTTACTGCCCCTAGGTGTTCAGTTGTTTTAGTGCTTGCTCTACATCCAAGCAGACTCCAGCTCCACTTTTGGTTGTCCTCAAGAACTCCTGAACCCTGGATTAATGCTGCTTTGCCTGCTTGCTGCTGACCCTTTGTCCTGCCTGACTTCAAGCATGAATATTGTCTGTACTACTCTCCAGCCACCTGGACCAGTGTCCTGGGCCTCCCCTGGGGTTTTTCTTCCACAATCCCTTCTATCTGCAGATCCAGTTTGACATTCATTTACTTGTGATATTTTTCTCAGGTTTGTCCGCCCGAATCCTGGTTGTATATGACCATCCTCCAGGGTGTTCCTTTCATATCTCCTTCTACTTGCAGATCCAGGTTGACATTCAGTTTCTTGTGTTAGATTTTCCTCTGGCCCTCTGACTGTCACAAAATAATGCTTCAAAAATCCAGAAAGAAAAAAAAAGGATAACAGTATCTAAAAATGTTAAATGTAACCATAAAGTAGGTGATACATTTAACTAAGTGGTTTTGTTTAATATTTTATAGTTTATCATATTGTTCCACAACTGTACACCACTATATTCACTGTCACAAATATTGCAATTTAAGATAAAGTCGCAAATGTGTCTGTTTTGTTTCAATCTGAATTACCCATTCAAATGTCCTAGATTAAGAACAGAATGAGGAACAACTTTACCTATGATGATCTTGTCTTACTCTCTCGCAATACTGATTCAGACAATCTTAACATAAATAATGCAGACAATAAAATAATTGTAAAACAAGCTGCTGGACCTATATTGTAGGGAAAGGTACTTTATGATTACACAGAATATAAAGACTCGTACTGTTATATCCATCACTCAAACGGAAGGGGAAATTAAATAGAGCAGAACATAGTAAGCAAGCTTTAACATTAGAAATGTATACATATGTTGGTTCTTATATGGAAGAAGTAAAGGAACATTGGTTATTGGGGTTGAAGCTTAATAGTAAAGTAAAATAAATAAGAAGGTTGAACAAAAACATTGTTTAAGTGCAAGTGGAGGTACTTTGATTCTGGCTGCTTGTGGTTGAACGCAAGAAGAATTTTCACATTGCTCAGTGTAACGGGAACCACAAAGTACCCTTTCCCAATGACGGCCCTGCCTGCCAAGTTAAAACTAAAACACGCTGCTTCCTCCATGGTGACCACATCAAACGAAGCTGACTTTCCAATGTTGCATGGTATCTGTTCACATTTTACACAGAATATTTATGTAATTTATAGTGGAGTAATGGAACCATTCATAATAATTCCCCCAAAAAGGTTTCTGAGTTTGCTTTTGAACCCATTGTGCACCTCAATCTTATACTTAGACCACTGAAAATTGTTTAAAAAAAGTAAATAACATATTTAAAACAGTTAAAACCGTCTGAATATTAAAAATTCCAATTCCTTACAATGTGGTTCTGGAAATCTAATCTACACTTGGTACTGTAATTAACTTATTTGGAACATTTCCTGTCTCATAAGGGAATTGGCATGTAGGCATTCTTTAGTTATTTGAGTTTGTTCAACTCCTCCTCCAGCTGCCTCTACTAAAAGATGGGAGCATACAGCAGTATGCTTCTTGCACATGGTCAGGGAGTCGCAGCAACAGATCTGTCTGAACACTGAGGTTTTGTTAGAAACGCATAATGACGGCTGATGCATCAGTGGCTTTAGTCGAAGCCTGGAGAGTTCCCATGGTTAAGCAGTTACTCCAGTAACTAAAAGAAATGTCCAAACTTGTATGTCTTAAATTGCATTGGACTCTACACAAACTGGACTCCAAGGCAGGGGCATACCTAGAGTATTTGGCACCTGGAGGGATCCTGTATGTGGCACCCCCCACACTTTAAAACTGCATTACTGCTATCATTCTATACTGAGGCAGACGATGGTGGTACAGCATAACTGCTATTATTATATACTGAGCCAGACATTTACTGTGGTACAGCATAACTTCTACCATTATATACCGAGCCAAGCATTGACTTGGTACAGCATAACTACTATCATTAAATACGGAAGCATAGATTACAGTGGAACAGCTAAAATCCTATCACTGTACACTGAGCCAGACATTACAGTGGAACACCATAACCACTGCCACTATACACTGAGCCAGACATTGAGGGTGGTACAGCATAACTGTTATCATTATATACTAATGCAGACATTGAATCTGGTGAAAAACACACTAGATGGCTGCAAAAGAATGTTTGCTAATTGAATGGTAGGATTTTGTAGTATTCTAGTTGTGTCAGAAAGGCAGTGTCCATGCCCCTTTTAGCCCTTTACCAATAGTAGTTAAGGAATGATTGGCAAATGGAAGAGACATGATTGGCAGATGGAAGAGACAAGATAAGATCCATTTCACAGCAATGAAGAATCAGCTGTTCGGGGTGCTGTGTTTATTATGTATAAGAGAGTTTACCACATGCTCTTTTACTGAAACAGATGGATTTTCTTCTTTTGGATGTTTTCTTTAGTCTTGTAGCATGTGCCTCCTTTATACTTCTTTAATTACTTTACATGGTTCCATTTTCATATAGTTATAAGAACATTTTGGCTCCTTTCCTGCAATGTGAGCATATAGTAACATATTGTAGAAAAACATGTTACCTGACCTTACGGCACTCAGTGTTGTAATGGAGTTCAATTCGGCATATTCTATACATCACATTCAATCAAAAGAATGCTCTCTTAAAACATGTGGTTTTCAGAATCTTCCAGAACGTGAAATCTAATGTGTAAATGACTAGCACATACAAGTCCTAGCCTACCTAGCACAGATTAATAATATATGTTACGGTAAATAAATATATGTATATTTATATATAATATATATTTATATATATATATATATATAATATATGTATATTATATATATGCAAAGACAGATTCAAACTTGATTTCAAATACTTATATTCCAAAGGTTGTAGGGGTATCTGAGCTTTATAACTTGTTCACTTAACATTAAATTAACAATACTTGTTAATAAAACTGGCATCCTGAACTCCGTTTATGTGGACATACTTTCTATTACCCCACTTTAGGTTGAAGGCTTAGACCAAAATAGACACATACATTTAAAGGAAAGGGGCTCACTTATTTAATGATTACATGTTCCCTGCAATGGAAAAATAGGCCCAGATCCAGTGACCCACCATGCATTTGCCGTGTATGCTCTATGGACAATCCCGGTCTATTTAAAAGAGACCACCCCACTTCCCAGTACTTATGTGCTCTACAGACCTAAAATGCACAGAACCGAATAAACTCACTTTACTGTCAATAAATTCATTTTTATAAAAAATGTACTTGTTCTAAATATAAATATATATTGTCACATAAATTTTCACATAAATATATAACCATCAATAGGCTACACAACCACATAAAAAATCTTAGTAAAGTGCCTAGCTGTACTACACCACTAAAACATTGCTATCTAAATAGATTAGAATATAATATACCTTATATAAAAGTTTACTTAAAAAATAATGTATCTCAATTTATCTTATTTTTTTCCAAACTACCATAGTTGATTTTTTTTATTATACTTAAATATGTACATGTTCATGGGTTTTTTTCTGCCATGTTTTAATTACTTTGTAATTGTACCAAAGCCTTAATACAGAAATTTAAATATTAGATAATTTTGATTAAAATCCATTGAAAAGAATATACAATTCTTTTAAAAAATCCATACAAAGTTTTTAAAAATGCAGAGATAGAAAATTCAGAAACAAATGTTAAATGATTGATACACCTGTCAAAATGCCCTTTATTATTTTAATTTTGACAACTCTAAGTGAGTCCATGACCCATCTTTTACACGCTCAACAATCACCCTGAGAGTATTCGATAAAACCTAATGCTTTTCTGAATTAACCTATTTTGTACAGCTATTTCATTTGTGCTTCACCTTTCAAGAGTTAATACCTCATAATCTTATACAAATGTCTGATATTCAAGCCTCTTTAGTGGTGCTATAGAAAACTGACAAACAATATAAATTGTAAGGAAAAATAAAAATATATGGTTTTGCTATAAAAATTGAATATCTTTTTTTGACAATTAGCACTTGATCATCAAAACCAGGCATATGCTCAAGAGAATTGCTTGATAAATGAACTATCATGTTCAGCCATCTGCTGTTCAGAACCCTAATTTAAATCCCAGTGCCCCTGGCTAGGTCAGCACTTTTAAACGCTGAGAAGTAACTTTGCAGATATTTACTGGGCTTGCAATTCTTTTTTTTTTCCATTCTAAAAAAATAAATGATCTATAACGCTTCATTAGGTTGCTACAAAAAACCCTCAAAAAAATTACGTGAACAGTTATATTGACTTCCTTGATATTTGTATGTGATAGAGTATCATCAATGTTTCATCAACCACTGTATGATATACATAAGCTGCTCCATATAGAGTGTATGAGCCAGATATTCCATATTCTATGTAATATCTTTTGTTTTCTTAACACAACATTTTGTAAAGTATAATTAAAGGGTAATGATTATATCTTAATGCAACACATGATCTAAAAACAATTACTTTAATAAATGTTTCCATGTACAGTATATTTAGGTGCCTTAGGCATAAGATGCTATTAGTTCTGCCATATTATCTACATGGGAGAAAATCTGATTAGCACCAATACTCAACTTCCCTGAGAACCTATTATGAGAAGGGATATTATTACTGTCACTTTTTCGCTGGGCTATTCAGGAAGGTAGTCCCCGCAGAAGTTCTTCTGCCCAGACTACTGCTACCGAGAGGAGACTCTCAGCAGCCGCAGCCCAGGACTTGGATGATCCCAACAGCGGACTACCTCCCACCAGCAGGATATAGTTACTGAGCAAAGGCAGCAAGGTGCAGCACTAGACAGATACACGGAGCAGGATGGTCGGACGAGCCAGGGGTCTGATACACGGAGCAGGATAGTCGGACAAGCCAGGGGTCTGATACACGG